>CM075304.1:9133396-9798717 GCA_037672795.1 Lagerstroemia speciosa
AGGGTGCCACGGTAGCTTGCTCGACCATGGCAGTACGACAGCACGGTAGCAGCCCTGGTCGAGCACTGCTCGATCACGGTAGCAGCCTCCTCGAGCACAGCTCCATCACTACCGTGGCTTGATCGAGCACGGTAGCAGCCGAGCTTGAGCACTGCTAGACCACGATACTGCGGTAGCAGCCTTGCTCGACAACGGTACCAAGGTAGCACGGCAGCAGCCCTGCTCAAGCACTGATAGACCACGATACTGCGGTAGCAGCCTTGCTTGACGACGGTACCAAGGTAGCACGGCAGCAGCCCTGCTCGAGCACGGTAGGCACCGCTGCAGCGGTGCTCGACCATACGGTAGCGTCGCGGCAACCTTCCTCGACCACAGTAGCACGGTAGCACGGTGGCAGCCTTGCACGACCACGGTACCGCAGTAGCACAGCAACACGGTAGCAGACTTGCCCGACCATGGTGGCACGGTAGCAGCCTTGCTCGATCACTACCGTGGCTTGCTGCAGCTCGGTGGCAGCCCTTCTCGAGCAGTGATCGAGCAATGCCGTGGCTTGCTCTAGCGGCGCTCGATCACTGCCGCGGCTTTGGTCGACCACGGTAGCACGCCAGCAACCTTGCTCGAGCACACGGTAGCACGGCTGACCACGGTATCGCGGTAGGTTTTGCTCCGCCTTGGCAGCACGGTAGCAAAACCTTGGTCTTGCACTGCTCGATTACTACTGTGCCTTGCTCAAGCACGGTAGCATCCTTGCTCGAGCAGTACTCGATCACTGCTGTGGCTATTGCTCGACCACGATACCACGGTAGCAGCCTTGCTCGAGCACTGCTCGATCACTGCTGGGGCTTGCTCGATCACGATAGCATCCTTGCTCGAGCAATACTCGATCACTGACGCGGCTATTGCTCGACCACGGTACCATGGTAGCACAGCGGCAGCCTTGCTCGACCACGGTACCGCGGTAGCGTAGCAGCACCATAGCAGCCTTGCTCAAGCACTGCTCCATCACTCCCGTGGCTTGTTGTAGCTCAATAGCAGCCTTGCTCGAGCACTGCTCGAGCAATGCCATCGCTTGCTCGACCATGGTACCACGGTAGCGGTAGCGTTCCAGCAGCTTCCTCGACCACGGTACCATGGTAGCACGGCGGTAACCTTGCTCGACCACGGTACCACGGTAGCAGCACGGTGGCAGCCTTGCTCGAGCATTGCTCCATCACTCCCGTGGCTTGCTGCAGCTCGGTAGCAGCCTTGCTCGAGCAATGCCATGGCTTGCTCGACCACGGTATCAGCCTTGCTTGAGCAGCGCTCGATCACTACTGTGGCTTGCTCAATCACTGCCGTGGGCTGCTCGCTCACGCTACACACTTGCTCGAACAGTACTCAAGCACCTTGCTGCATTGCTCGAGCATGCCAGTCCCTTGCTCGATCAAAGCTCCAGCAGAAGCGGGTGGTGTAAAATTCGGGGGTCACAGTATCACCTTCTAGGAAGGAGAAAAACTTAAAATAAGCTCTTTACGGGGGTAGAGGTGTAGCCTGCCCCCTTACGCCAGCTATGCCTCCTGCCGCACATCCATCGCTACGTAGCGTAGCGATGTGCTCGGGTGCTGGTAGCACTGCTACCGACCACGACGGCAACTCTGGCATCGCCCGTAGTCGGGTCGTGGTCTAAGCTAGCCGGGTGGGTCACATGCACATTCTTGTGCTCATGGCGGGCGCTGCAACCCGGGGTACAATCGTTTGGCAGCACAATTCGTGGTGCCCAGTGATCTACCCCGCGATCGGCACATTTCGGTTATCGATCTCTACCGTGAGACGGTTATTGATCTCCGCCGCGCTGCTCAATCATCGACCGTCCCTTGCTCCATTGTCCCTTACTCGATCATCTGTCACGCGTTGCTCGATCACGGTATTACACTCTCATGGTGTGCTCTAGCATTGGTTTGTTCTCGCGTCTAGCGCTCGGTCGCGGTCTAGCAAGCTGCCCACTTTCCCGACCGAGGAACTCCTCGGAGCGGGGCGGCGAGTATGTTCGTGTGGCTGTGCACCAGCGTGCGTGACGGCGTGTGAGTGGTGATATGGTCGTGCTTGCTGGCAGGCCTAGTGGTGGTATGGCCACTGGACTATTCGCTCACCGACTCCTCAATGCACGTTGCAGGCGTCTTGCCTCGTGACGTTACAGTCGGTTCCTGTGTTGTCTACCATGTCAAGCGGTACTCAACGTCGTGTGTGTGCTCTCCAACGATTGCCTTCCGGGGCGATTGTTGGACAATGCAGTGGCCCCCCTGCACCACGCACGCAGCCACAGCGATGGGTGCTGCGATGGCTCGGGGGTGCTAGCTCGGCCTCTCGGATGCAGAACATTTCATAGGCATGTGGCCCTCGGCCTACCTGTGCTTGGATTGTTATGCTTCATTGGTATGACGCTCGTGCCTTGTCCGTGTCACTCCCGGCCTAGCGCTGGCGAGGCACACGGGCGGGCGCAGCGCCGTCAATGGATGCTACCTGGTTGATCCTGCCAGTAGTCATATGCTTGTCTCAAAGATTAAGCCATACATGTGCAAGTATGAACTAATTCAGACTGTGAAATTGCGAATGGCTCATTAAATCAGTTATAGTTTGTTTGATGGTATCTGCTACTCGGATAACCGTAGTAATTCTAGAGCTAATACGTGCAACGAACCCCGACTTCTAGAAGGGATGCATTTAGTGTATGTATATTCAAGTTATTTCTATATCTTATCAGATTAAATAGCAAAAGGAAACTCTTTCCCTATACATGAAAGAAAAGAAAAAACCTTTTTTTAATACTAAAATATATCTACACATATTCATATAAAAATTGGAACTTTTGCAGTTGATCAAAATAAAATAAAATTTGAAATCTTGATCACAACATAATTAGGTTGTCGAACAGTTCAATATTGCAATAAGAATAATATCGAATTCCAAATTACACTCAAAGATGGCTTTGATACCACTGTTGGGAATCGAAACACAGCAGAAACATAAATTTAAAATTTTTATTCCCGATCCAAGATCACTTTGAGATAATTCGGAATTAAAATAAAGAAGATGTTTAGAAATCATACCTACAAGAACTCTGATTTGGTTCTTGTGTTGATTCCTCGGGTTGATCGCATGAACTTGTTGAAGCCGATCCTTTGATTAGACACACACGTGTACGCCCTCCACGGTATCCACACCAGAATTTTCTCGTAGGAATTGATAAACACTTTCTCAACAATCGGTCACACTCGGAATTTATTTTATCAATATGATTTTTGTTTTCTCTCGGCAAAAGTGATCAATCGCAACCACACCAGACAAAAAGGAAGATTTTATATCAATATATATATGCATATCTCAAAGGTAACTGCCCATATCTTTATGTATATTTTACGTGTATATATATACATATATATATCTAACTTACTTAACACGAAGATATGGTAACGCGATTTTTGTCAAATCGATATCTTTGATTATCAAGAAAATTAATATCACTCGTAAATCTTTTCGTATTTAACCAAATCTAATTTGGTAATTTACATGCATATTTAACCGAGAAAAATAATTAGATTTCGATAAATCTAATCAAATATATAATTCCAAGATTGCCTTATCTGATAAGGTATGTGACCATTATGGGCTCAATTCATGCTAGCGAAAATTTAATAACCTGATCCAAAATTTAAATCCATTAAATTTTGGTTACGAGAAAAACATGTATTGTGTGTGAACCATTAGGCTCCACACAAAGCCAGCAGTGGGTCTATTGACTAATTCACTTTAATCTCATTAAACCCTTCAACATGTTAATTCGATTAACTTTTAACTGGATAGACCCACAAGTCAAGATTGACGTCTAGCAACGTGTCATGACTACCTGGATAGTGAGGATTTCAATCTAAGGATCGAACACCCTTCGATGACAAGCTTCTGTGTAATTAAATCCTTCGATTATACAATGTCCCAAATGAGCTAAGGTCTGGATTATATGTCAAACCCCAATACTTATTCACATGTTTTCAATTATTAAGTATTTGACTCATTTATGAAATATCGGAAACTCCTTTCCAATTATTCATACTACTATGGCCAGAGATTTTTCGAGCCAATACTAAGCAGAATACATAGGACATACTCTCCTACAATCGGAGTAACCAATTCCTTATTGATTACTCACCACCTCCGTAAAAGTCTCATTGGATCCGGAATACCTTACACATATCTCAGAGAGTAATGCTAGGGAATAGACCAAAAACCACAATTTAACAATCACGAGGTACTATGATAATCTCAGGTCTAAGGATTACTTACACCCACTATTACCTGAGGATTAGCCAATTGACATTTATTTTGAAATCCATTAGACCTTCTTCTAGCGAGTCAATTCAGTGAACTCATTCTATAATGAACACCCATACTCTTACATTGGTGACTCTTCACAAGTAACTGTGAGATTAGTTACCTTCTATTGTAGAGCATGTAACGAGTATACTAGTCTTACTAGGTCTTACTAGGTCGCAGATCTCCTATTCAGTGATCCTATGACTAGGAACTATTTTAAATTAAGGTTGATTGGATTTTAAGTCCACTAGCATGATCTCATCATGGTCCAAAAATCAATACATTAATTTATGGGTTTCATCATAATAAGTAAAAAAGTTCACAGCGAATGATGAATAATAAATGTCTTGATTTTATTTTATGAATAAAGATTACTCCAATTACATCGTATGTGATTGGATTTAGAGCACTAATCCTAACAGTCCGTGACATTTAAAGCATTTGAGATCATGGGATTTGGAAGATTTAATAGCCCAATCCAAAATTTAAACCATTATGGGCTCAATTCGTGCTAGCGAAAATTTAATAGCCCGATCCAAAATCTAAATCCATTAAATTTTGGTTATGAGAAAAACATGTGTTCTGTGTGAACCATTAGGCTCCACACAAAGCCAGCAGTGGGTCTATTGACTAATTCTACTTTAATCTCATTAAAACCTTCAACAAGTTAATTCGATTAACTTTTAACCGGATAGACCCACAAGTCAAGATTGATGTCTAGCAACGTGTCATAACTACCTGATAGTGAGGATTTCCATCTAAGGATCGAACACCCTTCGATGAAAAGCTTCTGTGTAATTAAATCCTTCGATTATACAATGTCCCCAATGAGCTAGGGTATGGATTATATGTCAAACCCCAATACTTATTCATATGTTTTCAATTATTAAGTATTTGACTCATTTATGAAATATCGGAAACTCTTTTCTAATTATTCATACTACTATGGCCAGAGATTTTTCGAGCCAATACTAAGCAGAATACATAGGACATACTCTCCTACAATCGGAGTAACCAATTCCTTATTTATTACTCACCACCTCCGTAAAAGTCTCATTGGATCCGGAATACCCTACACATATCTCAGAGAGTCATGCTAAGCAATAGACCAAAAACCACAATTTAACAATCACGAGGTACTATGATAATCTCAGATCTAAGGATTTCTTACACCCACTATCACCTGAGGATTAGCCAATTGACATTTATTTTGAAATCCATTAGGCCTTCTTCTAGCGAGTCAATTCAGTGAACTCAGTCTATAATGAACACCCATACTCTTACATTGGTGACTCTTCACAAGTAACTGTGAGATCAGTTACCTTCTATTGTAGAGCATGTAACGAGTATATTAGTCTTACTAGGTCGCAGATCTCCTATTCAGTGATCCTATGACTAGGAACTATTTTAAATTAAGGTTGATTGGATTTTATGTCTCACTAGCATGATCTTATCATGGTCCAAAAATCAATACATTAATTTATGGGTTTCATCATAATAAGTAAAAAAGTTCACAGCGAATGATGAATAATAAATGCCTTGATTTTATTTTATGAATAAAGATTACTCCAATTACATCGTATGTGATTGGATTTAGAGCACTAATCCTAACAGTCCGTGACATTTAAAGCATTTGAGATCATGGGATTTGGAAGATTTAATAGCCCAATCCAAAATTTAAACCATTATGGGCTCAATTCGTGCTAGCGAAAATTTAATAGCCCGATCCAAAATCTAAATCCATTAAATTTTGGTTATGAGAAAAACATGTATTGTGTGTGAACCATTAGGCTCCACACAAAGCCAGCAGTGGGTCTATTGACTAATTCTACTTTAATCTCATTAAACCCTTCAACAAGTTAATTCGATTAACTTTTAACCGGATAGACCCACAAGTCAAGATTGATGTCTAGTAACGTGTCATAACTACCTGATAGTGAGGATTTCAATCTAAGGATCGAACACCCTTCGATGACAAGCTTCTGTGTAATTAAATCCTTCGATTATACAATGTCCCGAATGAGCTATGGTATGGATTATATGTCAAACCCCAATACTTATTCATATGTTTTCAATTATTAAGTATTTGACTCATTTATGAAATATCGGAAACTCTTTTCCAATTATTCATACTACTCTGGCCAGAGATTTTTCGAGCCAATACTAAGCAGAATACATAGGACATACTCTCCTACAATCGGAGTAACCAATTCTTTATTTATTACTCACCACCTCCGTAAAAGTCTCATTGGATCCGGAATACCCTACACATATCTCAGAGAGTCATGCTAAGCAATAGACCAAAAACCACAATTTAACAATCACGAGGTACTATGATAATCTCAGGTCTAAGGATTACTTACACCCACTATCACCTGAGGATTAGCCAATTGACATTTATTTTGAAATCCATTAGGCCTTCTTCTAGTGAGTCAATTCAGTGAACTCATTCTATAATGAACACCCATACTCTTACATTGGTGACTCTTCACAAGTAACTGTGAGATCAGTTATCCTCTATTGTAGAACATGTGGCGAGTATACTAGTCTTACTAGGTCGCAGATCTCCTATTCAGTGATCCTATGACTATGAACTATTTTAAATTAAGGTTGATTGGATTTTAAGTCTCACTAGCATGATCTCATCATGGTCCAAAAATCAATACGTTAATTTATGGGTTTCATCATAATAAGTAAAAAAGTTCACAGTGAATGATAAATAATAAATGCCTTGATTTTATTTTATGAATAAATATTACTCAAATTACATCGTATGTGATTGGATTTAGAGCACTAATCCTAACAGTCCCTGACATTTAAAGCATTTGATATCATGGGATTTGGAAGAAGTGGACTCGTTGTTACCTTGAAGTACTCATCCACACTCTTGGAGCCTTTAGATAACCTCTGCAACTTTGGAGACAAGCTCCTATAGTAATGGCTAGGTACAAATCTCCTTCTCATGACCATCTTCATCTGCTCCCACATGGACACAGGTTGCTCTCCATTCCTTCTCCGATTCATCACCACTTGATCGCACCAAACAATAGCGTAATTAGTTAATTCAATGGCAGCTAACTTAACCTTCTTAAGCTCCAAATAATTATGACAACCAAACACCATTTTCATCTTCGTTTCCCACTCCAAATGAGCCTCTTGGTCATTTTTACCTTGGAAAGATGGGATCTTCAACTTTACACTGCCTAAGTCATTATCCTTCTATTCCCACCAATCCTAGCATCCTATCTCCTCTATATCCAGTCCTATCTTCTCTATTCCCAAACCAACCCCGATTGTAATTTTGCTCACCAAGTCCTTCCTCCTCTTCCTCTTCTTCTACATCAGCCCATTGAGCACATCTTTGTTGTGGCACGTTAAGATGGTCTTGCTTCTCTCTTCTAGGTGTCCCCACTTCTACTCAATCCAAGCTCTCATGGATAGGCTCCAATTCAGCCCTCAACATACGTCTCATTTCTCCCATCAGTGCTTGTAATTGAAGATTTGGAAGTTGTCGAAATTCCTCGCCTGCACCTTCCTCTTAACTGTTGGACATATCGAGAAAAGATCAAAGGAACCTCACTAGCACTCCCTCACGTGCTTTCTCTCGATATTACGGCACTCACGCTCGTGTTTGCACACAATTGGCTTTTAACCTCTGATGGTCTCACTTACTCTTGCCTTTTCCCACTCGATTATGTCTCTTTAGTTCTTAATTGAACTCTAGAAAAAATCAGAATATCAAGTAACAATTCAAAATGAGAGAATCCAATCGAAACTCATCATGGAAGAAGCTTTAAGGGAAAATGGAAAAGTAGAGTATTTGAAAGTAAGAGAACAAAAAATGGGATATTGAAGTTACTCCTAGTTATTCAATGGTACTCATACTTGCATCAAGCAAAATCAAGTCTAAAAATATAAGAGAGAACAAAGTGGAATGTTGAAGCTACTTCCAATGATTCAATGAAACTCAAACTTGCACAATCAAATTCTTCTTCTTCTTTCTGTTGACTTGATCTTTTTTTTCCTCTTTTTTTTTACGAATTTTTTTCTTTTTTTATATAGCAGAACTACAAGTAAAAGATAGATATGGCACTTGCCTTTGAACCGAAGCTTTGATACCAGATACAGGAACCCCACCGACAACAACAATGAAACCCAAGAACAACGATGGATATAACTCCAAGCACGAGAAGATAAGGGTTTGAGGCTTGACCAGTAACCAAGATCTAGAATGAAACAAGACTAAGAAAAGAAGAAACACCACTCCACGAGGGTGATAGGTTTGGATTGTTTGAATGCCACGAGATAAACTCAATAAGTTCAGAAGTTCTTTCGAGAACCAACAGAGAGCATAAAAGCTTTCAAATCTAAGAATGAGCAAAGGCTCTTACAAATTCGTGGCTCCCTCCCTTATCTAATGGGAGCAAGCATTTAAAAGAGGCAATGCATGAAATCCGCATGAAAACTAGTCAGCATCCCGTAATAAACAACTCCCCACATGGAAACTACTCAGCATCCGATAATAAACAACTCCTCACATGGAAACTACAATCATGGATGTATTATTCCGATCATATGGATTAGGCCTTGATCTGCACCTGGGCTTATCTCAGCCTCTCCTCTCCCATAATCAGCCCAATGCTCTTGAATTAATCCATTTAGTACTTCCTTGAATCACTTCACCCAAACTATTGTAACCGGACCTTCTGGAAGTGACAAATGATCTCTTGTAGCTCCAACCTTAAGACAATAATCAGCAACTTGATGTGCATCATCCAGAACCGCGGACTATCCATCGTAACTTTGGCCAAAAAGGACTCCATTACAATCATCTAGGCTCAATGATTGACCTGATGTCATCCAAAAGTAAATTGATAGCGAAATTCCGGCGATGATGCAGTTGTTTTTGTCCTGAACCACGACCGATCTGTCGTAACTTTGGCTGGAAATGACTCCATTACGATCACCAAGGCCCAATGACCGACCTCCTGCAATGATGTAGTTGCCCTTGTCCCGAACCACGGTCAATCCATCGTAACTTTTGTTGGAAATCACTCCATTGCGATCACCAAGGTTGAAGGATTGACCTCAAGTCGTCCGAAATGTAAATTGAGAGAATTTTTTCGCGATGACCGAGCTGCACCTGTCCGACAACATGGACGATCCGTTGTCAGTTTAGCTGGAAATGACTCCATTGCGATTAGCAAGACTCAATGATCACTCTCAAGTCGTCCAAAATATAAATTGAGATAAAATTTTCCTGCGATGATGCAGTTGCCCCTGTCCCGAAATGTAAATTGAGAACAAAATTTCTCGCGATGACAGAGTTGCCCCTATCCTAAACCACAGACTAGCCATCGCACTTTTGGCCGGAAATGACTCCATTGCGATCATCAAGGCTCAATGATCACCCTCAAGTCGTCCAAAATTGTAAATTGAGAGCAAACTTTACTGCGATGATGGAGTTGCGCTTGTCCCAAGCCACAGACGATCCATCGTAACTTTGGCCAAAAATGACTCCATTGCGATCATCAAGGCTCGCCCTCAAGTCGTCCGAAATATAAATGGAGAGCAAAATTTCCTGCAATGACGGAGTTGCGCTTGTCCCGAACCACAGATGATCCGTCATAACTTTGGCCGAAGATGACTCCATTGCGATCACCAAGGCTCAATGATCGCCCTCAAGTGGTTTGAAATGTCAACTAAGACCAAATTTTCCACGATGACAGAGTTGCCCCTATCTTGAACCACGGATGATCCATCGTAACTTTGGCCGAAAATGACTCCATTGTGATCACTAAGCCTCAATGATGACCTAATGTTGTCCAAAATGTAAATTGATAGCGAAATTTGCTCGGATGATGTAGTTGCCCTTTTCCCGAACCACGGACGATCTTTCATAACTTTGGCAGGAAATGACTCCATTGCGATCATCAAGGCTAATGACGGCCCTCAAGTCGTCTGATTGAGAGCAAAATTTCCCGCGATGATGAAGTTGCCCTTCTCCAAAACCACGAACAATCCATCGTAACTGCGATCACCAAGGTTCAATCATCTACCACAAGTCATCCAAAATGCAAATTGAGAGCAAAATTTTCAGTGATGACAGAGATGCCCTGGCCGGGAACCACAGACGATCCGTTTTGACTTTGGCCGGAAATGACTCCATTGCGTTCACTAAGGCTCAATGATCACCTCAAGTTGTCCGAAACGTAAATTGAGAGCAAAATCAAACATTGACCACAAGTCCTCCTGATGGGCCCTAGGCCCAAGCCCAAGACACGGGGGCCGCCCACTACTCGAGATAGCAAGGCCCGGAGTGGAGCGCAAGTCACGAGAGCCCATTGCTCAGGGTCACGAGGCCAGGAGTGGAACGCAAGCTAGGGAGGACCTAGTCGAAGGGCATGGACGTGCAGATCGACCCACTCACCCATGCATTCCTTTCTTTTCGAACTTGTATTGGATACTCCATATGTTACTTAAATGGCGAATGTACATGAAATAAAAGGGAATTCTTCTTCTTTCCGAACCCCGTTTTCATCAACATCACTTCCTCTCTGCTTAACGAATCTTGCACTTAACATTTGGTGCCGTCTGTGGGAACAAACGACAATTCATGGTTTAGACTTGCAACAACCGGGGGCCAACTAGCTCTGCCCGCAATCTACCCCTCCTATCACACGCACTACCTCATAACCTCCAGCCCATGCCAGACCCAGCTGGTAACTTGCCAACTGACCCTCCCCATGCATAACCCGTGCAAGATGTACTCCTCGAAACCCTCCCTCCTGCACACACCAAGTCGTGGAACAATTCATCGAGCACTGTATCGCAACACTTGTGGAAGCTACCATATAGAGACATTTGAGCGAGTGGTAAGAAGTTGTCGAAGACACCAAGGGTGCAGTCCGGGCCCCTCCCCTGCCATGGAAACTATGAGCTCGCGCCTAGCACCAGCTCCTACAAAGGATGATGTCACCCAGATTGGCAACAATATGACTGCTAGAGAGGTGCAGAAGTTGGTGGAAGATTGCTTCGCTAAGGCTTTGGAAGCAAACAACAGTTGGCGACACGGTCTTCCCGCCGAGGGGGAAGATGTCACTAGTCCTTTCTTTGCTAAGATCCAAGCGGTAACCCTTCCCCACAAGTTCAAGGCCCCTCAGATTGCCACTTATGATGGCAAAGCCGACCCTCGTGACCATCTACGCACCCACATTAACTCCCTGCTAGGAAGAGGTGGCACTGATGAAATTCAATGCCTCCTCTTCCCTGGGACGCTTAAAGGCCTTGCCACGAACTGGTTTTACTCTTAGTAACCGGGATCCATCATCGACTTTGCATCGCTAAAAGAGAAGTTCTTGGAACGCTTCACTGGTTCCCTTTGGATTAAACGTACTCTAATGGAACTCTTTGGAATACAGTAGTAGGATCGAGAGTCCCTCCGCCACTGGTATGAACATTTTGTTCAAGTGGCTGAGGTGAATCAAGACAAGGATTTTACAAATGGAAGTTAATATCAGCTACAATGGAATGAAGAGCAAATGAGCAACAAGATACCAAGCAATATTTGCTTATATTTGCTAAATGAATCTAGTATATTATAATTTAAATAAATTAGGAGGGTATATTTTTGTTATCTTTAGGAAATATTGTGATCTTCTAGGAATGTCTTTCAGATATCTTTTGGATATATTTAGATTATACTTACCATATCTTTAGGATAGTTTTAGGATATATTTATAAACTTTTGTATTTTTATTAGGAGTCTATAAATTCCCAAGATGGCCACATTGTATTTTATATTCATTTAGATAATAGATCAATAAGAGTGAGTTCTTATTTAATTTGGTTTTTCTAGAACCTTCAAACTTATCGAAGTCATCTGTGGCATTCATCCCCGACTTATCAATCAATCCTTCCATAGTTGATTGTAGCATCTTCACTATACCAAGTTCTTACATCTTTATAGGTAATGGGTCAAGGTTCAACCTTTCGAGCTTGACAAGAACACGTTTCCTGGAGACCTTAGATGAATAGGAGTTTTGTCACGAGTTAGTAAGGTTCATATCATACTTGATATTGGGTTTCATCATGGTGTTGGTGAGGTTCGCATCATTTGGTATTAGAGCCAATATTCTAAGTCAAGTTCTATCTATCCTTTATGTTATCTTTGTTTTGTTTCATCATTCTTTATTTTTTACATCTTAAAAAAGAAAAAATAAAAAAGAGAGAGAAACGAAGAAAGGAAAAAAAAAGGCAGCAAAAAAAAGGAAAGAAAAAAAAGGAGATTTGAGCCATAAGAAAGAGCAGGTTTCAGAAACTTTCAAGGTGACTTCAAAGTAAAGATGGACAAAACTTAGTTCTTAACCATTCGGAGTTGAGGACAAATCCCTTTCAAAAGGAGGGGAATGATGTGAATCAAGACAAGGATTTTACGAACGGAAGTCAATATCAGCAACAAGATACCAAGCAATATTTGCTTATATTTACTAAATGTATCTAGTATATTACAATTTTAATAAATTAGGAGAGTATATTTTTGTTATCTTTAGGAAATATTGTGGTTTTCTAGGAATATCCTTCATATATCTTTTGGATATATGTAGATTATATTTACCATACCTTTAGGATAGCTATTAGGATATATTTATAAACTTTTATATTTTTGTTAGGAGTTTATAAATTTCCAAATGGGTCACGTTGTATTTTCATTCATTCGGATAATTGATCAATAAGAGTGAGTTCTTATTTTATTTGGTTCTTTCAGAACCTTCGAACCTATCGGAGTCATCTGTGGTGTTCATCCCTGACTTATCAATCAACCATTCCATTGTTAATTGTGGCGTCTTCACTATACCAAGGTTCTTATCTTTTTATAGGTAATGAGTCAAGGTTCCATCTTTTGAGCTTGATAAGGACACGTCTCCTAGAGACCATAGTTGAGTACGAGTTTCGTCACGAGTTGGTGAGTTCATATCATACTTGATATTGGGTTTCATCAAGGTATTGGCGAGGTTCGCATCAATGGCGGCTGAGGTAGATGACTTGACGCCGAGGGAGAAGATGGCGGCGTTCCAATGGGGCTTGAGAGATAATGAATTTGTCAACAATCTAATCATCGACCCACCGAACGACTTCGTGATCTAGCAGCACGCACCCAGCGTTTTATGGCCATCGAAGAAGCTAACTACAGAAGGAAAGAAGCAAAGTGCAAGGAAGCTAGCATCGAACTGCAAGACGAGCACGGGGTCCAAGACAACAAGCGGGAGAAGTTCACCCGACTATTAGCTCTGCGAGCCGTGGTCCTGGCTGAGGGTGAAAAGCGACGCTTGATTAGGATCCCCCTCAAGACCAAGGAAACACTAGGGCCCGACGCGGATCAGTATGATATGGAAGATTGCAGGCCGTTGAAATTTGAGATCGAAAGTTAGTCCAAGGAGGACATCAGCAGGAGTATGTTAGGCGCCCACACACCAAGAACACCTGGTGCCGAGATATAGATGTGCAACACCTGCCCCCGAAGCCTCAGGAAAGGGGGTGGCCAGAGCTCAAGATCAGCCATCGCTAGAAAACCGAGGGATGATACATGTCATCATTGGTGGACATATCCCTAGAAGTAAGCAACCAACCCGCGAGATGCAGTACCTGGGGCACGACCTTAGTTACTCAATTACATTCATGGAGAAAGATGTTGAATTCGCGCCCGCTTGTGCGATGGATGAAGCATTGGTAATTGCTGCCGACATTGAAGGATTCAAGGTACGAAGGATCCTTGTTGACAGTGGAATCTTTGCTGATGTGTTATATCACGACGCCTTCAAGAAGATGGGCTTCACGGATGCAGCGCTGACCCCAGCTGAGGCACCCCTTGTCGGATTTAATGGTGGATCAGTTTACCCTCGGGGCACTATCACTCTCCCCTTCACGTTAGGGGCTGCGGACACAACTTCGCTCTGTATGGCCACCTTCCTGATTGTGGACATCTCCTCAGCCTTTAATGCCATCATCGGACTGCCGACATTGAATGCCGTTCGAGTAATGCCATCCACCTATCATCAGATGCTCAAGTTTTCCACTCCCCGAGGAATCGAGACAGTCTGTGGTAGTCATCAAGTAGCCAAACGATGCCACATGGCGGCATTGAAGGAAGCGCTTGTCCAGCCATCCCTCTAGACAGAACCAAATTCTCATGAAGAAGTCGAGCGCCCTATGCTAGTGGGAGAATTGGAGGAGATCCCCCTTACACCAATGTGGAAAGTCAAAATCGGAGCAGGCATGAGTTCTACTTGTAAGGAAAGTCTGATAGCGTTATTACGTGAATTTTCTGATGTGTTTGCATGGATGCCCGCATATATGCTAGACATCAATCCAGCAATCATTTCCCACCGCCTTGCAATTAAACCAAGCATGAGGCCAGTTATACAGAAGCAACGACCCATGATGCAGAGTGGCGCGAGGCCGTTCGAGAGGAGGTGGTGTGGCTCCTAATAGCAAAATTCATAGAGGAAGTCCGCTTCCAAATGTGGGTTGCGAATGTCGTTTTAGTGCGAAAGCCCAACGGTAGATGGAGGATGTGTGTGGCCTACACCGACCTCAATAAGACGTGTCCAAAGGATGCCTACCCACTCCCTCGGATTGATCAGTTGGTGGATGCCACAGCCGGCCACGAACTCCTCAACTTCATGGATGCATACTCGAGATACAATCAGATCGCCATGAATCCTTATGATAGGCAAAAGACAACTATCTATGCGGGAGATGATATATATTGTTACCGCGCCATGCCCTTTGGCCTAAAACGTCGGGGCTACATATCAATGCTTGGTCAACAGGCTATTCCCGACCCAGCTGGGGTCAACCATGGAGGCCTACGTGGATGATATGATCGTCAAGTCCATGAGGGCAGTGACACATGTGAACGATTTGCGAGCGGCGTTTTATGTAATGATGCGACACAACCTCCAACTCAACCCCAAGGAGTGTGCTTTTAGCGTGAGGTCTAGAAAATTCTTGGGCTTCATGCTCTCACACCGGGGAATTGAAGTGAGCCTTGAGAAAGTCAAGACTATCGAAGACATGAAATCCCTTGCAACAATCAAGGAAGTCCAGTGCCTCATGGGTCACTTGGAGGGCACTCTCGCATTTCCTATCGAAAGCGAGTGACAAGTGCTTCCCCTTCTTTCAACGGATCAAGGCGCGTAGAAATTCCGCGTGGACAGAGAACTGCGAGGAGTCATTCTTACGACTCAAGGCATATCTGAGGTCCCCGCCTTGTCTGGCGACCCCACTAATGGGGGAAACCCTAAGGCCTTACTTAGGGGTGAGCGAGGTCGCGCTAAGCTCCATTCTCGTCGTGGAAAGAGAGAAACATACAACGCCCAGTGTATTACGTCAGCAAGGTTATGATCCGAGCGAAACAATGCTATATGCTCATGGAAAAGCTCACCCTAGCAATGATCTTGGCTGCACGAAACTCATACCGTACTTCCAAGCACACACCGTTACCATCAGGACAGACCAACCCGTGAAGTGGGTCCTATGTAAACTAGAACTATCGGGGAGAATGGTTTAGTGGCTATCGAATTAAGCGAATTCGATGGTCTCTTCGAACGAGGGGAATGATTAAAGCCCAAGCGTTGGCTGACTTCATTGCAGAGAACACCGGGCCAAACAGCGTCCAAGCAGAATGTCCACAAGATGTCAGGTGATGACTGATGGGTCTTCCACAAGTTGTGCCATGGGGCCGGATGCACGATCGTCCCTCTGGGGGGGTGGGGGCTACTCACCCACAGTCTCGTGCTCTCCTTCCCAGCCACCAACAATGAAGCGGAGTACGAGGCCCTTATCACGGGGCTTCTAATAGCACAAGGAGCGGGAGCTCGACAGGTCCTTGCCAAGTGTGATTCCTAGCTCGTTGTTGGTCAGTTGAACGGTGAAAATGACGCCAAGGAGGAGAATATGGAGTGATGCCTGGAAAGGGCGAGGGAGATAATGCGCCAATTTGACAAGGTGGAAATTATACAAGTCCCTAGAGATGCTAATCATTGGGCGAACCTGCTCAGCAGAACTACTACTAGGCAGGCCTACTCCTCCCTCAACTTTATAGAGCAACAACGCATCTCAGAGACATACACGCCGGTGGAAGTGCTGTGCTCCAGAAACGAGGAAAGTTGGATGACCCCCATTACCAGGTATTTGGAAGGGGACCACCTTCCCGCTGACTCTATCGAGGATAGATGTGTCAAGTTACGGGCCGCCAGATATACCTTCCTAGATGGTGTGTTCTATTGATGGAGTGTCTCCCAACCCTTGTTGCGATGCCTTAGTTTGGAAGACGCGAATTATGTGCTCAGGGAGATTCACGAGGGAATCACAGGGAGCCACCAAGGAGCGAAGGCAATCACCTGACTAGCTCTTTGACAGGGCTATTATTTGCCCACCATGGTGGAGGATGCTCAAGCTATGGTACGGAGCTGCCCATCCTATCAAGTGTTTGAACGCAGTTCAACTCGTCCTCCCACAAAACTATCCACTATGATCTCCCCTTGGCCTTTCACACAATGGGGGTGGATATATTAGGACCGCTCCCTCTCGCTTCGGCTCAACGCCACTTCTTATTTGTTGCAGTTGACTACTTTTCCAAGTGGGTTAAAGCAAAAGCAGTTGTCAAAATTACAAACAGGGTAGCCATGAAGTTCGTGCTAAAGCACATAATATACCACTTCGGAATCCTGCACATCCTCATTTCCGATAATAGGATCCAATTCAGAGGACGAGCCTTCCAGGAGATGTGTCGGGAGCCTAGTATAGAACAAGGGTTCACCTCAATGGCTCACCCGCAAACAAACGGATAGGTCAAGGTCACTAATCGAATGGACTGTGCACACGACTAGCCGCCTGAGCTGGATAAATTCCTATGGGCCTACCGCATAACACCTCGTACCACTACAGAAGCAACTCCACTTTCCCTTGTTTACGGATCCGAAGCAATCATTCCTACCGAAGCGGCAGTCAACACTCACAAGGTGGCAACATTCTATGAAACGAAAAATGACCGTGCTGCGAAGAAGATTTGGACCTCTTGGAAGAACAACAGTGTTCGCTATCAGCCCGCAAGAAGACGGATCACAAGTAGTAAACCCTGTGAGCGGGTATCATTCTCACGAGGATCAAAGCGTATCGAGCACAAATTTAGAACACAATGTACCAAACCAAACCACACAATAGTTGCAAGGATGCAAAAATTGCAAAAGAAATAAAAGCAAACAATCTAAAGGAAACAAAAATAGCTTTATACGATCTCGACAAGGAAACAATTCTAGAGGTTCAGTTTCACTTAGGTCTATTTCAATCCTCTTGGACTTAATTAACCGGATCAAGTCAAGTGTCCTCTTCTCCTATCCACAGGTTCTCAAGTGACCTAATCCGACTCTGTCCTAACTAGGATATATCCCTAGGATGATCCTAACCCACTCTATCTCTAGGTAGTTAGAATGAAGGGACCAAATGTCATGTTTGTAACCGTGTCGGGATGCCTAGGGTGATGGCTACCTCTCGGGCCTTCTCACACGTCTCTTCTAACTCTTAGAATGACTAATCTACTTCTCGGTACGATTATTCCTAAGCTATGTTTACTTAGGCTATGGGATTCTCACTCTCGTGTTTCCTCACCGTCCCTTAGATCGATTTATTAAGTTGGCCAGACATTAATAAACGCATGAAGTACATTAAACATAAGGGAAATAGAACACTTTTGTAGATCCGAGAAATAGAAGTTCAATATATGGATGAAATAAACCTTAAGATCCACTTACTACCCTAGAGAATAAGAAACTACCCGGACATGATTATGTCACAATACATGTTCATCGAAATTGAAAGTTACGAAACCAAAATGAAGAGAAAGGAGCTAAGGGTAGAAGAAGTCTCAAACACTAATGATGAGCTTGATTCTCTAGCTCTTCTATCCACGACCCGTGTTCTGGCGCCTCGGGTTCATAACCTTAATCCGCCAAGAATCTTGTCCGGGATTGCCTTGTTATGAAAAGCTATGTTATCTCTCTTTTTCTTTTTGTGGGTGTGCCCCTCTATTTGTAAGGTATTTCTACCTCCTCCAAACTTGGCATGGTCAGTGTGGGAAAGGAAATTCCGGGTCCCACCATTTTGGCTCAGCTCACCGCAGTGCAGCACTATTCACACCGTGGTGCACTGAGTCTGTTTTGCGTAGTTTACTTCGTTTGGCCATAACTTCCTCATTTTAGCTCCAAATCATGCACGGTTTGATGTGTTGGATTCCTGACTCAATGAGCTTTTCGTTGATATCTTATTTGGCATGTTTTCTATTGAATAAGTGCTGTAGAACACTCAGACAAACTTAGCGGATGGATAAGGAGCACGGATATTAACATTTCAGTAAAAATAACACAAATAACAAGTGGGATGCATGTTCTTACCTCAAGCTTAAAGTCCGAAAGTGTACTTCAAATATAACTTCTATGGTATTATCCGGAGGATGGAGGCCCTCAAAAACATTGACAGGGCAAAATGCTCAGTGGCTCATTACTTCAATTGTAGGGTTCAAGCACGGCAATTCAGTGTGGGTGACTTGGTCCTCCACCAACACAGGTTTTCATGCTAGGACCAGGTGAACAAGCTCACTGCCAAGTGGGAAGGTCCGTATCGCATCACAGGGATCCCATACCTTAGCGCCGACATTTGACAAGACATGGATGGGTGCACGTTGCTGCACACCTTCAACGCTAAGGTGCTAAAAAAGTTCTTTTTCTAGGATCAATGCATTGTATCTATTTTCCAACCGCTCGTTTGAATTCAATTTGAATAGGAATATTGATGTGTTGCCTCTGCTAAGCCATTCTGCTACTTTTGTGCTGGTACGATTAAAAAAAAAAGACCCCTACGACCAAGGGGCATGCTAAAAGCATTAAAGACTCACCCCAACTTCTCTGGGGCAAAAGCACAAGACCTTTGCGACCCAAGGGCACGTTATAAGGATTAAAGACCCCAGCTTCTCTAGGGCAAAATTAACAGTACAACACTTCAAAGACCCCTACGACCCAAGGGAGCCCCTTAAGCGTTCAAGACCCCTGCGACCCAAGGGCATGCCATGAACGTCGTACTATAGTGATCATGGGGCATGCTCAAGGCATTAAAACTTTAAGCATCATTGCGCCTGTCCTACCCTTCGGGGATTGGTGTTAGAGGCACAGCACTATATGACCAACCTTTACTCAGTGATTGACACTGGAGTCGTCCATTTACCTATACTATTTGTTGATTGGTGCTTTAGGCGTCGTATCACTTGCATCTTTTTTGTCGTCGTATCACTTGCATCTTTTTAGTCGTCGTATTACTTTGAATTCTTTTTACTCATCTAACAATCGACATTTTGTGGAGGCATTACAAGTTGATTCGACAAAGTTAGAGACTAAACAGAACTGGTAGTTAAAGGGAACCCATGGAGGGAATTTCATTAAGCAAATCTAGAGTCTGACAGCTCATATCTGTATACAATCATTCACTCTCCGGTGAGGAAACATTGGAACGAACTTCATCAAGCTTACGCAAGTAGTCAAGCCCAGGAATCACTGAAAGATCAACGCCTGGGTAAAGGCACTGCAGGTTGTTCCTGACAGACCTGAGGGAGTATTCCATTGCCTTGCCACTACGCGATGCCAACCCTTGTAAGAAGGCGTCGCTAGACTTGAACCCTTCTACCGCTTCTTGCTTGTTGCGCTCTATCTCCTGGGCCTTCCCTGCAGCAACTCGAGACAACGCTAGGGAAGACTCCTGAATTTGCCCTCCGAGCTGCTCTCTCTCTCTAAGTGATCCACTAAGCCTCAAGCTGTTCTCATCCTGCTCTCTCTGCTCCCAGCCACTTGTTAAGGTCCTCAGACTCTTTGTGCTAGTTAGCTTGGATCCCTTCCCTGTCCATCCACTCTATGTCAAGCTGCCCCTTCAAGGTCTTGATCTCCTCTCGAGCGTCACTTATTTCTCCCTCAGCTGCGTCCACTTGAGATTTTAAATCTTAGATACTGGCACGCATGCTTCGACACTGCTTCCTACAATTACGCCTCTTCTTGGTTAGTCATTGGACCTAGCTCTCAAGTTCGGGGATGTTGGAATGCTCCTACCTCCAAGCGTCCATTAACATCCCAGGTATCATGGCTCCTGTGATTACCAGAAGTTAGTGCCTCTCCTAGAAGGAGCTAAAGAAACACACACACTTACCATATCATTCCCACAAGGATCAAAGCCTATTGAGCACAAATTTAGAACACCAAGTACCAAGCCAAACCGCACAATAGTTGAGAGAATGCAGAAACAGCTAGAAACAGAAGTAAAATTAGACAACCTACAAAAAACAGAAATAGCTTTATATGATTTCGGCAAGAAAACAATTCTAGGGATTCAGATTCACTTAGGTCTATTTCAATCCTATTGGACTTAATTAACCGGATCCAGTCAAGTATCCTCTTCTCCTATCTAGGGGTTTGAAAGTCACCTAATCCGACTCTCGTCGTAACTAGGTTGTATCCCTGGGATGATCCTAACCTACTCTATCTCTAGGTAGTTAGAATTAAGGGACCAAATGTCATGTTTGTAACCGTATCGGGATGCCTAGGGTGATGGTTACCTCTCGGGCCTTCTCACACGTCTCTTCTAAATCTTAGAATGACTAACCTACCTCTCGGTACGGTTATTCCTAAGCTATGTCTACTTAGGCTACGGGATTCTCACTCTCGTGTTTCCTCACCATCCCTTAGATCGATTTATCGAGTTGGCCAGACATCAACAAACGCATGAAGTACAGTAAACATAAGAGAAATAGAACACCTTCATAGATCTGGGAAATAGAAGTTCAATACATGGCTGAAATAAACACTAAGTTCCACTTACTACTCTAGAGAATAAGAAACTAGCTAGACATGGTTATACCACAATACATGTTCATCAGAATTAAAAGTTACAAAACCAAAATGAAGAGAAAGGAACTAAGAATAGAAGAAGTCTCAAACACTAATGAGGAGCTTGATTCCTTGGCTTCTTCTATCCCCGAACCATGTTCCGACACCCCGGGTTCATAACCTTAATCCGCCAAGGATATTGTCCAGGAATGCTTAGTTATGAAATGCTACCCCTCTTCCTCTTTTCCTCTTGTGGGTATGCACCTCTATTTATAAGGTATTTGTACCCTTCCCAAAGTTGGCATGGTTAGTGTGGGATAAAAATGTTGGGTCCTGCCATTTCGCCTCAGTGCACCATGGTGTGAACAGTGCAGCACCTCGATGAGCTGAGGCAAAATTTAGTCCTGAATGCTCTCAGTGAATCGCGGTGTTGCACTGTTCACACTGCACCGATCTGTTTTGCACAGTTTTCTTTGGTTGGCTATAACTTCCTCATTTTAGCTCTGAATCATGCATGGTTTGATGCGTTGGATTCTTGACTCGATGAGCTTTCCATTGATATGTTATTTGACATGTTTTCTTCTGAGGAAGTGCTGAAAACACCCAGATAAACTTAGAGGATGGATAAGGAGTACAGAAATTCACATTTCTGCAAAACAACACAAATAACAAGTGGGATGCATGCTTTCAACTCAAGTTTATGGTCTGAAAGTGTATTTCAAATATAACTTCTATTGTATTATCACACTCCCAAACCTAAACTTTTGCTGGTCCTCGAGCAAAGCACTAAGCACAACAATTCAAAGGTTTAACATGCATCTTCACTTCTTCAATTGGTAGCAATGCTCATAATTTGTTTTCGGTACTTTCAAACCTTTCCCTTAAAGTTCTCAGCGATGGCCATGTTTCTTACTTAACTTTGAGTTTCAATGATCCGAACCTCATGATTTTATTTCAGCCCGTGCAGTGTCGTGCAATCCCTTACACTTAACCCTAAGTCTTGACCTCACTGTGCATCATAAGGAAATACTCATGCAAATATGCGTTTAGCTATTAGTTCAATGCATGATCTCACATTTTGCTCTTATTATTTTTTTTTTCTCATCTTTACACTTAGCAAACAACCCTTACTCGGGTGGTGCACGACTTTCAAGGGCCCGCACCTCCGCTGGCTTTGTAATTTACTCACATACTTTTGATGAGCCAGTCGCATGAACAGATAGTCCCCCACAAGCACATGTTGGGCCGTATTCCAGCACACTTAGTGCATCAATTTGCGCTCAAACCTAAACAGATGTACTCAAAGCCTTCGCACATCTTTCCTTATATACTCACTTTTAGCCTAACACATTTTTGCAAAAATATTTCCAAAGATGACACTTACTGCCTTTTGTTGCACCCCGAAATCGGATAGGTTCCGCAAGTTGTCTTGCAACATCATGGTCATCAATGAATATATGAAAGGAGTCGCCACTAATCATTTAAGGAACTAGTCCTAAGGTCGATCAGAAACCTATCATCCACCTAAGGGAGCATGACACTAACCACCTAGGTTTTATTAGTCGGTCTCGAACCAAAGTTTGGATCCGAGGGTTCTATTACGTTCGAAAGGCTCGCAAGCCAGTCGACACGCCCTAAAATTGGTACCCTAGTGCTTCTAAGCTTGCCTTGTTTTATCAAGTCCAATTCTTACTCTGTTCGAGACGTGGATCAGTGGATTGACACAATCTAATAACCAAAATCATGACCCAATCTGCATACACCAAATATCAATTAATTCATGAAAAGACTGTTCATTTGACTTAGGAAACAACATAGATAATGTCACAGTTCAATACATCACGAGTCGAGCATATAAGACACAATCAAAGACAACTCAAGGAGGATTCACTTTGTAAGCTTAGACCCAAGACTTAAAGCTAAAGAATAGTTTGAAACAAACCTCAAACAATCACAAAATGAGGCAGCGAGTGATAAATCCAAAACCCGATGTTAGGAGCCTCTGAATGATACGAAATAAGCACCAGACAACCACCAAATTGCAGCAGCTTTTAACAGCCATATAACTGGAAGTTAGGAACTAGGGAATGGCCATAAACGAGGAACAACCAACCAGAAAATGGGGCAGCAGCAATGACAAGCGTGTTAAGGCTCTAATCTCTTAAAAAATGTCATCAAATATAGGAGAAATCATCGAGTAAGGTGTTGCTGCAGCTATGGACCTTAAACAGCTTCATTTTTATCCCAAAAATGCCATGGAAACAAAGAAGAAAGATGCAGCAAAGAGCAGTCACGAAGTCAAATAAGTAAGGGCCCTGTTTTCACCGAAGACAACATTAAAACCGGGAGAAATCTCGGCTTAAAACCAGCTGCGGCGCCAGGCACTTTACAACCCCTTTTCATCGACAAAATCCATTCAAATCAAGGTGAAACTTTGAGGTGAGAAGGCAGCTGTGACAGCGGACACTGAACATCGCTTGTTCGCACTCAAATTGTCCTTAAAACTGCGGAACAATACACAGCGAATAGCTGCTGCAACAACTTACGAAAGATTGCCTTATTTTCCTCGGAAAATGCATTCAAAGCAAGGAGAACATTGAACAAAATGCAGCTGCAACTATGGACGCTAAATAGCAGTGTTTTCAATGAAAATGACGTTAAAAAAAAACAGAAACATAATGCGCGTAATAGCAAACCAGGACCCAAGACTCGGTGAGAGAAGCTGTACTCATGCCAAAGGAAGGAAATGACGGCAACACTCAATTAAAGCAACATTTGGAGCAGGCCGAGTATCCAAACACACATAGAACATGAGGAGGCTCAGAGACTAATCATAATAGTCGCCTCAATCAATGCACGGACAAATCAACTGATTTTTTTTTTTTCACAATAGCAGCTTCATCGACAGTTTAATATATGGACACGGCACGAAGGGACAAGCTACCAACACCTCAGACTTGAGCAATAGCAGTCATCTAGACCCAAGCATTAGCACATCACAATGCTATCAAATCAACATGATCGAACCCCACAGCTAAAGGAATCTGACAGCTCGTGACGGTGCTAAGACAGAAATTTCCGAACCGTTACCTGACTTACCCGGGGTGTGAACAGATCGATTATTGGTTCGACCGGCGCAAGAAAGATGCGTCTGGCTTCCGCGATTTCGGGGCATTGTCTGGAGAGGCTGGGTTCAGTGACAATCCTCGGGGGTTGAGGCCAATGAGATGGCAGCCGGAGATGGAGGATGGCTCGGGGACAAAGGCATGGCAAGACCGAGACGGTTCGTGGTGGTCGGAAGGAATTGCCCGGGGCGGTGTCGGGAGCGATGGGGGCTGGCCCCCCCGAGCGATGGAGTCATGAGGTCGACTTTAAAGGGAACTGGGTTGGCGGAGGAGAAGGGCACCGACCGGCGGAGAACGCGGATGTCAGGCGGCCGGTCACAATCATGGTGAGGGAGCCGTGCAAGGCAAGTCGGGGCCGAGGTTGTTGCCATGGGACCTTCAGATCAGAGGTGGAGTAGCCGGGCACAGAAATGGCGTGTTGCACAGGCTGGAGGCCTCAGGATCGGAAGAAGCAGAGGGCGTACAAGTCCTTTCTCTGCATTTCTTCTCTTTTTTTTCTTTTTTTTAATTTAATTAATTTTTCTTCTTTTTCAGGGTAAAAATAAAATAAAATAAGAAATAGGAAATAGGAAATAAGAAATAAAGCAGAAAAGTCAAGATCGGGTAAAACTCCAGATTGAATTTCGAAGTCTGAGATACGCCACATCTAACAGACTCAATATCCTTCATGACAAGATTGAATTGGTCTAATTTTACCGTATTTGAGAAGTTAAACTTGATCTTAGTTATCACAATTATCTACCCACACGAGGCTATCTACTCTCTCAAAATTGAAGTCTGAGTCCTTTCCAGGGCAAAATTAGGTGTCTACAGCTGCCCCTCTTTGAAGCAACTCTCGATGAGAAGTTAACAAGTTCGATGAGAGGGTTGATTCAAAGACGAGTACAAAACCGAATTTTGGCTTGGAAAGAAATTTGCATCTTCTTATTGAAAGAAACAAATAGTCGTCTTAACATATGGTCCTTTTGCAGCTCCTCTCATCCATGTTCTTCCCTTTCCATTTTTCATTCTCTTCAATCTTCCAATGTTTCTATTTTTCCTATTTTTCTCTCTTCTTCTTCTCTTTTTTTTTTTGTTTTTTGTTTTTTTTTTTGCTTTTTGTTTTTTGTTGTTTTTTTTTTCAATTTTCATTGTATATTATTGCAAACAAAGACTGAGGTAAAGAAAGAGGCATTTGGGCAAATGTGAATACAATGGGATGGTAGAGATGCACTTTAGGTGCGAACATGGCGATGAAATGTGCTCCGAGCGCAAGAAAGGAAAGTGCGGCTCTGGGCGCAAATAAGGAAGAGGTGCGGCTTTGGGAGCAAAGAAGAAATAAACGCAGCTCTGGGTGCAAAGAAGAAAAGGATGCAGCTCTGGGCACAAAGGAGAAAAGTGCGGCTCTGGGCGCAAAGAAGAAAGGTGCGGCTCTGGGCACAAGGAAGGAAGGTGTGGCTCTGGGCGCAAAGGAGAAATAAACGCGGCTCTGGGAGCGGGGTGCGGCTCTGGGCGCAAAGAAGAAAAGTGCGGCTCTGGGCACAAAGGAGAAAAGTGCGGCCCTGGGCGCAAAGAAGAAAGGTGCGGCTCTGGGCACAAGGAAGGAAGGTGCGGCTCTGGGCGCAAAGGAGAAATAAATGCGGCTCTGGGCGTGGGGTGCGGCTCTGGGCGCAAAGAAGAAATATGCGGCTCTAGGCGCAAAGAAGAAAAGTGCGGCTCTGGGCGCAAAGGAGAAATAAACGCTGCTTTGAGTGCGGGGTGTGACTCTGGGCACAAAGGAGAAAAGTGCAGCTCTGGGTGCAAAGAAGAAAAGTGCGACTCTGGGCGCAAAGAAGAAATGAACGCGGCTCTGGGCGCAGGGTGCGGCTCTGGGCGCAAAGAAGAAAAGTGCGGCTCTGGGCGCAAAGGAGAAATAAACGCGGCTCTGGGCGCAGGGTGCGGCTCTAGGTACAAAGAAGAAAAGTGCGGCTCTGGGCGCAAAGGAGAAAGAAACGCGGCTCTGGGCACGGGGTGCGGCTCTGGGCGCAAAGGAGAAATAAACGCGGATCTGGGCGTGGGGTGCGGCTCTGGGCGCAACGAAGAAAAGCGCAGCTCTTGGCGCAAAGAAGAAAAGCGCAGCTCTGGGTGCAAAGGAGAAATAAACGGGGCTCTAGGCGCAAGGTGTGCTGCTCTGGGCGCAAAGAAGAAAAGTGCGGCTCTGGGCGCAAAGAAGAAAAGTGCGGCTCTGGGCACAAAGGAGAAATAAACGCGGCTCTGGGCGCAAAGGAGAAATAAACGCGGCTCTGGGCGCAAGGTGTGCGGCTCTGGGCGCAAAGAAGAAAAGTGCGGCTCTGGGCGCAGAGGAGAAATAAACGGGGCTCTGGGTGCAAAGAAGAAATAAACGTGGCTATGGGCGCAAGGGAGAAATAAACGCGGCTCTGGGCGCAAGGGAGAAATAAACGCGGCTATGGGCGCGCAGTGCGGCTCTGGGCACAAACAAGAAATATGCGGCTTTGGGCACAGAGAAGAAAAGTGCGGCTCTGGGCGCAAAGGAGAAATAAACGCTGCTCTGAGTGCAGGGTGCGACTCTGGGCACAAAGGAGAAAAGTGCGGCTCTGGGCGCAGAGAAATAAACGCTGCTTTGAGTGCAGGGTGCGACTCTGGGCACAAAGGAGAAAAGTGCGGCTCTGGGCGCAAAGGAGAAATAAACACTGCTTTGAGTGCAGGGTGCGACTCTGGGCACAAAGGAGAAAAGTGCGGCTCTGGGCGCAAAGGAGAAAGGTGCGGCTCTGGGCACAAGGAAGGAAGGTGCGGCTCTGGGCGCAAAGGAGAAATAAACGCTGCTCTGGGCGCGAGGTGCGGCTCTGGGCGCAAGGGAGAAATAAACACGGCTTTGGGCGCGAAGAAGAAATAAACGCTGCTCTGGGCGCGAAAAAGAAATAAATGCGGCTCTGGGCGCAAAGAAGAAAAGTGCGGCTCTGGGCACAAAAGAGAAATGAATGCGGCTCTGGGCACAAAAGAGAAATGAATGCGGCTCTGGGCGTAAAGAAGAAACAAACGCGGCTCTAGGCGTAAAGAAGAAACAAACGCGGCTCTAGGCGTGGGGTACGGTTCTGGGCGCAAAGAAGAAAAGTGCGGCTCTGGGCGCAAAGAAGAAATAAATGCGATCTGCCATGGATTAGCATCAGCTTTTGATTGTTGAGGGAGATGCATTCGAGTATGTGGCCACCACCCATGCTTCAGCGTAATCATCGGAATCCTTGACTCTCAGTTGGGTCCTGATAGCACTTCCTACATTTGCCCCATTCTCTTGAGGCTATCCTTCACTCATTTCTTCCTCGTCAATTTTTTATTTCTTTTCTATTCTCTTTTCTTCATTTTCTCTCTTTTTTATTTTTTCTTGCTTTGCTGAACCTCGAAATGCATAGTGAAGGACTTTGTTCCGCACTTTTGGCCCTTCCTGCACAAGTGATCTTGTTAGTGGTTTAACCCCAAGCAATTATAATTGCAATGAATGAAGCAAATTATTAACAGAAATGCAGGGTCTTTTGCCCTGTAACCGATCCCAAGAGTGCTTGTATCCCATTTCTCTCTTAAAGGCATTGTTGGTGGAAGTATGAGAGAAAGGTCGGGATATCTAAATCCTTCCGATGTCAAGGGATAGGAATCGTTGTGCCCCTGGATTTTCAACATTTTCCTAGCTCGAGTTTCCTACAAAACTTGACCAATCTTGAGTAGCTTCTCTTTGCAGAACAAATTGGGTCAAAATTTAAAAAATCGCAAACTAGAGAAGCATGCCCCAATCTTCAGAACATTATTCCCGTATCAAACCTGACATCTTGAAATGAGGAGTTCCATAATTGGAATTCAAAACACCTTGAATCTCTGCCCAATGGACTTTCAAAGGGGAAAGGGCCAAGAGGGAATGTGCCAAGTTAACATGCCCCGGAAAAGGGGTCAATTTAAATATGCTTTAGTGTCTACCCTCGCCAAGGCAACTTTGCATCCTGTACGACCACCCATCAGTTCAACTATCAATGGCGTCATCAGTTTGATTAAAATACTCCAAAAAGTGTTCATCCCTTGAATGAGGACTCTTCAGAAGTCCCTCTGAACTATTTGAAATAGGAATTTCGCTCAATCCCTTGTCATCTGTATTCGACAGATTTCAAGCCATCATAAAAGAGTTTCCATAGAAGGGCGACCATTTCCTGTGAGAGAATCATGTCTATCGATGGGCGAATCACTTATTTTCTATTTCACGCTATTTTTTCTCTCTTTCTTTTTCGCACGACATTAAGCATTCCGTTCTCATGGCGATCCATGTAGCAAGAATCGACCAGTGGCTCCCGTCCCAGTTGGTCCAAGGCACTAGGTGATGAAGTACCCCTCGGGTCTATCTCGAATCAACCAGTGGTAACGCCACAAGTACATATCCAAGCGCGGATATTGGTACTCAACGCCTTGGCGATACTCTCTGTTCTTTCCACTTTTTTTTTAATCGCACGACACTAAGCGTTCCGTTCTCGTGGCGATCCATGTAGCAAGAATCGACCAGTGGCTCCCGTCCCAGTTGTTCCAAGGCACTAGGTGATGAAGCACCCCTCGGGTCTATCTCGAATCAACCAGCGGTAACGCCACAAGTACATATCCAAATACGGACATTGGTACTCAATGCCTTGGCGACGCTCACCTTTTTCTTTCTTTCTTTTTTTCTTTTCGTTGCTCACTTGCTCTTATTTTGTTTTTTCTTTTTTCACTTTGCAATTAGCCTTTCAATTTTCACTCATGCCCCACAGAGAATGGTCGCACCGTCTAATTGGGAAGCTTCTGATCACTTAGCTTCCGTCTGTCTCTTATAGAGGACTCGTTCTCGTGCAAAATTCTTATGTCAAATTGCTCTTCAGAGCTTCTTCCGAGTCCAAACACAAGGGGTGATTCAATTTTCTTTCAATAAAACTTTAGGGCGGCCCGTCTTCCAGCTTTTCTTAGGGGACTATACAGGAGTGCATCATTGCCCCTGAAAATGGGTTTTCTTTATTATGCACTGGAGGAGAATCTTTTTCCTTCTTTTTGGATTTAAAATTTTTTTGGTGGCACCTTGCCCCTTTGTCGGTCGTCATGACATTGACTTTGGGTATTCTGAGCCTGTATTTCACACTTTGACTCTTCTTATTGTGCATCCCTGCAATGAATGTAGAAGCTTGATGAGTAATCACAATTATCTCCATGGAAAAAAAAAGAAAAAAAAAGTGGAGAGGAAGCGTGAGAGGCAGGCAAGAGAGTAGGCTTGAGCCATGAGGAGAGAAGCCCATTTTTCTTGAAGGCATTATTTTTTTATCCTTAGCATCCTGGAATTGGGGAGTTCTCTTCATTTGAATCAGTGAGGGGCATTAATCCGTTGAGCGGCTTATCATTGAAGGTCGACCATTTGCGGCATTGCGGTGTGCTCTTGAGGTCCACGCTGGTGGTGTGCCAAGTCAGAGGTATTCGTGTATGCAGTATCACCATTCGTCGTAACACACTTGAGTTGACCGTTCACTCCGATCAGAGTTCACATTTGAGTAGGACTTGTACAAGACAGAGGTCCATCAATTGTGCCTGCATGAAAAAGAAAATGAAAGAAATGAACAATTGGGAGACTGAATCTCATGCATGAGAAAAATCACTAGTGAGTTGCCATTCATATCGATGTGAAGGGTCTTGACGAAACATGTTCATTTGCTGTGATATCTTGTCAAGATCCTTTTTGAATATCCTTAGGTCATTTGGCTCGTGTTCTAAACTCATTGAGCACTTCCAAGATTGGTCTCTTAGCTTTCACAAAAATCAGTGACAAAACGCTTTGAGAAAAAGAAGAAGAAAAGAAAAAAATTTGAACCATTTTTCAATTTTCTTTTGAACATCTCTAGGGAAGTGCTCAATTGAACCGTTTGCTTGTCACATTTGCAACTTCTTTACGAGCATGGGCGAGCTTCTCATGACATCGGTCCCTTCTTCCGGAAGATCGTATCATTCGGCTGTGCTTCACCTTGATGCTTCCAACTTGAGGATCATCTTTTGGCTAGCATCAACGAGTTACTTCGAATTGCTGGGAGGCTTGCAGTCACGTTCCTTGGGTGACTTCTCTCAATCCACTAAGAATCAACAAGCGGGGCCTCAAGAACTCATGTATACCATCCCTTGGATGCTTCGCACAAGTGGTTGCCATTTGAAATGACCGATCAATGCTTACCTAACATGAGTCGTCGAGTCATGTCATGAGACGAGAACGTTCCAAATGACCAAAATGGAAATCGATTACCAAACTCCCCTACCCTTATAGGGTTTCAGTTTTAAATTGATCAGCTCCAAGAGACCTTAGCTTAATAACATTCTCACCGTCAAGTTCCTCATATTACTTGCCTCTAATTTATTAGCCCCACAAAGAACCTGAAGTTGTTAATCATGATAGGATTCGACGGGATAACTCCTTAACTCTAATGGGTTCCTTCAAGAGTTTCACACTCTTTCGGCACCAAAGTTACGTCAATTTAACCGATCACTGAGGCGATGCAATTCCTATTAGCTAAGGCATCGAGCGAACTCCCATCGGCTAACATTGTTCCCTAGGCGCCTAAGGCGGTCGATGTGATAGCAAATAAATTTGGACTCCATCCTCGTTCAGACGGATGAGCAAATAACCTAAGGATGAATGGCAACTCTACTAGGTTTTATTTCGGAAAAACGTGATGCAAGTGCAATAATTAAAGTCACTCCACTCACGTACATACATACAATAAATTGTCCCGAAAATTTCCCAAAAAATACATCAAAAGCATAAATACAGAGAAGTCCATCTATCCAAAAATGTGCTATCCCAGGGTTCATTGATCTAAATCTTATGGAACCAAATGTACAAGAGAGAGGCCCCACTAGCCTAGAGCAAGCTAACCTAGGGGCCAAAATACATTAAAATTGAAATACAGAAAAACAACTCGATTGTCAAAACTAAAAGCACAAAAAGAGATGCTTACCAATCCTAAGATCGACTAACTATCAAAATCGTAAATACAAAAGAATGGTTCTCTATCCCAAATCGAAGCTAAACCTAAAAAATTACAGTCGGAACGGATGATTGAAAGCTTGATGCTATGCATGTGGGCTGGGGTCTAAGGGTAGGTTCTAAAGGCCCCGGATCCGCAGTGTCCTCTGTTCCCCTTTTCAAGGGTACTTCAGGCTTTCAGATCGAGCAGAGGTGTTTCAGAGCCGTTTTCGATGGGAGTTCCCACGACAGGCGTACTCCTACTAGCCCCCTCCTAGGAAAGTTCCTACGATCCGGGTTCGATCGTTATTTAAGGTATGCAAAGTCATGTATAATATGCACAAGTATCCACCAATCAAATGAACATTTATATACATCACAATATGAATAAAGAACATATATAAAACAAGGCAAATATAGAAAACACAATCAAAACGGGCCCGAACCCTCTTACTTGAATTCCCCAGCGGAGTCGCCAAGCTGTCGCACCCCGAAATCGGATAGGTTCCGCAAGCTGTCTCGCGACGTCATGGTCATCAATGAATATATGAAAGAAGTCGCCACTAATCATTTAAGGAACTAGTCCTAAGGTCGATCAGAAACCTATCATCCACCTAAGGGAGCATAACACTAACCACCTAGGTTTTATTAGTCGGTCTCGAACCAAAGTTTCGATCCGGGGGTTCTATTACGTTCGAAAGGCTCGCAAGCCAGTCGACACGCCCTAAAATTGGTACCCTAGTGCTTCTAAGCTTGCCTTGTTTTATCAAGTCCAATTCTTACTCTGTTATAGACGTGGATCAATGGATTGACACAATCTAATAACCAAAATCATGACCCAATCTGCATACACCAAATATCAATTAATTCGTGAAAAGACTGTTCATTTGACTTAGGAAACAACATAGATAATGTCACAGTTCAATACATCACGAGTCGAGCATATAAGACACAATCAAAGACAACTCAAGGAGGATTCACTTTGTAAGCTTAGACCCAAGACTTAAAGCTAAAGAATAGTTTGAAACAAACCTCAAACAATCACAAAATGAGGCAACGAGTGATAAATCCAAAACCCGATGTTAGGAGCCTCTGAATGATACGAAATAAGCACCAGACAACCACCAAATTGCAGCAGCTTTTAACAGCCATATAACTAGAAGTTAGGAACTAGGGAATGGCCATAAACGAGGAACAACCAACCAGAAAATGGGGCAGCAGCAATGACAAGCGTGTTAAGGCTCTAATCTCTTAAAAAAATGTCATCAAAGATAGGAGAAATCATCGAGTAAGGTGTTGCTGCAGCTATGGACCTTAAACAGCTTCATTTTTATCCCAAAAATGCCATGGAAACAAAGAAGAAAGATGCAGCAAAGAGCAGTGATAAGATAATGACTCCAAAAGGAAACTAATTTCTAAAGAATATTTCCTATTTAATTTAGAGATTGTTTCCTATTTCATTCCTAGGGATTTTAGTATTTAATTGGGAGATGCACGGTTTCTTGGACAGACAAGAATTAGTGAATCTTTATTATTATCTTTGTATTTGTTTTCATTTTTCGTGGGAGAGATCGGTTGCCTCTCGAATGCACCGAAACATTCAATAAAAATCCATTTGGGTCCTATCAAATTGGTATCAGAGCAGTTCATCCAGGGATGGCGGCTAAGAAGGTCGAAGCATTGGAAGAAAAGTTCGATTTGGAGATCGGGCAACTGAAGACGTCAGTGGGGGAACGTTTTACTGCAGTGCAGGAGAAGCTCTCCCTAGTCGATGACAGGTTTACATCACTGGAGGCCAAGCTGGATCGGCTACTGGAGATTCATGCAAGGCCAATCGTGAAGGAGCCATTGTCTGAGCACCAGGAGGGAGCCAGTAAAGGCGGACTGGGTGACGGCGATCCAGGGCAGCGACGGAGTTCAGGGGCCGAAGGGAGAACGATCGTGGAGGGGGCTGGAGACACAATCCGACGCAAACAAGACTTAATCAGCGGAGCCGAGGTTCTCGGAGGAGGAGCTTCTCCGGAAAAGGAGACTGGTGAGGCGTGGATTGATGGCGAGATTAGTGCTAGTAAGAGAGAGACTTGGGGCAGAAGAATGGAGGTCGGGCTTGAAGGAGTGGACAGAGGGAGACATGGAGAAGCTGGGCAGTATGGTTATGGGCCTGGTCCTGGGCCAATGGGCTTTGGGCTGACCCAACACAACCCAAATTTAAATGGGCAGAGCAAATTAAGGCCTGGTCCATTACATCTTCACGATGGGCTGCCTCAATATGATGTCGGGCCTTTGCATTTGAACCTCAAGCAGGCCTATTCCGAGCTTCCCAGGCCTGAACCAGGGGGAGCTGGGTTCGGCCAAGCCCCATTGGGCTATGGACAGACCCATACCGGTCCTAATTGGGTTGGACAGTCGTGCCAAGACCTAGGGTTGCATCAACATCGAGGAAGGCAGCCCCAATCAGGCACGATTCGGGCAGAGCAGGCCCATTACACGACCGGGCTAGCTCCATCGGGGCCAGAACAAGTCCAATTCAGATAGGGGTCTGACTGGATAGGAGGTGGAGTTCGAATCGGCAATTCAGCAGGAAGTTCGGAATTTATAGAAGGAAAGGAATATGTCTATGGAAGACCTACGTCAACACGACTGGGCTCCGGTCTTGCAGACTTAGGATGGGACGCACGGATGAGGAAGTTGAAGATGCCTATGGAGCGGTATTTTACCATCAATGGTCTCACTGACCAAGAAAAGTTAGTGGCAGTAGCAGTTTGCCTAGAAGGAAAAGCTCTCGCGTGGTACCAATGGAGGGAACAACGACAACCAATGAAGACATGGACCGAGTTCAAAGACTGCATTTTAGAACGCTTCCATGACCACAACGAGGGTAACATCCATGAGCAATTCTATGCTTTGACCCAAGAGGGGTCGGTAATGGAGTATCGGGAGAAGTTTGAGCTGCTATCGGGACGTTTAGATAGCCTACCTGAGGAATTGTTGAAAGGGAATTTCATGAAAGGGCTCAAACCGGATATTCGAGCAGCTTTGCGTCCTTTGAGGCCAAGGGGTTTGAGCGAGGCTATGGAGCTGGCACAGCTTGTGGAAGATAAGGAAAAGGCGGAGCATTTACACAAGCTAAAGGCGGGCGGAACGGTATTCCACCTTGAGGACAAGGTGTCTCATTGGGAGGGGAGTAATGATAAGATCATGACTCCAAAAGGAAACTAATTTCTAAAGAATATTTCCTATTTAATTTAGAGATTATTTCCTATTTCATTCCTAGGGATTTTAGTATTTAATTGGGAGATGCACGGTTTCTTGGACAGACAAGAATTAGTGAATCTTTATTATTATCTTTGTATTTGTTTTCATTTTTCGTGGGAGAGATCGGTTGCCTCTCGAATGCACCGAAACATTCAATAAAAATCCATTTGGGTCCTATCAAGCAGCCATGAAGTCAAATAAGTAAGGGCCCTGTTTTCACCGAAGACAACATTAAAACCGGGAGAAATCCCGGCTTAAAACCAGCTGCGGCGCCAGGCACTTTACAACCCCTTTTCATCGACAAAATCCATTCAAATCAAGGCGAAACTTTGAGGTGAGAAGGCAGCTGTGACAGCAGACACTGAACATCGCTTGTTCCCACTCAAATTGTCCTTAAAACCGCGGAACAATACACAGCGAATAGCTGCTGCAACAACTTATGAAAGATTGCCTTATTTCCCTCGGAAAATGCATTCAAAGCAAGGAGAACATTGAACAAAATGCAGCTGCAACTATGGACGCTAAATAGCAGTGTTTTCAATGAAAATGACGTTAAAAAAAAAGAAACATAATGCGCGTAATAGCAGACCAGGACCCAAGACTCGGTGAGAGAAGCTGTACTCATGCCAAAGGAAGGAAATGACGGCAACACTCAATTAAAGCAACATTTGGAGCAGGCCGAGTACCCAAAACACATAGAACATGAGGAGGAGGCTCAGAGACTAATCATAATAGTCGCCTCAATCAATGCACAGACAAATCAACTGATTTTTTTTTCTTCACAATAGCGGCTTCATCGACAGTTTAACATATGGACAAGGCACGAAGGGACAAGCTACCAACACCTCAGACTTGAGCAATAGCAGTCATCTAGACCCAAGCATTAGCACATCACAATGCTATCAAATCAACATGATCGAACCCCACAACTAAAGGAATCTGACAGCTCGTGACGGTGCTAAGACAGAAATTTCCGAACCGTTACCTGACTTGCCCGGGGTGTGAACAGATCGATTATTGGTTCGACCGGCGCAAGGAAGATGCATCTGGCTTCGGCGCAAGGAAGATGCATCTGACCGGTGCCGGAGATGGAGGATGGCTCGGGGACAATGGCATGGCAAGGCCAAGACGGTTCGTGGTGGTCGGAAGGGATTGCCCGGGGTGGTGTCGGGAGCGATGGGGGCTGGCCCCCCCGAGCGATGGAGTCGTGAGGTCGACTTTAAAGGGAACTGGGTTGGCGAAGGAGAAGGGCACTGACCGGCGGAGAACGCGGATGTCAGGCGGCCGGTCACAATCACGGTGAGGGAGCCGTGCAAGGCAAGTCGGGGCCGAGGTTGTTGCCATGGGACCTTCGGATCAGAGGTGGAGTAGCCGGGCATAGAAATGGCGTGTTGCAGAAGCTGGAGGCCTCAGGATCGGAAGAAGCAGAGGGCGTACAAGTCCTTTCTCTGCATTTCTTCTCTTTTTTTTCTTTTTTTTAATTTAATTAATTTTTCTTCTTTTTCAGGGTAAAAATACAATAAAATAAGAAATAGGAAATAGGAAATAAGAAATAAAGCAGAAAAGTCAAGATCGGGTAAAACTCCAGATTGAATTTCGAGGTCTGAGATACGCCACATCTAACAAACTCAATATCCTTCATGACAAGATCGAATTGGTCTAATTTTACCGTATTTGAGAAGTTAAACTTGATCTTATTTATCACAATTATCTACCCACACGAGGCTATCCACTCTTTCAAAATTGAAGTCTGAGTCCTTTCCAGGCCAAAATTAGGTGTCTAAACCTTTGACTTAAGATCTAGATGTAAGGTTCATGTACAATTAATTGGGGCTAAAAATCATCACAAGATTCATCACAATTTCACCTTCAGTCAAGTAATCACACTAGCCATTAATTTTCATCACAGAACAAGGATCAACTCAAGTTTCCTACTAACACCTGGCAAACATTGCTATCCATCAAAAATATCATCATTTTTCCACTTTTCCACTTTTCTTCGAAGTCAAAAACAAATGCAACACGAAATAAATGTGCAACTATGTAACACCCTATGCTATATGTCATGCCAATGCAAGCAAAGAGCAAACAAGCAAGCAAATAATATAACCGGCTTTGACACGAAATTAACACCCCCCCCCCCCCCCCCCCCCCCCCCAAAACCAAGCTAAGCATTGTCCTCCATTTGAAGAAACAGAAAGAGAAATGGTAAATAGATACTCCCCGTGTGTCAAAGTCGATGTAGTGGCCTTCTAGTCATCGAAGCCTCCGAGCCTTCATTTTCGCCATCTTTCTCCAGGCAGTGACCGTAGTCCTTTTCCTATGTCTTCTTCTTGTCGTAGATGCTTGTATTGGGTTGGGTGGTTTCCTTAAATTTTAGCCAACTTCTTTGGCTCTCTTGAAATTACCTACCCACTTCATGTTTTTATGTTGCTCATCCGTACAATGTTGATCAACATCTTGATCCACCTTATGATAACCCTTTCTTTGACCCTCTTGAAAGTTGTGATCAGTGTGCCTATCAATGACATAAATGGAGAAGCATTCATTAGATATTGGATCCATGGAACTTAATACTTTAAAGGTCACATTTTCCTTATCAACCCTCGTTGTGAGCTCTCCTTTCTCCATATCTATCAATGCACGACCTGTAGCCAAGAAAGGTCTTTCAAGAATAATCGAGATGTTTCAATCTTCATCATAGTCCAGAACAACAAAATCAACAAGGAATATGAATTTGTCTACTTTAACTAGAACATCCTCTACAATTCCTAAGGGATAAACCAATGATCTATCAGCTAATTGCAGTGTTATAGTAGTTGGCTTAACCTCACCTACCCCCAATTCCTTGAATACAGTATAAGGCATCAGATTAATGCTAGCACCCGAATCAGATAATGCCTTACCTTCGAAGTTTTTACCAATGGAACAAGGGATAGTGAAACTACCTGGGTCTCGGAGCTTTGGAGCGAGCTTTTTCTGAAGGATTGCACTTGGCTCTTCTGTTAACGTAACCGTCTCGTAATCAGCAAGCTTCCTCTTTCATGAAAGGATATTCTTCATGAACTTGGCACAACTCGACATTTGCTCCAATGCTTCTGCAAAAGGGATGTTAATGAGCAATTTACGGAATGTATTAAGAAACTTACGAAATTGAAACTCATATTGATCCCGCTTTGCTCTTTGTGGATATGGTAATGGGGGGTATGTCTGAGTAGGCTTGTTGATGTTGTCTTCCTTTCCTCGGGTCATTCTTGATGGCTGTGAGTTGCTACCTTCCGCCTGGGAGTTGGTTGTGGCATTCTGATCATTCAAGTCCCGGGGGACCTCGCTGTGGCTAGTGGGTACCGCGATGTGCCTGTATCCCGTGCCTTCTGATCTGTTCTGCGTCCCGGTTGCTTCAGTTGTTGGGCACCTTGGCACCGCGGTGCTGCCATCTGTGGACCGTGGTGCTGCATGTCTTCCCACTGCGGTGGACTCGCGGGACACCGAGGTATGTTTCGTTGTTTCACCATATGCTAGAGGTTTGTTCCCTTCTGCTTCGACATCGGGCTGGCTGAGATTAAATCCTACCTTCTTCCCACTTCTCAGCATGATGGCATTCACGTGCTTGGATTCGCCTCCCCTTGGATTCATCTCGATGTTGCTTGGAAGTGATCCTTGTGCCCGGACTCCAACGGCTTGAGCAATTTGACCTAGTTGAGTTTCCATGTTCTTCATTTTATCCTACAAGGTAACATTGCTATTAGTGCTGGATTGCACACTAGCATTAGTGTTCTTGTTAGCTACCATAAGCTCAAGAAAAGCATTTTCAAGTTTTATAAGCCATTCGGATTCATTCGGTGTCGGCTTCTGCATCAGTTGGAACCCCAGTGGTTGAATAGGCCGGTTGTTAGCATATGAAAAGTAGGGGTGATTTCGCCAACCCGAATTGTAAGTGTTTGAATATGGGTTGTTCCTCGGGTTGCTTCCCACTAAATTTGCCTCCTCATGCCCGGTTTCCATCGGAATGTCTTCCAAGGCTAGCGAGGTTGCTCTGACTCCTTGTGGCTTCATGGTTGCCATTAAGGCATCCATCTTGGCCGAGAGGGCTGTTAGAGCATCCATCGAATGGATTCTTGTTGTCCCCTTTGTAGCCATGTTTCGCTCCGACACCACATTTCTTGCTAATGCCTCGATGAGGTCGTAGGCTTCCTTCGGTGTCTTTTCAAGCATTGTGCCTCCTGCAGTAGCATTGATATAAGTTTGTAAGGCATCAGAAATTCCATTATAAAAAATTTTGCCACTTGCCACATCGGAAGGTCATGATGTGGACAATTATGCAACAAGCCCTTGTAGCGCTCCCATACTTCCGGCAAGGTTTCCATCGGAAGTTGCCTAAATGACATGATATCGCTCCTCAACTTGGCCATCTTGGAGGGTGGAAAATACTTCGTAAGAAACTTCTCCACAATGATGTCCCAACTATTTAGGGATCCCGGTGGGAATGAGCTAAGCCATGTCGTTACCTTGTCCCTAAGAGAGAAAGGAAACAAAGTCATTTTAGTATAATCTTGAGGAACCCCATTTTGTCTAAATGTATCACACAAATCGTTAAAAATAGCAAGATGAGCATGAGGGTCCTCATTTGGTCCGCCGCTAAACGAGCATGCTGTTTGAATCATTTGGAGCATCGCCAGTCTGATCTCGAATGTATGAGCTCGAACAGCTGGTTTGGCGATACTCAATTGATTGTCCGTTCGTGGTCTCACGTAGTGTCTCATCTTAAGCGCAGGACTGTCTTGAGGGTCCTCCATGTTATGAGGAGATGAAGTCTCCGCAAGTGATTGTTCTCGCCTCCTCCGAATGAGAGTTCGCTCTATTTCCGGATCAAGCGGTAGCAAGTCTTGTTGAGATCTCCTACTCATACACCAAGAGACTACAAAACAAGGAAATGAGGACTACAAAACAAGAAAAAAGTTTAGAAAAGTAATTTGGTTTGGTTGAAGTCAATTGCTTCAATTCGGGTCAATAGATACACTTCAATCCCCGACAACGGCGCCAAAAACTTGTTTGCCTATCAGCCCGCAAGAGGACGGATCGCAGGTAGTAAACCCGACGAGCGGGTATCGTTCCCATGAGGATCAAAGCCTATTGAGCACGAATTTAGAACACCAAATACCAAGTCAAACCGCACAATAGTTGAGAGAATGCAGAAACAGCTAGAAACAGAAGTAAAATTAGACAACCTACAGAAAACAGAGATAGCTTTATATGATTTCGACAAGAAAACAATTCTAGGGATTCAGATTCACTTAGGTCTATTTCAATTCTATTGGACTTAGTTAACCAGATCCAGTCAAGTGTCCTCTTCTCCTATCCACATGTTCGAAAGTCACCTAATCCGACTCTCGTCGTAACTAGGATGTATCCCTGGGATGATCCTAACCTACTCAATCTCTAGGTAGTTAGAATTAAGGGACCAAATGTCATGTTCGTAACCGTATCGGGCTACCTAGGGTGATGGCTACCTCTCGAGCCTTCTCACACGTCTCTTCTAACTCTTAGAATAACTAACTTACCTCTCGGTACGGTTATTCCTAAGCTATGTTTACTTAGGCTACGGGATTCTGACTCTCCTGCTTCCTCATCATCCCTTAGATTGATTTATCAAGTTGGCCAGACATCAACAAACGCATGAAGTACAGTAAACATAAGGGAAATAGAACACCTTCATAGATCCGAGAAATAGAAGTTCAATACATGGCTGAAATAGATGCTAAGTTCCACTTACTATCCTAGAGAATAAGAAACTAGCCGGACATGGTTATACCACAATACATGTTCATCGGAATTAAAAGTTACGAAACCAAAATGAAGAGAAAGGAACTAAGAATAGAAGAAGTCTCAAACACTAATGAGGAGCTTGATTCCTTGGCTTCTTCTATCCCCGAACCGTGTTCTGACGCCCCGGGTTCGTAACCTTAATCTGCCAATGATATTGTCCGGGAATGCTTAATTATGAAATGCTATCCCTCTTCCTCTTTTCCTCTTGCGGGTGTGCACCTCTATTTATAAGGTATTTGTACCCTTCCCAAAGTTGGCATAGTCAGTGTGGGATAAAAATGTTGGGTCCCACCATTTCGCCTCAGTGCACCGCGGTATGAACAGTGCAGCACCGTGGTGAGTTGAGGCGAAATTCAGTCTTGAATGCTCTCAGTGAACAGCGGTGTTGCATTGTTCACACCGCGGTGCACTGATCTGTTTTGCGCAGTTTTCTTCGGTTGGCTATAACTTCCTCTTGTTAGTTCCAAATCATGCATGGTTTGATGTATTGGATTCCTGACTCGATGAGATTTCTGTTGATGTGTTATTTGCCATGTTTTCTTCTGAGGAAGTCCTAAAAACACCCATATAAACTTTGTACAGAAATTCACATTTCAGCAAAAACAACACAAATAACAAGTGGGATGCATGCTTTCAACTCAAGTTTAAGGTCTGAAAGTGTACTTCAAATATAACTTTTATGGTATTATCACTTCTCTTAGCGGGGGAGGATGAGATCACGATGATGCCCTCCTCTTTGCCTCGCTTTCACTTTCGACCACCTTTTGACACTTTCTTCTGCACCAACATGTTCTCAAAGATGATGGTCCACTCACTTTTCTCTGGAAAGGAAACGAGAAGGGGTCAGAGATTACCAAAACTTCCTTTGATAGCCCGCACATGTCTACGCTTCACTTCCATTGCGATCAATAATCGCCCTCAAGTCATCTGAAATGTAAATTGAGAGCGATATTTCCCACGATGATGTAGTTGTCCTTGTCCCGAACCATAGACGGTCTGTTGTAACTTTTCTCGAATATGACTCCATTGTGATCACTAAGGGTCAATGAGTCCCTCAAGTTATCTGAAATGTAAATTCAGAGTGATATTTCTCTCGATGTCGTAGTTGCTTTTATCCCGAACCACAAACGATCCATCGTAACTTTGGTAGGAAAAATGAATCCATTACGATCACTAAGGCTCAATGATCAAACACCAGTCATCGAAAATGTAAATTAAGAGTAAAATTTCTGGCGATGATGGAGTTGCCCTTGTCCAGAACCACAGACGATCCGTCATAACTTTGGTCGGAAATGATTCAATTGTGATCACCAAGACTCAATGATCGCCCTCTAGTCGCCCGAAATGTAACCTAAGAGCAAAATTTCCCACGATGACGTGGTTGTCCTTGTCCCGAACCATGAACAACCATCATAACTTTAGCCAGAAATGACTCCATTGTAGTCATCAAGGCTCAATATCACCCTCAAGTCATTCGAAGTGTAAATTGATAGCGAAATTTGTCACGATGATGTAGCTGCTCTTGTCGCAAACCATAGATGATCCATCGTAACTTTGGCCGGAAATGACTCCATTTCGATCACTATGGCTCAATGATTGCCCTCAAGTTGTCCGAAATGTAAATTGATAGTGACATTTCCTGCGATGACGTAGTTGTCCTTGTCCCAAATCACAGACGAACTGTCACAACTTTGGCCAGTGATCGCCCTCAAGTCATCTGAAATGTAAATTGCGAGCAATGTTTCCCGTGATGTCGTCATTGCTTTTATCCGAAACCACAGACGATCCATCGCAACTTTGGTAGGAAATGACTCCATTGTGATCACCAAGGCTCAATGATTGAACACAAGTCATCGAAATTGTAAATTAAGAGTAAAATTTCTAGCAATGACGGAGTTGCCCTTGTCGGAACCACGGACGATTCGTCATAAAGTTGGTTGGAAATGACTCAATTGTGATCACCAAGACTCAATGATCACCCTCAAGTCATCCGAAATGTAAATTAAGAGCAAAATTTCCCACAATGATATAGTTGCCCTTGTCCCGAACCACAAACAATCCGTCATAACTTTAGCCGGAAATGACTCCATTGCCATTGCCAAGGCTCAATGATCGCCCTCAAGTCATTTGAAGTGTAAATTTAGAGCAAAATTTCTCACGATGTTGTAGTTGCTCTTGTCCCAAACACAGATGATCCATCGTAACTTCGGACGGAGATGACTCTATTTTGATCACCATGGCTCAATGATCGCCCTCAAGTTGTCCGAAATGTAAATTGATAGTGAAATTTCCCATGATGACATAGTTATCCTTATCCTGAACCACAAATGACCTGTTGTAACTTTGGCAAAAAATGACTCCATTGCGATCACCAAGGCTCAATGATTGCCCTCAAGTCATCTGAAATGTAAATTGAGAGCAATATTTCCCGCGATGTCGTAGTTGCTTTTATCCCGAACCACAGACGATCCATCGTAATTTGGTGGGAAATGACTCCATTGCGATCACCAAGGCTCAATGATTGATCACAAGTCATCGGAAATGCAAATTAAGAGTAAAATTTCTAGCGATGATGGAGTTGCCCTTGTTTGGAACCACGGGCGATCCATCGTAACTTTGGTCGGAAATGACTCAATTGTGATCACCAAGACTCAATGATCACCATCAAATTATCCGAAATGTAAACTGAGAGCAAAATTTCCCACAATGACATAGTTGCCCTTGTCCGAAACCACAGACAATCCGTCATAACTTTAGCCAGAATTGTCCCAAACCACAGACGATCCATCGTAACTTTGGCCGGAAATGACTCCATTTCAATCGCCATGGCTCAATGATCACCCTCAAGTTGTCTGAAATGTAAATTGATAGTGAAATTTTCCGTGATGACGTAGTTGTACTTTCCCAAACCATAGACGACCTGTCATAACTTTGGCCAAAGATGACTCCATTGCGATCACTAAGGCTCAATGATCGCCCTCAAGTTATCTGAAATGTAAATTGAGAGCAATATTTCCTGCGATGTTGTATTGCTTTTATCCCGAACCACAGACAATGCATCATAACTTTGGTAGGAAATGACTCCATTGCGATCACCAAGGCTTAATGATTGACCTCAAGTCGTCCGAAATGTAATTTGAGAACAAAATTTCCCACGATGACATAGTTGCCCTTGTCTTGAACCACGGAGATCCTTCATAACTTTGGCCAGAAATGACTCCATTGCGATCACTAAGGCTCAAGATCCCCCCTCAAGTCATCAGAAATTTAAATTTAGAGCCAAATTTCCCACAATAATGTGGTTGTCCTTGTCCAAACCACAGATGCTCCATCGTAACTTTGATCGGAAATGACTCCATGGAGATAACCAAGGATTAATAATTGCCCTCAAGGCGTCCAAAATGTGAATAGAGAGCAAAAGTTCCCACAATGACAAAATTGCCCTTGTCCCAAACCACGGATGATCCATCGTAACTTTCACCAGAAATGACTCCATTGCGATCGCCCTCAAGTCGTTCGAAATATAAATTTAGAGAAAAACTTCTCGGGATGACATAGTTTCCTTTGTCTCAAACCACAGACGATCCGTCGTAACTTTGGCCAGAAATGACTCCATTGCGATCACTAAGAATCGATGATCGGCCTCAAGTTGTCTGAAATGTAAATTGAGAGTAAAATTTCTCGCAACAACGTAGTTGCCCTTGTCATGAACCACAAACAATCCGTCATAACTTTAGCTTGAAATGACTCTACTGTGATCATCAAGGCTCAACGATCACCCTCAAATCGTCCAAAATGTAAATTGAGAGCGAAATTTCCTATGATGATGGAGTTCCCTTATCTCAAACCATGGACAATCCATTGTAACTTTAGCCGGAAATGACTCCATTGCGATCGCCAATTCTCAATGATCACACTCAATTCGTCCGAAATGTAAATTGAGATTAGAATTTCCCACAATGGTAGAGTTGCTCTTGTCCAGAACTACAAGTGATCTGTCGTAACTTTGGCCGTAAATGACTCTATTGTGATCACCAACACTCAATGGTCGACCTCAAATTGTCTGAAATGTAAATTGAGATCAAAATTTTTTGCGATAACGGAGTTGCCCTTATCCCAAACCACCGACGATCCATCGTAACTTTAGCCAGAAATGAATCTATTGCGATCACTAAGGCTCAATGATCGCCCTCAAATCGTCCGAAATATAAATTGAGAGCAAATTTCTCGCGATGATGTAGCTGCCCTTGTCCCAAACCACAGACGATCCATCATAACTTTAGCCGGAAATGACTCCATTGCGGTCACCAAGACTCAATGATCGCAATACTGGACGCTTGTTCATATGTTGTAGTGATATCATGTATAGGTTGTCTGCACTTCACAACTGAAGTTCTCGGAATTTAGTTTGCTGCATTGCTGTTCAATGAAGCGGATCAATCAATCGATGTGAGCTCTCGAATTGTCGAGTGTGACTTATTGGTAAAAGGGCGTTGTTCAAGCTACCATTTGAAAATTAGGGAAAGATGGTGGTTGAATCTGCTTCAGTAGGATACACTAATAAAGGCCTGTGAGATTCTTTCTGCACTAGTTGTTGTTTTCTCCTAAACCGAATATATATGAATGAAAGTTTATCAAGTTAACAATTCAAAAGTATAAATAGTACAAAACTCAAAATTCAAACAAAAATCTTGTGACTATTTGAAGTCAATCATGCAAATCAGCTTTCCCAATATATGTTAAATTCCAATTACATATGATCGAAAACAACACCCAAATCGATTTTAACTAATTTCTTAATTTAATTATCCGAACTCAACCTAAATTACCTGAATTTTAATTTAATCTATCCTGATTCTACTGTGTCAGTAGATTTTACCAGTTAAGGTAACTTGTTTTAATAAATTATATATAAGAAAACTTTTTTTTAAGTTTTCATCTTAATATACTTTTTAAATTGATTGCATCATCAACCTTTCAATAAAGATATGCTTTTAATTCTTTTATTATTTTAAGATACTAAAAATTCGATTAAAATGGTAAAATAATGAAATAAAAATTATCAAGAGGAAACGGATCAAACTTATACCCAACCCCATCCAACCATCTTCTTAAAGTAATTTTTCACTCCCATTAAAAAGTTCATAGGTTTGATGAAAACTCAAGCAGCAAGATCAACTTGAATATTTTGTTCTTTGCTATTCAAATGGATTGATAATGACCTATCGAGGACAAGTTCGATTAAAAAAAAATACAATGAACTATGATTAAACTAAAAGGGAAAAAAAAGCTGAGAACCACAAGACCTTTTATTTCTCTATCAGACCGACATTAAGAATGCCTTGACTAAAGAACAGGAGCAATAACTCATGGGGCAATTTTCCCTATATATTACCTAAGATGTATATGCTCCTCTGCCTGACAATGACACAAGCCGTGTATAAAGCTTCCTGTTTCTTCTCTCCTGACAGATGACTAGGACTATTAAGAAGTCTGATGTTTAACAGCATAAGACTGTGTAATCTTCATGCTGGGTGTATCCCATGTCAGCTTCTCCATTCCCTGCCCATGACTCACCTTATTTTCTGTTTGTCCACTTCAATGGGTTCCCCATCCTTCTGATTCATCTTCCAACTCTATGTTGATGTACACAAACACCAGAGATCCTAGCTGACACGGACAAAAAAATTGGAAGCAAAATGATTTCAAAAAATATTTTTCTTTACAGTGGACGAGAGGTGTCTGTTTCCGTCTTCCTCCTCTTATTGCTTTCGGGAGTATTATTCTGGGATGAGTTATAGCTGAAGCATTCAGCCTCAAGAACTCCTATCAGACTTTGTGGCATGGAAGACACTGAATTACTGTTTGCATAATCACCAGCCAATGCCAATTCACGGATCAGTTCCATGGACTTCAGAACTCTTTCCAGCAAAATTCGGAAAAACAGAACTTTAAGGCAGATGAAACCACCAAGGACTTTCTTTGTCAATTCATACTGTTTCTCGAAAGATATGCATCATCCCCGAACCTCTGCAACATGCTGTGAGACAGCGGAACTGGCTTCTTCGACTGGCGCTAACTGAGCTTCTGCAGCAACACGTATTGCAACTGCTGGTGCAACTTCGAAAGCCTGAACTCCAATAATTCGATCCCTGCATTGCATTCATTCGATCGATCTTGAGGATAAAAAAAACTACAAGAGTTCTCAATGAAACAGAATGGCACCCAAATGACAACCTCTGACGGTGCTTAGAATAACTTGTTCTGATCTGGATATTAAGGCTCCTGGAGGTGTGGTGCTCCCATTTATCCTCCAGAGGAATTGGTCGATGAAGGAAAAGGGAGACACTGCTTGCATTCTCCAACTTAAGGTGTTCATGTTAGGAATATACCCTAAATCCAATCACATATGATGTAATTAGTTCTATCTTTATTTATGAAATATAATTTGAGTCATTTTCATTCATCATGTGCTGTGTATATTTATTATTATGATGAAACCCATAAATTGAGGTTCATTTTAAGGCTATGAGGGGCTATGATGGGCTATGATGAGATCATACTAGTGAGACTTGAAATCTCATAAACCTTAATTTAAAAATGTTCCTAGTAATAGGATCAATGAGTAGGGGATCAGTGATCTGGTAAGACTAGTATACTCGTTACATGCTCTAAAGTAGAGGATAACTGATCTCACAGTTATTTGTGAAGAGTCACTAATGTAAGAGTGTAAGTGGTCATTATGAAATGAGTTCACTGAACTGACTCGCTAGAAGAAAGCCTAATAGATTCTAAAATAAACATCAATAGGCTAATTTTCAGGTGATAGTAAGTGTAAATAATCCTTAGACCTAAGATTACCATAGTACCTTATAATTGTTAAATTGAGATTTTGGTTTATTCCTCAACATGACTCTCTGAGACATGTGTAGGGTATTCTGAACCCAGTGAGGTTTTTATGTAGGTGGTGAGTAATTAATAAGGAATCAGTTATTCCTAATAGGAAAGAATGTCCTATGTATTCTGCTTAGTATTGACTCGGAAAATCTCTGGCCAGAGTAGAATAAAAAACTAGAAAAGAGTTTCCAATATTTCATAATCGAGTCAAATACTTGAGAATTGGAAACATATGAATAAGTATTGGGGTTTGATGTTTTATCCATACCCTAGTTTATTCGGGACATTGTATAGCTGAAGGATTTAATTATACGGTAACTAATCACCGAAGGGTGTTCGTTCCTTTAGATTGAAATCCTCACTATCCGAGAAGTCATGACACATTGCTAGATGTCAATCTTGACTCGTGGGTTTATCTGATTAAAAGTTAATCGAATAATCTTGTTAAAGAGTTTAATGAGATTATTTAGAATATAATTATTAGACCTACTGCTGGCTTAGTGTGGAACGCAATGGGTCACACACAATACAGGTTTTTCTCGTAACCAAAATTTAATAGTTAAAATTTTGGATCGGGCAGTTAAAATTTTCGCTAATACGAATTAGCCTATAACGGTCACATACCTTCTTGGATAAAGGCTATCACGGAACTAAATATCGGTTACAGGGGCATGAAAATTACCGAATACGATTCAGTTAAATTTATAAAATAATTGGTTGATGAGTTTTTTCAAACGAATTGGATGCAACGTCTTTCATAAAAAATGTTTCGATGGCCGTTTATGCATTATTCAATAATAATGATGCATTCATTTTCATAACGCACATTTAAAGCCATGAATGTGTCTGCATGAAATTAAAAAAAAAAAAAAAAGGAGATTGGTTGATTTTTTGGTGACATTCCATTTTTTTAGAGCCGAGAGAGAGTCTCTTGTCGGAGGCCGAGAGTCAGAAAAGAAGAAAACCTTCTCCGAGAGTAAGAAAATTTTTCTCTGTTTTGTGGCCGTGAGTCTACGTAAGAGCCGAAGAAAATAACACGAGTTTCGGTGTGACCGTTTGAGAAAGAGTTTCTCGATTTTCTACAAGGAGGCCTGGTGTGGATACCTTGGAGGGCGTGTACTTGTGCGTTTAGTCAAGGGATTGACTCAAGGGTTCGTGATCGGACATAGTGGTTCGTGTCAGCGGCGTCAAACAGCATCAACACGAGGAATACAATACGAGGAATACAACACAAGGACCGAATCAGAGTCCTTGTAGGTATAATTCTAAACAATCTCATTAGTTTTATTTCGAATTACCTCGAAGTGATCGCTGGGATTGGAAATTAAAAAAAATTTCGAAAATCTAACTTCCGCTGCACCTCGATTCCCATCAGTGGTATCAGAGCCACCTTTGAGTGTGATTCAAATTTAGGTGTTATTTTAATTGCACAATCGAATAGTTGGATGTCCTTATACGTGTATGTGATCTAAAGTTGGGATTTGATTTTTTAATTTACCGCAAAGGTTGCGGCAGGTTTATATAAATGTGTGATAACATATGTAACATAAACACTCTTAAAAAATATATATATTATAATAATAATAAAAGGGGAGGGCCTGAACATGTCTTGGATTTAACCTTCTGGAAAAGTGTTTTCAACAGAAAAGAAAATCTATAGAAAAATGGTTTTCCTTCTATATTTGATATCACCTCTCAGAAGACATATTTGAGAATATTTGTATATAAATGCTATTTTCTTTTCTCCCGTGAAGAGAAAAGGCATAAGATTTACACATGATTATGGTGCAATTGTTGCACCTTCACTTAAAAAAAAAAAAAAACCAATAGCTGGTAGCGTGTACAATATGAGGTTTTGAACCTCTAACCACATTGTTAGCTATAAGAGGCAACAGCCAGTTTGACTTGCTGTAAATTTTACAAACAAGGGAAAAATACACTTTTGGTCCTCAACCTTTCACGTTTTTACCGTTTTAGTCCTAAATCTTTATTTTTTGTCATTCACATCCTTAACCTTTTGAGTTTCTGTCACTTTGGTCCTACCGTTACTTTTTCCATCCAAAAAAGCATATTCCATCCAAAAAAAAGAACATTCCATCCAAAAATTACTTTTCAACAAAAATATTTATAAAAAAAAAAGTATATTCAGTTCCTGATTGAGGAAATGTTGATTAATAATATGTGTATCTTCTAAAATTAGAATTTACTTTTATTATAACGAGTCATAATTTTATAATGATAACAGTCATCAATCAATTTTCAATCGAAAATGTACCTCAATTTTGAAGGGAATGTACCCACCTGTAAAATTCTACAGATATTTTTCACTTTTGTTTGCTTGTTTTTCTTTTTTATTTATTTTAAAAAATAATTTTTATTAAAAATAATTATTAGATGAAATATTCTTTTTTTAGATTGAATATATTTTTTTGGATGGAAAAAGTAACTGTAGGACTAAAGTGGCAAAAACTCAAAAGGTTGAGGACGTGAATGACAAAAAATAAAGGTTTAGGACCAAAATGATAAAAACGTGAAAGGTTGAGGACCAAAAGTGTCATTTACCCTACAAACAATGATGAGTGAAGTTTATTTGTTTAAGGAAAGAATATAATGATAAAATGAAAACAATTTTCCTTCACAATAAACTTATTTCTAGTAACTAGAATATAAGTTAAATTTAGGATTTTAGAAATTCTAATTTTTTATGATTAGATTAATTAAGTTGTTAATTAATTTAATTAATGATTAATAGTTAATCGTCAATATTATCTTTATTCATATTTATTGGGTATGAATAAATTTAGGGTCTTTGAAACTCTTATTTATATGATTGAATTAATTAATAGTTAATTGGTTATGTCAAGATCAATCGTTGATCTTAATTCAAAATCTCAACTATATATGAGATATATACCGAAAAATGGTTTTTCGGATGAATTGAAATTTTTCGATCACAACATTACTTGGACTGTATTGCAATTATTTTAACACTGTATTTAAATTCCCAATGCTTATGTATGACATGCAAGAAGGGTGATTGATTCATGTGCTGAATGAATGAATGAATATTTTTTGGAAAAATAGGACCTGTGAACCACTGCCTCATCTTAATTTTTACTCCATGGTTGTATTCTTCTTCTCCCTTCCAATGTACCTCCCCCAACTGCTGACTGGGGTTTCTTCATAATTGTTATGTAAATGTAGAACAGTTCTATACTAAAGGTTAGACCTAGGAGAAGGAGATCCAGGCACCCGGAGTTGCAAGACCAAGTTCATGGAGATGGTCACTTGAACGAAATGCAGGCTCCAAGCGGCGGGCCCATGCGATGGGCTATATAAATTAGGATGATTTTTAGTGATGCACTTTATGGCTCGGGTGAATCACTCATAGGAATGTCCATAATCATCCTTATTTATATGCTTTTATTATTATATTATGCATGTGATGTCAATTATATAATAATCACACAAAGACCCTCCAAAAATATTAAGTCGAAATGGCTATGGTATTAAGAACACCAGCCATGTCTTCCATCATTATGAGATGCATAGTGTATCAACGAGCGTGGTGGGTTTGTTGTGCACACACAAGACTCATCACGTGAGTTGGTACGATGCTCCCTCATCACATATATTTGACATATAATACTATACACCTAAACGTTGCTACCTTGTTGAGCTACACTCAGGGGTGGTTTCATTTTCGTGTAGGGATATGAATGATGGGTAACTTAACTAAGATTTTATGGTTTGTTGTGTACACACGAGGCTATAGTAATCTTAGAGGCAAAATAAAATGGAAGTTACATAAGATGTAATTGGTTAAGAGTTACCTACCCATGGACTTATTCGAGGTTTGTCGTGTTACATGCGAGATCTCGGTAGGACAAATGGGATTCCATTTTACCCACTAGGAGACCTTCCAATGGGGTCTCCCATCTTCCTTGTGGAGGGCAATGGAATTAGCTAAAATTAGTGGGAGTTGTGACATAATCAAAAGACCTCGATAATCATGCATCACATTTCATGAATATCTGCTCATGCATGTTATTCTTTTATTGTAGATATAGTCTGCATCATGTCTACGTTACTGTCGCTTCAAAGCATTCTAGATGCTAACAAACTCACCGGACCGAATTAGGTGGACTGGCTAAGGAATTTGAGGATCGTCCTCACCCAGGAGAAAGTCTCCTATATCCTTGATTCTTCCGATCTTGCTAAACCGGCAAAAGATGCCACACAGGAAGAGAAAGCTGCTTATCAGAAGTGGCAAGATGATAGCACTCTAGTGCAATGCATCATGCTAGCATCTATGAGTAACGAGCTCCAAAAGCAGCACGAAAAAATGGATGCCAAGTCTATTTTGGTTCGCCTAAAAGAGTTGTATGGCGAACAGAGTAGAACTGCTAGATATGAGATATCTAAGTAGCTCTTCCAAGCCAGGATGACAGAAGGTACTCCTGTTGAAACACGCGTCCTTAAATTGATCAATTTGATTGTTGTTTGGGCTTCATAATGGATGGAGAGTTATGTCAAGACTTAATTCTCCAATCTCTGTCACAGTCATTTTCACAATTTATCATAAACTTCCACATGAACAAGGTGGATGTCTCGCTACTCGAGCTCCTTAATATACTGAAGACCGTTGAATCCCACCTTGTGAAGGATAAGGGAAAGGTTTTGTTAGTGGAAGGCGCCTCTACGAAGAAGGCAAAGAAAAACCCTAAAAAGGGGAAATCATTTAATAAAGCTGTGAAACCCAAAAAGCATATCAAGAAGAAAGGAAAAGGAAAGGAGAAAGTCTCCGAAAAAGGTACCTATTTCCATTGTGGGAAGGATGGCCATTGGAAAAGAAACTATAAGAAATATCTTGCAGAGTTGAAGCAGAAGAAGGCTTCAAAAGCCACTTCTTCAAGTTTGTTTGTAATTGAGGTTTATATGTCATTAACAAACTCTACTTCATGGGTATTAGATACCAGATGTGGTTCTCATATCTGCAATTCGTTGCAGGGATTGAGAAGAAGTAGACGATTGAGCAAAGGGGAATATAGTCTACGTGTCGGTAATGGTACAAGAGTTGCAGCATTAGTAGTAGGAACCTTTTGCTTGCATTTGCCTTCAGGAAAGACTATTGAACTAAATAATTGTTATTATATTCCAGTTGTAATAAGGAATATTATTTCTGTCCCGTTGTTACTTGAACAAGGATATGAAATAAATTTCAAGGGCAATAGTTGCTCCATTTTACATTCCGATGAATTTTATGGAACTAGAAAAGTCACCAATGGCTTGGTATTCTTGGATGTTGATGATAATTTACTTCATATCGAACAGACAAATAAAAGGAAAAGAGATGATCTTAACTTCACCTATCTTTGGCACTTAAGGCTTGGCCATATCAATGAGAATCAGATTAACAAGTTGTACAAGGATGGGTATTTTGGCTCATACGATTATGAATCGATTCCGACTTGTGAATCTTGTCTCAAAGGAAAAATGACCAAGTCTCCATTTACTGGACATGGAGAAAGGGCGACACAGTTGTTAGAGTTGGTCCATACCGATGTTTGTGGACCGATGACAACACAAGCCAGAGGTGGATATTCCTATTTCATTACATTTATAGATGATTTGTCTAGGTATGGATATGTGTAGTTAATGAAATACAAATTCGAGGCCTCTGACAAATTCAAGGAATATCGAGCTGAAGTTGAGAAACAATCAAAAAAGTATTAAGTCCCTTGATCAGATCGAGGTGGCTAGTATTTGACCAGAGAGTTTTTGGATTATCTAAAAGAGAATGGAATAGTTTCTAAATGGACTCCTCCCGGCACTCCACAACATAACGAGATTGCAGAGAGGAGAAATCGCACTCTATTAGATATGATGCGATCCATGTTATGCTTCACAAATCTCCCCATTTCATTATGGGATATGCTTTACAAACAGCCATCTATCTTTTAAATAAGGTTCCCAGTAAGTTTGTATCTAGTACTCCATATGAGATATGGAAGGGTAAGAAACCAAGTCTCAAGCACCTTAAGGTGTGGGGCTGCCCATCTTATGTAAAGATACAAGATGCAGACAAACTTGGTGCGAGATTGGAAAAGTGTATATTTGTGGGTTATCCTAAAGAAAGTTTAGGATATTATTTTTACTCTTCTGCTGAACAAAAGGTATTTGTTAGCAGACATGCCACATTGTTGGAGAAAGAGTTTATTCAGGATAGTGGGAGTGGAAGATTCGTGGAGCTTGATGAAGTTTCCAACTCACAAACAATTTCGCATCAATCAATGGAAGAACAACAGGTTGCTGAAGAACCAGTTCATATACCACAACCTTCTGAGTCTCCTTGAAAATCCAAAAGGGTGCGTAAAGCACTTCAAAGGCTGAATCTGGCCATTAAGAATGACCTAGATTCAAGCGTCATAGATATGTATGATCCACAATCTTATGACCAAGCAGTCAAAAGTGTTAACAGCAATAAATGGCGGGAAGCCATGAAATCTGAGATGGACTCAATGTACACCAACAAAGTATGGACTTTGGTGGAGGCACCTGATGGAATAACTCCCATTGGATATAAATGGATCTTTAAGAGAAAGATCGGAGCAGATGGTAATGTTGAAACATATAAGGCCAGGCTGGTTGCAAAAGGCTTCAAACAAAAACATGGTATTGACTATGATGAGATCTTTTCGCCAGTAGCTATGCTCAAGTCCATCAGAATTTTGCTTGCTATAGCTGCATACTATTATTATGAGATATGGCAAATGGATGTCAAGACCGCTTTCCTTAATGGAAACCTTGAGGAAGATGTCTATATGACTCAGCTAGAGGGATTTATCTCCCCTGTTGGGCTAAACAAAGTATGCAACCTGCAAAAATCCATTTATGGATTAAAGCAAGCTTCGAGGAGTTAGAACATCCGTTTTGATGAGACAGTCAAAAAGTTTGATTTTATGAAAAATGAGGATGAACCTTGTGTATACAAGAAGGTTAGTGGGAGCGCTATCGTCTTTCTCGTGTTGTATGTAAATGACATAATACTTATCGGGAATGACATAATACTTATCGGGAATGACATACCGATACTGTAATCGGTCAAGGTTTGGCTCTCCAAGAATTTCTCCATGAAGGATTTGGGAGAAGCATCCTATATGTTGGGAATAAAGATCTATAAAGATAGACCTAATAGGATGCTTGGCTTATCCCAGTCTCGGTACATAGATACTGTGTTAAAGAGGTTTAACATCAAAGGCAGTAAGCATGGTTACTTGCCTATGAGTCATGGCATCCATCTTTCCAAAAAGATGTCACCTAAGACACCTGAGGAGAGACATCAGATGAACGGAATTCCATATGCTTCTGCAGTGGGTTCTATAATGTATGCCATGCTTTGTACCAGGCCTGATGTAGCATATGCCCTAGGGGTAACAAGCAAATTTCAGACTGATCCAGGAGAGGAACAGTGGAAAATAGTGAAAAACATTCTCAAGTACTTGAGAAGGACTAGAGATGTTTTTTTGATATATGGTGGTTCAGATTTGAAACTAGAAGGGTACACTGACTCTAGTTTTTAAACTGATCCAGACGATAGTAAATCAGTTTCAAGTTAGTGTTTACTCTGAATGGTGGTGTTGTAAGTTGGAAAAGTTCCAAATAGGCCACCAAAGCTGATTCGTTGACTGAAGCAAAGTACATCGCTGCAAGTGAAGTTGCGAAGGAAGGGGTGTGGGTAAAGAAGTTTATCAGCGAGTTGGGAGTTGTTCCTCAAATTGCTAATCCGGTGCCCCTATATTGTGACAACATCGGGGCCGTCGTGCAAGTCTAGGCACCTAGATCCCATCACAAGTCAAAGCACATCCTCAGGAGATATCACCCGGTTCGAGAGATCGTTGGAAGAGGTGATATCAATGTCGAACGAGTCGATACAATAAACAACATTGCAGATCCATTCACTAAGCCTGTATCGCAGCAACAGTTTGAACGTCGCCTAGAAAGTATGGGTATAAGATACCGAGGTGATTGGCTTTAGTGCAAGTGGGAGATTGTTAGGAATATACCCTAAATCCAATCACATATGATCTAATTGGTTCTATCTTTATTTATGAAATATAATTTGAGGCATTTTCATCCATCATGTGCTGTGTATATTTATTGTTATAATGAAACCCATAAATTGAGGTTCATTTTGGCTATGATGAGATCATACCAGTGAGACTTGAAATCTCATAAACCTTAATTTAAAAACGTTCCTAGTCATAGGATCACTGAGTAGGGGATCAGTGATCTGGTAAGACTAGTATACCCGTTACATGCTCTAAAGTAGAGAATAACTTATTTCACAGTTATTTGTGAAGAGCCACTAAGTAAGAGTGTAAGTGCTCATTATGGAATGAGTTTACTAAATTGACTCGCTAGAAAAAAGCCTAATGGATTTTAAAATAAACATCAATAGGTTAATCTTCGGTGATAGTAAGTGTAAATAATCCTTAGACCTGAGATTATTATAGTACCTTATAACTGTTAAATTGAGGTTTTCGTTTATTCCTTAACATGACTCTCTGAAACATGTGTAGGGTATTCTGAACCTAGTGAGATTTTTATGGAGGTGGTGAGTAATCAATAAGGAATAAGTTATTCCTAATAGGAAAGAATGTCCTATGTATTCTGCTTAGTATTGACTCGGGAAATCTCTGGTCAGAGTAAAATGAAAAATTGGAAAAGAGTTTCCAATGTTTCATAATTGAGTCAAATACTTGAGAATTGGAAACATATGAATAAGTATTGGGGTTTGACGTTTTATCCATACCCTAGTTTATTCGAGACATTGTATAACCGAAGGATTTAATTATACGATAACCAATCACCGAAGGGTGTTCGGTCCTTTAAATTGAAATCCTCACTATTCAGGAAGTCATGACACGTTGTTAGATGTCAATCTTGACTTGTGGGTTTATCTGATTAAAAGTTAATCGAACAATCTTGTTAAAGAGTTCAATAAGATTATTTAGAATATAATTATTGGACCTATTGCTGGCTTAGTGTGGAATCCAATGGGTCACACACAATACGGGTTTTTCTCGTAACCAAAATTTAATAGTTTAAATTTTGGATCGGGCAGTTAAAATTTTCGCTAATACGAATTAGCCTATAACGGTCACATACTTTATCGAATAAAGTTTATCACGAAACTAAAAATCGGTTACAGGGGCATGAAAATTACCGAATACGATTTGGTTAAATTTATAAAATAATTGGTTGATGAGTTTTTTCAAATGAATTGGGTGCAACATCTTTCATGAAAAATGTTTCGGTGGCCGTTTATGCATTATTCAGTAATAATGATGCATTCATTTTCATAACGCACATTTAAAGCCATGAATGTGTCTGCATGAAAAAAACAAAAAAAAAAAGGAGATTGGCTGATTTTTTTGGTGACATTCCATTTTTTGAGAGCCGAGAGAGAGTCTCTTGTCGGAGGCCGAGAGTCAGAAAAGAAGATAACCTTCACCGAGAGTAAGAAAATTTTTCTCTATTTTATGGCCGTGAGTCTACGTAAGAGCCTAAGAAAATAACACGAGTTTCGGTGTGACCGTTCGAGAATGAGTTTCTCGATTTTCTAGGAGGAGGCCTAGTATGGATACCTTGGAGAGCGTGCACTTGTGCGTCTAGTCAAAGGATCGACTCAGGAGGTTCGTGATCGGACGCAGCGATTCGTGTCAGCGGCATCGAACAACATCAACACGAGGAATACAATAGAAGGACCGAATCAGAGTCCTTGTAGGTATAATTCTAAACACTCTCGTTAGTTATAATTTTGAATTACCTCGAAGTGATCGGTGGGACTAGGAATAAAAAAAAATTCGAAAATCTAACTTCCACTGCACCTTGATTCCCATCAGTTAAGTACTAAGAGCTCCATCCTCTCAAACACAAATCTCGATTCAAACACAAATCTCGATTCCTCCACCTAATACAGATGAAGTTAACACCCAAAAGGAAAAAAGAGAACGCTGAGCTAAAGGACTGTAGGGCAATGATGGAGTAATATCCACACTCCACAGTAGCATACCTGTAAATCTAGAGAAAGAGGAACTTCAGTCTCCTCCATTTTTGCAGCCAAAGACAAACATGACACAGCCAACAGCTGGGTCATCCAAGCATTGTCCTTCTGAATATTCGAGGCCACCATCGTCGTCATAATGTGATTTGTGACAGCAAGATGAGCATATCCATGAATTGATTACAATTTGGTAATGAACTTACTGGCAGTTCATAGGCAGAAAGAAATCTGTCCAAGTAATTTACTGATAGGTATGCACACAAGCGATCAAAGCGGTAATGAGAATGAACCTGTTTGGGTGAAAATGGTTCATCGGTATCATCATCATGATCAGTTATTAAATACTAACAAACAGAAAAGAAAGAAACCCAATCGAACATTTCACAATGGGTTCCCGTGAAATATTCTTCCTAGATGAGAAAATCTCAAAACCCATGAATGGTTCATGAAGAAGGGGAGAGAACGAAACATTTCTTTTCCACCTTAAACATCCAATCGATAGCCTCTATTCGCACCCGTAAGTCCAAATCCCCATTTCTCAGCAGCATCTTCAAGTAGTCACATTTGGGCAAATGCTTCCTGATATGGACTAATCGAGACCCGATTCGGTCTCCTCACACAACCGACTCAAGAAATACCGACTCATGTCGGACATCAACTAAGTCCGACTTCCTCCCACATGAATGTCGGACATCAACTAAGTCCAACTTCCATTGCTAAGTCCGACTTCCTCCCACATGGATGTTGGACATCAACTAAGTCCGACTTCAATTGCTAAGTCCGACTTCCTCCCGCATGGACACCGGACATCAGCTAAGTCCGACTTCCATCGCTAAGTCTGACTTCCTCCCACATGGAAGTCGGACATCAACTAAGTACCACTTCCATCGCTAAGTCCGACTTCCTCCCACATAGAAGTCGGACATCAACTAAGTCCGACTTCCATCACTAAGTCCGACTTCCTCCCGCATGGACGTCAGACATCAACTAAGTCTGACTTCCTCCCGCAAGGACATCAGACATCAGCTAAGTCCGACTTCCTCCCGCATGGACATTGGAATCAACTAAGTCCGACTTCCATCGCTAAGCTCGGCTTCCCCCACATGGAAGTCGGACATCAACTAAGTCGACTTTCACTGTTAAGTCCAACTTCCTCCTGCATGGACATCAGACATCAGCTAAGTCCGAGTTCCTCCCACATGGACGTCGGACATCAAACATCCCCAAGTCGGATCCTCACCCATGTGCTCAGCATGTGAGACACATGATTGTGTTAGCCCTCCGTACTGATCAGGATCTATAGGGCAGGTAGAACGGATTGACTCCTCTTCGCTTTAACACCTCTTCTGCTTCTCCTCCCTCCTACTCTTGAATAAATCAATCTCTAACTTAGGCATCGAAGGGCCATTTCGAGGAATCACCCTGGGCTTGGCTTTTTGCAGGTCTCCGGTGAAGTTCGCTTGCTTTCTTCATTTCAAGGCCGACTCCGATTTCACCCGAAGATCTTTCAACCGAATAGGCTACCCGAAGGTACTATCATTTTCAGGTCTCCGGCGAAATCCACCAACTTTCTTCATCTTAAGGCCAGCTCCGATTTTACCCGAAGATGTCTCAACCGAATAGGCCACCCGAAGGTACTATCATTTTGGTGCTCTTGTTGAGAGTCTGAAGCCGCTAATCTACGAACCACATCCCCAGCTGCCACCACACACCCGCACAACCATGCCGCCCCGACGTGAGCGCTCAAAGGCCGTCTCTCCTTCAGCTAGTGAACGAACAGCCCCTCCCCCAACATCTCAGAATCCGGTACTAGCCCTCCCCAGCACCTCTTCCCAGGCACCACCCTCGGAGTGGTTAGTAGAGGTGTGGGAGATGATGTCCACAATGGCGGAAAACGTTAAAAATGCCGTCCGTGAACAAGTTAGGGAGGAGGTTCAGGCGCCGTTGGCCCGGCATCCACTCCCGGAGCTGGAGAGTGTGGTAGCACCACAACGCCCCTCGGCCCACACCAACACCAACCGCCCCCTGGTGGCGGAGGTCCCAGACAACTCTGAATCGATGGAGTCTGCCCCGTCCAGGGAGCCTGAAAATCCGAACCCAAGAATCGAGGCTGATACACCATAAGGGGCCCCACAAAATCAGCCTGATTTTCAAGGACAATTGCGGGGGGAAGGGAATACAGCTCAGCGGCCTTTTTGCCTCCTTGCAAGCAGATAAAATGTCCCAAATGTTGGTGGTGTGCAGATGTCAAAGCTGTACTTGTACAGACAAGGTCCCACACAACACCCTTTTGTCACCCCGCTACCTCCCTACATTCCTGTACTACCATGCCTAATTGACCCGCGGACACAATCATGCCATCCCTAGGATCATGGGTGTTGTGACGCTCAACGACCGAAGTGTGACCAAGACTCCCGACTCCCGACTCCCGACTTCTGACTCCATCGAAGAACGAGTTAGGCGGCAAGTAGAAAAAGCCCTCAGGGCACTTGACAAAGAGAAGACACCAGTCTATGAGGATGACCCTGACTCTCCTTTCACGTTGGCAGTATTAGGCGCCCCTGTCCCACTCCTCCACAACTTCCCACAAGTGCCCCTCTACGATGGGAAGATAGACCCCAAGGCTCACTTGCGCCTTTTCTCGGACATGATGGTGGCTTGGGGAATCTCATAAACTCACATGTGCCGACTCTTCCCATCAACACTTAAGGGGGCAGCCTCCTCTTGGTTCCATTCCCTCCTTTCAAAGTCCATGAACACATTTCGGGAGCTTCGGAGGCAATTTCTTGTACGATTCAAAGGAAGCATTAAGCTAAAAAAGGAAATTGGGGATTTATTCTCACTAAGACAAAAAAAGGAGGAAAGGCCTGAAGGAATACTTGAGTCAATTCATGGAAGTGGCCACTAACATCGAGCCTCTGAATCAAGCCGATGCTGTCCAAGCTTTCCGCAATAGCATTAACAATCGGGAAGTTGAAGTCGAGCTGACAACGAATCTGATAAGCACGCTTGGTGACCTCCAACGCGTAGTTAACCATTATGTACAAGTTGAAGAGTCGGCCGCCCATTGGAATGACAAGTTTTCGGATAAGGGAATAGACAAGAGGAAGTCGGACTCTCCGACTTTTGAGAATAAGAAGTTCAAGTTGGCCGAAACAACTTATAAGTCGGACCCCCTACGTTTCACTCCTTTAACAGCTCCCATGGGGGAAATATTGAACGAAGTCAAATGACGATGACTCATCAACCTCCCTCGAGCCCCAGCTAGTCAATGAAACTCCTCCAGTAACAAATATTGCAAGTACCACCAAAATTATGGACATGACACAGAGAGATGTCGGACCCTCCAAGTTCAAATAGAAAAACTTATCCAACGGGGTGAGTTGAAGTCCTATGTAATAGGTTTCCAACCCCAGCTGGCAACCCAAGATCAAGATACAGCCAAACAACCAAGGATAGAGCAAAGGAACAATTGTATTGAGCCTCATCCTCGCATGATAGACTAAGAAGGCTTAGACGCCTCAAGCATTGGTAGCTGGCATGTCCCGTCACTAGGAGCGTAGGTTCTTGGAACTTTATACCCACTCATGATGTTTTCCTCATTGCATTTGCACCATATCGTGCTACGCTAACATGTAACAGGAAACACAAGAATGAAATGAATGTTTAAAACCACCAGATTGGCATCCATGTGAAGTTCGATCCCACAAAACCTGCCTTCACCAAGCAGGTCACGGTTACTCTTACGACTCCGTGTAAATTTGTCTCCCTCCGGGACGCGGTCACAGGATAGGCTGTGCAAACTCGACCTTAACCAAGTTGGTCACGATTGCTCTTACAACTCCGTGTAAACCCGTCTCCCTCCGAGACACAGTCACAAGACAGGCTGTGCAAACCCAGCCTTCACCAAGCCAGTCATGGTTGCTCTTACGACTCCGTGTAAACCCGTTTCCCTCTGAGATGTGGTCACAAGTTAGGCTGTGCAAACCCGACCTTCACCAAGCCGGTCACGGTTCCTCTTACGACTCCGTGTAAACCCGCCTTCCTCCAGGACTCGGTCACAGGACAGGCTGTACAAACCCGGCCTTCACCAAGCCGGTCACGGTTGCTCTTACGACTCCGTGTAAACCCGTCTCCGTCCAGCACGCGGTCATAGGTCAGGCTGTGCAAACCCAACCTTCACGAAGCCAGTCATGGTTGCTCTTACGACTCCGTGTAAATTCGTCTCCTTCCGGGACGCGGTCACAGGACAGGCTATGCAAACCTGGCCTTCACCAAGCCGGTCACGGTTGCTCTTACAACTCCGTGTAAACCCGTCTCCATCCAGGATGCAATCACAGGACAGGCTGTGCAAACCCGACCTTCACCAAGCCGGTCACGATTGCTCTTACGACTCTGTGTAAATCCGTCTCCCTCCGGGACGCGGTCACAAGATAGGCTGTGCAAACTTGAACTTAACCAAGTCAGTCACGGTTGCTCTTACAACTCCGTGTAAACCCGTCTCCCTTCGGGACGGGGTCACAGGACAGGCTATGCAAACCCAGCCTTGACCTAGCCGGTTACAGTTGCTCTTACGACTCCTTGTAAACCCGTTTCCCTCTGAGATGTGGTCACATGTTAGGCTGTGCAAATCCGACCTTCACCAAGCCGGTCACGGTTCCTCTTACGACTCCGTGTAAACCCGTCTTCCTCCAGGACTCGGTCATAGGACAGGCTGTACAAACCCGGCCTTCACCAAGCCGATCACGGTTGCTCTTACGACTCTGTGTAAACCCGTCTCCGTCCAGCACGCGGTCACAGGTCAGGCTGTGCAAACCCAGCCTTCACAAAGCCAGTCATGGTTGCTCTTACGACTCCGTGTAAATTCGTCTCCTTCCGGGACGCAGTCACAGGACAGGCTATGCAAACCTGGCCTTCACCAAGCCGGTCACGGTTGCTCTTACAACTCCGTGTAAACCCGTCTCCATCCAGGATGCAATCACAGGACAGGCTGTGCAAACCCGACCTTCACCAAGCCGGTCACGATTGCTATTACGACTCCGTGTAAATCCGTCTCCCTCCGGGACGCGGTCACAAGATAGGCTGTGCAAACTTGAACTTAACCAAGTCAGTCACCGCTGCTCTTACAACTCCATGTAAACCCGTGTCCCTTCGGGACGGGGTCACAGGATAGGCTATGCAAACCCAACCTTGACCAAGCCGGTTACGGTTGCTCTTACGACTCCTTGTAAACCCGTCTCCCTCCGAGACGTGGTCACAAGTCAGGTTGTGTAAACCCGGCCTTCACCAAGCCAATCACGGTTGCACTTACAACTCCGTGTAAATCCATCTCCCTCCGAGACGTGGTCACAGGACAGGTTGTGCAAACTCAACCTTCACCAAGCCGGTCATGGTTGCTCTTACGACTCCGTGTAAACCCAACTCATGGATCGACTTCACCAAGCAAGTCGAGGCCCCCGACTCACAACCGACATCCATGCCCAACACCAATTCGATGAGTCGACCATCCGACTCTCGTCTTCAATTGAAAGTGTTGACGACCCGGCTCCTAACACATCGAATCAACCACCCGACTCAACTTCCTCCTAATGCAATCTTGACCAATTCAATGAGTCACCTGAGTCAGCTCAAAGAGTAGGTTGCCCGACTCTCGGCCCAAATAGTGGACCAACCGACTCCCAACTAATTGAGCTAACCAACGTTCAATTAGAAGACTCAACCACCAGACTCGACCGCAATTCGATGAGTCATCCATCTGACTTTCCATCTCAATTTGAAGAGTCGACTATCTGACTCTCCACCTCAATTTGAAGAGTCGACTATCTGACTCTCCACCTCAATTTGAAGAGTCGACCACCCAACTCTCCCCCTCAATTCCAAGAGTCGACTATCCGACTCTCCACCTCAACTAGAAGAGTCAACCAACCGACTTTCCCCCTCAATTCCAAGGGTCAACTACCTGACTCTCGACCTCAATTCGATGAGTCAACGACCCAATTCTCCCCCTCAATTCCAAGAATCGACTACCCAACTCTTGACCTCAATTCAATGAGTCGACCACCAGACTCTCAACCTCAATTTGCAAAGTTGACTGCCCAGCCCCCGAATTCAATTTGATGAGTTGAGCATTTGACTCCAGAGCTCACCATCCAACTACCAATCTCAATTCATAGAGTCAACTGCTTGACTACCGACCTCAATTCGATAAGCTGAGCAACCGACTCTCAACCTCACTTCGATGATTCGAGCACCTGACTTCCTGGCCACCTCCTCCACCTGACTTCCACCTCTTCCGACGTACCCTCACCACCCAACGTGCCCTACAAGCCCGACGTCCCTTGACCTGGGTTACCCTCCATTCCCTGACCTCGACTACCCGACGATCCTAGCTACTCGAGACATCCAACATCGCTACACCAATGCCCAGCGTCAAGTGCCACAACTTGACGCCCCTGCCACCAATGTCAAAAGCCAGATGTCGGATACCCAACTCCCGAGATTAGGACCAACATCCTAAAGGCCGAGTCTAGAGCCCACATCACCCAACATCCCTCTTTGCTTGACACCCTTCACCACAGGACTCTCACAACTCAATTAACCCAGGCCTAGTATCTAAGCTACCTAATGCATGTATCGACCTGACATTCAGGGTCCACATGGACAACGTCCATGGCACCCATGATGAACCAATACTTGGCTCGACTCCACGGAAAAACCCAACTCAAGGAAGTCAGGTGGATACTATGGTAACGCTGGAGCTAGAACCCCAGGAAGTTAGGTGCCGTGGACATCGCAACAATGCCAATGCCCTATACTTATGAAAGTCGGGTACCATGGACACACCTCGACTCCCCACTTATGGAAGTCGGGTGCCACAGAGACTGTGGCGATGCTGAGTTGGGCACCCGTGGCCACCAAAGCACTCCGCTCCCCACTTATGAAAGCCAGGTACCACAAACACAATGGCAACCCCCATGCACGACTCAAGGAAGTCGAGTACCCGTGAACATTGAAGCAACCCCAAATTGTCCACTTAAGGAAGTCAGATACCGCGGACGCACTAGACCCAAGGAAGTTGGGCACTAACAAATATTGAGCCTACCCGACTCTTAATTCACGGAAGTCGAGTACTATGGGCAATACGCCAACATCAGTGCCTAACTCAAGGAAGTCAGGTATCACTGACACCGCACCAACAATGGTGCCTAACTCATGAAAGACTGGTACCGATCTACATCCAGCCAACCTCGGCGCCCAAGTCAAGGTAGTTGAGTGCACGAAAAGGATAGAAATTTCAACTATCGAAATCCCAATACCCAACTTCATCACCAAGTTCGGATCGGGGGATAGATTTTTTCCAACATCCTAAATCTTGGATTCCCATATGTTCCGACCTCACGACATTAGTCTTTCACAAGTCTAGACTGGGGGACAAAACAAATTTTTGATCCCTCAATGTCCAACTTTCACAAGCCCGAACTGGGGGACAACACATTTTCGATCTCTCGACATCCTAGTTTCACAAATCCGAACCATATCCTCCGCCCACTGAAGATCAATTTTTCTCATTAGGGATTGAAGGACCACACTTCAAAACTATCCCTTTCGACGGTTCCTCTCCAATCGAACACATCGACTTCTTGGCGTCAAACACGCCAAGAAGTGGGAGACAAATGATATGGACTAATATACACACCCGATTCATTGAGACCCGATTTGGTCTCCTCACACGACCGACTCAAGAAATACCGACTCATGTCGAGCATCAACTAAGTCTGACTTCCTCTCACATGGACGTCAGACATCAACTAAGTCCGACTTCCATCGCTAAGTCCAACTTCCTCCCGCATGGACGTTGAACATCAACTAAGTCCGACTTCCTCCCGCATGGATGTCAGACATCAACTAAGTCCGACTTCCTCCCACATGGAAGTCGGACATCAACTAAGTTCGACTTCCATCGCTAAGTCCGACTTCCTCCCACATCGAAGTGGGACATCAACTGAGTCCAACTTCCATCGCTAAGTCTGACTTCCTCCCTCATGGACGTTGGACATCAACTAAGTCGACTTCCATCGCTAAGTCCGACTTCGTCCCACATGGACGTCAGATATCAACTAAGTCCGACTTCCACCACTAAGTCCAACTTCGTCCCACATGGAAGTCGAACATCAACTAAGTCCGACTTCCACCGCTAAGTCCAACTTCCTCCTGCATGGACATCGGACATCAACTAAGTCCAACTTCCACCGCTAAGTCCGACTTCCTCCCGCATGGACGTCGGACATCAACTAAGTCCGGCTTCCACCATTAAGTCCGACTTCCTCTTGCATGGACATTAGATATCAACAAGTCTGACTTCCTCCCACATGGACGTCGGACATCAGACAGCCCCAAGTCAGACCCTCACCACATGCTCAGCACGTGAGACACATGACTACATCAGTCCTCCGTACTGATCAGGATCTATATATAGCCCCATCAGGGGCAAGTAGAATGGATTGACTCCTCTCTTCTTCAACATCTCTTTTCCTTCCCCTCCCTCCTACTCTTGATTAAATCATTCTCTGACTTAGGCATCGGAGGGCCATTCCCGGGAATCACCCCGGGCTTGGCTTTTTGCAGGTCTCTGGCAAAGTCTACCTTCTTTCTTCATTCCAAGGTCGGCTCCGATTTCACCCAAAGATCTCTCAATCGGATAGGCCACCCGAAGGTACTATCATTTTCAGGTCTCCGACGAAGTCCGCCTACTTTCTTCATCCCAAGGCTGACTCCGATTTCACCCGAAGATCTCTCAACTAGATAGGCCACCCGAAGGTATCACTATCGTTCCTTCTCCACCAATTCCCTCAAGCACTCATCGCTCTGCACTGTAAACACCAGCTCATCGTCGGCCCGGCTCCCGCGTCGGCTCCAAGGACTCCGAGGCTGCTGCCATGCGGTGCCACGGATAGAGTCGTCCAAGATGCTAATGTTGTCTTCCCCGCGGAGGAGGAGGGAGTCAAGACTCACTGGTGCCATCCCCACAAGAAGAAACAATCAAAATTTCTCCTTTTGATTGCCTTAAAAAAAAAAAGGTCTTCTTTCAATCACCAGATTAACAGATCTTGGCGACAGTGGGGTGAGAGATTTTAGAGGGATTAAAGGAGACCCCACAAATGGAAGAATTTTCGGTCCTGATGTGGAGGTCCACATCGAACCCAGGTCGAGTTCGTCTTCGTGTTCGTATCCAAGTCAAGCAACCTGCAAGGAAGCCAAGTTCAGGCGTGGAGGCCCGAATCAGCTCTTAGATGCTGAAGTTAGAGAGAAAAGTATGAAGAAAGTAAAATGGGAGAGAGATGTGAATTGGATATATCTGTCCCTCCTCCTCTAAGATGGAGGGGAGAGAGATATATATATAAAAGGTGAAGGATGGGAGAGGTCAAGGAATATCAGTTTTACCAACAAATCCCATGCCTGTGCCATAACACGGTTGGTCCCAGTGTCTTATCTGAGTGTAACCTTATATGACAAATAGATAATAAATTAATTAAATGATTTAACTCGAGTCTGTGACCGATAATATAATTATCGGTACCACTCGGTTCAAGTAGGATGGTCCATAGTCAGGTCGAATAACTCTGTCTATATCTAGTACTTTTAGTGCCGGGAAGCAGTACTGAGTTGGTTGTCCCCCGACTAGGTAGGTGACTGTCTCTTGGGTAGAGTAGTTGGCTGGTGCCTAAGTGCTTGCAAGTAGTAGTTGGTTTTGTCACCTAAGTTCTTATGTAAGTAAGCTCCTGCTGAGAGTTTTGCATTTGGCAATTCATGTTGTGACGCTCGCAATTGGTTCCAGGGAATCCTAGTTTATGCGTAGCTTAAGATTGTCATGGCTAATACTGGTGGAGTTCAGTTTTATGTCAAACATGCAATGCATGGCTAAGCTCCTTGGTAATGTGGATCCTAGATAGGATTTCTCAAACTTTTTATCGATAGATACCTTAGGCGAGGAATCTCAAGCCTGAAGATTGGAGTCGAGATGCCTTACCCAAGCATTTCTCAAGCCTTTTTGCTGATAGAGATTGGCGATGATTTCTCAAGTCTTTGATCGATAGGTAGTCTAGGTGAGAATTTCTCGAGCCTAAGGAGTGAAGGCTACATGCATAGGCCTGGAGACTATGGCTGGTGCATGACACTGCTTTTGATTTGAACCCAAATGCAGGTCATCTGTTGCCAACATGGGGCGCCTAACCTTGAAGAGGCACGGATGTAGGTCTTCCATGGTCGACACGGTGCAGCGGGCATTGAGGAGGCACACATGCAAGTTGTCCATGGCCGACGCGATACGCCAAACTTTGAGGAGGCACGTATGTAGTGCACCGGACATTGATAGGCACAGACGCGGGTCATCCACAATCAAAGCAAAATGTCGGATTCCGAGGCACGGATGCGGGTTCTTATTGTGGATAGCAATATTAGGTGGATACTCGAATTTGTCAGTAATAGAGATACCAGGTGATGATGTCTGGAGCCTTACACTAGTGAAGATGATAGGCGAGGATGTCTCAAGTCTATCATTGACATAGACACCCGACAAGGATGTCTCGAGCCCATCATTGATAGAGATACCAAACGAGAAAGTCTCAAGCCTATTGTTAATGAAGATGTTAGGCAAGAATGTCCCAAGTGACGACGTTTTGAGTCTGTTGCACATATAGATATTGGATGAGGATGTCTCGAGCCTAGCACTGATGAAGATGTTAGGCAAGGATGTCTCGAGTCGGTTGTTGATAGAGATATTACGTGAGGACATCTCGAGCTTATCGATGATAGATACCCTGGGTGAGGATTTCTCAAGCCCAAGGAATGATACGTGCATAAGCCCTATCTCGTGGCCGACCCTAGTGGCGTGGGGCTTGGTATTGGCATGGGTCCGATGGATCCCACGGGCAACACTAGAGGTGTCGGACTTTGATTGGCACGTGTCCGGGGATCCCGTGGCCAACGCCGGCGGTGTCCGGCTTTGGCTTGGCATGGGTCCGAGGGATCCCGTGGCCGACACAGTCAGCATCGGGCTTTGGCTTGGCACGGGTCCGAGGGATCCCGTGGTCGACGCCGCTGGTGTCGGGCTTTGGCTTGGCACGGGTTCGAGGGATCCCGTGGCCAATGCCGCCGACGTCGGGCTTTGAGGTGGCACTGGTCCGAGTGATCCCGTGGCCGATGCCGCCGGCGTCGGGCTTTGGCTTGGCACGGGTCCGGGGGATCCCATGGCCGACGCCGCCGACGTCGGGCTTTGAGGTGGCACTGGTCTGAGGGATCCCGTGGCTGACACTAGCTGCATCGGGCTTTGGCTTGGCACAGGTCCGAGGGATCCTGTGGCCAACACCGACGGCGTCAGACTTTGGCTTGGCACCGGTCCGAGGGATCCCGTGGCCGACCCTGGCGACATCAGGCTTGGCACGACTCCTGCTACACGTTGGCGTGCCAACTCCTGCTACACGTTGGCGACATAGACAAAGTATATATCCAGGCCCTTGCTCCTGCGCTACTTATCTCAAGGTTTGAACCCCCTTTGGTACAGATGAATCAATTAACCGTGATACGTAAAATAAAGGATATAAAGAGAGTGACTGTAACATTGCAATTGAATTTACGCAATCTGATGACACCTCAATGTTATATATGTGATAGGTAAATGAAGCTCATGAATAATAACAAGTCTAACAAGATCACTCAAACAACTGGTCCATTGTAGAGAATCAAACACGAATAGTTTTGACCTTGCATGAAGGGAGGTGCAAATATTTGTCAAGTAAACCCAACATATAATTATTGTGTTTATCATCCCTTAATAATAAAGAGGTGGAAAGACAAGATAACGTCAATGCTTCACCGGCATGAAAAGTCTCAAAAGCTTATTGAAAGGCATGTAAATTCATTGCATCTTTATTAGAGCTTTGAAAGATGGGGGACTTTTCTTGAGCGAACCCCCACATGACAAATAACAGCTCAAAAAGTAGAACGTTGCCCTTATGTTCTAGGCAAGGAAGGAACTTTTTGGAAAAGACAATCAGCGACAAAACATGCAGAAGAGAGAACAGAGGCAGAGGCGAAGAAGCTTAGCAGCGAAAAGGCAAAAAGAAAAAGGTTCTCCAGTAACGTAAATAATGCATAACGTCACCACTTATTGTCTATGAATCACGTAAAGCATGGGGAGTTCAATTGTGATAGGGGTGAAACAACACTGTTAAAGGAGATTGCAACATACTTTATGAGAATTGAGGGTATGATAGTAATCTTCCATCAAAATTTTGAGAAAGATAAACTCAAAGTATGTTAGGGTAATAAATTCATGATCAAGGAATTAAACCAACCCAATAGAAGTATAAAAATAACACAGGCTCATTCACTAACGATCTAGTCACCCCAGATTCATAAAAAATGGTATATACAGTGATGTTTCATTCATTTTCATGCAGTCTACGCAAAGCATGCAGCCATTTACGCACATAAATAGGGCGAGGGAAAAAAGAAGCTGAGATCCGCTCTTACCAACATGGTGAAGGTGACATCTCCTCATGTAGAAGTGAAATTTGTTGCTTGCAAACCTAGAGAGTTTGTCCAGGCCTGTTTCAGACCGATCATTTTCCTGGCAGCTCTTCTTGTGCTGAATGATCGCGATTGGCAACTTGATGGAGAGGACTATTGGCGCCAAAAAGAGTAAAGAGGGTGATGACATTGATAAGAGCTCGACTGGATATAAGCTTCGGCAATATGTCTTTTATATAGAGTGATCGAATGAGGATGAGAGTGAGCTTATCTTTATCCTTGATGAGGTTCCTTGGAAGGCTCCTTGAAACAAGGAAGTTGCTGATCCATCCTTCCAACTGGGTGAGATAGTGTTGGCAGGATTGGCGAAGGGACGACTATACAATCAAAGAAAGCCGGAGCTGCTGACCTGTCCTTCCCTGACTTGGCAAGGCATGATGTTCTAGTTGGCTCGGTAAGAACGAATCTTCGATCGAAGGAAGTCGAAGCTATTTGAGTCGTTCTCAATCTCCCTCCCGTTCTTGCCCGAGTATACATGTAATGAATGAGGAGAGGAATGAGTGCACATGAAATTGTGGAGTTATCATTTCAATTAGTAGCTTGAGTCTAAATAGACGCAAGATTCATGGACAATAAGTGTCCTCAGCAAAAATATTGTACTCCCAGCCAACTGAACTGAAGCACATTGGGCTGACTTTGCGAACAGGTTGATTTTCAGTAGAATAAGGATAAATGTGATTGTATCTAACTTTTGGCAGTCAGAAGACGAAGTCGTGCCTTCTGTATGAATAGGATATATATCATCTCACATGAGCAAATTCTGATGCGGGGCATAAGGCATGATATTTAAGTATGATAATTGAGGGGGCTATAATGATCTCATAGCATGATAATCAAAGGGAGTAGCAAGTTAGCAACACTTGATTTCCTTTGACAAGGATTCTGAATGTGGAGTTTCCAACCTGTATTGAACCAAACATTGGCAAAGAGTACGGACTCCGTGATCGGAGCATGAAACAAGCAGCATCCCACGTTGATATGAATTAGTTGCATGTGCATGGGAGCGTTGTGGAGGGAGACGAATATTTCATCGTGGATTGTTGAGTCCCACTGATTAGCAAGGGCTTGGCTTGATCCATGAGTAGTCGAAAATGTGGGCTACGAATCTTATAACCTAGGCGCGTAGTCTGTTTCTAGCCAATTCTCCATTGTCTACCTCTCCAACCTTCGATCATGAAGCTTATTCTCTCTTACTGCACAATGGAGCACTGTAAAACACAATCATAAGAAAATGGGTCGTGTAATAAGCAATCAACAATGGGAGGCCTAATAAGAAAAAAATAGGCCGCACAGTCCGAGTAGATAAAAGTAATTGAAATGAAGAGTTTTGGGGAAAAAGGCAATTGAAAAGGTGAACGGGAAATCCCATCAATCAAGGACCTAAAAAGATGCAAATTGGGCTTCTGGCCCAATGGTCAATAGAGCATGCGGCCCACATGGCTGAGGAGGAGAGGCTGACTTAGCTTCCGACCCAGTAAAAGTAGATCGGGCCCTGCCAAGTACACATCTAAATTGATGGGCACGTATGATGGATGGGGAAGAATTGGGAGACTCGGAATACCATGGACGGCCCATAGCTTAGAAGACTGAGTGGGCTTTTAAGCCCATGTTGCAAAATTAGGCCCAATAATATATGAAAAGTTAGTTTCTCTCACAACATTGCTGCTACTGCAGCTGTAGCAGAGCAGACACGCCGGCTAAGCAGACGCGCCTGGTGAAGTCGTACGTGTTCCCTAGTGAAGCAAACGCATCTGGTGAAGCCATACGAGTTCCTGACATGCCCACACGACTACTGCACACTCCCCCCTGTTCATCTATGCCGTTCCCCGTCACCGCTTTTGTGCTTACGGCCCCAATAGTTGCAGCATCAACGTCGTAATGGATCTGACCAACTGAGGTGGGTCATGCTTCGATAGAGTTCGAGTGGCAGACAAAGGGCTTCTGAAATTTCTACATCCCGTGCGAAATGCGGGTTGGCTCGTCACGGGATATTCTCGGAGCTGTGGTCAGATAGCTAGGATGAGGCGACCATGGAGATGCAGTGGACTTGTGATTCTGCTGCTGTTTGTGTTTTCCCGGTTTCACAAAGCTCAGCTCGGAAATGAACTTATATTTGATGTATTTATCTCGTTAAAAGTAGAAAGATGAACAGGCTTGTCTCCTTCCCTTTTTATGTTGAAGCTGGGGTTTTTCGTAGAGCCCGCAAAGATCATTTGACGCTATGGTTTGGGCTGCTCAAACAAACAGGAATGTGGATCCGAATTCAGGGCGCAATAATGGGCGCGTCAAGATTCTCTTAAATGATCTGTGGAGCTTTCTTCGATACCTTCCTGCTCGTTTCTTCACTTTCCACCGTCGCAGCTTAGTAGTTTCAAAACAAGGAGCTCGACGAGACAATGAAGCTTTCCTTACGAACCTGGTCTCCGTGCCGCCTTTGCAGCTTTAGCAGGGGACGCTCGGGTTCGTGAAGTCGAGAGCGAGGTGATGCTTATATAGTGGAGCAAATCTTCCCGGGCTTGGTGCTTGGACGAACGGCAACAGCACTATCATGCTCAGAGTGAGGACTTGGGTGGGGGATTGCGGTGGAGACCGGAGACTATCAACGGACGGGATGGTTTGGGTCCTGAGTGGTGCACGCCTTTCTCATTTTTGTTCGCCTCTCTCGCTTTCTGTACTAAAGCTAGTGCTTTTTTGCAAACTCCTCCAACATCGCCTAAAACTGTGGCGACATATCCAGCTACGGTAGGCCTTGTTGGAGGGGCCAGACAATGGCCCTGACTCTGGTCGTGGACTTCAGGGGCTCCTTGTAGCTAAGTGATTTCAAACTCTCAACAAGAGCACCAAATGATGCGGAGGTTCACATCGAACTCGGGTCGAGTTCGTCTTCATGTCCATATCCAAGCCGAGTAACCTACAAGGAAGCCAAGTCCGGGCGTTGAGGCCCGGATCACGCTCAAGTTAGAAAGAAAAGTATGAAGAAAGTAAAAATGGGAGAGAGATGTGTATTGGATATATGTGCCCCTCCTCCTCTAAGATGGAGGTGAGATATATATATATATATATATAAGGTGAAGGATGGGAGAGGTCAAGGAATATCGGTTCTACCAGCGAGTTCGTCATAACGTGATTGGTCCCAGTATCTTATCCAGGTGTAACCTTATGTGACAAATAAATAATAAATTAATTACCTGATTTAACTTGGGTCCGTAACCGATAATATAATTATCGGTACCACTCGTTTCAAGTAGGTTGGTCCGTAGTCAGGTCGAATAGCTCTGTCTATATCAATCCGATATCTTCCACTTTCCCCTCTCAATTCCTCTCTTCACCACCCCTTGTCTCACTATCTACTACACTGACGTTACACTGACCTTGGACGTTGAAGGCTTCATGAAGGAAATGAGAAGGCACTTTCTTTAGTTTATAGCACAAGGGGAGAGGGAGGGAGGGAGGGCATGGACAACGTAGAGATTGAAAATACGATTGAATCGACAGGTCCAGGGGGCAGAGAGAGAGAGAGCAGGGACAAAGCAGAACATGGAAATACGATTGAATGGACAGGTCGAAGGGTGAAGAAATGCACGGTTCCCATAGTTGCAACTATACCCAATCGGTGTCGCACGAACCACCTTGCTACTGCAGAAAGATTCTTCAGCAGCTGATCATATTATTTATCAATTCTACTAATGAATATTTGATATATTAATATTAAGTATTATATTATTTTTTAATTAATTAAATGTAACTATTTTTACTTATGATATGATATATTTACTTACGTATCAAATATTTAATAGTTAAATTCATCATATCATGCATGAACTCAATTAACCTAATATTTTCTTCTTGTTACTGTCCACAGTTTTTTGTTCAATTTTTCTTTTTCCGGATAAAGTGAGTATTATTTTATTTGTCTGTAACTTATATATATATATATATATATATATATTATAATGAATATTTTATTCCCTTAGAACGATCAACCCCCACTAGTTCACTGATCAAAACAAGTCAACGTGTAGAGCGCATGCGTGAATAATATTACTAAGAGTTACGTGCTCAATAAGAAAATCAAATATCTACCCTATTGAATTTTCTTAAAAACCAAATGCATGTCTTATCCATTTGATCAAGTCCATAGTGAATCCCATGATGAAAATCAAACCTCAACCATCTTGTTTGCATATGAAATACGACATTATTGTATAAAACTCTATTTTTTATTTAATTCAGATTCTAGTTATCTTATTGAAAGTTAAATAGGAAATATTTAGATTAATTTTTCAAAATATATGATGAAATCAGTTTGGTCAATTGGACTCTATGAGGTAGAAAATCAATCACGGGCCAATTTTTTAGTTAAAGTTTTCGAGCTCTAGTTTCTGGGATTGGGTATTTTGGGTGTAAGCTACACCTCCAAAATGATTTGTCATGGGAGAAAAATTGAATATATGGCTTTTTAGGTGATTTTTTTCTAATCTTGAACTTAAAAGAATAAATTATTGAACTGTAACACCATTCAATTAACTGAAATTTATTCTAATGAGATTGTTGTCTATTTTACAATAGAACTTCATGAATTTTGTTTTTTTTTTGTTTATGCATTTTAATTACAAAATATTCTTCATTTTCTTTTTTATATACCTAATCTGTCTTTATAATTTCTAGAAAATTTTATGATTTTTCAAAATTTTATGATTTTTAGATTTTATGATTTTTTCTTAATTTTATAAATTTTTATAGTTTTTCCATTAATTTATATATTTTTAAATTTTAATTTTCTAAATTTTTCATATTTTACTTAAATTTTCTGAATTTCCCTTTATTTTTATAACTATTTTTCAATATAAATGATTTTTAGGAATTTTTAAAATTTTGCTTCATTTTTAATAATTTTTCCTAGTCTTCTATATACGGCAGTATGTATTACCACATAATACTCAACATATTCACTCAACGAAGAAAATAATGGTATATAATAAAAAAAATTCATTGGCACAAAACAAAAAAAAAATATAGTAATTCACATAGTGTTCTAAACTAAAAACAAAGAATGTTATAATTCAACAAATTTTAGAAAATCGTATAATTTTTTAGATAATTTTTCCTTCTAATTCCTACTTCTCTTTCTCCGCAATTATTCTTTCATTATATTCAAAATCACTTAAACATGTTCCAATTATATGAAATCATATAGTGAAAATATTAATTGCAATGAAGACTCTATTTGGTAATTCATAAGTCGAATTTGACCATTTTACTAAATCATGAAATTGGTGAGCACGACTTATTCTCTCATCGCTACTTCGAATACGAGTTCAACCAATAAAAAAAGAGTAATAAGATTTAAATTATAAAATCACTTTTAAAAATTATTATTAGCACTTAAAAACTATGGCATCTAATTTCCTTCTTTGATATCTATTTTTTCCTGGTTATATGTTTCAATTATATTTATTCATCATCACACTTTTATTTAAAAAATTCATAATATTTGAAAATTAACACTCAATTAAAAAATACAATAACTTCATAAACGGCCATATAATTGACAATTTCGTATGGAGTATAAGTCATCATATAGTCAATTAACTAACAAACATAATATTTAAGTTTTTCTACCCGCACACTGTAATGCATAGGTGAGCAAGGCCAAAAAACGAAGAGAAGAAATGAGAGACGGTGGTCTATGGGGTCCATCTTTTCTTGCGTTCATTTACATCCGATTAATGGGACTCCTTGATCGGTCAATCGACTATCCCAATTACAAAAGTCGGTTTTATGAGAAAGGACATGGCAAGTTAGTAAATGTACACAGATGAATGTTCACCTAATCCTTGGACATCCTTTAAATTTAGTTACTAGTGGTATACGCGTCTGATGAGCATTAACTACTATTTTGTTTCTGTGAACATGAAGATATTAATGTGTCATAAAAATTGAGGTCACCTTTTAATTAATACACTTGAAAGTGTCATCCGAGAGTCTCTATATTCCGGGGAAATTGGACTAATGGTACAAAAAATTTCGTAAAAGTTTCTAATTGATCCAAAAAAAAATTTTGGTGCCTAATTGGTACAAGAAATTTAAAAAAATATTTCCTCATAAAACATTCTATTAAATTTCATTTAACGTCGTTAATTTTTGTTGATGTGGACGCCATATGATGTGGTGAACCATTTAATATTTTTATTGAAATAATATATGAAAATTTTAAAATATATAAAAATAATTTGTTAAATACAACAAAATTCAAAAAGTAAAATCAAAAAACAGAAAAATTTTAAAATTTGACAAAAGTATACGAAAATATTTACAAAAATTTCTAAAAAATCTTTAAAAACTTTTTTGAAATTTAAATTTCCTATAAAATTTGACAAATAATTTAAATAAGTAAAAAAAAATTTGCTTATTTAAGATCTTGTGTTTCAGGGTTTTGGGAGAAAAATTTTCATTTCCACAATGATCTTCCATATCTAGATGAACTTTATTATGATGCATTTCACTTTTGGTGGAATATATGACCATTTTTTATTTATTATTTATTTTAATTATATATTTTTATTTTTCAAAAATTATAAAAAAAATAAAATTTGAACAATTGAAAGGTTTTTTCAAAGAACTTTCATATAATTTTCTTCATTTTATAAATTTTTTCTATATTTTGTTAAATTTTAAAATTTTTTAGAATTTTTTATTTTATATACTATTTTAATGAAAAATATTAAATGGTTCGTCGCATTAGCAAATAAACACGCATGACATCCACTTCGATTACCATGTCAGCAAAGTTAATGGCGTTAAACGAAACTTAACATAATATATTATGAGGGAAAACTTTTGAAATTTTTTGTGCTAGCTAGATACAAAAATTTCTTTTTGAACCAACCAGGAACTTTTGCAAAACTTCTTGTACCATTGGTGTAATTTCCGCTACATTTTCCTCAAATAATGTTTCAAATCTTTTTCTATTTTTGATGTAACAGGATATCTGAATTTCATCTGATTACTTCTACAATTCTATGCACACGACAACACACGCACATACAAGATAGATCCCTAGAGATGCTAATTGGTCTTAAGAGAATTTGAAACTTGAGTAAGGCCACTCCATTTGGAATCAACGTCCCAAATCTCCTTTTTCCCCTACCGTTGGATGGGGAAGCAAATAAAGTAATCGGGTCCAAATATCATATATTTTTCATAATACTTAGATCTTTCCTTATGTAGAATTGACTCCAAAATTTTGGATTCAGATTTCGACCCTACATTATTAAATCTTAGAACCAGATCTTACCCTGAACCAATAAAATATTACAAGTTCTGAGTACCTTATTGGACTATTTCTTTAGCATAGGTTGGGTGAGTCTACAAGTCTGGGTATCTATCTTGACTCGCCCTGCCTTGACCCGCATCATAATATCATATGACATTTTTATATATTTCTAAAACTAAAATTTATTTAATTTATATCTACTTTTATTTTAATAAATTAAAAATAATCATTTTACTTTGTTAAAGTTGTTTATATTAAATTATTTTACCATACGATATAAATATGTGAATTTATATTATATTTTAAAGGGTAAATTATATCAAAAAACATGTGATTTGCTTCATTTCTCAAAAAAAATAAAACATTTCAAATTTGAAAAATAAAATCACATAATTTCATTTTATTTCCAAATTAAACCAAATCTTTCAAATTTAAAAAAATAACGTTTTCTTCCCAATTTAAACCAAACAATTCATCTTTTAAAATTAAAATCGCATTATTTATTTTACTATTAAATCAGACTAGTTCGTTCAATATGATATTCAATACTTAGGTAACTCATTTTTTTTATAACTTTTTCTACAATGCAGGGTAAAAGTACACTAGAATTTTTTAAAATTTACAGTAATCTCTCATATAAAGTTCTCTTTATGTTTTCCGATAACTAATATTAATCTTAATTTAAGAGAAAATTATTAAATTAATTTTCAATAAAAATTATGCTAATTTTGTTTATTTGTAAGTACATGATAACAAATAAATATAATATATTGCACAAGAATATCAATTTGTATTTTAATATAGGAGGTTGGCTTGATTTGAGAATTAAATAAAAATACATGATTTATTTTTCAAGTTTGAAAACTTGACTTGATTTGGAAACAAAATGAAATCTCATTATTTTATTTTTCAAATTTAAAAAGTTTGACTTTTTTTTAGAAATGAAGTAAATCTCCTATTTTTTTTGGTGTAATTAACCGTATTTTAAATTATATTTCACATAGCACTTTAATTTTTTTGTAGTCCGGATCAGCCCGCGCCACCCACCTCGTTCAGGTCTTTATTTGTGTCGACCCGTCAAGGATGCAGAACGGTCTGGGTCTTCAAATACCGTCCCCACCCGATTGTCATATTCAACTGTGGAAAAAACATTGAACCATTTGCTAAAGAAACAATTGAATTTTGCTGTCTTACGTTCCTTCCGCCAAAAAAGGGGAGGTTTACTAGTCATATCATCACGTTGGTTTAAGGGTCATTTTCCATTGATTTTTCTCGATCATTAGATTGTTGTCGTGCTTACTAGTAAAGTTGTCATTTTATCTTTGCTTGTTTATATTAATAATCTTAAAATATTTCGGTTGCAAAATAAGGTTTATTGACTTAGAAAGAATATGATAAATGTGAAACTAAATATGGTACAGAATGTGCTATCGGTAATAACCAAGTATGAGACTTCAAAATCATAAATTAAAGAACCTTCTTCCTTCTAGTATCTCCAGAGTATGGACTTTTCCCATAGGACCAGGAAGGATCAACGGCAAGCTTCGATCACCTTACAAAAGTACAACAAGGACTGGGACACAAGAAGGACGAGAGACAGTGGAGGACCCACTGAGAGCAATGGCACTCCGCAAAGCTGTTTTTGCATATTGTATTGTAACAAACTCAATTTCATATATTATTAGTGGAGAGCACGCGCTTCGCAGCAGGATATAGATTATTAAGAGTATAAATATTTATAGTTTGTTAAAATAAAATGATTGTGAAAAGAATATGAAATGATTTGAAGAGTAGAGATATTTCTAGCATAGTTGCACATTATGTTGTAAATATAAAAATAGTAACACTAGCTAAAGCGATGTTAGATTTACTTTACATTGAAGGCAAAAAAAAATCATAGAAAATAAAAACAAAAGGAAAAATAAAGAAAAGGAAAGACAGATACAAAGGAAGGACAATGAAGTGGAGTATTGTGTGAACTCCACAGTATAAAAAATGTTGAAAAAATGAAAAAAGGAAATTTCACGAGAAGCAAAAGCGAAGTATAGCAGCGTAAAAGGTTGTATGGCCCTACCGTACATAAAAAAATTTAAAAAAAAGGGAAAATTTCACATGCTGTCACCAGAGGACCGGTAAGGGGTTGCAACTCTATTTTAGTATATTAAGAAATAGATAGCCAGGGCATATTGCCAATTCATTCTTGCACACATTCTGTTTTACTGGGGGAACACTCGAGTTTGTTCTGTCATTTCCTCACTCACAGTCAGGCTTACAAGCCTTCTTGACAGGGTACAGTAGACGTTAGCAAATAACATATTGATAATCTCGGATTGCAATGATTTACGAATGGAAATGGAAAATCACGATACAGAGTCGTGCTACAAAGTATAGGAGGATAAACGAAAGTTGTCGAATTAAAAGAGTACAAAAATACAAAATATATTGAGAGTCGAGTCCTATAACAGTTACAATGTGCTTAACACTAATCCATTCCCTCTCAATTGTGCTGAAAATGCTTGGACGTTAATCTTGCAGGATATAACAATGCTTGGGGTTGAAGCTAGTATCGAACTCCTAACTCTCCCGGTAAGCTAGAGAGACGAAGACCACCGGGAAAACGACGCACAGAAGAAAATAGAGAGGAGAAGTTCTGAAACCATGAAAACAAACTAGGCCAAGTGATGCTGGAATTCGAGGAGTTTTGGCCACATTCACATGTGTAGATAACTGGGATGTAACCAGTTAAGCGCTAAAGCATTATATTATAGAATATTGGTGGTGGACATAAAGGAGGTTGGGCTTACATGTCCCAAAAGTGTAAGTTGATAGATGATGATGGTATTCAATTGTTTATTTTCAAGAATTTCATTTATATACCTTAGCGATGCGGGATCAAGGTCTTTGACAATATCCGCCACTGCGATAAGCTGAAGTACCGTGAGCACGGGTTTTCTCTTTCGGAGGAGAAGGCATCCTCCCTTGCAGTTAAGAAGTCGGCAGGAAGAGCATAACACGTGAAAAACTCGCAGCATGTGCGAAGCGAGTTCCTTCCATATACGTGTTTAATACTACTCAGAGTCGCTAAGTAGCTTTAGAACTAACTAGCCACTGCACAGTAAGAGTCGGCACCATAGGAAGTAATGTGTTGCAGTTCTTAGATAATTGAATTTGCTCATAGATGCGGATATTTCTCTTTCTCGTATCTGATTCGGGAGAAAAGTTTCCCGATATCTCTAGATTGTTTGGCATTGAATCATAAGCTAAAACTTGTGGAACGAGTTATTGCTATCTGTTAAGCATTAGAGTTGCGGCCCTACTGCCGAGAAATATTGCAATCTGCATAAATCGGACATTCATGGTGCTCTCCAGTGTCCATTTTTGCCTACCCTTACCCACACTATATGCGTTTCTCTGGGTTTTTGTCACCAAAGAATTTCGGGTTTTTATAGCTGAAAAATCAGGCATTTTATGGTTTTCATCTTTTCTTAGTGAATCCGGGCTCCTACTTCAGATCCAGATGCTCATAATCAAGACAAGGCAGTCTCTGCTGGAACCTCTAAATGAGCATGTCAAGGCGAACCACGAGTAAGCTTGCTTCACTCTTGAAAGGCAATGAGACAAGCTATCCCTTTGCTTCACTCTTGAAAGGCAATAAGACAAGCTATCCCTTTCTTTTTCCATTTTCGGCCAGGTTTGGTTACTAGGAGATTTAGGAATGCAATATGCTTCTCGCTTTTTTCTCTGTGCAGTGTTCTGGAAGCAATAGCGCTGCCTATTCTGGAGGGCAGAGTCCAGTGCCTGGTATGGATCAACAAAAGCTCCAGGGATTGAAATCCTATCGTTATAAACCTGGAGCCAGAAGCCTCTCAGCAGATTCCGGATCCCAACTCTCTTACCTGGCGTTGTTATCGTTACTCCATGTTGCCAAAGAGTTGAGCAATGAAAATAGATGGCAAATGCTCAATCGAATTGATTGGATCATGTAGGAGCAAGGTTCAAGTCTACCAGTCACAACATAAATATCAAGGAACAGTTTTTTCGACATAAATCTCTGATTTCGCCTGAAGTTCAATCGTGAACGGCTTCTGTGATTGCTACAATAATTTATGAAAAATAAAACGGCTTTGATGGAGACAGCTTTTCCATGGCTGAATGGCAAAAGCCGAATCAAATCAAACAGATGGAGAAATTAGAGGAAGAGATAGAAAAGAATAATGCCAGCTCTATGTCTTTTGGCTCTATGCCATGTCTTGTACATCAAAGACTCCGCTCCAGCTCACACCAGTCAGTCATATGGCATGGCAATTATAACTAGCTCAATATTTTTTAATCATTGAATTGGGGTAAATTCCGAGAAAGAATATAGAAGCTATCACCATTGGCCTCAGGAGGCTCAAGAAATGTAAACACAGAGATGAACCAATCTTCCAACTCAACGGAATTCTGTGCCCTCACTAAAGAGAGCCTCTGTGACTCATAATTTCCTCAAACTTGATCTGAGACTTAACTGAGTGTGGAAAAAAACGATCACATTGAGAAATATTGAGGCTTGTAACAGAAAAACCAAGGAAACTATAGTACTCCAATCCAGAACTCAAGAAGAGAAGAAGAGGAAGATTGGATCTCCAGATATAGAAACACAAGTCACCACCAGAAGCACACTACTTAATCATCAGCACTGAGATAAATGACATTCAAAGCCCACCTCCTCCAAGAGAAATTTCTACCATCCCTGTCAAAGCACCGGACCTCCTCTAGGACTCGTCTAATTGGTCCTGTGCGAAATCATTAACGAACCATTCATCAGGTTGGTAAACAAAGCATGGTTCACAAGTGCGGACAGAAATGAGAGATGCGGATTTACCTGAACATCTGAAGTCCAGAGGGTGAGGTTGTCCCTGAGAAGTTGCATGATGAGAGTGCTGTCCTTGTATGATTCTTCCCCGAGAGTGTCCAGCTCTGCAATGGCTTCCTCAAATGCCTAAATAAACAAGACCACACAGTACATGTTATTCGAAGATGCCTAAGAATGTCTGTTTCCAGCCAACAATGGATTCTGTAGAATGGTAAAAATGATCGACCCCACTGTTACGCATAGATGGTGCCAAACTATAAACCTAACTCTGGTCCTAATATTTGCAAAAGTCCGAACGGATGTCAAGACATTCAATTATGAAGGCTAAAAGAACAAAGTCCACCAGAATCAACTCAAGTCATAAAACTTGTGGGCAAGTCAAATAAAGCAGCCACCATAATATAACAAAGTAAACAAACATTACCGACTGACTGCACCAGCACAACAACTTGACTCCATCAACAGCTCCTATTTTCTAATGGGAAGTGTCCCCGAGGAAGAAGTCAAACTTATCTTCCTGACTCATCTAGCAATCACCAAACTGAGAAAGAAACAAAGCCAGTAGACCTAACTCGTAGAGACAGCAAGAGCAACGGAGCAGAGCTTACCTGCTTTGCCATGCCACAAGCTTTGTCAGACTGGTTGAGAATTTCGTAGTAGAATACCGAGAAGTTAAGTGCCAAGCCAAGCCTTATCGGGTGTGTTGGAGCCAGATCAACCACAGCAATATCCTTCAAAATAAAACATATAATAATCAATAATAATGTCAGATCATCACGAATCTACAGCTATTGCTATACCAGTAGCGTAGTGAAGCTGCAGAAACTAGAGAGCATTTTTTGGGCCATTACAGTAGGCTGGAAACACAAATAATGACCACATCGATCCCAATATTTCTATCCTTTTATTTCGTTCATGTCAGAAATTTTTTTGGTATTGTCAGCATTTCTGCAATCCCAATTGCAAAACAACACCGAAACCAACAGCCTAAAATTTCATTTTGGAGCTACTATGCTCAAAATCCCTGAGAATACCGGTGGAAACCTAACTCGACATTAAAAAAAGGCTTTTATCTCAACGTAAGATTCTCATCATCTCTAGAAACGCATCGTGCAAAAGCAACACAAGGTACTAGTAGTAGAACCTATGATTGGATCATAGTCAACGCATTGGCATTCACATGTCTGGTGAATTCAATAGACACAAACAAAGGTCAAAGATCGAGATAATAACTCAAACATAATCACATAAAAGCCTCCGATCTCCAAGTAAACATGATATGAACTTTCAACAATTTGTCAACTCCAGTCCTCGATTCTTTTGACTAACTTAAAGAGGAAAGCCTAAATCGAAGTACCTGAGCGGCCTTGTATGCTACCATAGTGTCCTCAGCAGCCGACTTCCGCTCATCTCCGATCTTAAACTCAGCCATGTAGCGGTGGTAGTCTCCCTTCATCTTCAAGTAGAAGACCTTTGACTCACTGGATGAGGCGGACGGGATCAGATTCGAGTCAAGGAGGCTGAGGATGCTCGCGCAGATCTCCGAGAGCTCAACCTCTACCTTGGATCTGTACTCCTTGACGAGCACGACGTGCTCCTCGTTCTTCCTCCCTTCCTCCTTTTGCTCGATGGAGGATACGATGCGCCAGGCGGCACGCAGCGAGCCGATCACGTTCTTGTAGGCCACAGAGAGGAGGTTCCGCTCCTCCACCGTGAGCTCCCCGGCCGGGGTCGCCCCGAGCACCAGCCTCTGCATGAACTGGACCATCTCCTCGTACCGCTCCGCCTGCTCGGCAAGCTTCGCGAGGTAAACGTATTGCTCCCTGGTCAGGTTGTCAGGAATCACGGCGGCCATGGCAGCGAGTCGACTCGGTGAGCAGCAGCGAACTGAAGTCGATCGATCGAGAGAGAGAGGAATTTGAGGGAATCGAATAAAGAGAAATCGCATGGTGTGGGTTTTTAAAGGGAAGATCTTTTGAAATATTCCGGTGCAGCCGCGCCTACGGTATTAGCATACATTAGACCGTTAGATGTGACTGTTTAACCGATGTGGCCGTTGATTGGTTCGACGGCGGCCGCTATGTCAAGAAAGGGGCCAGTGGCGTCACGGTACAGCGTGCAAGAGTATGGATCATTTGTGGCATTTTCCCAATATTATTTTTATACTGAAAATTTGAAAATTAATTTTAACCTTTTTTTCCCGGATGGGACAAGAGTTAATGGACCTAAAGCTTGGCCAGGCTAAATGAACATATGCTAAATTAAAATATTTTAAATCTAATTTTTATTATTAAAACTCTTCATTTCCATTTATTTTTCTCTTCATCTGTTACATTTTTCTAAAAGCACGAATTTCGTTTATAGTAAAAAAATGCTACCGGTGCATTTTAGACGTTGCACAATGCAATCAGCCAACTGCACCGCTTAAATTTAAATTTTTTTCCGTAAATCAAAACTATTATATTAAAAATTTATTATCAGACAATTAAATGGGCCGATCTCCGATATTATGGGCCAGCTGAAGTGGGCCTACTATGACCAATCCTCTTGGACCGGCATAATTTTCCTTTCATATTATTACCCTCAATCAAAGTGCAATTTCATAATGACTGGAAAAAAAAAAAGGGTCTCATTTATGATATGCAAACTAATGATTCAGGATTGCTAGTGTATATGTAAGGTCGACAAATTTGACACCAACGACATCATCGAACTGAACAGATTCCATATGATAAGCTTCTCATGGTAATCTCAGTCAGACAACAATGACAAAAGTCAGCCTTCAAGTTCACCGAGTTGTAATCCTTCAATTTACATAGGTCTGGGACACGGACCACTGAAAACATCTGAAAGCTACATTATATATACAATACCTAGCCGATCATAAGCTCTATCGGTCTTGTGATTAGGAGGACTCCTCTGAGTTCAATTCACCAAATGGAATGTTGAATCCCAAATCCCAATGAAGAAGAGAAGGCATCCACATCACAGTTGATCATAGGATCACTTAATGAAATCGAATTAACACCAAAGGGTACAGCTAAACATTGAGGTTCAGTTGGTCTTACTATCAGGTTATAACTGTAGATATGTTGCATCTTGTTCTGGTCATATTCCATCCTCCTGACAGGATCAATTAGCACTGCCCAGCAAACATTGAAAATCACAGTCAATGCCCTGAATCTATTTAGAAAGGATTTACATAACGTAATTTTATAATAATTACTATCAGTGTGTGATCCGATATGCAATTCTGAGAATTCGAATGCAGTTATATAAGATAACCATCGAAGGAGATAACAAAGGATAAGGTCTACATATTTTCAAGCAGTGTACTAGTGACTTGAGTGTTCCCATTGAGAATAGAACAATGATGTAGAGTAAATCGAGTAAATCATGATGCAGCAGCAAGAGCAGAGCACAACCACAAGAAACAGAGCATGACAGTAGTATTTGTTTTCTTATTTCCATAAGCCACAATCGTTTAGGGAGTCCAGTGCCATTTTATGCTTATGACTAGTTGTTTAGTCTTTATATTGAAACAGTGAGTTTTATATTTGGTGGTGTATTTGATACTAAGCTGAGGGCTGAACTCAAGATACTTTCCTTTTGAAGAAATACAATATATGCCCTAATTTCTCGGAGACTTTCAGCCGCAAAGGCTACCTCTCTAAGCTCCCCTTCAATCCTTGTTTGATAGCTATGCCATTTGGTGATGATCACCCGGAAGCATAACAGTAGTCATCGCATCGACAGCAAAGACCACGATGTGAAGGCCCTTTAGGCGGCCGTTGGAGAGTTGAACTAGAAGTTCAATCGGTTCATCGTGGAGGTACGTCAAGCTCTGGCTCAGCTCACCCATGACCCTTTGCTAGACCAGCACCTTGGATCGAAGCGTTGTCAAGAATTAGCTTGAGAACTCCCAGCAACAGCACTAGCCCATCATCGAAGAGACCGAACCGCACGCGACTGAGACAATTCTTTAGGGGGTTCTGTTGATGACCAACAACCACCCACCCTTCGTTGGACACTCATCTCCAAATCGGACACTAAAGAAGATGTTGAAGATCTCATACTAGGCAGGAGCCAACAAGCTGGTGGTTAGAGAAACGCCCCATGAACAAACCACAAGGATTTTAAAATCAAAGTCGACCTTCAGAACTTTGATGGCTGACTTCACATCGAAGATTTTTTGGATTAGATACATACTATGGAAAATTTCTTCGATTATGCTGTTGTTGACGAGAATCAAAAAGTGAAGATTGTGGCCTACAAATTGAAGGCGGGTGCATCCACATGGTTGGAGCAACAACAACATAACCGGTGATGAGAGGGAAAAGCTCATACCTGCTCTTGGCTCTGAATGAAGCGACTACCTAAGGCCAAATTTCTGCCTTCAAACTATGAACAAATTTTATGTCAACAACTCCAACAATGCCGACAACGAGCTCGAAGTGTCACAGACTACACTGAAGAGTTCTATCAGCTTGGGGCACGGGTTGACTTATAGGAGAGCGAACAACAGCAAGTAGCTCGCTATGTCGAGGGACTAAAGGAGGCCATCCAAGATCATTTGGCCCTCAGGTCTATATGGACACTGTCCGATGTCGTGAATGTCGTATATAGGGCAGAGCTACAAATGTCTAAAGCGACTTCAAAGCAATTTTCTATTTGAAGAGGTGCTACGAAGGGCAGAGGAGAATGAAAGAAATTAGCCCGTGGACTATCAAGAGACGGGACTGGTTCGTCTCGGTGTGCAATAGAGGGTCTCCCTACATCAGTAAAATCACCTCCTACAATACCCCGACCTTCAAATTCATAAGCTAAATTGATGCTTGGTCGATGTTTTTGCTGCCATAAACCAGGTCACGGGTCAAACAAGTGCCCAAATCGACGACCCATAGCCTTAATTGATGGAATTCGGGAGTCGGTTGAGAACTATGATAAACACGAGATAGACCCCCATGACGATGAATATGAAGGAGTAGAGCTCATACAGAGCGACGAAGGAGAACAGGTTATTTGCATCATTGAAAAGCTACTGCTCACTCCGCGACAGCCAAGCCCTTCCCAGCGGAACTCAATTTTTCGAGCTTGCTGCACCATTAAATAGAAAGTCTGCGACCTCATAAGCTTCACCCTTCTCAAGCATCTGCTCACTCATGCCTCAATTCTTACTCTCCCTAATTTTCATAAAGTCTTTGAGGTAGAGACCGATCGATGCTAGCATGACAAGCATCAAAGTAGTTTTGATCCAAGAAGGGCGTCCTATTGAGTTCTTCAGCGAGAAGCTGAATGACGCTCGACAAAAATGGACTGTATATGAATAGGAGCTTTTCGCAATTATTTGGGCTCTACAACATTGGGAACACTTTCTTGTATTCAAGGAGTTCATCCTCCATTGTGACCATCATGCTCTACAATTCTTGAACTCACGGAAAAATGTGAGCTTGTGTGCATGCCCGATGGGTTCTCTACTTACAGAAGTTTACATTCGTCTTTTGACATCAAGCAAGAGTCAAGAATGTCGTTGTTGATGCCTTAAGCAGGCGAGTTCACCTCTTAACCACTGTGAAAAATGAGATTATTAGTTTTGAGGTTCTACTTGAACAATACCCATCAAATGAGGACTTCTCAGAGGTGTGAAAGAAGTGCCACAAAGGCTTGCCCCCTCTCGATTTCCGTGCGCAGCAAGGGTACCTTTTCAATGGAAACTCATTGTGCTTTCCACGATCGTCTTTGCATGAGCAATGTATATGGGAACTACATTCCAATGGATTAGCTGCACATTCGAGTAGAGACAAAGCCCTTAAGTGTGATGGTTGAAAGATTTTATAGGCCTCACATGCAAAGGCAGGTCGACAAATTTCTCAAGAGGTGCTGGATCTGTCAACAAGCGAAGGAGACTACTTAAAACAACGGCTTATATACTCCTCTCCCTGTGCACTCTAATATTTGGGAGGATCTCTCGATGGATTTTGTGTTAGGCCTTCCAAGACATCCCAAAATACTGACTCGGTATTTGTTGTTATGGATCGGTTTTCAAAAATGGCCCATTTCATGCCTTGCAAGAAGGCTGCAAATGCAAGCTATGTTGCTAAGTTATTTCTGCGAGTTATTTGCCTTCATGGGATTCCACGAACCATCACCTCGGACTGGGATAGTTTGTTAGCCATTTCTAGAGAGTGTTATGGCAGCGCCTAAACACCACGTTGCAATTGAGCATCACCTGCCACCACTAGACGGAGGTTGTCAACCAAACTCTTGGCAATATGCTTCGGTGTGTGGCAGGTGAGCAGCCAAAAAGTTGGGACCTTACTCTTCCACAAGTTGAATTTGCTTATAACAGTTTTCCTAACCGATCCCCTGGTAAGTCACCGTTCTCCATCGTTTTACACAAAACCTCCAGACCAATCTGTGGATCCTGTGGCTCTTCCTCACCAAAAGAACAAAGTTGTAGCTGATATGGTAGAATATATAGCCTAGCTCCATCATGATGTCACTCAAAAACTTGAGCTTGCTAATGCTCATACAAAGCTCGAGCAGATAATGATGTGAATCAAGACAACAATTTTACAAAGGGAAGTCAATATCTTCTACAATGAAAAGAAGAACAAACGAGCAACAAGATACCAAACAATATTTGCTTATATTTGCTAAATATATCTAGTTATATTAGAATTCAAACAAATTAGGAGAGTATATTTTTGTTACCTTTAGGAAATATTGTGGTTTCCCAGGAATATTATGAAGATATCTTTTGGATATATTTAGATTAAATTTATCATATCTTAAGGATAGTTATTAGGATATATCTATAAATTTTTATTTTTTTATTAGGAGTCTACAAATTCCCAAGAGGGACACATTGTATTTTTCATTCATTCAGATAATGGATCAATAAAGTGTGAGATTTTATCTCATTGGTTCTTTGAAGAATTAAATGCACTTATCGGAGTAATCCGTGGCGTTCACACCGACTTATCAATCAACCTTTCCATAGTTGATTATGGCGTCTTCACTATACCAAGGTTCTTACCTCTTTATAGGTAATGGGTCAAGGTTCCACCATTCAAGTTTGATAAGGACACGTTTCCTGGAGACCTTAGTTGAATACGGGTTTCGTCACAAGTTGGTGAGGTTCATACCATACTTGGTATTGGGTTTCATCACGGTGTTGGCGAGGTTCGCATCATTTGGTATCAGAGCCAACATTCTAAGTCAGGTTCTATCTATCCTTTAGGTTATTTTTGTTTTTTTCATCATTCTTTGTTTTTGCCTTCTTGAAAAAAAAGAAAAATAAAAAAAGAGGGAGAACAGAGGAAAGGAAAAAAAAGCAGCAAAAAAGGAATGAAAAAAAGAAAGAGAAAAATAAAAGGGTTCAAAGACCTGGAAAAGAAGAAAAAAATTAAGCTAACTGAATGATCAAGCTTCAAAGAAAGAGGTGTTCCAAGCGACTTCCACATGAAGATAGATCAACTCGAGTTCTCCAACATTCATATTTGAGGACAAATCCTTTTCAAGAGGAGGGGAATGATGTGAATCAAGACAAGAATTTTACAAAGGGAAGCCAATATCTTCTACAATGGAAAGAAGAGCAAACAAGTAACAAGATACCAAGTAATATTTGCTTATATTTGCTTAATATATCTAGTATATTAGAATTCAAACAAATTAGGGGAGTATATTTTTATTACCTTTAGGAAATATTATGGTTTCCCAAGAATATTCTGAAGATATCTTTTGGATATGTTTAGATTATATTTACCATCGAAGTGAAAAACTCTTGAAAAAGGGAGACATGGTCATGGTGCATTTGCGCAAAGGTCAACTTCCTACGTAAGGATATCACAAATTGCTCGCCAAGAAGATTGGTCCTTGTCAAGTTCTCCACAGAATTAATGACAATGCTTATGTTGTGGATCTGCCCAAAGATTTACAAATCCCGAACACATTTAACATTACCAATTTGACTGACTATCATCCTCCCGATGAAGCAATGGTGCAGGATGAGAACTCGAAGTCGAGTTCTTCCCAAAGTGGGGGAGAATGATGCAGCAGCAAGAGCAAAGCACAGACACAAGAAACAGAGCACAACAACACTATTTGTTTTCTTATTTCCATTTCCTCTAAGTGGCATAGTCCACAATCGTTTAGGGAGTCTAGTGTCATTTTATGCTTATGACTAGTCATTTTGTCTTTATACTAAAACTGTGAGTTTTGTATTTGGTGAGGTATTTGATACTAAGCTGGGGGCTGAACTTAGGATACTTTCCTTTTGAAGAAATACAATATATGCCCCAATTTCTCGGAAACTTTCAACTGCAAAGGATGCCTCTCTAAGCTCCCCTTCAATCCTTGTTTGATTGCTACGCCAAATCAACTAAATAAATACAAAATTATGAATAATAGCAGCTCATCAGAATTATAACACATGCTCTCAGTGCAGCCCTTCCAAAATATTATGAGTCATAATTTCAGAAAACATGTGAGGCCTACAGTGGACCCTACAGATATGTTGCATTCACTATCAGAAAAACAATGGGACCCAAAATATGTTTATAATATATGCAGGCCTTGCTTGCACGATAACCTGACACTCATACCCAAGTGCTTGAAAATGGCTCTAATTTGTAACTACTTTGCTAAATAAACATGTCTTCTCTATAGTTTTGCTAACACCATTCAGTGGTAAGATCAGAATATATTTTGGACAATTTGAAAGACAAATTATCCTTCTCAGCAGATTTTCTGTGTCATCCACTGGTTAGCTAATATGCAAATTGAGGCACAAAGAGATGAAATAAGGGATGTTTGAAACAGAACACAAATAACATGCATAAAAAGAAACTAAAAGCCTTGGAATGGCATCCAACCTCCTCAAATAATCAGACGAATAACTATGAGACCAAGCATGAACCTCCATGGACAGATATTAATCACACTCATTCCTTAGTTCATCCCATCCCTAAGGTTATTTTACCATTCAATTAGCAAAGCCTCCAAGATAGCTGACTAAGCAATCCTTGAAGTATGTGCACTTAAAAGACATCAGGTGCCATGTGCAACATAAGGTACACATTCTGTGAAAAAGTTAGAAATTGCATAATTTCCCAACTACCTGGCAAAAGTTTTAGAAGATAATTGGGTGCATTCCCATCTCATGTCCTATTCACTGTGGCTTTTAAAACGACGCCACGTGAAATATCAATCAGATACCTACTCTCATACAAAGCAAAGAAAACAACATAACCCTTCTGTAGTGTGCTTTCAAGGTTTATGAAGACATGACAGAGGTCAATCTCCTAATACAATCGAAGGGAAAAAAGAATCACTTTTCTATTCACCTTGTATAGAGCAACATCAGTGACCACTCACAATTAATTTACATGAAAGAGGTCAATTTCCTAATATAACTGAAAGGAAAACAATCTATTTTCTATTCACCTTCTATAGAGCAACATCTGTCACCACTGACAATTGATTTGCAACAGAATGTTTGTTAAATTGAATATCTATCAGAATACCTTATAATCTTTAAGCAAGAGCTAAACTCTATTTTAGGATCTAATGTTGATTGAATGACATGCATGGGATCAAAAGAACTTTAGGATCTTCTCATTCGTTGGTTGATGTGCAGAAGAGAAACTTATCCTGCATCTTTAAGCAGAACAATGACTTCTTCCATGAAAATGTAACACAGAAAAAAGCTTCGAGGCATACATTGTAGGCAATTCACAATAATAGCACGTGTACTCAAAAAATGGCAAAGTTGAATAGACTACTCACTCGAAGTACTAAATAGCAAAAATCAAGATTCGTTGAATGTTTTGTTGGGGGAGTGAGTAACCAAAACATCCTATCACCTAATCGGTGTGCATAAACATTCGTAATTACAGTTTCCTGCTCCTCTAGTGATATAAACGTTGTCCTTTTTCTAAAGGACATGAAACTCTGACACCAAACTCATTATCCAATTGCATTGCACCAATCCAGCCAATTATTGGACAAAAAAAATTAAATGAGGTTACCAACTTGGAAGGTCACAAACATAAACATGACAATACAATTCTTTGATTTTGTTCTATATATTAAATATCAAACAGAAACATAAAGTAACAACAACTGAGCAAATTAGTCAATCATCAAGTCAAGACCTCAATGCATGAACTCAAGAGAGTTGCATTCTTTTATATTATTTCAGTCACTTATGCGAATGCAAGATCAAAATGTGGGATATTGAAATTTGAGAGGATGGCCTGCTATCTAAATAGGCAAAAGGGAAGAGGAGTGAAAGTAGGGAAAGAGGGAATGAGGGTTAACCCTAATAAGCCTCATTTATGTCTTGAAATCTTGAAGTGGAATCATCCTGATTCTTTCGTTATCTAGATGCCATTTCTACATCGTGTCAAGAGAATGATTCAAATATCAATATTAGAGTGCCCTGTTCTTCTTTCCTATCATTTCAAGCGATGGGCAACTAAACAATGAATGCAAACGAAGAAGCAAGACGGGAAAAGGGAACAATAAAACCATGAACTTGGATTGACAAACATTCATCAAATTTCTTTGCTAAACATCTCGAAGCAAATTCATCAAAAGAAGCCAAGACGGAGACATGGGAACAAGAGAACTACAAACGAAGAAATCGAGAAAACAATAGACAACACGGGAGGATTATGCCCCCAAAAAACAACCATAAGGAGAGTCATAAAATCATAAAGCGAGACAAAACAGAGAACCAGCAGATGATCCAGCGAAAAACAAGGAGCTAAGGAACCAGTGCAAGGCCGATGTAGTTTGACCGAATTTCCTCATGGGTGGCGTCATAATCCACCCCTAATATCTTGTAGTAATCCTACACCAAAGAACAAGGAGACAGCAACAGATTATCGAATTGAGCAAACTTGAAATGTATAGGAAGCTGTTTAGGACAGGGCCAACCAATTGAACCTTGGGCTTCGACATGAGGAGAGGAAATCGAAATTGAGGTAGGAGTCATCGCCGGGAGGTTCTTCTTGCTTGCCATCAGGCGGATACTAGGGCTGAGGGAATGCATCATCCCACATCATCTCATGTTCCATCATCGTCGATGGGAGCTTACTCGGAGGCACTGTCGCTGAGACAGAGTTGGTTTAGGCCGGTGAAGGGCGAGTTGAGGTGCCGGAGGGCGGTTTCTTTCTGAAAATATAATAAAAGTTTCTGAGGCTACTGTAGCTGCTGCATCAATGTTTTATGTGCAAAATGAAATGAATCAGAAGGCTCGAGTTTTATTGTTACTAGTTAAGTTTCCCATCATAGCAATAAACCACCTCTCTCTCTATATATATATTAGAACTCAAACCCAATCCACAGAGGTAACACAACTACCTCACAAAGTAGCAACTGAACAACGCCTTCGTCACCATCCAAGGAAGAGGATCGATGAAGCGTTAGCAACAGATCAACGAATGAAATCGATCCCTACCATCCATTGCCATAGGGTTGGCCGAGAAAAAGGAATTTCCACTCTCAAGGCTAGGCAAAGCTGAATGCCTCGTCCCCGACGAAGGAAAAACTACTAGCGAATCGTCAGCTGTGGACGGAGCCACCAACTACAGCAGATGAAATGAAGCAACCAAGGGAGAACTGGGCGCCATGATCCATCCTTCTAATGGAAATAAAAATGATGTGATAATCTCACAAAAAGAAAGAAAGAAAAGGCAAAAGAGAAATGTAAACTCTCAAAGAACGAAATAGGGCTTAAACTTACAGCGAATTAGGGTTTGCATCGAAAATCGATCAATCCCATTGGAACCCAGTGAGGCAAAACTGAGTGCTTGCCGATGAAAGGAGGGCAACCACTGTTGGGTTTGAAAAAAGGAGAATAGTGAACAAGTAGGAGGAGAGCGAATTTTCTCTCTTATTATTGTGATTACATGGAGTTTATATATATAAGCAAGAGATTGTACAAATAATTTGCAAATCAACGTAACTTAAGGGGCACGCAATCTCTGGGGTGCGGACGATGCCAGAGGTGCAGGACGGCGCCAGAGTACGAATTGGCGTTGGAGCTGCAGTGCGATGCTAGAGCTACGGGGCAGCGTCAACAGTATAGGCTGATTGCTCTGGCATAGGCGTCACAACAGACGATGGGCCTCTTTTGGGCCTCAGCCGGCTAGCCTTCGGTAAGGGTGTGGGCTTATGGCCCGTACCTATCACTTGCCCCTGAGTTTCGTGCACTGCAAGGTGCGGGAAAGTGCTTTGAATTTTGAAAGCCAGCGGCGACCCCTAGGGCGACACGTGTCCTACTAGGAGATCGTGGGCAGTCCCCTCCTGGGGTAGTGGGGGAGGCGCGCCTCCGTTTGAGTTCCCTGAGGGCATTAATTGTCCCCTCGTCTATTCATAGTCAGGAAAAATTGCCACTTCCTTCACACCTCCTTCGTCCCTTCCTAGGCCTCTTGCTTCTACACTTCCCTTCGTCTCCTCTTCCTGCTTCCATGGCATCCTCAAGTCGTCCTGTCCCATCCACCGGAACCCCAGGTAAGGATATCTTCGAGAATAAACTCTCTCCTTCTTGATTTCTAGCCACGCTAAAACTAGGGAGAATAGGGAGCAAGATTTCCGATCAAGGGCGAAGAGCCTTCAAGCCTCACCTAGGGGAGTTCGCTATCTTCCCTGAGCAGATAAGGGCTGGCCTTCATTGGCCGTTGGCGGAGCCGGTGGCAGCCATGCTGAAGTACTACCGCCTAGCGCTAGGACAGCTCTCCCCTACCTCATGGCGCGTGTGGACCACCTTCTTTCTATACTGTAGGGAGCAGAAGATAGCGTATAACAACTTCTGTTTAGATTCTTTTATTTGGTAGTACAAAGATCCGAGGAGGGTTACTTCCACTTCCAACCGCGCCGTAAGAAGATATACGGGGTGCTAGTAACGAACTATGGGTCCACCAACTCGGGGTGGAAGGACTCATTTTTCTTCATGAGGGACGCCAAAAGTTGGAAGTGGCGCTGAGATCCCCAGGAGGAGTTCCACGGTGGGGACTCTTGGGGGTCTATGAAGAAAGAAGAGAGGGCTCGCGCTGAGAAGTTCCCATGCTTGAAGATCGACGCACGGGGCATTATCACAGATGAGAACCTGCTCCAATATGGTCTCGTGTCTGAGGCTCCTTGGAGATGGAGCGTCAATGTAGATATGTGCGGGCTATCCAAGGACATCTTGGTAACTTTCTAACTCTTTCTTCCTTATTTTTCTCCTTTTTTAGAAAACGGCGAATGGGCCAAGATCATTGACAAAATATTGGTGAGGAGAAGGAGCTGAGGGAGGTCAAAAAAAGGAAGCACGATGAGGAGGAGGACGTCCTCGTAATCTCCTTTACTGAGGGTCGCGGCGCTGCAAAGAGGGAGATCCCCTCTGAGCGTGAATCTGGTGTGGTGGGGGGGGGGGGGGTGGCGCTAGTTCAAAAGCCCTAGAAGCTTCGAATCAGGACCCCTAGCTTGGTCACCGCTTCATCTCTAGCGGCGCCTCCTGGAGGTATCAGAGCATGCAGCATCACCCGCTTCGGGACCCAACGAATCGATGGGGACATCTCCCACGCCACTAGCAACTCCATCCACAGGGTGCTTGATGAGAGCAAGCTCAGAGCGTCCACCTTCCCCTGCTGAGGAGCGAGATGGAGAGTGAGTTGAAGAGGTGAGTCCATCACTTTGTTACTACCATTCGCGAATGTTTACTGATATTGACTTCCCTGTGTAGGTGTCTCTTCCCTTAGAACGCTCTCATGCCGGGGGACTGTTGGAAGATGTGGAGGCGCAGCAGCGTTTCACGAGTACCCTCCAACGTTTCAGGGGGGAGCTTCCATAGATAGAGACGTGGGAGGACCTCTTCTCCTATGCTCGTTGTCATTCTTTGGTGGTAAGTGCGTGTGTGTGGGGTTCTAGCCTTTTCTTTTAAGAAAGATGCTAACCTCAGGTATTTGTAGGGAGCTATGATTCCTGGGATGCTAATGGAAGCTTGGAGTTAGGAGCGCTCCAGCATCCCTAAGCTTCAAAGCCAGGTCAGGTGGCCGACCACAAAGAGGCGCAACTGGAGGAAGCAGCGCCGGTACATGCGCGCCAACATCCAAGACTTGAAGTCTCAGGTGGATGCAGTCCAACAAGAGGTGACTGAGGCGCGGGAGGAGATTGAGGCACTGAGGGCACAACTAGCCTCTAAGGAAGAGCAAAGGCCAAGATCCAGGCCAGCTGGGATGAGGAGTCTGAGGCCTTTAGGAAGCAGCTGGAATGGGAGAGGGCTGAGAGGGTCACTGAGGAGGAGAAGCTTCGAGGCTTGGTACTGACTCCGGCGAACTCGAAGAGAGTGGCAGAGGTAGAGAGCGCCAAGCAAGAAGCCGTGGAGAAGTTCAAGTCCAGCGATGCTTTCATGAAGGAGCGGGCGACATGTAGTGGCAAGGCCATAGAAGACTCCCTCAGGTCCGTCAAAGATGACCTCCAATGATTGTACCCGAACATGGACCCTGCTGAGATTCTAGGCTTCGGCTACTTGCGCCAGTTGGATGAGGCTCATGGCGCCACTTCATCAGAGGGTGATGGCACTCCATAGATAGATGTAAACAAATGTAGTGTGTAAAGACAATTGACTTGCTTAATAAAAATTTCCTTGTTGGCTATCGTCTATTGATTCACTAATTCAATCCAAAGTAATACGACGCCCAGTATCTAATCAAATAATCACTGTGTATCTAAAGTAATATGGTGCTTTCTCTTTTCAAGGCATGCGTGACCTTAGTAGCACGACGCATCTCGCCCTAGTGAATAGTCATGAAGGACCTACGATAACACAATGCTCTGAGGTGTCGAGCATTGAGGATGTAACGGGTCATAATGGGTCCAACCATCCAACTCTTTCCTTATCATAAAGGATCTCGTCGATATGACGAACTAAAACTATGTGAAGGATTCAAGTAATGCGACGCTTCATGGTTGAGCGTTTCCGTTTTAAGTGTCGCTGGAGACTGTTCTCTGAATATGCCCCTGGGTCGTAGGGGTGTTGTTGCCCTAGGGTCGTTGAAGTCTGATTAAACCCTTTTGAGCTTGCCCCTGGGTCGCAGAGGTCTTTGGTTTAAACGCTTTGAGCATGCCCCTGGGTCGCAAGGGTCTTTGGTTTAAACGCTTTGAGCGTGCCCCTAGGTCACAAGGGTCTTTGGTTTAAATGCTTTGAGCGTGCCCCAAGGTCTTTGGTCTCAACCCTTGCTATGATGCCTCGGTCCCGACGAGGCAAATTATGTGCTCCGCGAAGTTCATGAAGGAATAGCAGGGAGCCATCAGGGAGTGAAGCCCATCGCCCGACTAGCTCTCTGGCAGGGTTACTATTGGCCCACCATAATGGAAGATGCCTGAGCCTTGGTGCGAGTTTGCCCCTCTTGCCAGGTGTTTGAGCGTAACCTAGGCCGAGCCCCCACGAAGCTATCACCCATGAACTCCCCCTGGCCATTTGCAGAGTGGGGTGTGAACATATTGGGACCTTTCCCTCTCGCTTTCGCCCAGTGCCGCTTCCTGTTCGTGGCCGTCGACTATTTCTCTAAGTGGGTTGAAGCTGAGGCTGTTGTCACTATCACGAAGAAGGTGGCAAAGAGGTTTGTGCTCAAGCAGGTGGTTTATCGCTTCAGCATTCCCCGAATCCTAATCTCCGACAATGGGACACAGTTTCGGGGGAAGGTTTTCTAGGAAATGTGCCGCCAACTTGGCATAGAGTAGCTATTTGCCTCAGTTGCCCACCCGTAGACGAATGGTCAGGTGGAGGTTACCAACTGCACCCTATTGCATGAGCTGCGCACACGACTAACAGCCCTCAGAGGATCTTGGGTCGACGAATTGGATAACGTCTTGTGGGCATATAGAATAACGCCTTGTTCCACGACAAAAGAAATGCCATTCTCCCTTGTTTATGGGTCTGAAGCCGTTATCCCCGCGAAGGTGGCCATCAATACTCACAGGGTGGCCGCCTTCAACGAGGCACTGAACGACCAAGCACAGGGGGAAGAATAAGATCTCTTGGAAGAATGGAGGCTGACCGCCTTCAAAAATATTGAGAAGGCAAAACGATCGTCCACGCGCTATTTTAACTAGAGAGTTTGGGCAAGACAGTTCAGCATCGGTGACCTCGTTCTTCGCTAGCACAAGTTCATCCGACAGGACTAGGTCAACAAACTCACTCCTAAATGGGAAGGCCCATATCGTGTCGTCGGTATCCCATATCCAGGTACTTACATACTACAGGACATGGAGAGACACACTGCCTCACACCTTCAACACTGAGGTGCTCAAAAAATTCTTTTGTTAAAGTACATTGATATATTTGTTGTTGTTTGCTATGTTGAATTCAGTTCCAGCGTTGAAGGACAAGTCTCTGTTCTACTACCTACTCTCGCTTGGCGCCTTAAAAAAAATCCAAAGACCCTTGCGACCCAGGGGCACGTTCAAAGCGTTTAAACCAAAGACCCTTGCGACCCAGGGGCATGCTTAAAGCGTTTAAACCAAAGACCCTTGCGACCTAGGGGTACGCTCAAACCAAAGACCCCTGCGACCCAGGGGCATGCTCAAAGCGTTTAAACCAAAGACCTGTGCGACCCAAGGGCACGCTCAAAGCATTTAAACCAAAGACCCTTGCGACCCAGGGGCACGCTCAAAGCATTTAAACCAAAGACCTCTGTGACCCAGGGGCAAGCTCAAAAGCTTTTAATCAGACTTCAACGACCCTAGGGCAACAACACCCGACGGCCCAGGGGCATATTCAGAGAACAGACTCCAACGGCACTTAAAACAGAAATGCTCAACCATGAAGCATCGCATTACTTGAATCCTTCACATATTTTTAGTCCGTCATACCGACAAGATCCTTTATGATAAGGAAAGAGTTGGATGGTTGAACCCATTACAACCTGTTACATCCTCAATGCTCAAAACCTCAGAGCATTGTGTTGCCGTAGGTCCTTCACAACTATTCACTATGGCGAGATGCATCGTGCTACTGAGGTCACGTATGCCTTGAAAAGAGAAAGTGCCATATTACTTCGGATACACGGTGATTATTTGATCAGATGATGGGCGTCGTATTACTTTGGATTTAGTTAGTGCATCAATAGACGATAGCCAGCAAGGAAATTTTTATTAAGCAAGTCAATTTTCTTTACACACTACATTTATTTACATCTATCTATGGAGCGCCATCACCCTCTGATGAAGCGGTGCCACGAGCCTCATCCAACTAGCCCAAGTAGTCGAGGCCTGGAATCTCAGCAGGGTCAATGTTCGGGTACAGGAGCTGTAGGTCATCTTTGACGGACCTGAGGGAGTCTTCTATGGCCTTGCCACTGCGTGTTGTCAGCTCCTTCGTGAAAGCATCACTGGACTTGAACTCCTCCATGGCTTCTTGCTTGACGCGTGCTACCTCTACTAGTCTCTTCGAGTTCGCCAGAGTCAGTGCCAAGGCAGACTCCTGGAGCTAACCTCGAAGCTTCTCCTCCCTAGCAACCCTCTCAGCCCTCTACCGTTCCTACTGCTTCTTTAAGGCCTCAGACTCCTCGTCCCAGCTGGCCTGGATCTTGGCCTTTGCTGCCTCCTCATAGGCTAGTTGTGCCCTCAGCGCCTCAATCTCCTCCCGCGCCTTAGTCGCCTCCTGTTTGATTGCATCCACTTGAGACTTCAGGTCTTGGATGTTGGCGCGCATGTTCCAGCGCTACTTCCTCCAGTTGCGCCTCTTTGTGGTCAGCCGCTTGACCTGGCTTTGAAGCTCAGGGATGCTACAGCGCTTCTGACTCCAAGCTTCCATTAGCATCCCAGGAATCATAGCTCCCCACAAATTCCTGAGGTTAGCATCTTTCTTAAAAGAAAAGGCTAGAACCACACACACACACTTACCACCAAAGAATGATAACGTGCATATGGGAAGAGGTCCTCTCGCATCTCTATCTATGGAAGCTCCCCCCTGAAGCGTTGGAGGGCACTCGTGAAATGCTACTACGTCTCAACATCTTCCAACAGTCCCCTGACAGGAGAGTGTTCTGAGGGAAAAGACACCTACACTGGGAAGTCAGCGTCAGTAAACATCCGCAAATGGTACTAACAAAGTGATGGACTCACCTCTTCAACTCGCTTTCCATCCCGCTCCTCAGTGGGGGAAGGTGGACGCTCTGAGCTTGCTCTCATCAAGTGCCCTATGGATGGAGTTGCTAGAGGTGCGGGAGATGCCCCCATCGATTCATTGGGTCCCAAAGAGGGCGATGTTGCATGCTCTAATGCCTCCAGGATGGCAGGCTCCGACCCTTCAGGACCACCAAGTCCTTGAGCCGCTGGAGATGAAGCGGTGGTGACCAAGCTAGGGGTCCTAATTTGAAGCTTGCGAGGCTTCCGAACCAGCGCCCCCTCCCCAGATTCGGGCTCAGAGGGGATCTCCCTCTCCGAAACAACAGCACCATGACCTCAGCTGGGGAAGAGGAGATTACGAGGACGTCCTCCTCTGCATCACGCTTCCTCTTTCTGACCTCCCTCAGTGCCTTCTCCTACACCAATATTTTGCCCGCCTTGATCCATTGGAAAAAAGAGGAAACACTTATCTCCCACCTTTAAAAGAAACCGTGAAAGTGCTGACAGGCGACCAGTGAGGCGTTGAACCTCTTTGACTATTGTTGGAGATCTCGTGCGTTCAATAGCTCGGATCTTTTCGAGATTTACTTCGATCCCTCAGTGGAAAAGCATAAAACCCAGAAATTTTCTTGACCTTACCCCAAAGGCGCATTTGTTGGGGTTAAGTCGGAGGTTGTGCCATCGCATCACCTCAAAGGCCATCCGCAAATCGGATGCATGCATCGCTGCCCTTGTTATAGGGGTGTATGCAGAAGCACCACTACTCAATGAAGGTAAGGGCAGAGTATGCTTGTCCAGAGGCCGTCTTACTTAGTAGGTCCGCCAAGTTGTTGGCCTCCCTCAGGATCTGTACGATATCCACCTCGTCAAACTGGCGCATGATTTCTTTGGTCCTCCCGAGATATCTCTTCTTGTTTTCCTCCTTCGCCTCATAGCCTCCATTTAGTTGGTTGACAACAAGCTGGGAGTCACACTTAGCGAGAACCCTTCGTGCCGCGGCTCCCTCACTGATCAGGAGCCCCGTGATAAGGGCTTCGTACTCTGCCTCATTGTTTGTGGCAGGAAAAAAGAGCACAAGGCTGAGGTGAGAGGCCTGCCTCCCGGGGGAATAATGATGCATCTAGCACCAGCAGCACCTGCCACCGACGAGCCGCCCGTGACTACCTCCCAAAGGTCTTGGGCAGGTTCCACGGGACTGACGGTGAGCCTCGCTTTCTCTGCAAGGAAGTCTGCTAGTGCCTACGCCTTTATGGCGCCCTGTGGCTCAAAGCGGACGTCGAATTCACTCAATTCGATGGCCCATTTCACCATCCATCCCTACAACTCCAGCTTTCATAGGACTTGCTTTATGGGCTGGTCAGTCATGATCGTCACGGCGTGCGCATAGAAGTATGGCCTGAGCTTACGTGCTGCTAGTACTATCGCAAAGGTAAGCTTCTCCTGGGGCAAGTAGCGTTGTTCTGCGGGCAGCATCACCTTGCTGACATAATAGATGGGGTGCTGCGCGCTGTCTTTTCCACCACAAGGACAGAGCTTAGTACCACCTGGCTGACCCCCAAGTATAGCTTCAGCATTTAGTCAGCTAGTGGTGTGGCCAGGCACGGGGGAGAGCATAAGTATTCCTTAAGGTGAGCAAATGACTCCTCGCACTCTGTTGTCCATTCAAAATTTTTGCCTGCCTTGATTCTCTAGAAAAGGGGGAAACACTTATCTCCCGCCTTTGAAAGAAACCGTGAGAGTGCTGCCAGGTGACCTGTGAGGCATTAAACCTCTTTGACTGTTGTTGGAGATCTCATGTCTTCAATAGCTTGGATCTTTTTGGAATTTACTTTGATCCCTCGGTGGGAAAGCATAAAACCCAGAAATTTTCCTAACCTTACCCCCAAGGTGCATTTGTTGGGGTTAAGTCGGAGGTTGTGCCGCCGCATCACCTTGAAGGCCATTTGCAAATCAGACGCCTGCGTCACTACCCTTGTTGATTTGACGATCATGTCATCCACATAGGCCTCCATGGTGGATCCTAGTTGGGCTGCAAACAACTTGTTGACCAAGCACTGATAGGTGGCTCCAACATTCTTAAGGCCAAAGGGCGTGACACGATAACAATATATGCCTTTGTCGACATAGAAAGCGGTCTTTTGCCGGTCATCGAGGTACATGGCTATTTGGTTATAGCCAGAGTATGCATCCATGAAATTGAGAAGTTCATGTCCCACCGTGGCATCCACCAGTTGATCGATCCAGGAGAGCGGGTAGGCGTCCTTTGGGCACACCTTATTTAAGTCGATGTAATCGACACACATCCTCCAGCTGCCACTGGGTTTCCGCACTAGAACGACATTCGCCACCCACGTTTGGAAGCGGACTTCCTCAATGAACCTCGCGTCAAGGAGTCGTGCTACCTTCTTCCGGAAGACATCGCGGCGTTCCGCTCCCATGGTTCGCCATTTCTGTGCGACGGGCTTCGTGCGAGGGTCAATCGCTAGGTCATGCGAAATGATGATGGGATCGACGCCAGGCATATCTACGGGGGTCTAGGCGAATAGATCAGAAAACTCGCGCAACAACGCTATCAAATTACCCCTACAAAAGGGGTTCAAGTCTGCTCTAATTTTGATTTGCTGCGTCAAGGTGAGCGAAATTTCTTCTAGGTCTCCGACAGCCGTGGGGTGTTCGACTTCCTCCCCAGGATTTGGCTCGATCTGGAGAGATGGCTGAACACGTGCTTCCTTTAGTGTTGTCATGTGGCACCGCTTGGCCACCTGGTGACTACCACGAACTGTGCCGGTTCCCCTAGAGGTGGGGAACTTGAGCATCTGATGATACGTGGACGGTATCGCCCTGAGAGCATTCAAGGTTGGCCGCCCCATGATAGCGTTGTATGCCAACGAGACATCAACAACGAGGAAAGTGGCCATGCAGCACGAGGTTTTGTCCCCATTGCCTAATGTGAATGGCAGAGTGATGGCACCTCAGGGATAAACCGATCCTCCATTGAATCCGACGAGGGGTGCGTCAACAGGGGATAGTTCTGCGTTGGTGGAGCCCATCTTCTTGAAGGCATCGTAGTACAAGATGTCAGCAGAATTCCCTTTATCTACTAGGATCCTCCTTACTTCGAACCCTCCTACGTCAGCCGCTATTACCAGGGCTTCATCTGCTGCGGATGCGGGCACTGAGTCAACATCTCTCTCTGTGAACGTGATCGAGTAGTCAAGGTCGTGTCCTAGGCATTGCATTTCGTCCACCGACCTTTTGCCCTTAGCGGCTGCCCCGCCTGTTATCACGTGGATTGTCCCTTGGTTCCCTTGCGATGAGCAATCCTAGACTACTGGCCTCCTTCCTTCCTCCCTCCTGAGTTGGGGGTGCGTGTTGCGCAACTTGATCTCGGTGCTAGGTGTTCCTGGTATACGGGTGCTGGACGTACTCTTGCAGGTGTCCCCCCTAAACCAATCGCTCAATTTCGAGCTTCAGCTGCCTGCATTCCTCCATATTGTGTCCCACTGCCCTATGGTAGCAGCAGTACTTATTCGTATCAGGTCCCATTGTTCCCTTTGTCTTAAGGGGGGTCTGAATCAGGCGCCGCTTTTCCCCCTCTTCCAGGACTACGGCCCGCGGGGCTAACAACAGGTTGAATTTCTCCCGCTTGTTGTCCCGGGGACTGCTGTCATCTTTCCTTCGGCCGGAAACGTCTTTACACTTTCCCTCTTTCCTCCTCCAGTTAGTTTCTTCAATGAACATAAAGCGTTGGGCCCACGCTGCAAGGTCTGCAAAGTCACTGGGCGGATCGATGATCAGGTTTTTAACGAATTCATCGTCCCGCATACCATGCTGGAATGCCGCCAATTTTTCCTTGGGCGTCAGGTTGTCTGCCTCAGTTGCCACCCTAGTAGACCGTTCATACCAGTGGTGTAGGGATTCTCTATCCCGTTACTGCATTCCAAAGAGCTCCATCGGGGTGCGCTTTACCCGAAGGGAGCCCGTGAAGCATTCAAGGAACTTCTCTTTTGGTGACGCAAAGTCGATGACAGATCCCGGCTCCAGAGAATAAAACCAGTCAGCGGCAAGGCTTTTCAACGTTCCGGGAAAAAAGGAGGCATCGAATCTCATCCGTCGCTCCCCTTCCTAACAAGGAGTTGATGTGGGAGCGCAAGTGGTCCCGAGGGTCGGTCTTGCCCTCGTAAGTGGCAATTTGGGGCACTTAAAACTTGTGGGGAAGAGTTACAGCCTGGATCTCGGCCAAGAACGGGCTGGTAACATCCTCTTCTGAGGTGGGGAGACCATAGCGTCGATGATGACTTGCATCCAGTGCCTTGGCCACACGATTGTCCACCATCTTCTGCACTTCCCTGGCAGTGATATTATGATCAGTCGGGGTAATGTTATCCTCACTAGGGGCTGATTCTAGGAGCGAGCTCACCGCTGCCAAGGGGGGAGCGCCTCCAGTGTCTCTGACCCCCTCTGGTCGCTCCCCCAAGTGCCGCGATACGGCAACTTCCACGAGGGACGCAACACGACATTCAATGAGCTGTTCGACCACCTACTGCGTATCAGCGGGCAAAGTTTGCAAGAGCGCATCTTGCGCGGGATTCACGTGGGGATGGTTGTTAGGCATGTCGGTGACTAAACTAGGGGCAGGTGAGGGATCACGGGGTGGTAGGCGTGATAGGTAGGGCAGGAATGGAGGAGAGTTGGCTGCTTGGGCTGTGCTACGAGTTTGGACCATGGCTTCTTGTTCTCGATTCCCACAGACGGCACCAAATGTTGGGTTTGAAAAAAGGAGAATAGTGAACAAGTAGGAGGAGAGCGAATTTTCTATCTCTTATTATTGTGATTACATGGAGTTTATTTATAGGCAAGAGATTGTACAAATAAGTCGCAAATCAACGTAACTTAAGGGGCACACAATCTCTGAGGTACGGACGATGTCAAAGGTGCAAGATGGCGCCAGAGTACGGATCGACATCAGAGCTGCAGTGCGGCACCAGAGGTACGGATCAATGCCGGAGCTGCAATGCGGCGCCCAAGGTACGGGGCAACGTCAGCATTAGCGGTACAAGCCGACTGCTCTGGCATAGGCATCACAATAGGTGACGGGCCTCTTTTGGGCCTCAGCAGGTCGGCCTTCGGCAAGGGTGTGGGCTTATAGCCCATACCTATCAACCACCATTATCAGAAGGACAATAGAGTAGGCAATGCATCGATTGCAACCAGAGGAAAAGAAGGAGAAGATCCGAAAGGTCGAGGGTGAGCAGAAGTGAGCAATAGTACTCTAATGACATGGCTCGCTTAGAGGAGTTCGATGACATGGCATCATAACAGAGTTCCTTTGGAACTTTGTTTTAGATTAGAAGACTAGATCTTTCAATAATTTTTTTTATATCGATGGTATCTAGCGTCATGATAACGAACTAATTCACCAGAGGGTGTATTTACAACCCCGGGCCCCATGTTAAACCACGGATGCCACCTCCAGGAGGTTTTGAAATTGGACACTCTTGGAGTTTACTCAAGAAACTCGTCACTAGGCTGTTGTCTCTAGAGGCATCTTTTAGTAAATTAATAAAGTAACAAATGGGGTTTCGAAAAATCAATTTTGTATGAGTTAAGTTCACTTAGGCATCCGACACATGAAATTTTTGTTGATCATGACTCCAAACTGGAATATGCTTGTTCGTCAAACTTTTTTAAAAAATAATGCATAAATTTTATAAATTATAATAAATTTGAATTTCAAAAATAAATTAAATTTATTATATTTAAAAGTATATAATTTGATACATAAATTAATTGGTTTCATGTTTTAAAATTTTTTTCCCACTTTCAATTCTAGATCGGTACCAATTCCTTCAAGGGGTGGAACCAGAGGGGAAGTACCCCTCACAGTTTCCGACCACTTTTGGCCCAGTCCATTTTTTACTGATTCTTGAACATTTCCAGTTTGGAGTCAGTTAGGTCTAAAATTACATTAATTAGATTCCTCATGAGATTAAGGTCCTTTACTCACATCAATTGAATCCTAGTTACATCAATTGGTCATTTGTTCATATCAATTACGTCCTTTAACTATCTCAATTAAACCACTTACTCGTATCAATTAGGCCATTTGGTCATGTCAATTATGTCCTTAGCTACATCAGTTATGCCACTGGCTACATCAATTAGGTGCTGTGACTTCAATTATGTCTATGCTTACATGAATAACGTTAAATGTTGTTGATGACGCAATATGATGTATTTGCCTTGCATACGCAAATGAGTATTTGGCATGTCTACGTAATGTTTTAGTGAGATAAACATAAAAAAAATTATAACTTATAAAATAGAAAATTTAAAAATGAAATAAAAATAAAATTTCTAAAATGTATGTAAAAATATGTTAATTTATTTAAATTATACGCAATACTATAAAATCTAGAAAATTAAGAAAAGATTTTAAAATTTACAGAAAATTTATAAAAATAAAAAAATTGAATAAACTACAGAAAATTGTTAAAATTTATAAGAAGTGAAAGTCAACCCTTTGTGAGAAAGTTTTTAAGTTTTTAATTAAATTATACACAATAATATAAAATCTAGAAAAATTTTAAATTTGTTAAAATCTTTAGAAAATTTACAAAAATTATAAAAATATTAAACAAATTACAGAAAATTTAAAAATTATGAGAACTTAAAAAGAAAATTGAAATCAAGCTTTTTAAAGAAAATTTCTAAGTTCCTATAAATTCTTACATTTTTCTGTAATTTCTTTAAATTTTTATAAACATTTTATATTTTAAAATTTTCATTTTTTATAACTACTTGCTGATTTTCTGTGTGCGTGTGTGTGTATATATATATTATTTATTCGTTAGTACACTTTTGTAAAAAAATAATGCTATGGAAAATTAAAACTCAGCAAAAAATTGTATATAATGTTATTTAAAAATAAAGAAATTTGTCCATGTTTATATAATTCATAATATCATGTCCAAAAGCCAAAACTGGTCAGTTTCAAGTTCTGTCCCATCTATTTCATTTAGTTGAGAAAAAATGCCTATCTTGATAAAAATGCAATAACAAATTTTGAAAATATTTAAAAATTTAAAACAAAAAATATATTATATTTTTGATAGGTAAAAGTAGAGTAATTGATCTTACTTTTAGTCTCCTATTATAATATAGATTTTTAATCAATAAAATTAAATGAGAGTAATGTGGTAAAATTACTATTAAAATTATAACTACACTTTTAATTATATTTACCCCTAATTATTTTTTTTCTAATTATACAATTTTATATCTATTTATTCATAATACATTCTGCATATATATATATATATATTAAAAATGCTATGATAAATTAATATACAATTTAATATGAATCTATAATCAACCATATTATTCACAACACAAGTGGCAATTTTGTATTGTATAAATGATTTTTTTTTTTCATTTCCATATCATTTATATGTACCGGACCCGAGGATCGGGCAAAAATACCGGCCGTCCAACAATAAAATTCTAAAAACTGTTATTTTTAAATTCAATTTCCAAAATATCATCATAAAATCGCATATTTAAAATGCATTTTCAATTTTATAAAGGGAGTGCATGTCTAACTTGTGATTTTCAATTCTTTTGCTACCACGAGTGTTTCCTTTATAAAATTGAAAATGTAATTTGAACATCTCTATTACTTTAAGTTAACTCAAAATAGTTTTGGTCTGAGTTTTAAGTTCCAAAAGTGTCCTCAATCAAATTTAATTTATAAATTAGTCAAATTTAATTTAGAATAAAATAATAGAAAATATTAAAAAGATTGTTTTCATAATTTCTATAATTTCAGTATATTTATCTATTTTATTAACTTTTTATATTCTGTTTATTGTTTTTGTGATTTTTTTCAATTATTTTTCATAATTCTCTAAAGCATACAATCTCGTTTAATTCTTTGAAAATTCTCCAACTCTTTGTGATATTGAAAACTTCCATAAAAAACCTACTTTATTCATCGGAAACTCTTCCAATCCCACGGTTCTACTTCATGTTTATGTAATTTGAACTATTACTTTCTTTTATCTACTTTAACCTTAGATTTTATATATTTGATCAATTCTACATTTCTTTGACCACCTTAAATTTTTATCATAGGATGTATAATCGACAATTTTGTATATAATACCAGTCATCCTCTATTGTAATTTTAAGACAGTATCTTGAAAATTAGTTTAAAATTGTGTTAATGGCCAAATATAACATTACTCCTCTACTTCATTTTAAGAGTAACACTAATTTACAAACATTTGAAAAACTAGCACCTCGTGTAGTGAAATACTCTCTTTCCCTCCATACGGTAGCTCCCATTTCTCCCTTTCCCTCCATTACTTCTCTCTCCTTTCTCTCGTCAACAGAAGGCAGCAGCTCGTCACCGGCGGCCTCACCAGAGCATCACGGACGACATAGGCGTGTCACCAGTAGCCTCACCAAAGCATCACCGGCACGTCACCGGCGGCCTCATCGGAGCATTATGGGTGGTAGACAATCATTGGAGCACGAGCGGCAATGAGTGACGATCAGACCGGCAACAGTAGTAATGACGACCTGCCAGTCACCGTTCTCTAACCGTCCCAGCGAAAAGTATCGAGACTTGTTGATGTATTTTTTGTTATTGTCACTAACGACCAGAAAGATGTGAAAATTTGCTAGACCTATTTAGACTTTATCGGGACCTATTTATAAATTTTTGAGACAAATTCATAATCTTTTAGGACCTATTCATAAATTTTCGAGACTTATTTATCGGTACCTATTTAGACTTTATCGGTACCTATTCATAATTTCTCGAGTCTTGTTTATCGGTATCTATTTAGACTTTATCAAGACCGCTTGTATTACACTCTTTACTTATAATATATGTTCATATTAATAAATAGATAACATAGAGTCTGTCCAAATAGTGATTATGTTTAATGGAAAATAGGAGTGCATAGCTTATGGAGGTTGTCGATATTCGGGGAGTCAAATTAAGTCTAAAGACATAATTGTCCCAATGAGTATCTCGTACGATGAGTTATATAGAAAGGTGCAGTTGATTGTTTTTCATGCCAATAGCCAATTTATATTGGAGTTGCATTTGACAAATATTGGAGGAAGTGATGTTCCATATCAAATGGATGTGCAAATTTTCGAGAACTATCTAAGATTTCTCTTGACCAGTTTCGATTTTCCCGAGACCAATTCCACAATTCTTGGGACCAATTCCACAATTCATGCGAGTAAAGTAACCCTGTAAATTTTCGGGACCTATCTTGAATTTCTCTTAACCAGTTTCGATTTTCTCCAGACCAATTCCATAATTCTCAAGACCAAAGTACTCATGTAAATTTTTGGGACCTATCTTGAATTTTCCTCAACTAGTTTCGATTCTCTCTTGACCAATTCCATAATTCTCACGACCCAGTTGAAAATTTTCAAGACCAAGTTATCCATTTGACAAGATATCTCATGCCAACATCACTACACGTAAGTAGGATGACCAAGTTATCCATTCGGGATCAATCATGTATTTTTCTTGACCAGTTTCAATTTTTTCAAGACTTATTTAACAATTTTGAGGACCAAATTATCCATGTGACTTTTCAAGACCAAATATATATTTTCCTTGATCAGTTTCAATTTTTTTGAGATTTATTTGATAATTTTCGGGACCGAATTATTCATGTAACTTTAGAGACCAAATGTGTATTTTCGGGCCTATTGTGTATTTTCCTTAACTAGTTTCAGTTTTCCCGAGACCTATTTGACAATTTTCAAGACCAAATTATCCATGTGACTTTTGGAACCAAATGTGTATTTTCAGGACCAATCGTGCATTTACCTTGACTAGTTTCAGTTTTTTGGGACATATTTGACAATTTTGGGACTAAATTATCCATATGACTTTCGGGACTAAATGTGTATTTTCCTTTATCAGTTTTAGTTTTTTCAGGATCAAATGCTGTCTGATGGAGCACATTGCTACACATCAGACAACTTATCCATGAAATATCATCAATAAGTGCAGAGAGCAATATCCAGATTGGATGACATAGTAATTAGAAATTATTATTGGTAGAACGGAAGCAAGATAAACGAAAGGTGGACCCTGCATCAAGGGCAACATCAACCCAAGAGTTGTATGCAATAGAGTGGTAACTCCAAAAACAAAAAGCACCATGGATACAACTACTGCCACAGCCTCCTACAATCTTAGCTCTAATTACACATTATATAAACCTTCTAAATGAACAAAAAGTAAAGATTGGAGCCAGATCACTCACATGTTTGCCACCCATGGCAGGAACTATAACAAGTGGAATAAGAACTAATGAACCTAACATCCAAAGATAATGCTGCAACCCAAAAAAACCAATGGGAACTGCAATTTGATGTTGAAATACCACATCAGTCGAATCACTTGAGTCAAAACAAGCAATAAGATAGACGTTTTAATATAGTAGCGTATTGACATCACCACCGGACGAAAGAAAGTGCAAGACTTCATACAAAAAAATCTCGTTTTAGTAGAATTCACACTCATGCTGATAACATAAAAGTAACGAACGATCACTTTCTCCATCTTTTAGATGCTCACACACCATTTATTACTACTAGCAGTGATAGTTAGCAAGTTCACACTATAAATTTGATTAATTTTTAACAACCCAAATCAAAGTCAGAAAGCATGTAAATTGTAGTGATGCCTCGCAAGTCAAGACTTATAACTGGCCAAAAGACCAACTTTCCAATAGAAAACTCTTCGGGTGTCGCAGATCTGGGAGTCAGGCAACAGCAATTGTCGTGCTCGAGCGGAAAGAGCAGCAGTAAGCATCGTGCTCAGGTGGGAGGAGTAGCAACAAGCTTCGGGCGGGAGGGTTAGCAGCAAGAAGAGTCCGCCTTGAGCAAATCGGGGTTCGTGCTTCGCAGATCTGGCCATCGGGAGGGAGGAGCAGCAGTAACAAGAGTTGGGTCGGGTGTTGCAGATCTGGTCGTGCTTAGGCGGGAGGAGCAGCAGCAAGCTTCGCAGAGGAGGCAAAGCTTCGAGCGAGAAAGAGGGGAGGAGGCGAGTCTACAGGAGATTAGGGTTAGAGAATGGGAGGGGTAGAATTAGAATTATTAAAAAATTCGCTAAACAACTTTAAATAGTGATGCTACTTTTTGAAACTCATATAAAATGGTACTAGTTATTAAAGTATTCCTTGAAGTGATGCTATATAAAATTTCCCATCTTTAAAATTTGCCGGTTTTTAAAAACTTTGGTTTGATCGGGGCGGTAGTTTTGTCCGATTCTTCACCGGCCGCAGCTGATTTCAAGCCGTCGATCGGAGCCGGACAAGGAAACTCCAACTCAGCCGGCACACAAAAATCCAGAAAGAAGAAACACTTCCTTTTAACTCTCGAGAATATCAGACCATGAAGCTGTGATAGGAAGAAGGTGTCCACGACCTCGTTACTGTCGCTCGTGTTTTGGCCAGCCATTCCAATGGCTTCCGTCTCCGGAATCTGCTCGTCCTCTACGTCTCTGAAGCCCAAGGCCCCGATCCCTTCTCTCCTGGCCAAGAGGGATTCGGTGTCATTCCCCGGCCGCTCCAAGCTCGCAGTCGATCAACGGGCACATACCCTCTCAGCTGCGCGCTCCGTGGCCAGAGAGATCCCGGCCGACTTATCGAGGGCTGCCGGAGGCGGCGACGACTGGGCTGACAGGAAAGAGAAGAAGGGGCTTGAGAAGGACCCGAGGGCGCTGTGGAGGAGGTACGTGGAGTTGCTTTACCAGCACAAAGACCTGGGGCTGTTCCTGGACGTGAGCCGGGTGGGGTTCACGGAGGAGTTCGTGGAGGAGATGGAGCCCCGCTTCCAGGCGGCTTTCAGGGCCATGGATGAGCTCGAGAAGGGGGCCATTGCCAATCCCGATGAGGCCCGGATGGTCGGCCACTATTGGCTACGGAAGTCCGACCTCGCCCCCACCCCTTTCCTCAAGACCCAGATTGAGAAAACCCTCGACGCCCTCTGCAGCTTCGCTGACGAAGTCGTCTCCGGTAAGGTCAGTCCTTCTTCCTCCCCCCTCAATTATGCCTTCCTCCATTTAGAAACCTTAATATGTAACTATACTCCTCAGAGCAGCGGGAGGGACTAGTTCGAAACTCATTTGCTTCCCCTTTTATCTGCTTTAGGTGGTCATTCTGGCTCTAATTCAGCTATCTATTCATTATCTTGGGATCACCTGCATGATGTTCTGGATGGATGTAGAAAGTTGTAGACTTGTCTGTGTTTGGTGTTGCATTTTCAGATTAAGCCCCCATCTTCTCCAGAGGGCCGTTTCACTCAAGTACTTTCTGTCGGAATTGGAGGATCAGCTCTGGGACCGCAGTTCGTTGCAGAAGCACTGGCTCCTGATAATCCTCCCCTGAAGGTATACCTTGATATTGTCTTCCAATCACTTCTATGCTATCCTATTTGCGCTCACGATCCTGTGTGAGGCTGTTAATTGGGAACTGTTCTCGCAACCAGTAATCCCCATTTTGATTTGCTCCCTTGCAAATTATTCCCGAATGTTTTGCAGCAATTCCTATCTTGTTTCATCTTGTGCAGCCTGACTTTGTGATAAATATGTTGTTCGTTGCACTTCCTTGGGATACTGAGATTCAAATAACTATGTTTGGATCATGATCGTTGTATTGGTTGCTTTCGATTTGTTTTTTACCACTCCTTTTCACTGAATTTAGCATTTGGAACAATAGTGTGTGGGGAATAGGTATTCCAGATAGGGTGCGTCATATTCATCACCCCACTTTCATTCTGTAATTCTGGTTTTGCTTTTGCTGAAGCACATTTGTGTTGGTAAATTGTGGATATATGATATGGAAGAGATGATACTCTCTCTTTTTTTTTTCCTTGATTGTTGCTCGATTCCTTATCATCTAGGATGCTTGCATAATATCTCAATTTACTTTTGTCTAGATAAGATTCATCGACAATACAGATCCGGCTGGAATTGATCATCAGATTGCACAGCTTGGTTCTGAACTCGCTTCTACAATTGTGATCGTCATCTCAAAGGTGTGTTTCAGTGGAAAGCTTTTGGTTTTCTTTTCTAGTTTTGGGTCTTTTATTTTGTAGTTACTTTTCCTGATGAAATGAAAAAAAAATGTATCAGCTACTTATTCAGTTTCTTCAAATTTGACAGAGTGGAGGTACTCCTGAAACTAGAAATGGCTTATTAGAAGTTCAAAGGGCATTTCGTGAAGCTGGACTGGATTTTGCAAAACAGGTTTTGATCTCAGGTTCTTGTTTCTGCTCATAGAATTTGTTTTTGACGTGCCAACTAAAGAGATGTCTCAAAAGTTGCTGCCAGATGTGAGTTAGGATAGGATAGCTTTGTCTGGGCACCGATTAACTATTGTTCAAATTGCAATCTTTGCTTGTTGAACATGGACATTGCCAACTTCCTCTTTTGCACTTTAGCTCGCTTCCATAGTTACTGGTACATCATTTCTTTTTCTCTCTTTCAGTACTCTTTTGATATTTGATCAGGTTCTTGGTATTGTTATAATGCACTTCTTAATCTTAACAAGTTCCAACCTAGCTCCAGAAGTTACCTAGTTGTAGTGCAACTAGAAGCATTTAATTTTTTAAAAATGGATTGTCCTTTATCTGTAGAAATCCTCACACGTTCTTTGATATATGGCTCGGTCAGAAAACAGTGAACAGTGTTGCTGCCTGAGTTCAGAATTTAGTGAGATTATTTTAGTGGAAGGTGAATGTGGCTTATAAAAATCGAACTGACCTTGGAATTTTAGATTGTGCACCATATTAGAACGTGCTTGTCCTCTTAATTCTCTCTGTATGGTTGCAGGGTGTTGCAATAACACAAGAAAATTCACTGCTCGACAACACTGCTAGAATTGAAGGCTGGTTAGCTAGATTCCCCATGTTTGATTGGGTCGGGGGTAGAACGTCTGAAATGTCTGCAGTTGGTCTGCTTCCAGCTGCTCTTCAAGTCAGTGAAGCCTTAAAACTTCGACGGCAGTACTTTTGCTGTTCATCATTGGGCTTCATACTAATAAGCCACCATTGCTTCAGGGGATTAACGTCAGAGAAATGCTTGCTGGTGCAGCCTTGATGGATGAGGCAACTGGAATGACTGTGGTACGGATCATTTCTCAGTGTTTATATAATGTTGATCATTGACTCAAAGGAAGGGCTGTTTCCAGTTTTTTGGGAAGTTCTGACTAGTGAATTGTGATTCCTTTCTTTGCTGAATAAGACTTCTGCTTCTAACCAAATATGTGTGTGTGTGTGTGTGTGTGAGAGAGAGAGAGAGAGAGAGAGAGGATACACATAGGTCAAGATTCTGAACTTAGTCATTTTTTCAGGTCAAGAATAACCCTGCAGCATTGTTAGCTTTATGTTGGTACTGGGCTTCTGATGGGGTTGGATCCAAGGTATTATCTGCCCTTGACTATTCTATTGCCGTCTCTGTCCGTTCTCTGTGTTTTTATGTTCGCTAGTGTGTCTTGACTTGTAACCTTAATTTCTTCCAGGACATGGTTATCCTTCCTTACAAGGACAGCCTATTACTGTTTAGTAGGTATTTGCAGCAACTAGTTATGGAATCACTTGGAAAGGAGTTTGACTTGGATGGCAACCGGGTATGTCAAATAATCTTTTATGAGCTCCCACTTTAATAACCAAACCCCTAATGGAAGTATTAAGGTAAAAAATTTTGCTTTTGCTCGATTATAATTAATGTGCTTTTTTCAATCTGATGAATTTGCATATAGGTCATGCCTGCTTAAATTGCTTTTAAATGAGAATTGATACTCGCTGCGAGTATGCTTCATGATCAGCTTAGACTCTTTGGAAAATGGTGCTGTTAACATAGTATTTGACTCTTTGTACTGCTGAATGCTTTCATCTATTCTTTGTGGTTGCATTTATTCCATTTGAGTTTGTCTCATGCTTTTCATCTCTAATTTCTGATCTAGTAACAGGACCACAAAAATAAACTTCCTCAAGGAGATCCAATTAAAATTTCCTAGTGATGACTGTGCCGATATTTATACGTCTCAGTTTTGCAGGTGAATCAAGGACTTACAGTTTATGGAAATAAAGGAAGCACAGACCAGCATGCGTAAGTTCAGAGTCTTATGCTTTCAGTGGTTCTCCTGACAGCAGTTGCTTGAATATATGTATATGGTGACTTAAATCTTGTCATTTTCTTTAGCTACATCCAACAGCTGAGAGAGGGTGTCCACAATTTCTTCGTGACATTCATTGAAGTTCTTCGTGATAGACCACCCGGTCATGACTGGGAGCTCGAACCTGGTGTCACTTGTGGCGATTACCTTTTTGGGATGCTTCAGGTGAGAATATAATCGTGGGAAGAGAGAATGGTGTATGCCCTTTTCTCCAAGTTTCATTAACAATCGAAGCAAGAATGTGCACCCCCATAAGTGTCTACACGAAGGGAACCGAATCTTCAAACCGACCATGAGACATCCGTTTTGTTAACCACCTATTTGTTGGGCTTCTTCAGGGAACAAGATCAGCTCTCTATGCAAATAACCGCGAGTCTATTACAGTTACCGTGCAAGAAGTGACTCCCAGATCTGTCGGTGCTCTCATAGCACTATATGAACGAGCTGTTGGTATTTATGCGTCTCTGGTCAACATCAACGCGTATCACCAACCTGGTAAACTATAATTCCTGTCCATTTGGGTTCCTTTACAGATCTCGTTCAACTGCACTGCTGCAGTGACTGAGGAGATAAGCTATCGGAATCAGTTGATTGCAATCGACCATGATCCATGGTGTATGCAAATTTTGTGGAGAATAGCCAACATATCCCTGCAAAATATCCTACATATTTTGTGGCAAGCGTAATACCATTTTCCATTTTCAGAGAAGGTTGACTGTCGTCCACAAAATTTGCAAGGATTCATGGATATTAGTTGACTATTGTTCAGAAAATCTAAGGATACTACCATGCTGGCAAGCCTTGAAAGCATGAATCTCATTTTACTATGAAATTTGGAGGAGGTGCACTTGAACCAATAAATCCGAGTTGAATCTTTTCACTATGGTGATGATTTGAATTTGACACAGGTGTGGAAGCTGGGAAGAAAGCAGCGGCTGAAGTATTGGCTCTTCAGAAGCGGGTTTTGGCTGTTCTGAATGAGGCCAGGTGGGATACCTGATATTCCAGTGGGATACCTGATATTCCAGTGGTCTGATTTTTCTAAAGTAGGATTGCTGCTTTTGGTATTTCATGTTAGTAAATGGTCCTATGGAGAGCTGATTAGCTGTTTTCCAAATGATGCTGAGATCTCATGTCTTTGAGCTTCTAAGTTTGTGTACATGTCAATTTAGTCTCACTACATATCATTGACTGATGGGGAACAGTCTTGGAATTGTCATGGCATCACAAATTATCTCCTACTCTCTTGTGGCTCGGGAATCACTTTTGTTTCGTCAATCTCACTTTTCTTTTGTTTCATTCAGCTGTAAAGAGCCCGTCGAGCCACTGACCCTTGAAGAGGTAGCAGACCGGTGCCATGCTCCTGAAGATGTAAATACTACAGCTCACCTTTTGCTCCTCTCCCTGCCTCTATTGTCTGTCTGTCTTGTCAATCTGTCAGTATTAATGATTAGAGTCCGTTTTACGAGCACAGATCGAAATGATTTACAAGATTATTGCACACATGGCTGCGAACGACAGAGCACTCATCGCTGAAGGTAGCTGTGGATCACCTCGAAGCATCAAGGTCTTCCTCGGGGAGTGCAACGTCGATGAGTTGTATGCTTGAATCGGAGTTGAGAGTTTTAATCTTCTCAGTTTTACCGAAGTTCTTGAATAAATTGCTGGGAACAATTAGTCCCCTGCCTGTTCGTTGAGACCACACGCCTGGTCTGTGCCATAATGTAGCACTTGAAAAAAATATGCAAGTTCTATTGGAATCATTTTCTCTCTTGTGAGATGTTAAGTGAAAAGTTTCAAATCCTCGTGAATTTTTCTTGGGTTTTAGACTCAAACGTGAGATTGTTGTATCTGAATTTTTTTTAAATAAATATGATGAAGGGTGTATTATCTTATTTGTGAACACTCCACAAATTCATATATCGAGGTATATATAGATGGCTTTATCCAAGGTTACACACTTAAGCAGAATCGAACCTTCAATCTCATGGAGTTTTACACAATTTATATGTGCGTCTATTTACTTGAGTTAACTTGGGATTAAAATTTTTTGGATGCTATGGTTTTTATTATACATAATAGACATGAACTTATGCTAAGTACGGAAAAAAATTTAAAATAAATAAATGTGAAATAATATGATAAATTCATAAAATTAGATCATTTATAATAAAATGTAATTTAATTCTTTGGAATTGGTTAACTTATAGCGATATATAGAATGTTTTTAGTTATTATTAGTATATTATGTCAATATTACCTTTTTAAAACTTATAATTTTAAATTATTTTTTTAAAACATGTGACAGTTAATAAAAGATTTTTGCTATTGAGATTGTAGAAATAAAGTGAGAAAAAAATTGAAATTATTATTTTACCTATTATCTGAAAAATTTTATAAAGCGTATGCATATCATATATTTTAATATGTAAATTAGATTAAGAATAAATATAAAAATAAAAAGGTAAATTTTTCAAACGTTTATATATAATAGTATAGATGTGAAGTTTGAACAGAAAATTTAGAGAAGCTAAGAACATCTGAGATCTATGAGAAGAAAAGACGGGAGGAGTTGTGAGCTTGTCGGGTCGAACTAGATGTTGGGAATAATGAATTAAACATACAATTAATAAAACATGAAAATAAAACTAAAGAATTATAATAATTATGAATAAATTCAAAAACAAACATATTTAATAAAATTTATTTTTTATTTTGTGCTTTTACTTTTTCCCCTAATTATCTTTTAGTTATTATATTTTAAAGATATGGGATTTGGCGCTACAGGAATGCTATGTCGGGTAATATTAGTGCTATATGTGCTTTTCTCTTATAAAACAAATGACGGAGAAAATGAGTAGTTGGGATTAGGGGTTAAGTTAAAAATCGGAATCGAACCGGAACCGAAAAAACTTGATTTATGAGTCCGAGATAGATTAAAAGTGGTTTTTAATGTGAAAAACCGGACCGGAAAATTCAGGCCCCAACCCGAAAAACCCGGCGAGGCCCTAAACCGAACTGTAAATTATGTTAAATTTATATTATATGTAATAAATTATTTTATTATTAGAATTTGACAATACAAATAATATATTTGATATTTTTTAACCTTAAATTTGGATTCATATTTATGTATTTTATCTTCTTAATACATTAAAATATTTATAATTAGTGTTTTTCATTTTAAGGTAAAAATTTATCTAGCACTATTTGTGGAGGTAATTTCAAAAATAACACCATGTTGTAAAAAGTTATAAATATAGCACCGCTTTACATTCCCTTTTAATCACTTTTTCAAAAATCCCCACAATACCCTCCCCATTTTCTACCCCAACTCTCCCCCTCTCTCTTCTTCTTCCTCCTGTCGTCACCGTCACCGGCAGCACTGGTGGCCCACGGCTGACACAGAAGCGCTCGTCGCCCCGCGCCCCGAGTACCCTCAACCTTCGCGCCGCTGCGCTGGTGCCCGCCTTGTCGTTGCCCCACACTCGATGCCCGTCGAGCCGGTGCCCGCCGTGCTGTCTCCCGACTCCTCGAGCACCGTTGATCGCCATGCCATCTCCTGACGCTCGTCGCGCAGGCGCCCGTCGTGCCATCTCCCGATGCCTCAAGCACCGTCGACCGTCGTGTCATCTCCCGAAGCCAGTAGCGCCGGCGCTAGCCGTGCCGTCTCCCGACGCTCCGAGCACCATCGACCGCCGGACAGAGGAAATGGGAAGGGAATGGGAGGCCAGGAGGAGAGAGAGGACGTACGGACAGAGGAAATGGGAAAGGTGGGAATTAAAATGGGAAGGACAAATAAGACGTTTTACATAAATTGGTGCTATTTTTTAAAATTTTTACAAATTGGTGCTATTTTTGTAAATTTGGTGGACAGTGGTGCTATTTTCCACCATTAACACTTTTATTTATAAATTAATATTTTTGCATTTAATATATTATTATAATAAAAGCTGAAATATGAAAAAATCGTCTGAAAAGACCGAACTCGAAGTGGGTGGTTTTCATAACCCTTAAATGGTTCTCGGTACAGTTTTTTAACTTGAAAAAATCAGATAAAAAACAATCGGAACCCGACAATTTTCGAAAAAAGGGAACTGGACAGCCTGATTACACTCCTAGTTGGGACGATTGTTAGTGAATGAAAAGAAATTAAATATGCGATAGTTTTTGCTGTATAATTGATACATATGATAGATACTAAAGAAAAATTTTAAGAATTCAATATATATATATTTTTCAATGATTTATCTTAAATTATACACACACACACACCAAATAAGACATAAAGTAAGATAATTTATAAAATATATTTAAAATAAGCCAATTCACGGAATAGATTTTTTGAGCCTATGAAGCGATCACGCATTCTCCGTAAATTCCATCCATGTGTGTCATGATATCGTGAGGAATAAAGATCGGTTAATTACTATAGTTGTTATCAGAGCTCGCATATCTTGCTGGATTTAGTCTGGTCGCTACTAAATCAACCTATATGATATCCATAGGGAAATTTATAAAACCTCGATAACACTGAGACCTATATGATCTCCATAGGGAAATTTATAAAACTTCGATAACACGTAGATGTATTGACTTGATTCAAATATGAATTAGTAATTTAAAAGAATTAAATTGTAAAAAAAAGGAAAATGCATAAATTTTAAATAAATGTGGGAAATAAAAAGGAGAGGAAATTAAAGTAAAATAATATCACATTCCGTACTCCCTCTCTCCCTTTCTCTCTCTCTCTCTCTCTCTCACCCCTGCTCTTCCCCTCCGTTCTCTCCCTCCCGAATTGAAGGTCGCCGGTGGAAGCCCGGGATTAAGTTCCGGCCGCCCTGATCCCGTCTGGGGTTTAGTGACTCGAGGCGGATAATCTTCCGTCCCCGCCTTATTCTTGCAGATCTTTGAATTCAGAGTGCCTTTTCCCTCGGGCAAGAGAAGATGTTTTGGCGTATGGCAGGGCTGTCGACTGCGTCTCCCGTGAGTTCTTGCTTTTGCTCTCGTGAGTTATGTTTTGATTTGCCGGCGGTCCTCCTACACCTGCACTGCTGATTCAGTGGTCATTCCTGATAGAATAATGTCGGAAATCGAGGAATCTTGGTATGAATTGTGCTTACATCGTGTCCCATATGGCATCACATAGTCGTAGTCCTGGCTGAGTCGGTGGGGTTTGACATTCCTGATGGAAGCGAATTTGTGGAGTTTTAAAGATGAATGTGGAGTGGCATCTGAACCAAACAATTTTTGGTCTGGGACTTCGCTGGTAATAGTAAGGATAATTAGGAACTGGATGGTGACAGTATGTAAGGGAAAAACAATTTCAAGGCCAAATTAGCATATGAAAGCTGTTCTTACATCTAACAGTGAGAAGAGTGATAAAGGTTGTGACTGATAGATATCACAAAAGAGTGATAAAGGTTGAGTGTGAGAAATTATCCGGAAAGATGAGTCAAGTGGTAATTCATAAGATAGGAATAATGTATAAAATTTTTCTGACCTAGAGAGGACGATGGTTGGAGAAGATTCACAGAGCTCGATACATGGATTGCCAAGTTGCAGCCAAATACTTGGAACTACGAAGTACTAATCGTGATTGACTAGGTTAAAGTAAAAAATGCATCTTTCTAACTTATCAAGTAGACATCAGTTATGAAAGATCACTAACTCAAATTGATTCTTTTTTGATAGCTTCTACATGAGAATGCTGAACCTCAATCTCCAGCATGTTTAAATAAGACCCTGAACCAGCGAAAAAGTGGCTTGATGTATTTTGTCTGTGTTTGTGTGTAGTGGTGGGTTGGGGGGAAGCAGGTTCTAGGAGCTCCAACAACAGTAACCACTTTTTGCTCTCTGAAACAATGTTGCTTATTTATTTTAATTTGGCTGATTCATGCATTCTTTTGTGATCTGATTTGCAGGTGGAGACAATATTAGATAAGGAAAATTTCACATTAGAGGAACTTATGGACGAGGATGAAATAATTCAAGAGTGTAAAGCTCTTAATGGACGTCTTATTAATTTGTAAGAATTGTTTCTGCACTTGCTGATATCGGTTGTTTGAAGCTTTTTCTTTGTGTTCTTCACAATTTTTTAATTTATTGTGAGGAGCATTTAGTAGAATATTTGAGGATTTGGGTTCTCATGAAAGGATACTTTTCCTATGTCAATTCTAGATCTGATATGGAAGTTTGTATAGGAGCAATTGATTTCTCTCGAGATGGATTGATGAGATATGCAACTTGTTTGGGAAATCTTACCGGTGAACTTTTTGACTGTTGAAAGCTTAATAGCAGCTTTGGCTTTTTCAAAATTAGCACCATACAAACGTTTTTCTGAAAGAGAAAATGGGAGGGAAAATCACTGTTTAAAACATAAGGCTCCTGCAATGACTAAAAATCAAGATTTGTTCCTGGAATACCCCCAATTAAAATTCTAGAGCTTCGATGAATAATAATTACATGAGACCCTGATGAAATAGTTGGAATTTCATTCTAAGTATCTGTTCCAGAAGAGAACAAAAGAAGAGCTTATTGTAATATTTTTTTCCCATGGAATAATCACATAATTGGATCTTTTGATACCTAACACTTTACCAATTTGTTAATTCTCCATTCAAATCACAGAATTGAAATTTTGATTGTGAATCTCATGTGAAAACATTAAGTGGTACGTACTTGTTAGGGTGACTCTTGCTCCACAAATTTTTTTTAAATATGTTAACAATCTTTATGTTTATTTATTTTATTGACAAACATTTGCTACTGTCTATCCCATTATTTAACGACTTACTTGCTTGATTTGTTTTAACTTCCAATAGCATATACTTACTTCTATATGTTTTTAGTTTGAGGGAAAAAGTGCAAGTTGAACAACTTGTTCGGTATATTATGGAAGAAGCACCTGAGGATGCAGATACAAGGAGAACTCTTAAGTAGGTCTTACCTGCAATAGTCCTGTATTATAGAAGCCTTTTTAAGACTTAAGGAGTATTTCTAATAATTTTTTTGACATTATCTTACAGGTTTCCTTTCATTGCCTGTGAGATATTTACTTGTGAAGTTGACATCATACTCAAAACGTTGGTGGAGGATGAGGAGGTATCCCCCTTAGAGTCTTTAATTGTTTACGTTATTTACTATTTAAGTAATTTTTTTCTTTTAGTGGTGACTGCCATCTGTCAACCTTATTGCAGTTGATGAACTTGCTGTTTTCCTTTGTGGAGCCGAAACGTTCCCATGGCACATTGCTGGCTGGCTACTTTAGCAAGGTACTTCCAAATATGAGAAGTGATGCTTCGTAAATTTATCTTATTTAAACTCAATCACATCTTTTGTCAGGTTGTGGCTTCCATGCCCTGTAACTTATTTAGCCAATTTATGCAAAATTTATGATCAGTTTTTGAATATTTTCTTATGTAAAAAGTTATATCAATCTCGCGTTTATGTTATTTATTGTTTTTGAAAGGTTGTGATATGCCTATTGCTGCGAAAGACAGTTCCTCTCATGCAGTATATTCAAGTAAGTAAAAGCTCTGTATCATGCAATCGAAAAAAAAGCTTTGTATAATATGTGTATTTTATATATATATGTATATATAATTGTAGAATTCTAGTCAATATGCAATAGAAGGGTATTTGTGATGCTAGATGGATGTCTTTATCACTATACCAGATGGGAATTTTATATCTCTCTGACATGGACTATTCTTTATTGTATGATATATTCCCAATAGAAGAAAGCATTTTAACTAATATAAGTAAATGAAGTTTACCAGTTAATCTACTTTTCTGTTTCTGCTGTCAGGCTCATCAAGAAATTATCGGGCAGTTGGTTGAGCTTATCGGGATTACATCAATCATGGAGGTTGGTGTTTGCTTCTTCTCTTATTCCTTTGAATGAACTGATTTTTGAAACCATATATTTATTTGCTCCTACTGCTTGTTGGCCATAAGTATTATGTTTCTTCTTTATAGAATTGATGTAACGTAAAATTGCAACTTCTTTGCATCAGAAAGTAGTGGTTAATCCATGTGTTATTACCAAGATTTGGCTGATGAAGCTTAGCTGTGAGCAGTTTTGCCAGCTTGAGACACATAGTAGTCTATAGGCATGGACTTCTTTTGGAATCCATAGGCTATTTGCTACTTGGATAAAAGACATTATTGTCTCCCTGTCATCAACTATTAAACACAAAGCTGTTTATCAGTAATAGGAGCTATGCTACAAACTTTTTCCTCATTGGTAGGAAAAAATCCTATCTTTTTTAGTAGGCTAATAATGTCCTTGTTTTAACTGACAATTAATTATTTACAAATTAAAGCAGGCCATACTATAGCAGTTTGAGCATTTTCCATGCCCTTTAAGTAGTTGCTTCTGGCGATGGGACGGTTATGTAAATTTTTTTTCTGATTGCCATTTCTCATTTTGTAGACAGATCTTATCTTTGTTTCTAGGTTGTGGATTTGCTTCATATTAATTTTTGCAGTACAAGCAGGTTGTATATTGGCAGTTTTAGGCATTTGCCTACCCTTAGAGAAGTGGCTTCTGGTCTCCACACATTTATGCTTGCTAATCTCCTGAGCAACATTGATAGCAACTCTATTATAGAAGGCTTTAATTTACTGCTTTCCTTGTATCAGCACAAAATGTATTACTCATTGCCTTGGGTGAAACTAGTGCAGCACCAGAATTTGGTTTGGATCCATATAGTATATCTGTTGTTGAAATGCCTTTTCCAAGCAAAGCTTCGTCCAAGGTGTTGTCTTGACATGTCATCCAGTTCAAACTCAAGTCAAATGCTCAAATAACAAGATTGCTCTTCAGATTTGCATTTTTCTGTTCTTGCATAGTTGATCCTACTATTGCATTGTGGTATACGGATCATTCAGTCAACCTCCTTTAGCTACTGGAAGTTGAAATATCTCTAGATTTATCAGGGTTAGATCTTATTGATGCTGTAGTTTCATACAAATTCCTTGGTGGCTGATAAAACCCTCTTTACATATCTAGTTAATGGTCCTTATTATAAGGAAATTGGCTCTTGCAGGTACTAATACGGCTCTTTGGTGTTGATGAACATATGTATGCTAACTACATGGAAGCAATGCGTTGGATAGAAGATTGTGATGTTTTGGAGATGATTGTGAGCAAGTTCGGCTCTTCAGTAAGTTGGATCCTGACTAATTAATAAATTATCTTAGTTGCATATTATCTAGAGATATTTAAAGTTTGTTCTTCAGTATATTATACTTTATGATTGTTGGGGACCTTATATAGTCATCACTGCCTGTTTTTGCATTTTTTATGGGTCTTTCAGTTTTTGGAGGAAATAAAATTGCCTTTTCTCTTTATCATGAAAATCCTGCATTCCTGCTTTCATTGCTTTGCTCCTTTTATTACAAGTCTTGGTCATGATTTGCTTTTCTAATACATTAGTACATTTCTTCATTTCTTTGGTGAAAAAGTATTTATATCTGATCCCCTTAAATATTCAGATGTTCACAAAATAATATTTTTCTGTACTAGCTTCTCTCTCCCTCCCTCCTTCCCAGACAATTGTCGGTTATAACTGGAGATCTTATTTCTGATTGAAGAGCACCTCTCTGTTACTATCTCAAATATGTGATTAGTTGAGTTGGGATGGGAAACTTGTTAGGATTAGTAGAGATGAACACCTTTTATCTGTTAATAAGCAGTAAACAATAACAAGAACCACTCTCTTATTACAAGGGAAATTATCCTCAATTTACTAAAGGAAAGACTGAATTTAGGGGACTCAGAGATATTTTTCTCCCTCTAAAACTCTTATCTTTTTCAAATTGGTGCTCTTGCTCTCGGCTTTTCACTGGTCTTCCATGGCAGCCATGCGCGGCACCGTGTCCATGGGATTTCCTTCCTCCATTCGAGACCTTGCTTTCTCTAAGAGCTCTATCAATTTTGTGGGGGTAAGGCTCTATTTATAGAGCTCTTCCATCGCCTTCCTTTGGCAGTTCATGAACCCATGTTGCTGGCATATTGGAGATAAGGTGCTATCGCCTTTGACCACTCATGAATACATGTGATTTTTTTTTTGAACTACAAAAATAGCTTTACCACTGCATTTCTCCTACTTAAAAGTCACTTTTGTTGTAGCCTTTCCATCATTTCCACTTTGTTACTCCATGTTGCTTACGTTCTGCTATGCCAATAAAGGATCGATATAACCTCTAATAGAAAAGTCTGATCCTCCATCAACTGCAATTGATCGAAAGACATCGATGGGGAGGTGGACTGGTAAGCCAATGGATTATTCTCATTTACACACGTTTGGAAGTCCCGCACACATCATGTACAACACCAAGGAAACATCAAAGCTGGATCCGAAATCCAGAAAATGTGTTGTCTTAGGGTATGCTAATGGAGTTAAGGGGTACCGCCTGTGGGATCCCACTACCCACAAGGTGATAATCAGCAGGGAGGTGATCTTCTCAGAGCATAAAGTGCAAGTAAAAGAAGATGATAGCACTCCAGAAGAGAAAATAGAGACTACTATAGTACAAGTTGAAGATCGACAAGAGCAGAATATTTCAGATTCTTCTGAAGTTGCACCAGAGCATGATGAACAAGAGAAAGCTGAGTTTACAACTCCACAAGTTAGACAGTCAACTCGGGAGAGGAAAGAACTAGCTTGGCACTCAGATTATATCATAGAGGGTAATGTTGGATACTGCCTTCTAACAGAGGATGGAGAGCCATCAACTTTCCATGAGGCTACTAAAAGCTTCTCAGTGGATGGCAGCAATTCAGGAAGAAATAGAAGCCCTTCATAAAAATAAAACACGGGATCTTGTTCCACTACTACAAGAAAGGAAGGCTATCGGTAACAAGTGGGTCTATAAGATCAAACGTGATAACAATGACCAAGTGGAGCATTATTGTGCTAGATTGGTGGTGAAAGGATTTGCTTAGGAAGGAGTCGACTTCAATGAAATATTTTCTCCTATTGTTCGGCTTACGTAGTTTGAGTAGCCCCGGCGATGTGTGCTACATTAGACTTGCACTTAGAGTAGTTGGACGTGAAAACTGCATTTCTTCATGGTGAACATGAAGAAGAAATTTATATGCTCTAACCAGATGGTTTCGAAAAAAAAGGAAAAGAGAACTTGGTTTCCAAGTTGAACAAATCTCTATACAGTCTCAAACAAGCACTGAGATGTTGGTATAAGAGATTTGATTCCTTCATCATGGGCCTTGAATACAGCAGACTTAGTGTAGATCCTTGTGCGCATTACAAGAGATTTGGTGATGGTGGTTTTATTATTTTGTTGTTGTATGTTGACCACATGTTGGTAGTAGGCTCCAACAAAGATTGTATTTTAGAATTTAAGGCTCAATTGGCTGGGGAGTTTGAAATGAAGGACTTGGGACCAGCAAATAAACTTCTAAGGATGCAAATTTATCGAGACGGAAATAATAGGAAGAGTTTGCTTTCCTAGAAGAATTACTTGAAGAAGGTCTTGTAGTGCTTCAACATGCAAGATTGTAAGTTAATTTCTACCCCTCTTCCTATTAATTTCAAGTTATCCTCCAATATGAGCCCTAGCAACGAAGCAGGAAGGATCGAGATGTCTCGAGTACTGTATGCATCAGCAGTGGGTAGTTTGATGTTTGCTATGGTGTGCACTAGACCAAACATTGCACAAGTAGCAGGAGCGGCCATTCGGTACATAGCGAATCTTGGTAGAGAGCAGTGGAATATTGTGAAGAGGATTCTGAGATATGTCAAGGATACGTTAAGGATACCTCGAATACTGCATTATGTTGTGGAGGATCAGACTTTTCTATTAGAAGTTATATCAATCATTTATTGGCCTAGCTGAACATAAGCGGCATGGAGTGGCAAAGTGGGAATGATGGAAATGTTATAACAAAAGTGGCTTTAAGTGGGAGAAATGTGGCGGTAAAGCCACTTTTGTAGTTAAAAAAAAAAAAAACACATGCATGCATGATTGGTCAAAGGCGTTGACACCTTATCTCCAATATGCCAGCTGAATGGGTGCATGAACTGCCAAAGGAAGGCAGTGGAAGAGCTCTATAAATAAAGCCTTACCCCGACAAGATTGATAGAGCTATCGAAGAAGGCAAGGTCTCGGACAGAGGAAGGAGGTCCCACAGAGATGGTGCCGCACACGGTTGCCGTGGAAGGCCGGTGTAGAGCCGAGAGCGAAAGCCCCAATTTTGGATATGGGTTTTGCACCCACTAGCATCTAATTGTCCTAAAGAGAGTAGATTCTTCTTGAGGCCTTTGATATGTTGTACCTCCTGGATGGTGCGAATTGTACTGTCAAACATCTTTATTTTGACAATACCAATACCAGCAATCACCAAGGTTTGATTATCTCCCATGGACACAGATCCTCCCTAGATAGACTTATATTGGTGGAACCATTCTCTTTGTGAGGTCATATGCCATGTAGCTCCTGAGTCAATAAGCCAGACATCGAAGTAACATCTTCTACCTTAAACAACTGTTGTTGCCTCGCTGTATAAAATCTCACTCTCATCCAAGGTACTTGCTACACAACCCTGAGATTTTAACAATTCAGGGTCTTTGCCTTTGCCCTCATCCTTCTTGAGAAAACGACACTCCTTGTAGTGCCCTCTCCTGCCACAGTGATAACACTTGACATTCTTCTTACTTCTGGACTTTGATCTACTTTGATTTTGACTCCTGCTTGAGCCACATTCCATTGATCTTCCTCTCGTCACCAAAGCTTCAGCTTGCTGAGAGCTTCCCATCCTGTATTCCTTACTTTTGCACCGACTTTCTTCTCCACAACACTTGACAATACTACATTTGCTAATGCTAAGTGTAAATTAGCAATAGCATTGCCATCCTTAACGGTGCCTCCCTTCCCCTAGCCGAATTTAAAAGTAGCACAGAAGATCAGCTACTAACCCGGAGCTCTGATACCAAGATTTTCTTGATGGTCGGTTCTATTTGAAGACTTGGTTTAGAAAATGCTTAAGCCATCACCATGTATGAATTTTCTGCTGGCCCATTTTATCACTCTGCTATGGTACTAGATTTATTTCATTATCCCCTTTTTGCTGTGTTTTATTTATAATTATCCTTCTTCATCAAAAGGCTGATTCTCTATTAAACTAGAGTTTTGGATATCTATAAATGAAGATATGATTGAGTGTTAAGGTATTCTTATCATGATTGTTCTCTCATTGTTTCTTTCTTTAAATATCTTTTGCAGGATTGCCCAGAAGTGCATTCAAACTCGGCTGAAACACTTTGTGCAATAGCAAGATTTGCTCCCCATGGTCTTGCTTCAAAGCTTTCCAGCCCAAGGTACTCCCCGCACACAATTTCAATTGATCTTCTTGTAATAGGTGGCCCTTGGATGCAATTAATATGGAAAGCATCCTATGGCATTCAATATACTATTCTAACCAAGTCCATATCAAATTCAAAAGAAAAAAGTGATTGCACATCTGACTACAATTCAACACAAAAATCCTCTTAGAAATCCTTTTCTCTGAAGTACTAAATTAGGTCACAGCATTTTGTTCATCTGGGGGAGAGGCTCTATTTGCTATCCTTGAGGAATTTCAGCTGCCTTCTTTGATTAACTAGCAATCTCCTGGCAATAATAGCATGAACAAGCAATTTACAATTTTCTTGCCCACCAGAAAAACAACTGCTATCAACTTAATTTGATAATCTTCTGTTAAAAGTTCATGTGAGATGATTTTGCAAGAAAAAGACTAGTTTAACACTAATGATAAATTTCATGCCCCTGAGAGTCTGGTCATTTCCCTTTCCTGCACCAATTGTTAAACTTGATAAAAGACCATTTAAACAGGAACTTTTCGGCCAAAGAAGAAATTTCATGCAAAGTAGTGCAGATCCTGTCTTCAAATGTAAATAGCAAGACATGAATATTTCTATCTTATTCTGTGTACTTGCAGCAAATCTTTGCTTCTATCTTATTCTGTGTACTATTTCATGCATCTTATCAGTTCCAGTCTGAGTTTCCTTTTCCCCTTGTTTTTTTACAGCTTTATTGAGAGATTATTTTTGCATGCATTGGAAGACTCCAGGCCAAAATCTGTTCTGGTAAATTTGTTGTCAGTATGCATCTCTCTGCTAGACCCGAAACGGTTACCGGCAGGGGCTTACCATATGTATATCCGCCAATTGACTCCTGGGTCAACGTTAACTGCTAACCCTGGGACAGTTGATGGCATGCTAAAGAGGCTTGGTAAGGCTTCAAAATGCCCTTGCTATTTGTTACAGCATAGAACTTCACGCTTTCTAATAGAAAATGTATGATTACTCAAAAGATTGAGAGTTATGTTTTTACTGCAGAGTTATTCTGAGGTGTGGAACTGTGATTTTACACTTTGCAGGTGACCTGCTAAAGCTTCTGGAATTTTCATCCGCTGAGAGTGTTTTACTTACGACATATGGCAAGTTGCATCCACCTCTTGGAAAGCACCGTTTAAAGGTAGCTCCTTTCAATAGAGCCATGTCTGAACTGGCACTTCTGTCTTTCAATCCTGACATCTTGTCACTTTTACTTGAATATATAAGAGAAACTCAGTTTCTCGTTTCAGGAAATCTCTTATTTTTTTAAGAATATTTTCTGATAGAAAACTCTAAAAAAACTTCCATATGATAAAATTGAGAAGACTTTTCTAACAAAATTGCTGAAACTTGACTAGGTGTTGTCTCAGTGTTCTATACTTTTCTACCTTTGAGTGGAAGTGGAAGATGCTTTCGTCCATTCATGTTGTAAAATGATAACTGTCTTCTCTTCATTGAGTGTTTTCTTTTTTCCATATATATTTTGGTGGCTAAGTGGATCTTAGAATCGTACTTTTCAGATTGTGGAGTTTGTCTCGGTCTTATTCTCGGTTGGTGGTGAAGCCGCTGAGAAGGAATTGATTAATGTTGGAGCAATACAAAGAATACTGTCTCTGTTCTTTGAGTAAGTTGTAGTGGAGTTACAATTGAAATATTTTGGAACTTGATGGAAGTTTTATGTTTGTGTTGTATCTGCATTTTGTAGTTATCCATACAACAATTTTTTGCACCATCATGTGGATAACGTATTGTTAGCATGCCTGGAGAGCAAGAATTTGTCTCTCATTGAGCACCTTCTCCATGAGTGTGATCTTGTTGGAAAAATACTTGAAGCTGAGAAGAACTGCATGTTGACAGCTTGTCCAGACAAGGTAATCTCTAGCAAAATTTTTTTATCAGCATATCTTTGGCTTGCTTCATAAACTCTACCTGATGGATGTTTGGAACAATGCAGCCAACTCTTCCTGCAGAAGGGAGAAAACCACCTCGAATAGGAAATATTGGGCACCTGACACGAGTATCGAACAAACTTATCCAGATGGGGAGTAGCAATAGTGAAATTCATGCATATTTGCAGGTTTGAAGAACCGTACTGGATTTCAATCACGCACAATTTCTATGCTGGCAATTATTCCAGATGACTCTGTCCTTTAAATATATATTGATCAACGATTGAATTTTGTGGCACGGTATACTGGCTGATAATGAGCTAATTGATTTCTTTTCCCTCTTTTAACTTGCACTGATTTTGTAGTACATGTTTAATTCGGTCTTCTTGAGTCTATTAACAGTAAGATCAACCACTAGTTCTTCTTTGTCTAAGCTCATCTGGCAATATTTTGAAATGCACATCTGTCATGTTCTTATTTGCAGAAGGTCATAGATAGCTAATTTTATGATGAAATAATTTGTAAGATAGATATGCCCCAATGAAATTTTCACATTCAACTTCTTTTTGTAATTGATCTATTTCAGGAGCGCAATGAATGGAATGATTGGCAAGCAAATGTTCTCTCAAAGCGTAATGCAGTAGAAAATGTGTACCAATGGACCTGTGGGTAGGCTCTCTTCACTCTGCTACTCTCAATTCAACTCGATGCATGCTTTGGAATCAATTTCAACATTAAGCACTTCTTGTCGATGATCAACTTCCAACCCTGAGGAAATTCCCGGAAAATAGGAAAACCAGTGAATTTTCTCTACAGCTAGTAGTAAAAGCAGTGGAATCTCTAAATTTTATCTTTTCACTGTAACAGGCGTCCAACTTCTCTTCAGGACCGAACTAGAGATAGTGATGATGATGATTACCAAGACAGAGATTATGATGTTGCCGCCCTAGCAAATAACTTAAGCCAGGCATTTCGATATGGCATTTACAGTAACGAGGATGTTGATGAGGTTTGAAAACACTTTTAAACTTGTTCAGATTGTCATTTGAATTTGGTTTCTCTTTTAAACAGGGTATGCTATTGTGGGGAGAGATTACTTAATGACTATATAGGTCTCAGTAGACATGCTTATAACTGTGTAAAACAAGCAGAGCTCACTTCAGCTCTGATATATAAGTTGTTCTAATTGGGCTCTATAGTTGGAATGCTACAAGCATAACCACTTTGAACTAGTAATTATTTTTCCCTTATTTTATGAGCCTGTCCATAAACCCATAATCCTTGGATAAGTATTGGTTGGGTTTTGCTTATTAGTAAGTTTTATAAGCATTATAGTTTTGATAGGCAAATTATTCCATGCATTTGTTTTTTTGCTGTAGTCCAACAAGTAGTATGCCAGCTTTTACTATTGTTGTGGTTGCCTATCAACTTTTTGCATACGAAGTTTTCATCTATGATCTTCGCTGATCTTCCAAATTTCTTGCAGGCCCACCGCTCATTGGAGAGAGATGATGAGGTAAATTTTTTGTTCATTTCCAAGTTCTTTCAAGCATGCATATCTTTTTTTTAAAGTAATTTCAAGCATGCATATCTATTTGTTGAACAAATTGTGAAAGACATTCACAGACCAAAACCTCTCCATTACCAAGTTGCTTTTGAGGAACATGGCCTAATTGGAAACATGCATTATGCAATAGGATCTTCTTGAATTTACTCTATGTCAGATTCAAGCATTATACCATTTCTTCCATTTGTAAGTGTTTTAACTGGAGGAGAAAAATGTTCCTCTTGATTTATATAATACATTGTAAGATAACTTACCAATGAAAATTTGTTGTCTTTCAAACATAAATCACCTAAGTCTTTGAATGGAATTTTATGAGATTTGTTTCGATGTAAAAATGGAAAAAAATCTAGAAGTGGTCATCTGGGACTTCTATGCCAGGGTACTTTTTACAGTTACCTAAACAACATTGTCCTTAGAACCAATCTAGATCCAGACTTGCACTCTAGGAGAAATATACATTTATCATGAAGAATGGCTTTCTTTTGAAACTTCATGAAGCCATTTAACCTATCATCTCCATTAGGTATGGTGCCCGTGGCCACTTTGGTCCGATTTGTACTCCCAGCACTGTAGTATAGGCCATCTCACTTCTGTTGGTTTTTCCTGCCTGCTAACTCCCAAATGCTCCTTTCTCAGTTTAATAATTAACTTTTGTTATTCCTAATGGAGAAGGCTTTGTTTTTTAAGTAGAACCACTTATGTTGTCTTCTACAAAATATGCAAAAAGTTTTTGTAACCTTATCTTATTTTGATGAGTATTGACTTCCATGGATGGTTTCATGGCAGGATGTATACTTTGATGATGAATCTGCTGAAGTTGTCATTTCCTCGTTGCGTCTTGGAGATGACCATGAAGGGTACACTGCCAATCTTTATTATTTTCATTTTTCTGATAATAAATAATTTGAAAATTTCCTCCATCCATGCTCTGGGAAACCGTTCTTTTGGAGAAGCCATAATTTCTCTTCTAATGCTGCATCTTTTTTACCTAGCACTAGATCACCATAATCTATTTTAGGCTGTCAATTGCTGATGCAGTGGTTTTAACACTTGTGAAAATGAGGTATTTCTACAAAGTAGAGCCCAATAGCGTTCCAGCTTGCTGCTTTATAAACATTATTGTGGTTATGAGGGTAAATGAGCAGGGAGATGTGATGGGGCTAGAAATAGATGATTCCTTCCTTATATGGCAAGCTGCGAATCAGGAACAGTGGAATAAAAGAGTTACTTGATCTGCAGGTGTTATCCATCCGCACCGTGTGATTTCAATTTAACCTGTTTTATTATGGATTTTCCTATGGTTTTAAGCCAAATCTGCTGGAGTAAGAAGTCTTTCCGATTTACTCTGATCTTTAATCATGAGAAAATGTTGAGGTTTATTCATATGCATATCTGTCTGTTCATTTCAAATATTGTCATTTCCATGTCTTGGCAGCTTATTTTATTGAGACTTCTACTTCACATATCCATTTTTGGTGTGCAGAGAATCTCTTTTCACGAACTCCAACTGGTTTGCATTTGAGGATGACAAAGCTGCGAGCAAGCAGCATCCAACTGGCTCACTGACTGAGGCTTCTTCGTCGCTTGACAGCAACCCAAGCCCAATCTGCAATATCAATGGAGAGGACGGTGGAAACACAGCTGGCCCTGAGCCATCTTTATCAGTTCTTGAGACCGGAGCAGAAGGCTCCCCAGAAGAGACTGGCAAGTCTAGCAAAACCGAGAAGCCAATTGAGTGGATTGAGTGGCGAGAGAATTCCGATCCCGTCGACCAAGATGATGCTACTGATCAATCTACTGCTGTGCTACCTAATGGCGAAGTAGAAGAGACAGAGAGTCATGCCTGTCATGTCGAAGAAGCCAATGCACCTGAATCAGGGCCCTCTCCTTCCACCGAATCACCATCAGTGCCCAATGAGAGAGTTGCTGGCTCCGAATCTTCTCCTCCAGAGCTGGAACCATCGGGCAATGGGAAGCCAATTTCGGCTTCAGCTTCCACTTCTGAGGATGGGAAGTCGGCACAAGGTCCAACCAACGAAGGTACTCATCATGAGAACAAGAAAGATGAAGGTGAGGAAGAATCGGCATCGGCGGCAAACTGACAATCCTAGACCTCGACAGAGATTGATTTATTGGCTGACTCGGACAGAGGGGCCTTTAGTATAAGATATCACATTTAGTCCTTCTGGTGGGCGTGCCGACTCCATGACCATGTCTTTATCAGGTTCTGTTAATGGGGTACGAAATCATCAGCACTGGCCTATGTTACAGTTTTTTCCCTCGTGCCGGGGGGATAAGGAATAATTGAAGTTCAAAGAGGATGGAGGCAGGAGTGCTAGATTTCACTTCCCAATCAGTTCGTGTATCTGCTGCACCTGCTTGAAGTGGACGTCTTGATTATTAATATTCTTTAGCTTCACAGTTTTTGCTTTTGTATCACATGGTTGTCCCGTCCAGTCCTGTCCTATCATGTCAAATATCGGTGGATATGTAAATGAATGGGATTGAATCTCCAGAGTTTCGTTCTTACGGTCGCCTCCTTCCATTCATTGCCAGGATATGAATACCTTGCCAGTTCTTGTTGTGTTTGCGGTTTCTTTCTTTTGGAAGTGCCATGACAGGTCATCGTCACCGCATAGCCTGACAAATTCTTCACCGGCTTTATGAAGGTTATGTGACAACATTATTATAACACACACTTATCGGTTGAGTTCATACATGACGTGACAAGTTCAGCTCATGTAAGAATCCCTCCCAGCTTTATAGAGGCAAGCCCTCGTAGGACACATGGGATTAGCGCAATTTCATGAAAAGGTGGCCAGTATGATGGCTGTGTTTACAGTGTGGTCACAAGTCGTGGTGCACGCAAGATGTTCATGCATATGCCTAGGCTTCATAGCAAACTCGGGTTGCATAGACCCTAGGCTTCACCCGGAACCCCCACACCGGGAGGAACAAAGGAATGGGCTTTTAGCTTAAATGGGACAAAGGCTCAGCAGAGCATTGGCAAACTAACATCGGAGAATGATCTTTCCCATTCCTATTGCAGATCAAATCACAACCCTATCTTGTCGAAGCTATGGATGGACAATGAGTCTAGAGGCAGGCCTTCTAGGTTTGAAGTCATTTGGACTATAGATCATGGGAAGGTACACTTGTAGTACAAAAAGCTTGGGAGGGGAGAGAGAGAGTACAGAATTCCAAACTGTATCAGCTCTCAGAGAAAGATCAAAAGAACCATAAAAGGAACTAAAAATATGTACTAGGAATACCCTTGGTATTTGTGGGGAAAAAACATTGAAAATCATTCAGGAGGAGCTACATGAAATACAGCAACGTGCACCCTTTAGTGGAGAACATGAATAGAGAACTGAGCCTTCAAAGCAAATTACAAGTAGAGCTTATCAGACGGCATCACCATCAAGATGTCTTATGGAGACAAAAATCAAGGGAATTCTAGTTTCAAGGAGAAAGTCTTATGTAAAACAGACATTTCATATGACAGAGACGACGTGGTGTCCTGAGTCAATAAAATCAAATTATTTTTGGGATTATTTTTTTCCCTTAAGTTTTATTTAAATAGTCCTAATATAGCTGAATCTTGTTAGATTGTGACACAATGTTTGCACTATTATATAGTATACTCGTTACACACAAGACGGTCTTGGTTCAAGAGGGAGACAAAAATACAGGATTATTTCATTTATATATGGTCATAAGGAGAAGAAAAAGCATGCAATGGATAAATGTCCAAGGAAAAATTCTTAGGTGAGGCGAGATTACGGATGACGTGGTGAACCGCATAAGTAAATGTTTCAAATTAGAATTAGAAAATGAATATTATTAATGAATAAAAAAAGGTAATGATGACACGTTAAACATTTATTGGTGGAGTTCACGGATAATGTGATGGGCTGAGCTCATGCAATAATCTCTCCCAAAACTTGACGTGGACAGATGTCCAAATTTCATTTTATCAAATAGGTTCACTGTTAAAATGTTTGTTATTTCATTTTCACTCTTATCCTATAAAATAAAAATAAACAATTTAAAATAATAAATCTCTCTCTCCCTACCCATGATCCCTGTTTGTTATGCCCTTCCCGACTTCCGCCCGCCCCTTTGCCCACGCGCACACAAACACTGTCTCTAGCAGCTCAAATCAAAGGCGTCGCCCGATAGAACCCTGGACTGCATCTCACGCCCCCCAGTGGCTGAGCATCTCCGCCCTCCGCCTCGACACCGAGATGCTCAGAGCTTCAAACTGTGGACACCATCGGAGAGACAGAAGTTTTGGATCCAAAAACCTGTTTTTAGAGCTTCCGTTGTGGATCAATTCAAACCGGATGACTAGTTCCTTAACTTTCATTTCTTTGTTTCACTATGGAATATTGGATTTGAGCAGCATTGTGTTGCACTGATTCCACTAGTTGCCGTGTGACCCAAAGTTGAGGAGGCAAAGTGTTATCCCCATTTAAGGTTTAAAACGCCTTAAAATTAGCATGGATTTCTCGATTTACCCTGTCATGGGCATTTGTAGGCATGCATACCTGACCTTGGGAATCAATTGGGTGAAGCATGCCAATAATTTAGTAGCTTATCATATGAGTGTTTAATAAAAAGGATAAGAGCAATAATGACGACTCTTATTTGAGTGATGATTACTAGTCATGATCCCGTATAGAAATTGGATGGAGTATAGTGGATTAAATTTTTATAACTATATATGATCAATCAATTTTGGACTGCACAAGTTAAATTTTGTTGATGTGAACTTCATGATTTAGCATTTTGACTTGATGCTTTTCTAAAATCTGTTCAAGAAATTAAAATCTAAAATGAAAAAGGAGTAGTAATCGGGAAGGTAGGTGGTGGTGGTGGTGGTGGTGGTGGTGGTGGTGGGGGGGGGGGGGGGGGGGGGGTGGGGGGGGGGGGGGGGGGGGTGTGATACGGGTCCAATGGAGGGTCACCATGCAAGCATCCGGTGACTTTGTCCGGTGGCCGGTCGGGGCTTTCCGGCCAAAATTCGTGTTCGAGGCTTTCGTCAACTTCACTCGGAGGATCAACGGCTAGCGGGGAGCTCCTGTAACCAAACTGCCCACTCCTTCCATTTTCTTTTTAAAAATTTTTGAATTTATATATTGAAAATGATATTTTCGGGATTGCCTCAGGACATTTCATATATTGCTCACAATGCGTCCTTACCTCAGACCGCTCCCTCAGTTGCCCTGGTGGTGCAGTCGAAGCACTTGTGGGATGTGGCACGATTTCAGGCTACTAACAGTTTGACACGTGATTTCTAGCTCACCGACAAATGTGAAACCCGATTTCAGCAAAACGGTGGGACAGTTACGATATTGGCAGATGAGCTGAAATAAAATGATGCTATATCATCCAAGTGAAACGATCTTGAAATACACAACTCTCATAAAACCAACTGAATGAAAGCAACAAAGCAAACTGCTGATATTCTTCGTTTTCCTGATACCCTTCCTTTTTTTATAATAAGCTGATTCCCTGATAGTTTAACGCGAATATCTACAGATGTGCTTAATAGAATTGAACCCCCCAAATGTTCAGAGACCAACTCATATCGTCCCCTCTTCGATGCGGCCGCTCTTCGTCTGATCCCGGTTCGCCTCCACTTCCTTGGCCGTGTCGTATGATGCGTGGAGCCCGAAGAGTATGTAATACAGCAGGAGGATGGCAGTCCAGATCCCAAACCGCTGGAACGATGCCCCGTCGATCGAGCCGAGGAGGAAGATGTTGATGGCGATCGAGGCTGATGGCAGCCACGGGACGAGTGGGACACCCCACAGTTTTGGTTCACGGGCTTGCGGGACGAACACCCTTAGGGCCACTGTTGCACCGAACCATATTGGGATCGTGACTGCAAAACCGATCCAGCCGCCACTGCCGAGAGCCCAGTAGATGGCGGTTGCAATGGAGGACCCGATGATGAGAATGAGGCAAGTGATGAGCTTGTTGCGTTCCAAGGGCGAGGTCTCTCCAGTGACATAGTACCGACGTACAAGGAGGGCAACGGCGACGAGCATGAAGATAAAGAGGGTGGAGATGGAGAGGAGGTTCGACAGGATGTCGAGTTTTGTGAAGAAGGCAATGACGGCTGTGGCAGCGAGCATGGCCACCGTGGCATTCACCGGTGTCCCGGTCTTGCTGTTGACATGGGCGAACCATGGCGGCATCATGTGGGTCCGGGCTATGTGGGTCAGGTAGCGGGCCTGGCCGACGGCGCTCACGAGGAGGACTGTGGTCATCCCCTTGAGGGCTCCAGCGGCGACGATGTACTTTGCCCACGTCCACCCAACCTTCTCGAACGCCACTGAGAACGGAGCGTTCACATCGATCGTCGTGTACGGCTGCATCAGGCAGAGAGTCACGGCCAGCAGGCAGTAGCACGTGGTGGTGACGACCATCGATCCAACGAGGCCGATGGGGATGTCCCTGGCTGGGTTCTTGGTCTCCTCGGCCATGGTGGACACGGCGTCGAACCCAACATAGGCAAAGAAGAGAACGGCGGATGCCTGGAAGATGCCTCGGGGACCGTTTGGGGCGAAGGGTGTGTAGTTCTTTGGGTCGGCTCGGCAGAGTCCGGCGATGATGATGAAGAGGATGACGGCGAGGTGGACGACCGAGGCCACATAGTTGAGGCGGGAGGAGCCCTTGGTGCTGAGGACGGCTAGGACACATACAACCACGCAGACGCAGACGGCGATCGGGTCAAGGTGGTTGTAGCCATCGGGGAGGCTGTCAGCCTTGATGACGAAATCAACAGGGTCGTGGTTGAAGAGGGTGGCCAAGTAGGATGTCCACGACCGGGACACTGCTGCCCCACCGATCACGTACTCCAGCAGGATGTTGCCGGCGGCGATGAACGCCATGAAATCCCCCAGCTCCACCCTCAGGTAAGCAAATGATCCTCCTGAGTCATTAATCGAGTTAATCGGTTCTCAAGTCCAACAAATGGAACCGATTTTAAATATAATAATAGATAGATGAAAATAGTTCCATTCCGTTCGAATTGCAGTGAATTGTTTATTAAAAAATTGATCAATTGGTTAATCAAACCGGTTAAAAAAATCTGATTTTTTTACATCTAAACCGGTTCTAGCTGGAACTTAGTACTCTGAATCAGACTGAAGGTTCCCTTGGTTCGAAAACTGGTTTATGCACATTCCTAATGTAGAATTGGTTCGGTTCCATTTCGATTCATGACCATTACCATACCTGCAACAGGAATCTCCACCGCAAACTCCGTGTAGCAGAAAACGGAGAGGAGGGCGGACACACCGGAGACGACATAAGACAGCACAACGGCTGGGCCGGCATGTTCCCGGGCCTCGAGGCCGGTGAGGACAAAGATGCCAGCTCCGATCACAGCACCAATGCCGAACCAGATGAGGTCCCACCAGTTGAGGGTCTTCTTCATCTCGTGCTGGCTCTGGGCCTTGACCTCATGGATTTCCCTCGAGTCGAGGGACCGGGTGAGGACCCGGTCCTTGAGTCGGGCCGGGGTGTCCTTGAGAGCGCCGAGGTAGTTCGAGAAGCTCTTGAACGATTCCTCGGGGAGGAAATCGGCCTTGGAGCACCCGCATCCCCTTCTCCTCACTTCTCCACTGCTCCCACCCATATCTTCTCGGCTCTGTTTCCATCAGATCATCGATTTTATCAGCCATTGATAACAAACAATAGAATAAATCAGTAACAGAAATCCGAATCAATCAGAGATCAGATATTCTCCGAATTTCCATATCTTAAGATCTTGCAGATCCGCTGATACTTAAACAGACGATCTTTACCCGATCCTCTGATCAATTCACTTCATTCGAGATCAAATGATCGAGTGCTTTCAATCAATCAAAGGTCATAATATCAGATTGGCAGGTTTAGAAAGTAGTTTGGAGTTCATTTGATCCGGCTGTCGAACTCACCTGCAGCTCGGTGATCGGTATCGAGAGAGGAGGCTGCAGAGGCCGGCGCCAACCTGGAAGAGGGGAGGAGTCGGGGGAGAGAGTGTTTCGGAGGAGAGAGGTCGAAGAAGTCACCGCCTGGCTCGACGGGAGAGGGGAAGGAGAGAGATGGCTTAAATACTGCGACGGCCATGGCGGGAGTCGCTATGTTTAGTAACAGAAAGCAGTTAAGAAGACAGAGAGAGAGATTCTAAGCCGTTGACAGATTCGGGATTGCACGTAGAGAGAGGGAGAGAGAGATTCGGGATTCCACAGAGAGAGAGACAGACAGAGAGTCCTTCCCTGTGTACGTCTCGGAAATTAACGGGGAACTAAAAGACAGGTTAGCTAAGAATTTCTCGACTATTGGTATATACTAGATATGCGACAGTATTAGTGTAATTTTATAAATTAATAAAATTTAATTATTTTAAAAAATTTAATAAAATTTTAAAAGTAAAAAATAACTTAAAGTGTAAATGAATTTTATTAATTTATTATACTACATTACGTGATATACTTATTACATATAAGTTCTTTTCTTAGTGATTTTTTTTCCTTTTCTCCCTTTTATCCTCCCTATTTTAGCCCTTTTTTTTTATCTTTACAAAACCAAAAGATAAAAATCTAATCAAATATGACTTATTTCAAAATTCAATCTTATGTGATCTATTAAGGTTGAGTTTTCGTATTCGAATCTCATATTTGAGCAAATTTATTGGAATGGACTCTTTCATCCTGAGTTTTGGTGGACACCGGCTTCCTCAACTAAATCGGACATTTGGCAATGTTAGAATAATGCAGCCACCGTTAATACTATCTGTTTACTTCATCTGATGAGTTCATAGTTGAATGCTGAAGTCGAGTATTATATTGCAAGGGGTGAGTATTTATCAAAAAATTGTAATTAATTCATTGTCAAATTGAGTTGAATCATAAAAAGGTAGATTTTTTTTTTTGAATATGAATATTTTTCAATTCATAGAATGTGAAATGATTTTTTTAAAAGAAAAAGATCAAACTATTTCAAGTGATTTGTATTTGCTGTTAATCTTCCTTCAGATTCATTTGCCAAAATAATCCAAAGATTCCTTGGCATTCAAAACCGGACACCCTGGGCCAGCTGGGTCAACACTCAGCTTCATTCCCTTATTTGCCCTTCTTCTTCTTCCTTCATATTCATTTGCCAAAATAATCGGAAGATTCCCTGGCATATATTCAAGACCGGAGTCCTAGGCCAGCTGGGTCAGGTCAACACTCTTTTCTTTCCCTTATTTTGACATTTCCTTAAAAAGGAACCGGTTTGGTGCGTCTAGATGCATTGTTCAACCTCTTTTTATCCCGTGTTTGGATATGGTTGAACGGAGGGGGATAAGGAGGGGAAAGGAAGAGACGCGAGGGGAAACTACGAGAAATATTTTGTATTATAATAGAGTGAATAAAGGGAAAAAATTAGCCTTTTGTATATGATTTATTATTTAATAGATGAATATATCCTTTTTATATATCAAACTCAATAAACTATTCACATATTTCAGTTAATTTCATCGAAAGAACTTTAAACTAAATAATTCAATAACTAAATACACAGTCTATTATAAATAATATATCTTAAATCTCATATAAATATTTCAATTCGGGGTTCCAGGACATAAATTCTAAAAAACATATAAATCTAAATACAGTGACATGTTTCTAATTTAGGTGAAAGAAAAATCATTTAGGGTTTTGTATTGATTTCGTAAATGGGTAATTTTATAATTTTCTTAAAGAAGCTTTCCATCATTCGTTTCACCTTCATTTAACCACAAATTAAGGGTGAAATAAAAGTTGACCTTGGAGGGGAACTAGCTCTTCATTTCCCATCCCCTCGGTTAAAAAGAAGCATTAAAGTGAAGGAAATGTTTCGCCTCCCGTCACTCTTTTTTGACCCTCATTCAAACATAGTGTAAGGAGTTTGAGAGGCAAAAACATCGTATCTTTCAAAGGAAATTCTTAAAAAATTATTTTTAAATCATGAGATATCATGTTCACCCTCCGTAAGGTTTAATGAGGTTAATATTCTACACTTAAATCTTGGATAAATGATATTTTTATTCCTTAACCTTTTATACGTTTGCCATTTTCATTCTAAAAATTTATTTTTTGTCATTTATGTTCTCAACTTTTTAAATTTTTTATCACTTTGGTCATACAATTACTTTTTCCATCTGAAAAAATATATTCCATCCAAAAATTATTTTTTAACAAAAAATATTTTTCAAAAAATAAAAATGGGAAAAAATAAATGAAAATGAAAAGTATTGGTTGAGATTTACTAATGATCATATCTCTTTCAAAATTAAGACACATACCTTATTCAAAATTGATTAATTATTATTATCATTATAAAATCGTGACTCATTCTGAGAAAAATGAGCTCTAATTTTAGAAATAGTACTCGCAGTAACCAATATTTTCTTAATCAAGCATGAAATATGCTTTTTTGAAAAATATTTTTGTTGAAAACTGATTTTTAGATGTAATATGCTTTTTTGGATGAAAAAATAACAGTAGAACTAAAGTGGCAAAAACTCAAAAGGTTGAGGATACGGATGACAAAAAATAAATGTTTATGATAAAATTGATAAAAAAGTGAAATGTTGAGGATCAAAAGTACTTTTTTCCTCTAAATCTTTCTCTAAGCAAAATTACTAGAAGGAACCCTCTGAGTTTGGACCTTAAAGAACACCATTTTATTAAACTATATTAAACCTTTCGTAATGTTGCATTAACGGGGTTAGTGTTCATACTAATTATCCAGTTCATCTTATATGTTCGAGGTTAAACACGAAAGTCTATGAATTATGTAGGGGGTGGTAGTAGAGTTGCTATTATTATGTGAAAGGAAAATGTGACAAATTGGGTATAAGAAGTCTCACAAGTGAGAGTGGCGCTAACGGTACCAAATTGTCTTTTTCAGTTTGATCTGCATTTTGTTATTGTAATATTTTGATATGTCTAACTTATTTTTACTAGAAAATAAAATATGTCCATAATTATTATGGAACAATTGTACTAATTATATATTTTCTCCATCTCATGGACATATGATAACTAATATATATTACTGAATAGGATTATTTGCCTAGAAAATTATCAACTATTCAATAATTTCCTAATCCATCACGAATTTTTTTCCTAAAAAAATATGAACTGTTCAAGAATTCTCTAATTTACCACAAACTATTTTTTTTCAAGAAAATTACAAACTATTCAAGAATTCCTAAATTTACAATATTGTTAATTTTACATATTAATTATTGATGTGTACCATTAATTTTATTGATTGTGCAAATAGAGCGTAACGTGACATCACATGTGGTATTCATCTGGTCATAAAAAAATCGCGAACTATTGTCAAATTATCTATCTTATTAGGAGGATGAATGTGCAAATAGATATTTCCTATTTTTATGACTAGATTGACATCACATGTGATGCCACATCAAACTCCGTTTGCACAATTAACAAAATTAACTGTACACATTAGCAATTTACAGTGAAAATTAATGGCGTCGTAGACTAGGGAAGACAGAGCATAATTTGTGATCGTTTGGGTAAAAAAAAAAATTAGTTTATAGTATATTAGGAAATTTTTGAATAACTCGTGATTTTTTGGGTAAAAAAATAATTTATGGTAGATTGAGAAATTCTTGGATAGTTAGTGCCTTTTTTATAGTAAATAACTTTACTAAATAAATAAATGATAATAACAAACAAATAATTAGGAGTACAACATACAAATACCATTTTTTAAGTTTAAAAAAAATTTCCAAAACACTCATGAATAACGCAAAACCCAATTATGGAAAAAAAATTATAAATTTAAAATTTCGAAATCACAAAAAAAAAAAACAAACTTTTAAAAAATTTTATGCGGTAAAACTTTAAAAGCTCCTAGATAATCTAAATATATTAAAAATCCTAGATAATAGAAATCCTTAAAACTTTAATGGGTTGTTTTGGATTGAAAGAGGGTACGAATTTAAGGCTTAAGGCATGCCAAGTAGCTTGCGGCCCAATCCGGAATCTAAACTCGGGAGCTGCGGATTGAAATATGAACATGCTATCTTAAATGAATAATACATTTTTAACAGATTTTAGGACTTGACTTTTAAATAATCAATGATGACTCCTTTCCACATTACCGTTATCCATGACATCGTACCATTACTATCAAATTTTACTTCGGGTTACATTTTGTTTGATTTATAATTACTTCATAAATTGGATAACAGGTTGTATTTTGTTACAACAAGATACAGACCCGTACTACGCACAAAAAAAAATAAAAATAAATAAATATGCAATACCGGCATGAGTTCATATCATTATACCATTTATTTATAACTTACTACTACTTAATTCATTTAAAATTCATTAACCTATAGTAATAAGTAGAGTATTTTCAATTTTCATCTTTATAATATATCAATTTTATTTTTTCATTTTTATAAATTTAAATTATTCGTTCAAAAAATGTGATAGATTTTTGCTGCTAAAATTATAGTTATATAGTGATATATAGTGAGATAAGGGAATCTGAGCAGTTATGAAAAAATCTTTACTCTTAGGATCGTGGATTTTGTGTGAGAGAAAAATGACTAAAATTATTGTTTTACCCTTAATATGAAAATCAAATACATATAATGAATTTTAATATATAAATTAGATTGATGGTAAATGTGGAAAACAAAACAAGATAAAATATTTTAAACGTTTGTCTATAATAGTTTAGATTATTTAAATTTTAAATATATTAAAAATGAATATCTGAATTTCATATAACATTTATTATTGTTGTTGTTGTTGTTGTTGTAAATCGGATGGAAGGAGCGGCGCATGACTGCCCTCACAACAGGTCGACTTGTTTGTCGTGTAAAAGGAAAAAAAATTGTGAATGAAAATAATTTATCTTATAAGAGTTTTATCTTTTAGTAAGTCTGAGAGGTCTGAATTAGATTATTCAGATCTCATTAAATTTTTGCATATTAGTGATTTAGAATGAGAAAAATTTATTTGTTACAATAATATTTCAAATTTAATTTTTATTTCCAAATGGGCTTTTAATGAATCTGCGGTGCTGTCCATTGGTCCCAAATGTTCATCATGCCGTTGAGGCAGTCAGAATTGGGCCTGCTTCCTCCACCTTTATACCTTTTCCTCAGCAATCTTCTCGATCCTTCTTCATCCTCTCGCTCTCTCTCTCGCTCTCCTCCGCCTCGGCGGCGCCTCTCTATCGGCAGCCACGCACTCTCGATTTCGGTCGCAGAAGATGAAGAGAGAAGAAGTGGACCGGTGCCAGATTCAGGAATGGTACCCCAAGTTCAAGTCCGTCTCCTTCAAGACTCAGGTCCTTCAGCTCCCTGAATCCTTCGTGGAGTACCTCCTCGACGATTCTGGCCCCTTCGTCCTCCCCGCCTCCGTCGCCGACGAAGATGCCCTACCCAATCGAGTCCACAACCCTGTCGACGCGGACGACTTAGAGGTATCCGAGTGTTCCGACGATGAATCTGAGAGCTTCCAGCCGCCATCCTTCCCCGACCTCGAGCTGAAGGTACGAGAATCGATCGAGTCTTTAGGCGGCGCCGTATTCCCCAAGCTGAATTGGAGCTCCCCAAAGGACGCCGCTTGGATCAGCCCTACCGGGACGCTACGAGGCACCAGTTTCAGCGAGATCGCGCTCCTGTTCCGCTCATCGGACTCGCTGGTCCACGACCTCTGTCATGCGTATGACTCCTGCAGCGACAGGGCCGCGTCGAGGCCGGAGAGCTTCTTCCTAGCGCTCCGGAAGTGGCAGCCGGGGCTGCGGCCGGAGATGGAATTCCGTTGCTTCGTGAGGGCCCGGCGGCTGGTGGGGATAAGCCAGCGGGAGGTCACGACGTTCTACCCAGTTCTGCTGGAGAGGAAGGACCAGCTCCGGGAGCTGATGGAGGAATTCTTCGTGGGGTGTGTGAGGGAGAACTTCGAGTCGGAGAGCTACGCGTTCGATGTCTACGTGACCAAGGACGGGTCGGTGAAGATCGTCGACTTCAACACCTGGGGAGCTCCCACGCTGCCGTTGCTGTTCTCTTGGGAGGAATTGGATGCGGAGGAGTGGGCGGCGGTAGAGATGAGGATCGTGGACGGCCACCGCGGGGTGAGGCCGGGGCTGAAGACGGCGGTGCCGTACGATTACGTGGACACGGCGCCGGGCAGCGGGTGGGACCAGTTCTTGCGGAAGGCCGACGAGGAGCTGCGGCGACAGAAGGAAGAATCGGCAGGTGCTTGAGTGGAGCTCTGTAATTTTGTTTCTCTGGCCTTTCCTATTACAATGTCTAAAACTTGGGTGATTAATTTAAATATATCAGAGGAATTGAATTGAACTAAAATTGTTATTATTGTTTCGATTATATCTGATAAAAGCAATGGAGCTTCACATGATGTGAGAACAAGTTTGAATGATCATGTGAACGGAGCTTAAACCCTGGCTTGGTTTTTTTATGAATAAAAGGAGAACAATATTAGCGATGAAATGATAATTCTGTCGTGCAAATTAGCGCTAGTCCCATCAATACAGCTAGCACAGTGCACGTGCCACACACTGAAAGTATCTTTGATAATAAGAGTGGATAAAAAATATTTTGATATGCATGAATTGAAGGCGAATGATAAGAGTATGGCAAGTGTTATCGTGTTTTGAAGATGCTATTGCAGTCAAAGGTAAATGGAAGATGGTGAGAAGAGAGGGACACTGCCCCATTTTTTAGTAGAAGATGGTGGGGGAGAGGGGAAGATGGAAGAAGAAATGGTTATTAGTAAAAGAAGTGGGGCACCGACAACGTGAAGAAGTGAGAGTACGTAAAAAAATGTGAGATTCTCTTTTTAAATAAAAAATTGAATTGACCAAGAGGGGTTGGGCCGAGTGGTAAGCAGCTCGGTGCCGCTTAAGGAGGTCTCAGGTTCGAGACCTCACGTACGCAGACACCCCTCTTGGGAGCCTCACCCGCCATTGCCAGGCGTGCGACCCGGGGCGACCAACGGATTAGTCAAGTATGGTTGGCTGAAAGATGCCATCTCACCGCTGGTGGGGCCTGCTTGGATACCGTGGCTGGCGACCAAAAAAAAAAAAAAAAAAAAATTGAATTGGAGAGGCGAGCAATTTTAAAATCTCAAGAGTGAGATCAGAACTATTTATTCTGTAATATAATATTAGATATTACCAAAGGAGTCAATCCTATTAATATGACATCACTAACGATTTAATATAGTAAAAGAAACTGGTGTTTGTTAAGGTTTGTTTAAGATAAGGTGTTTCTAACATACATTTTGACATGAGGTTGTGGAATTCGAATTACGATCTCAATTTTACGAAATCATTAATGGCAATCACTTGAGTATCGTCACATTATACCACCATATCATCAAAACTAGTGAGCGGCGCCATGTTGTACTACCGTTGAACTTGAGGCTTTCTCCTTGCACGGCCCTTCATTGACACTTCGTGCGCCACATATCTTTTAATGTGTGTCAATTCGCATTCAGAAATTTAACGGAATTCAATCCATCCAGATTCAAATAAAATTAGTTGACCGAGAGATATAATATCATAAAACTCTAACTAAAAACTTATTTGAGGAAAAAGGAGGATGACTAACCCAAACATCTCTCTATGTATGATTGTATAAGCGTATGGTGGAAAAAAGAAGGATGGGAGAGAGCTCTATTAAGCAAATGATGGTTTTGCAGCTTTCTTGAGATAAAAGCTGAATCTGTCTGATTCCGTTACAAAAATATTGACGAGAGAAGGAGACATTGCCAGGGAAAAAGGACTGACTAAATATGAACAACGTTTGATTCCTTGCCGAACTCCCAAGGCTTTTTCTTCGGTCCTAGGCTTTCGATCTACGCGTAACAAAAACGAACGGGTTCCGTTTGGCATGAGTCTGCAGGATCCATCAGCACATTAGGAAGAGAACCAGCAGAAGAAGCCCCATCAAGTTCCACAAGAAGAGACTCGGTTTGCTGGCAATCCGAGGCGCTGGTGAACTCAAACTGTGATTCGCAACGGAGTGAAATGGATAAGAAAAAAAAAAGTCCGCCAAGATTGTCTTTCGATATATTAAAAGGAACCGGCATGAGCTCACCATACATGGGCTCAAACTTACCCAGATGCAGCATAGACGCATTTCCCGTAACCTGCAACATATTGGGCAGTCGAGAACTAATTAGATCCTTAGGAGGGAAAAAAAATGCAATAAGGTCAGATGACTGCAGATGGCGAGTATCAACGTACTCGGGTTAGTCTTCGTGATGGTTGATGTCCCGCCAAAATTGCAGGCGATGTCGGAGTTCCCGTTCTGCTGGTAGTAGCTGTTGAAGGCGTAGGAGGCGTGAGAGAGGAGGGTGTCTGGCTCGAAGCACGGGCCGCCTTCCCGGATGGGGTGGCAGTCGGCCATCCCGAGGCCGCAGGCCCAGTCGAGCGCACTCTGCAGATCCACTTGGGACACGCCTGAGAGCGCTACGCACCAAGTCGTCCCGCCGATGAAGGTGGTGTTGCCCTCCGGAGGTGACATCGATGTCACTGGAAGCGTTGCCTCGGCCTTCTCTTCCACTGTGGCAACACCCTCTGCCCAGCTCGGAACTGCAGGTTTCAGCACGATTTCAAACGATCAGTCTAAACTTCAAATGAAACAAACAGAGATATGCAACAAAACCGGTCGAAACCAGCTTCGTCCACACACTTTCTCTGTCACCTTTTATGCTATATGAAAAAACCGGTGCATTGCTTCACTAATTATAAGAACATGGCGTTTCGACACGTTTCGGGTACTTTGTATTCCTGTCCTTATGCCATGAGCTTTAATCCCTCCAAATACTTAAGTATAACAAGGCTGGTTTAACTTCCGGATATCAACTATAATATTACGCCGAAAATAGAAACAAGCACAAAAGGAAGAGAAGAACTCGAAAAAGAAAAACATACTGAGGTAGCATTCGGCGAGAAGCAGGCAGCTTATGACTAGCAGTAGCAGGAGTTTCTTTCCCATTACAGATTTGAAGACCAAAACCTCGGCTCTGGTGTCTGTGTCGCGTGGTGGCCCTGAGCTATGACGAGAGAGCTGCAAACAGAGAGAGGGAGCAGTAGGAGTCAGGAAGGGTTACTGTTTTTCAGCTTTGATGGGAGCTGGAGGAGGAAGAAGAAGGGGAAGCGCTTGGGAGAACAGCACTAAAGGCGGGCAAATAAATAACATAAATGCAGGGAGTGGGGATGGAGGAAGACGAAGGAGAATCATCGGTTTCTTCGAGAGGAAAATAAGACATGTCTCTCAGCTCACTTGCTTTCCCTCCCACCCTCCCTCCCTCCCTCCCATTCTTTTCTATATTTTTATTCATTTTGGTGCCCATAGGATGGAAAAAAAAAAATCACTCTTAGTTAAAATGGGACAATTGAGTATATATAAAAAAAAATATACATTCACTGTTAAATGGAAGAGTGACTATCTTAGTGAAAGGTGCACAATCATCTAATAAAATAGAGAAACTCATGATAGAATTTTAAAAGAAACAATAGGATAAATAGAGATGACAATGGATTGAGTTGGTATGGATGTTTGCAAATCTGGACCTGCCCCATTCTCTTGACTCGTCAATCTGACTTGATCGTGTCACGATTAGGTTTGTGGTGGGATAACTGACCCGTTTAGATCCATTTTGATCTGTGAAAATAATTAATGCATTAAAAATAATGAAAAAAATTAAAAATAATAAAATAATATAATACTTGCATAAGTTTTTCATTAAAACTATGAAACATTTTAGAAGTCGCATATAAATTTTTATCATGAATATAAAGGTTGAGCTGGGTTTGATTGGACCGAAATGGATCATCAGTAAGATTAGAGATCTCATCCAAACCCGTGTGTAGGTCATTTTAACCGTATAGTCGACTTTTGTACTGACAAATTTTTTTATGCAAAACAGTGCAGTTGGTGAATTGTAAAGCTCTCCCGAGTTTCATGGCTTTTTGCCCACACTACTTGGTAACATGTCAGCTCTAGAATACATTACAATCGAAAACAAGCATTCACACTAAATAATAACGGGAAAAAAAAAACCAGACAGTGAGAGGATTAGGATTAGATTTAGCTATGGTGTAGTGACACCATGCACAATCGAAAAATAAAAGGTCATGAATTCAATTTGCACTATTGTCCATTTTCTCTGTTCGCTTTTAAGCACTTCGACCCTTCTATAAAATAAAAGGTTATGGGTTCAATTTGCACTATCGTCCATTTTCCTCTTTTTGCTTTTAAGTACTTCAACCCCTTTTATAAATGAGAAGAAAAGGGGAAGGACCGAAGAAAAGTGGTAAAAATATGAAATGAACTTACAGCCCATTTTGTTCCAAACTGCCCGTTTGGGGCCCATCTTAAGTTTGGGCCCAGGGCTTTAGTAGAGCCCGGTGGATTCCCTTAACTCAATTTCTTCCCTCCGTTTTTTTTTTTTTTTTTTGAATATCGAGGGGCATCAGAGCGAGGCCAACGAATTTCTGCGGCCTTGTGGGCACGCTAGTTAGTGCACAAGCTACGATAAACTTAGAAATGCTGTCTGATTCCAAGAGAATTCGACCCTAGGATCTGGTAGGACACTTGCAGACCTCCTCCTCAGTTTCTAACCATGAACCATCAACTTGAATCTAAACCATGCCCCTCCTCAAATAGTACACTCAAACCATCTAACTCGTATCGAATAATGAAGCCTTTGATCTCATCGATGAAAATTGGTCGCACGACCATCACGAGACATCGAGTGTATTGAAAAGTGTTGCCCGTATTCGGTCATTGCTTGAGATTCGAAGCATCCCATCCGTCATTGCTCTTCAGATCTGAAGCATCCCATTTGCCATTTCACACGTTGGTTCTATACAGAAAGAAAGAGCTCAAGCAGTAGGATAGGCTGGTCGATGTTGCTCGGGCTTTTTCTTCTTAAACAAGGCAATCGCATTCAAATCATGTGAACGGAGAAAATACATATATCGTTGGTACCCTTTAATGGATAGATTCTGCTCAAAACTGTATTAGGATCCACTGAAATTTTCTCCATTTATAAAATTCGAATCCGATAAATTATCTAAGGAAAAGAAACACCTTATCACCTCAACTCATTCGGTTAGGGGCACTTCAATTGAAGCAAGGGGCAGCTTACTTCGGTAACGACTCATTTTTCCTTTCTAATTTTCTCCTGTTGCTCGAAATGAAACATCCTCGCAATACTTTCACAACATTATGTTTTCTACCAGAAACGGACCAGTGACCAGACTGGCTGGGTCAAGATCTAGAAAAACCAAGGTTGGCCCGAATCCCTAGAGATACGGACATGTAATGGAACAGAATTAGCCTAAAGATCCAAAGACCAAATTTCTTTTAGTCAAATGGCCCATCTCATTCAGAAAGTTTCTAGTACAGTAGTTGTATCATGTAACAATTAATACTTGTGTGATATATCTCATTTAATTAGAATTTAACGTATAATCAATACTTATATATTTATAATTATCAAATTCTAAATATATATATAGATATAAAACCTAACAAACGACAAAATCCTATTTGAATAAATATACTATGTCACTGTTACCGTATGATACAACCGTTGAAGCCGGGTCATCCTCCATCTCATTTTCCAAATGAACGCCAACTTGTTCCGCGCGAAGTCTTTTTCTTTCAATGACTTTTGACTCTTCAAAGGAAGCCCCCTTTTTTTGACTGATTTATATCCGGAATATACAATGTAAAAGGAAACCGAAAAATGATTCCAATATGGCACGAAAATTGGACTCGTGCTCTTCCATCGTTGGTGTATCTTGTCTCGATTAATTTTGTATTGAATTTTATACCAGCTCATTATAAAATGCACATAGAGCACTATAAGTTTAAATTTTAGATGAAATACTTGCTAATTTAAATCTTAGATAAAAATATCAACTGAATTCATTGAGGTGAATGGAAATTTAACACATACACCATAAGCAGTAACAACAACGGTGTAAATTGTATGGTAATCTTATATCATAATACACCTTGCACTGGGCATCGGTTTTTGATAAAGTGTTACATTCAAAATACAAGGAGCTCATAAATAATAATCAAGCTTAGGTTCATTTTTACATATAGTTAAAAGTTTAATAGTAATCTTGTATTTCAATATGTAACTTAAGAAATTTGTGCCGTGATCAAAACTTTCTCCGTGACAAGACAAGTTGACTTCAAAAGTCGACGGAGGTCTCCCTTTTCCTTCGACATCGTTCCCCTTTCCCTGTGAAGGCTACATAGATTCCAGAGGGTTAGAGGAGTCTATCCGGGGCCAACTAGCCTTCATTATATGATGGATGAAACGACTCTCAATTCGCATCTAAGAATCCGGGAGGTTGGGTGATGGAAAACGCAGAAAAGTCGGATTGAGATGATAATTAATGATGCGATTTGACGCTTCAATTCGACCCTCTGACACTCGGCTCAAGACCCAGCTGGAAATAGAGAAGAGAGAAGCTGGCTAAGGAGAGGAATTTTGCTCAATATGAAAAGTCTCCGACCGGCAATTATTTTTACAAAAAAAAAAAGAGGGTGAAAGGAGAAGTATGAGTATTATTATCATTGAATTGAAGGTTCAAATCCTCTGGACAGGCGGAGCATATAAGAAAACTGGTTCAACGAGAACCGAACTGAAAAGAACCAGATCTCCTTGAACCGGTTTTATTTTGGTTCGTTTTTAGGATGAAAAGTAATTTGATTAATTTTTAAGTGTAACCAATTTGATTAATAGATTCAGATCAAACTCAACATGTTTTAAATATAATACTAACAAAATAAAACGAATCACCAATTAATTAGCCCTAATTCACCTGTTCGAACCGAACCATTTACTTTTTTGAAGAATTTAGTGGACAAAAAAATTTAGATCGGTTTGAACTGAACATAACCTTTTAGAAAAAACAATAAAGCCAGATAATTAGTTAACTGAACCAGCTAAAGCAACCACGTTTTTCCTCCTACTGGATTGGACTTATTATACTAAACCGAACTAAAACGATTCTTTTGTATCGGTTCGATTAGAAACTGATTCAGCCTCCGAATCAATTTCTGCACACCCTACCAGGACCTTTTGGTTTATCCTACCATGTAACTGTAGTTGTATGTGGGATTAGTCGGGTAAAATTCGTATACCCTGCTCCTGGCCGAAGCGGGTGTCTCTTGGACTGGGCAATGGGGGAAAAAAAAAAACAAAGAACAAAAGGTGAAAGGTCGCTTTACATGGATTGGAAACTAGTTCCATGGTGCCAAGTTGACGATATGCGTCGCCTGCGGGGCATCAGTACGGAGCTAAAAAGACTATTATAGCCTTAGCCATATAATTTATTCCACGCCACAACTGAGTGGCCAAATCAGAGGAGAGGAGAGGAGGAGGAGGATGGGAAAGTACTGCTGCTTACCAGATGACGAAGGCATAGACTTCCAAGGCTTCCTCATCGTTGTGGTCATAGCCCTGGTCATCTTCGCCATCTGCATGCCCCCGCCGAGACGTCGTCGAGTCTACCTTTGCCGCCCGTGGTGATTGTGGGTTCCCAATCTGCCTCCCACGTATTTCCAGACTTTCAGGTGATCAGTACTTTGCCTGCTGTTCCTTAAAGAGTAATTAACTCCGAGGATGAGTCGATCAGAAGGTTAATGCTATCTTGAATTCTTGTTATATGGTATCTATAGCAATACCTACTCAAAAGAGACATCATTTGAAACATTATTGTAGTACGATCCTATGCTTTGCTTCTGACACTGGCAATGAGCTGTAGATGTTTTCGATTGATCGGAATTAGCGTCGTTGAATATCGGTAATTGATGGTCCTTTTCTCACCCTATTTCTCCGGTAATTGCTCGATCGAAATCTAAGTATCTTTGCCATATCGTGGCAAGATACCTCAAAGTTTAAGGTTGTTGATTCATGAGATGCAGTTGCAACAGATCCCAAGCCACATAAACTACAATAGGGTAGATTACATTAAAAAAAAACCGTGGGTTTTCTATTTTTATCGAATAAATGTCAGAGCAATTTTTGAAATAATATTTCAGATTTTTTCCAAGTCAAGCCAAATCATTAACTGTACTATTAAATGCTGATATATCATCTTTTAGGTGGCCTAATATGCCACGTGTCATTCTGCAATTTGTTGAAAGTATAAATCATACAAATTAAAAAATAAAAATGAAAGGGATATTGGTGGTCGGCCGACGGGCTGGCGGCCTTGCCGAGTCCAGTGGTTCTCTTGCTTTGTTACCCCTCTCCCTTTAAAATTTTATTTTTCATTTTTGTTTTTGATTCTTTAATTTTTTTTATTTTAAAGTATTCTACCAATTATAGGATGGCATGTGGCACCATATACCATGTAGGATAAGTCATGTTAACATTTGTCGGTGAAGTTTTGGTTTGGCTTGATTTCAAAAAAATGTCAACAATTTGGCTCAATTCATGAAAAATAAAAATTTTATATTTTTATAAAAAAAAATTAAAGCTTTTAAATTTTTTTAAAAAAATCGCAAAGACGGAATTTTTTTTTTTAAAAAAATGTAATTTATCCTATGAAGCACTGCCTAACCTGTCTTACAAATTATAATGGGACCCGACCGAAGTGGTTCGGCCAGGACATAGGGACCCCTGGTTTGTTCCTTCGTGATACAAGAAGAACATTAGATATGCCATTGTTTCTAAAAACCATCTTCCTTTCTTCCCTAAATTTTATTCATGAAAAGCCAATTCATTCTTCCTGTGTGCATTTTTCTTTTTATATCTTAAGACATGAACCATAACAGGGATGGCTTGGGTACGGGATCCGGTTTTAAAAGTTATCCGCTCTATGATCAGAGGGATCCGGTGATGGGATGTTCTAGCATCGTATTTCCTAAGTTTGCAATCGATTCAAAGGAAGACCGTAAATTCTATCCATTGGGATTTCATATATCAACAGGATGTGATTGTGATATAACAAAATTTTCGCCTCCATGTCTGCATCACAAGGCCTCTCGCTTTTAGTTAGGATCCATTGAGCTCTCAAATGAACTTTTGAGTTGAGGTAAGCCAACTACAAGAAAGAATGCTGATCAATCAAGTTAAATGTTAGGCTACTACACTTTCAGTTCGATCATAATTATGCCAAAGAATCCATCTTATAATACTGAGTTATTCATTTCGAGCATGTATGACTCAAATATAAGAAACGGTTAATATACAAGACCTTCAGTGCTTTTTTTTTTTTTCCAAAAATCAAATGTATGGTGATGATAATGTGGCACTTGAATGGCATCTCTCGATGCCATTTTGGGTGGCTGTGGGTAAGCGTTTTCATGAGATACTAGAAGGAGGTCCACGCTATGCAGCTGGCTAATGTATGGCATCCCTCCATATCAACAATTGAGCAACATGCTTCCTCCTTAATATATAGAATAAATATAGATTTACATGGCAGTTTAATTTCTCTATATCAATTCTAAAATTTTATATTATTTTAGGAAAATATGGTTAAATATCGATAGAACTGTAAACCCATGAATAATACTTTTACTGGTTCAATATTCAATCTAATTTTAAAATTATGTACGCTGATATTTAAATAAATATGTATAACTTTTTAAGAAATAAAATTATTTTAGAAGGAGTATTTCCCAGTCATGGTTTTTATTTAACTTGTCCTTATTAATGTGAAGTAATTAAAATTCGAGACTTCAGTACATAACAATGTCACGTAGGTGTTCACGGGCAATGCTCCGTTCGGGATTCGACTTTAAGGGCCCTTAGATGAGGCTATCGGGTTTTTGGGAGGCCTGAGCCGGGCCTCTAAAGTAGAAGCCCAAATTTCAGGTGGAACGAACTGAAGGGGAAAAAAACCAGACAGCCAGGGAAAATGGAAAATAAAGCAAAGAGATACGCCCACAACCAGAGTCAAACATCGATTAAATTACATGAAAAATTATTATTTTACATAAAAAGTAAATTATAATATAAAATTATTATATTTGATAAATATTTTAGAATGTTGAGAAAATTATAAAAAATATAATATTATAATATTTAATGTGATAGAAAATATTATAAATTTACAATAATATCCCTACTTTTTTTAGCAAATAATGACGCAAAAGAGCGATGGCCGCCCCGCATGAAAAGTGGGAATGCCGCCTTTTCTCAATGGGAAACACTCCTATATTAATTATTTCAATATGCTTTTTATATGGTGAAATGAAGTTTGGACATTTGTCAGCATCATGTTCAAGTGGATCATGTTAATACATAGTATAGATATAGATATAGATTTTGCTCTAGCTAGCAAGCATCGACCACCAAAATTAATAAATGCTGTCAATTTTTTTAGTTTGTTTTTAAGCTTTCATATAATGAGGCTCAAAGGCAAGTTTCTAGTTTTGTCTCAATTTTATATTGAAAAAATAGAAAAATTTTGGACAATATAAAAAAGTTAAACAATCAGTGGGACATGATGTCCAATCACTGGTGGAAGCTCGACAGCGGCGGGCATGTCCTTTCATAGTTTCCTGAATTCGACGTATCACCAACATAATTTGTAATTGCTTGCATATACCATATACAACACATACGTATAACATTTTATCCAAGTCCTCAACTTGGATTTCAGCGCACACTAATTTCTTGAGTGATACTATATTTTCGGTAGTACTATACGTTAAAGAAGGTAATATTAGTACTGATTGTCCACTATATCCGATACGTTAACTCGGATATTTCGTAATAAGAAGGTTGGATTGTCACTGCTGCTGCTCTATTTTTTTTTAATTCAAAAAAAGAAAACACTTGAGCAGAAGAAGGAGTCACTTTTTATCCCAGCCAATATCTGCACTCCATTTTATATGTTTAGAACTAGCAATTTGTTCTTTCCGAACCTATAAATGCATCAGACGCTTGTGAATTTGATAAATTCACATCTAAACATGATCGACGTCCCCCAACATAGACAGAGGACATGGTGTGTCGGGGAATCTTCTTAAAGAGGGATAGGGTGGAGAGAGGCGACGAGGACGACGAGGACGATCGCGCGCGGAGAGCAATGGAAGCCAGGGAGCTGGTGAGGTGATCGCAGAATGTATCATAACGATCTCACTCCGATGCCCATGGCGGTTGCCCTTTAGCCTGATATACCCTCCCAATCGCCCTAGCTGCCCCGCGGCATTTATTCCCGAAAACACCTGTAATCGATGCTTCGCTTACTTTCACCACTTGTTGATCGGTATAAAAGAGGGTATTAGTAGCCGCAACCCAACCACTCCACTATGTAATACTTGGACTTTCATGTTCAATTGCAAGTATACCAGACAAAATGGAGAAGGCAGATTTTGGGGCAAATCGGTTTAAAGAAGAATGAAAATTGACGGGAAGCTAGTAATGAGACTTTAAAGTCCGGTCACTAACAGTTTTCCTGCGAAACAGCTGCACATATAATCATTGGAGAAAATGATATTAGGACATTAAAATATACAAAGAAATAATAAAATTTTGGAATCGATACAGGAAAAAATATAAATAAGGTAAATTGGCTTTACAGACCAATTTCTATCGCCCACTAGTTAAGGGGCACGTGAAAACCAATCAATAGTTGATTCTAACAATTGTCATTCTAACCCTTTGACGTGCCTATAAGTATCCCAGGTAATCATTGAGATAACCATTCTCTCTCTCACTCGAACCTTTTTCTCTCTTCATTAATCACTTTCTATCATCATTGACCGGTTCGACTAACTGGAGCATTGAATGGTCAAATCGGACTATTCACCTCATAATCAACTTTCCTTTCCGGTTTCAGGTATTGGACCGATAGATCGGCTCTCTACCAGTAGAGTTCATGGACAAGCAGATTGGTTCGGGATAGGTTGGCTCTCTACTGGTAAAGTTCTCCACTGCTGTCGCCTCCCTTATAAAAATATCGTATTCGAGGTCCAGACCAGCTAGAGAGAATTTTATGGGAGTGTTTTATTTTATAATTGGTGGACCTAATTTAAATATAGACTGTCAAAGTAAAATTAAATATTTAGATACAATTGGTAAATACTAAAATATAATTATATTATAATACAAGGTAATGTCATCCCAAAAAATAATGGATTTGCGTCACTCAAGTAAGTCACTGAATTGGTAAGTCGCCAATCCCTAAAACGGACTGTCATGTACTTTATTTGTTGGGTTACGGGCAGGCATTTTAAAGCGGACTCTCTATTCATTAGATAAAGAAGATAGCCAAGATTTCTTGGTCCGCTCCTGAACTTAATCCAATTCCAAGAGCTCGGATCGAATCGATATTGATATACCAACAAGTGAATTGCTCATTCAATGAGTATTCTCAATATTATGCCTTGAGCAGGACTCGAATCTCCCAACTCACGTGTTTTCTCAGGAAGGTTTCTTAAACATGGCCTTTCGTGATTCCCGCGGGTAATCCCACGGAATAATTGAATTTTTTTTAGTTTATGCCGCTATAGTTTAGAAGTTTAATGTGTTCCGATTACTCCCATTTGAGCCGGGGTCGGTCCATTAAGGATAAAGCTCCCAAATTAGATTTTCTCGATTCTTAAAAACTCGAGCCTCAAACCTAATGGGAAGGATAAACGAGTATTTTATAACTAAGTTGAAACTAGGAGATTTATGTCCCATTAAAAACCAAGTTAATTAACTTACATGAGAGCTGGAATCTGACTAACTTTGGCCTTAACAGGCTGAATCCCCGGTCAAGGCACCGGCACCATCTCCGTCTGGTCGATGGTGACAATCACCACCGCTGCCACCACCACTGCCGCAAACACCAGCATCAGTGGCAGTGGAGGCGGAGCCTCTCCCTCCGCCTTTGGTGGTGGGGCTGCAACTGCCTCCGGTTCAGGTGGTGGTGGCGGAGTTTCCTCCTCCACCTACTGTTGGCTAGGCATATATACACATATACATATACATACCCATTTTATGTTAATATATATTTTTCTTTGAGTTGTGAATTTCGATATGAATTTTCTAAAGGAAAAATAATTAATTAAAGAATTGACAGGGTGAATCATAGGTTTCATTTAGGGTTACGGGCACGACAAGAAAAAGCTGAGTGTTTAAGATCAGAATTTATAAAATACGTACAGTGTTTATCGGAATTTATAAAGAGAATTGTCTTCAATTATAAGTGAGTTGAAAATTTTATAAGAAGATCTGGAGGAAATTCCCGAGAATGAAATAGGATTAGTGTACTTGAGGATCACCGTCACTCCATTTTTATTGGGACCCTACAATCGATCGGAAATTTAACTTAAGATTCTAGCGAATTTACCGGACGTATTGTGCTATCTATTTTATTTTCCTGTGATCATTTTAGGAGGTTTCAACTATTAACCTAACTTGTAAATTTCTTGAATATTTTTTCTATATTTTTTAAATAACAAAAAGGAATCCTCATTGCTATGGAGGAAAAAAAAAGAGTTGGAAATGTTTGACAACGGGGGCTTTGTTGTACTATACATGCTTAGCCGCTACGAAGGTTTCATGATTATTAATTCGATGACATGGAAGGAAAACATATTGCCACTCTGTATGCCTAGTAAGGCTAAATAAATACATTAGTGTGTTGACTTTCATATCGATTGGATACCGTTTGAAAAGTTATATCCTTTACAATTATCCCAGAGTTTCAGAGACGGATCCAAAAAATGAGTTAAGTGGGAGCAAACTGAAGGAATGACTAAAAGATGAAATTTTAGGGATTAGACAAGATAATTTAATAAAAGTATAGATAAAATTAGCATATTTTATACGAAATCTTACATGTTTTCTGAATTCAGGGGCCATGCCCCGTGATCAGTGAGCAGAAACATTGTACATACATACGTATCAAAGGATAAGAGACAAGCCACTCGAGCTAGAAGAGATATGAGCACGAAATACGGAAATAGGATGTGGGACTGCTCACCGGATGTTGATTAAGGACTTGGCCTATCTCTTGTGAAATGTTAAAACTCGTATTGGCATACTAGAAGTTACCCGTTCCCCCACTGTCGGCAGCTGAGGAACCTTGCCATTGTTGCAAAGTCCTCGTGAACTAATTGTCTTGCAAAACTGATTCTTAATATGGCGGATCCAGAAAACTAAGTCAAGAAGAGAAACTGAAGAAAGAGTTTTTTTCTTAAAATCGATGATGTCCGATACCATAGTAACCGACTAATCTATTGGACGGTATATTATACGACCCGAGACTTGTCATTAAACCCCAGATACCTGCCCTAAACAGAGTTGAACCCTGGATCTAGCTTAAAACATGTTATCATATAGAGGAGTCCAAACTCATTGGGCCTCTGTGATTTTCTCTAAGCCCGGCCCAGCCCAGGCCAGTATGAAATAAGAGTTCCCAGCCCCATTAATTCATTTGCTGTAATTTCAAATGATAGTTACCCACCCATCAAAATCTATTCAATCAACTTAAATCACCGGTTACTTCTAGTGGTAATCTAGAACGCCTTGATCTTAAATCGAGTGTGGTATCACTGTATCAAACTCCTTTTCTCATTACATAATTACTTTTCCGATGCGACACGTCATCTGCGCTGACTCGGGTCGGGGTAGTGTCCTCGCTTGGGGGGACAACGGTTGCCCTTCGTTCCAGGGATAACCGGTTGTAGAGCCGTGTAATATTGCTTTCAATTTTCAATAGTTAGCGTGTGCTCGTTAAACCGTAGAGAGGACAAGACGGATAAGGCAACTGTGCCAGACAATACATATCTGTTTCGATTAGCACGAACTTGTCATAACTCACGGTAGCTTAGCTCTTAATAGAATAGAGTTCCGACAGAATAGTGTTTGTTAATAATGTTTGTAAATTCTGGTCAATGGTTGACATCTCCAAAAAATATTATTAAAACTCCTTCTTAAACACTCTCCACTCTTCGTCGACATCCTTATCGCGCTGTCTTCTCTTCGTTATCGATTTTTCTTCAAAACTCAGGATCTATCTCTCCCTTTAATTATTACTAGTGTAAAATCCACGCTTCGTAATAAAAATATAAATATTTATAATTTATTAAAATAAAATGATGGTGGAAAAAATATATAATAATGTGAAGAGCATATATACTTCTAGGATAGATCGTATAATATAGGAAGACAGATTACTTTTTAAATTTACATAGAAAGTAAAAGATCTCATTCGATCTCATCATACAAAAAAAGGAAAAACTGATGAAAGCGAAGGACGATAGAGTCGACAGTTATGTGGGTACCACTGCACAAAAAAATTTAAAAAATGAGAAGAGAAAATTTCACGGGAAGCAAAAGCCAAGAAAGAAAGCTTGGATAGTTGTGTGAGCCTCATCATGTAGGAAAAATTCAAAAAAATGAAAAGAAAATAAAACTTCAGGAAGCCACGATGTGACGGTTTAAGAAGGTTATAACTCTTTTTTTTTTATATTAAGAATATAGATTTTGTAATAAATGTCATTTGTCGTGTCTATTGCTTCCCGTCACGCTAGATACGGTTGTGATAACAAGTTGAGTAATTTCCAAAAAAAAGAAAATACAATAATAATAATAATAATAATAATAATAATAATAATAATAATAATAATAATAATAAAAATAAATAAATAAATAAATAAATAAATTATTATTATTGTTGTTGAAAATATCCCGGCTTGGTGTGGTGTAAACTTGCCTAATTTTATATGCCACGAAGCGCTTGCGGGAAAGGTTTTTCTTACAGCGAAAAATTCATTTTTCCAGATCTAAGAACACTTTATAAACTCATAAATTTAGATAAGTTAATGTATATGATACACACACATATATGTATATATGATATTACCAAGAACTACGCACTCAATGAAAAAATCAAACATTCCAATTAGTAATTGTCATAGACTGCCATCCCATAAAAACTTAATTATTTAAGATATTTTCAGTTTATTTCGAATCCTTTCGAGGCTGCGAATGGACCCCGCCCATCAGAAACAATATATACTAGCCATATCCTAATTCCAGTTCTATGCTTATTTGTATTTTGATAATTTAAAGAAAGAAAGAAAGAAAGAGCATCTACCAAGAGGGGTTGGGCCGAGTGGTAAGCAGCTCGGTGCCGCTTAAGGAGGTCTCGGGTTCGAGACCTCACGTACGCAGACACCCCTCTTGGGAGCCTCACCCGCCATTGCCAGGCGTGCGACCCGGGGCGACCAACGGATTAGTCAAGTATGGTTGGCTGAAAGATGCCATCTCACCGCTGGTGGGGCCTGCTTGGATACCGTGGCTGGCGACAAAAAAAAAAAAAAAAAAAAAGAAAGAAAGAGCATCCAAGGACGATGTCCTGCCACGTGTGCAACCTCGCTGTACCCATGTGGACATGGATTTGGCAATCACTGGTCGCTCCACGCTACCTATCCATCCCCCATTAAAAGCGGGATCGGCCCCGTCCATGGGGCCAGAAAGTCTTCAATGAATGATTCACATTAGCTCTATTAATGTAATATATTTATTTAATTAAAATTTATTATTTATATATTTATTCAATTAAAATTTATCATATCTTTAAATTTTTTTATATTTTTAAAATCTTTTTAGGATTTAAACTATAATTATATACTTATTTATTATATCTCGAGTCCCAATTAGATGGATGTATTTATCACTTACGTGGTATGACCACTCCACTGAAGACTTTCTCCCATGAGGCAAAGTATTCCATGTAACGGGTATATTATTTGACAGTAATTATATAATATCACAAATCAATAAAATTTAGTCGTTTCAAGATTTTTAATAAAAATCTAAAAATAAAAAAAATCGTACAAGTAATTTAATGTTATTAATTTAAATACAACACTATTTACGTGATATGTCCTATCTATACCAGACTGTCTCCACCCGCAATCCATGCAGGCCTATATGAACCGAGACAAAAGATTTTAATGTCGGTCGTCTGAAATCACCATGGCTTGGTTAAGTATCGGACTTCCCCCCGCATCAACCGGCATCCCACTTCTCCCAGCTGTTCACACTCTTCCACGGTCAGCCCTGATGGCAAGAGTAAGAATCTTGATCGGGGGGGGGGGAGGGGAGAATCTTGATGGTAAGAAAAAGATGGAGTTCAAATTTAATTGGAGCCAGCTTGCACATCAGGGTTTATGTAGGCTGTGGAGATTATTATCCGGACCAAATCTGAACACCTCATGATATCACACTTTCACATGGTCGGGAGGGTACTGTGCGGAGGGAGTCATGATATTTATAACCTGTCATATATTTGTTAATGATTTTTATTGATGTGTTAAATAAATACTTGTCAATTTGTGATGTATATTACATTATATTTTTATCTAATCATATATTACGTGATATACTTGTCAAGAATAACAATATTTCGTATAGTACGACGAGTTCATGGCCACTTAGCGTAGATCCATACTCGACTCTTACAAGATTGTTTTGATGGAGGGTCCGGAGGAATATTACAATTCCCTATTCGGTAAAAGTTTTAGGAGGGATATGGACGAATTGCTTCTCCCTCCGAATCACTCAAAATCTCAAATTTTTTATCTTGCCAATTTGAGAAATTAGAAGAGATAAGAAGGGATTATAATATTTAAGATAAAAATGCCTCCACAAATTAATTTATCATACTTCTGTGACCTTCTTCAACAATAATATCTAAAAAAAAAAAATTTGGAGGAATAGACTGTCCGTACAGATCTCTCTTTCCCTCCTGTCCAAATCTCTCATCTCTTAATCTTTCAATCCAAACGGTTCATGTGTTTTTTCTTTTTCTTTTTAAATAAACATGTATTATTCATAGAAGCATAAAAATTCACTCCTTCACTTCACAATTTAATTTTCATTCACCTTCTTTTGACTTTCACTCCCCCTTTAGAGAAAAATCGTGAATTCGTGGATATGCATATTATCTCATAACATTTATCGACTTATTCTAGGAGCATTGGCAGCACATGTGTGTGAAAACTGATATTCCTTTGTCCACGTTGATTGAGTCAAAGGTCTTATCTTCGATTAGAACAGCAGCCATTTATTTAGGACCCCCAATGTTTGGATTACTTTTTTTTCTTTCCTTATTTTTTTAATATCGAAAAGTGTTCAGAATTCATCTTACCAATCTTCACTGTTCTGTATGTACATCAACAAACACACAGAATAAAATAAACTCAGAGGTGCTGACTGATCCTTAAAGAAAATTCGAACTGGAATGAGATAACATATTAATGCGCTCCTCCTTACCATGAGGTCAAACCCGAGCCATTCCCACTGCTTCTCCTGTACATCTCCGGCAAGATAGTTTATCAATGGCAGTCTTTTTTTTTTTTATCAGAAATTATCAATGGCAATCAATTGACTATTTAGTGCACCTTATGTTATTTTCCTCTATATTGCCAAGATAATTCCTTTCTTACCCCTTTTTCTTTATGCCTCAATATAACTAGAGGTCAATTGGTGCTACGCAAGGATTCTATTATTTGGTGAAATTGGTGAAGAAAGCAAGCAAGTAAATGACTAATAATTTCTCCATCGCAATTAGCCATTAGGGTCCTAAGTATATGATCTTTCGATAAAAATATCATGAAAAGGTACAGAGAAAGTAGGAGATAAATGTACGTGAAATAAGAAAGAAAAAAGAGAATGTGTGAAGAAAGGTTTAGTAATTATATATTAGTGAATTTATCATCACACTCATATTTTTTATGGCTACTAAAAATTACAATTACATTTTGATGAGTAATTTGGAAAGTAAAAAAATAAATATATACAATATAGATATGTTTAATATTTTAGTTCATGAAATATCATTTTTTTTTAAGATTTCGACAAATAAGTTTGGCATACTTTTTTTCTTATTTTATTTGGAAAAATTATCAAAGACACTCTTAAGCTTATTCTTCAGTGAAACAGATAAGTCTGAGCTTCTTATATGTGATGTTAGAATATAGAGTTATATAATAACGTTTCCCTCGAGAATTTATGTGTATAGGTTTTTGCAATCATAGCCGTACTCTTTGGATTTGAAAGTCCTTCAATATTCTTCCATGAGTTCTCATTAAAATACGAAAGATTTTACAGTTCAGTTATTAAACTATTTTATAGGTTGGAAAAATAATTATGAGTTATTATATTCTTTTTATTTATCTATTATCTATATCGTTGATTATATACTATTTAATTAAGCTATTAAATAATACGGTGTTTCATGTAATTTTTATATTTTCTCTCTTCTAGAATGACTGATATGAGCAGTACTGATTTGGACTATCCATTTAAGGGGTGAAACCTAAATAAGAATGGAAGTACAAAATTCGAGGGATGCAAAGTAAGTTCACTCAATAAGAATATAAATAAAATCGATAAGATTTGTATAAAACATTTTGCTGCAATGAAATGAAATATACATAGTTAAATTTAAGATTTTTCCTATTCCGGGAATCACCTCGCAACTCCTTAAATCCACCCCTAAACATAAGAAATGAGAGTTTTAGTTTAAAAACAGTGGCCCATGATGGGACCTCCCGACTCGAGCTGGATTAGTTAAAACTTATTGAACTTCTGAATTCCTATTTTATCAGCTTATCATCCTCTTTTACCTTCCTTCTAACTAGAAAAGAATACATGCATGTAAATGGTGTGCCAGTTCTGTGACACTTTCATAAACAAACAAACAATGAGAATCGAATTCATAACTTTTTAGTTATAAGATGGAATATTGTGTCATTATACTAAGATATCTTCCTCTTCCTCAATCATGTATTTTTTTCTGTAATTACTAGAGTCAATTATAATAACAAGATTCCAAACTGGAGCAAGAACGAGCACTGCTAACCAACAAATCACCAACCATAAATCAATGCATTGTGCACACACGAGCATGACTTATAAACGTTTTTGTTTAAATTATGCCACAAGAATTATAACACGACACGTGCAGAATTATAACACGACACGTGCCTCTTTATAGATTATGCTGTTTATGGACAGCTATATGTAGTTGTCACTTGTTTTCGCACTTCGAAGATGCATGGTATTATTGTTGATCCTCCGATCGTAATTTTAGAAATGATCTCGATGACACTATTACAATATGAAAATATAAGTAGAGATAATGTTGTTTCTTTCTTTGGGCACGATTTGTGCTAGAAAGACTTTAACCAAATTAATTGATAGAATATATTGATTTGGAAGGAAAGACAGTCAACTATCTACATAAACAGTGTACTGTTAATATAAGCAAAATAGATGATCTGAGAAAATAGACAGTCGACTATCTGCATATACAGGCCAACTGTCAGCATAAGGAAGATAAATTATTAGAGAAGATAGACAATCGACTATCTGCATATACAGTCAACTGTCAGCATAAGCAAGACAAATTATAGAGAAGATAGACAATCGACTATCTGCATATACAGTCAACTGTCAGCATAAGCAACAAATATCAATGAACAGTAATTGAATAAAATAATGCAATTGAAACTGTTACTGATTGTCGAGGCCTGTGGCAGTCACAGTTTCCTTAAGACTAATTCGCCCCCTCTCGATCGTGCTGAGGATACGTGGACGTCAGTCTCCCAGGATACAACGACAACAGAGCCGTAACGACAACAGAGCCGTAAGTAGCACCGAACTTGAAGCTCTAAGGTAAACTGAACAGAGTCCGAACACTATTGAAAAACTATGCACAAAAATCAGAGAGAGAGGTTTTGTTTTCAGTTTTTGAAAACTGTGTGGGTGTTTCTTTAGCTTTGAGCAAAAGGCTCAATTTATAAGGGGTCTGTCATTTAATGGCAATTAATCTGGCTATTATACCACATTAATACTGTACTGTTGGTTACACTGCATTAATACGACCGTTACAGTATTAATTCGACCGTTACACTTGAATTAATACGGCCGTTACCGTATTAATATGACCGTTACTATTGAATCAATACGGTCATTAAAATATTAATCACATTTGATTAATACGGTCATTATGCTGCCTTGATTAATTTCCTTGAGAAACAATTTCTCATTCACAACTTAATTGCCATTTTCCAACAATTATCTCCTGTGGCACCCAGTCCGATCAATGAACTGAAATAAATGGGTCAGGAGCAAACGATCGATCATGATGATAAGCTCAAGCAGTGACCTTGGATTGGAAGGAAAGGCTTCGCTTTCTGATCACTTATTGAGGCTGGTTTGGATGAGCGTGGGCGAGTTCGGGGTTCGCTATTGTTTTTGGCTTGGAGCAGCTCAACCCCCTTGTCACAACAAGGGCGAAGTCACTCGAGCGAATCTAAAGGCGAGAGAGTGCCGAGTTTGAGCTCCAGTTTTTGAGTTCGACTTTTAGAACCCCGAGCGAAAAATTTCCCGAATAATGCTGATGATGTCGGGTTGGTGTGCAAATGTGTACATTCCCACCTATCCATATGCATTTAATTGATGCCCTCCCTCCTTCTCCCGACCCTTCTAAATTGTTAAAGACTTTCCATCTCACTTTCACACTATTGCGCCACTTTCCCTCCTTGTCATGTCATGCATTGGAGAATTGTTAATTTAGACTGCTCGTAACTCATTATTTACTAATTTTATGTATTTTTAATAAAACTATCTAATTTTACTCATCGAAAACCTAATATTTCACTCTTCATTAAATTTTACTTGTATAGGATTTCTGAAAGAAAGATGCATGAAATTTTACGGATAAAGATTAAGCAAACAATCTCTTAATCATTCACGGGTTAAAAATAAGGCCACCCCAACAACACGTCTTTCAAGTGGTCAAACTTTTTAAGATATTCGTGCGATAATTCATGCATGGGCATACAGCAGAGTCATATCATATTAAATCTCCTTAAAAATTTCCCATTCATACCAAAGACAGAGAGGAGTTGTCTATTTAAAGCTCTCAACCATGAGAGTCTCAAATCAAACGGCTCACTCATCAGAACTCTCTCTCTCTTTTCCTCCCTCTCTCTCGTCTTCAACCTCAGAAACACAGAAACCAAGTCTCGTGATCGGGCCGGTTGCTGCTGTTTGTTCCAACTGCTACGATGAACCAAGGGGAAGAGGGGACCGTGAAGGTGGACGGGGACTACCGGAGGAGGGGAGTTCGATGGTGGGAGCTGGCCCTGAGGGCTCTCGTGTTCGGGCTCACGCTGGTGGCTGCTGTGGTTCTTGGGACAGACAAGCAGACCACCACCGTCCCGGTTCAGGTCTCCCCCACTCTGCCGCCGCTCAACGTCCCGATGACCGCAAAGTGGCATTACCTGTCCGCCTTCTTGTACGTTGCAATCTCCACTTCCTAGAATTCTTAGGTTATTCAGCCTTATCTTTTACCATAATAAAATACCAATTAAATTATAATTAAATAGCAAATGAGTAATATTGAATAAACTAATCGTCATAATTATTACTAATTATATCAGTTTTATTCATATTTTATCACAACGTTATCATAAGTAAAATCATGTAAATTTTTTGTCCTCCCTTCCATAGTACCCAACATACATTATTTTTTCATATAAATTTTTGGTTAGACAGTATCCTTTTATTTGCCTATTACTGCATCAACATTCTTTGGTTGTTGCATAAATCTTTTCTTTGAGTAAGTTCCTTATTAAATGTTTGTGAATGTAAAAAATTAATGGCCAGTATTATTCGAACCTAAATTAGATGGAGATTTTTGAATTTTTTTTTATTAGTAGTTCAAAGCTCACTTTTATGCAATTTGATAAAATCGAGATTTCAAGTTCAAGTCACTTCCTATGTAATATTACTAGAAGAAACTTTTAAACTTAAGTTATGCATCAACTTCTTGGACAGTATTAGATCTTTGATGGTATCACGTTAATGGAGTCAGTGTTAATATTAATTATTGATACCAAAATTCGAATATTATATAGTGAAGTCGCTGATTGCCATTACCACTTACCTACTTTTTCAAAAAAAAAAGGTCAGTCTTGTCTTCGTTGGAATTCACTGTTACATTTCTCTACAGGTACTTCGTGGTGGCAAATGCCGTAGCCTGTGCCTACGCAGCCCTCTCTCTCCTCCTCCTCCTCTTCAGCTGCGGAGGCAAGAGCAAGACTGCCGCCATGGCGCTTGTCGCCATTGCGGACATAATGAATGTAGCTCTGCTCTTCTCAGGCTGCGGCGCCGCAACGGCTGTCGGCCTCTTGGGCCGTGAGGGCAACTCCCATGTGAGGTGGAACAAGGTCTGCAACGTCTTCGGCAAGTTCTGCGACCGGGTGGCCGTCGCCATCATTCTGTCCCTGGTCGGGTCGCTCGGGTTTGTCCTCTTGGCCTCCTTCGCCGTCATGGGAATGCGCCGGCGGACCAACTAGGGGCTAGGCTTGATGGGCCGGCACGATCTCTTCGATGTAAAAGTAAAAAACTACAGCTCGAGACCTCGTTACTTATGGCAATTGTGATGTTGGTTATTTTGCTTATTCGTCGTTCAGAAGAATTTCGGGTTGTTGTCTCCTCCGTTGCATCAATTCTTACATATTTGTCGAAATAGATTGAGTAATGGTGTCCGATTTATGTGCTGATTGGTCTTGGCAACCTGTAACCAAGTTGAATTATGTGTTTTCTTTTTCTTTTGATATCAATGTATCCAGTACTGTAACAACCGACTAATCCACCGAATAGTGTATTTACAACCCGGGGACCCACATTAAACCCCGGATGCCGATCTCTAGAGGATTTCGAACCCGAACGCTCTTGGAGTTTATTCAAAAAACTTGCCACAAGTCAAATTATATGTTGCTTAGCTAGTATTACGACCCAATAAGAGGAAAAAAAAACTATCAGAATTATCGAGGAAAAAGAAACTCTCATCGTCATCGGTCATCAACTTAGAAACGGTCCGAGTACATGCACAGTTTCATGCTACCATAGGCCTAAGCTGACCGACTCGAGACTCGGTGATGTGATTGCTTTTCTCGATATATTGTTTCCATCGGTTACTGATGCACTTATCTTCTCCTGCATGGGTTCTGCTGTACGATATCGTATGATGAGAAAACGTTATGAAGATAGGTCAAGTTCTGTATTCCCTACTGAAGTCAGGTTCAAGGATGGGGCCGATAGGCGAATTTCTCCTTACAATAAACTGATAAACCAAGCCAAGCCATGCGACCCTGAAGAGATCTGTTCTCTGTGTATATTCATCTGGTTTGGATTACGAAAACATTATGTGGACATTTTTCAGTTCCTGATTAAACCATTCAATAACCAAACCGACCGTGAATTTCACACAAGTTGCTGCACTATATGAAATCCTTTACTTCACTGCATCATCACAAATGTATCTGTTTATATCATCCCAGAGAATCAAACAACTCTTTGCTTTCTTTGAATTACCTCAGCAGAGTTTCTCAGGCTCATTCTCTTGCCCAAAAAAAAGAAATCCAATGGCAGAGAACCAATTTCCGGAAGCAATAACTCCAATCAGGAATCCTGAAGAATAGATTCCTCCTGATCGGGGATGGGGTCATTGGGGAAGTACAGGAGGGGCGATGACCCGAGTATTGTAAGACTTGCAGTGGCTGCACTCCTGACCGATAATGTGAAAGTAAACCTCGGTTGTGTCATTGCAATCAATGCATAGAATCCACACTTGCAAATCAGCCCAGCATGGTGATCAGGAAGGGCAAGGAGTCTAGCCAAAGTTTGTTCATATTATATCTGAAGTTCTGGGACTGGGGACATGGACAGAGACGGGAGGAAAAAAAATTGCCAAACATTTACAATTCCGACCCCTCTGTTAAGCTAAATAGAAGGAAAATGCCACTTCTCGAGTCTTGACAGTCCAATCTACCAGACAAACCATTACATCTACATGAGTAGAAGATGAAAGTCAGACAAAGGGAGATTCAAGAAGTAAAAGGAAAAATGCCTTCTTGTGACAGTAATCCTCGGGCATGAGAATTGCTTCTATCTGCCCAACAAAGATTGGCATGTGTCAAGAACAAGATTGTCAAAAGCGTAAAGCGCACTCAAGAATTTGATTAAACACGTTCACTGAACAAAAGCGAAATCCCAAACAAAATGGACAAACTTTTCCTCAAGAAATTAAAAGGTATATCAAATTACAAGCACTTTGCTATGGCAAATTGATGATTGTTTTCCAGTTTCTGTTTATCCATTTGAACGTACCGATGAAAAAAACACCAACAAAACTTGCCGGATCTAACTTTTCCAGATGATTTAAGATGAAAATATAGGAACAGTTAGGAGCTCACCTCCTCATCCAGTTTCTTCCAGGTTGTTGACATGTTGACCACAGACTTGGAACAAATCGGACAGCAAAATCTGGTTCATGGGAAAGGGTAAATAGTTGAGAGGAGAGGAATCAGTAAGAACTCAGCTCTCATCATAACCATCGAAGCCTCCTTACTTGTCTCGCTTGAGCATCTCATAGTAACACTCGCAGTGCATTGTGTGCCCGCACCTCATCACAGCAGTTTCTTTCACGGAATCAAAGAGATACTGGTGAAAGAATAATGTTGATTGTGTTAAGGTGCGATATAGAGAAGAATCAAGGGCTTCTAAATACTTCTTCCTAAAAATTTATGTATAAACATCAAGGGCAATTACAAGATTAACCTCACAACAGACGGGGCAGTGGTGATGCATGGAATTCTCCACACATGAATGATTGTCTTTCAGACCAATGGAATAGCAAGAACCTGAGTCGATATCAATCAAGATTATCAAATAAGAATTCTTGTTCCATGCAAAGGGAGAGAGGAAATTTATGGGATGGACTAAATCAGAATCGCCAATTCATATTCCAGCATTAATGATCAGTTAGAGGCCAAGATTATTAAAGAAAATGTGACATCGCCAGAAAGAAAAAGAGCTTCTGTAGCAATCATTGAGACAAGGACGTTTCTAAGGTGCATACCACACTTCTTGCAATGGAAGAAATTCTCACGACCTCCAACGCTGTTGTCAATATTTCATGTTAGTTCTTAACAGAAATAATTCCCAGAACATTTGAAAATTTGAGAGACTGTTCAGTGTAAACTCACCGGCATATTCCACAATCATCACAATGAAACTGCCCCTTCTCAGTCTGCAAAAGTAATTACCAGAAAAAGCATTAATACATATATAGCATGACATGTAGAGGACTTGACTCCCAAGTCATGACTAAACATGTTAGCGAACAATTGATGCTCAAATCGAGACAGACGAACTGAAAATGAGAGAAACAAAATCCAACGAAGGATTAGTTACATTGTCATCGAAGAATTTACAGATCTCACAGAAGTACTCCCCCATGTTCACTCCACAGTTGGTGCACACTTGAGCGACCTTCAGACCATAGCAAATCCTGTCAAATCGACATGCTCACTAGCAGCAAGAAAATTGTGATTTATGCTGTGAGTGTAGCATCGCATACCGATTGCTCCGTGTCACAAACCGCACATATGACCTGAAACGTCGAGACAAGTGATATGACACCTGAAGATATTATCTTTTCCGATTCAAAAAAGAGCAAAGCAGTTGACAGCACGGTAGAACATGAACTCAAAAGGAACAAGATGTAGTAAGTGTATCATAATCATACTTGTTTCACACTGCAGCGATCAAGCTCGTGGTGGTCATAGATGTTGCTCAGCAAGCTCTGGATCAATCAAATAAATGTGATGCAAACATCAGAAACGTGTCCCAATAACATAAAGTGGACCAGAAACTTAGCAAAGGCCTGGCAAAGGCCATTAAAAGAACATGGATTGAGCAACAGAAATGAGGATATCAAGAAATAGCGATTCATCGCCAACCGTGTCTACATTTAACAGAGCATGTTCTGTACTTTAGCAGAAACTGCTAAAGCACGATTTCAGGAAAAATAGAAAGCGGACACAGCACAATCAGTTTACTGAAGCGATCGGAAACAGAGAACTGTGAGGGATTTCATCATTGCGGCGGCCTCGTTGTGGCAATGGCGACAGAAGAAGATCTCGTTACAGCAGGGAGCACGAATCTTGCACCTCCTCCTATAATGCTTGCATCTTCCCATCAGATAAAAGAGCAACAGGACATCAATACCCGGATTCATTTTTCTCGTAAAGTATCGAATTTTACAGTAGGAAAACCCAAAACTAAAAGAAATCAATGGTGAATGAACGAATGAAGCTAAGGTACCCGTAGCCCATCTTCCCGAAGCCAAGGCGATCATTTACAGAGCCTTTCATGATTTGCGGAGGAAGGTGTGAAGATGGAGCAGATGATAAAGCTGTCCCCCACAAAGATCAGGTAATGGAGAAGTTGAAGTGGGAAGACAGGCCTTCCTGATCCAGTGGGGAGAAGTGATGGATTTTTTCTTTTTCGTCTTCTTCAGTTCAGTTCTGTTTGCTCCAATCCACGCCTGAGAGTAATGAGGGCAGAGTGACCATACCACAGAAATACGGCGCCGTCGTATTGTTAGGAGATTTTTCATCATTATTACCATTTTATATAATATTATATCATAACTAAATACATTTTAATTGTAAATATATTTACATTATGCTTAGTTAACATTTATTACTGATTTTAATTTATAATAATATTTTTAATATTGCAAATTTATTAAATATACATCACTATTATATTAAGTGAAGGTTCATCGGTTAGTAATACAATATTTAAATTACTCGAGAATTGAAATTTAAACGAGAATTTTATCAATTATTAAAATTAACTGTGAAAATCAGTTTTTTGTAACAGGTTCCGGTTCCTATTTTGAGTAACTTATATACCAAAATCAAAACTAAAACTAGAGCCGCGACATTTTCCCCATTTTATTACCCGAAACCTACCTAAATTTTATTAAAATCTTCCCTGGATTTGCTTAGGTGATTTTAATGAAATATGCTCTCATGAGGAGTGGGGGGGAACTTAGTAAAGCTGCTAGAAAGATGTCTCAGTTCTAGAACTTGATCAATGACCTGAGATTGATTGATGTAGGTTTCCATGGAGCTAAGTTTACTTGGTGTAATAAGAGAACTGGTGATGGGAGAGTTAAGGAAAGGTTGGATAGAGTTTTAGTGTCATCTGATTGGAGAGTACAATTTCCTAATACTCAGGTAATCCATGAAGCTGCAGTAGGCTCAGATCATCTTCCTTTAGTAGTGAATACAAGTTGGGTTGAGATAACAAGCAAGAGGCAGTTTAAGTTTGAGAGTTTTTTGGACCACATCTGATGACTGTAGAGATGTGATTCAAGAGAGCTGGGGTAAGGATAAGATTGATTGTTTGGAGCTGGTAGAAGATTCTTTGATTAAATGTAAGATGAAATTACATAATTGGAGTTGAAATTTCTGTCCAAATAATTTCAAAAAAATTGAGGAGCTTAAAGAAAATTGAAGTTTGAGCAAAACAAAGTTGTTTTTGAAGATGATCAATATTTTGAGGATGACTTAATTCGAGAAATCAATGACCTTTGGATTAAAGAAGAAATGTACTGGCATCAAAGATCAAGGAATAATTGGCTGAGTTTTGGGGACAAAAAAACAAAGTTTTTTCATCAATGTACTATTCAAGGAGAGCTAAAAAGAAGATTTTACGACTTAAGAATCTTGCTGGAGTATGGATTGAGAAGGAAGATCAGATAATGGAATCCTTTAACACTTACTTTCAAAACTTGTTTAAGTCAGAGATTTCTTGCAACCAAGAACAAGTTCTTCAATATGTGAAAAAATTGGTTAATGATGACATGAATAAGATGTTAATTGCTGATGTTAGAGAGCAAGAGGTAGTTTATGCTGCTTTCCAATTAGGTGCCCAGAAGGCTCCTGGCCCTGATGGTTTTTCTGGGATCTTCTATCAAACCTACTGGGATATCATTGGGAAGGATTTTATCAAGGCTGTTCTTCACTTTTTTTTCCTCAGGACAACTTCCTTCAAGTATAAATTCTACTGAAATAGTCCTGATCCCTAAGGTTCTTGGTTCTGAAAATCCTTCCCAGTTTAGACCTATTAGTTTATGCAATTTTCTCTATAAAATCATTTCTAAGATCCTGGTTAATAGATTGAGACCTTATTTTTCTGGTTTGATTTCACCTTAACAAAGTGCTTTTATTCCTGGTAGGCAAATTCATGATAACTCAGTGATTGCTCATGAGATTTTTCACTACTTGAGAGGGAAAGGAAAAGGTAAGAGGGCTGAGTGTGCTTTTAAAATTGATATGGTTAAGGCATATGATAAAGTGGAATGGTGTTTTTTAAAAAGGGTACTGGAGAAAATGGGATTTCATGCTGTTTGGATCAGTTGGATCTGGCTTGTGTTTCCTCAGTGTTTTACAGGATTAATGTTAATGGGAAACACACTGGTAGCTTCTTGCCTACTAGGGGAATTAGACAAGGAGATCCTCTATCTCCTTATCTTTTTATTATAGTGGCAGATGTCCTTTCTTCCATGATCTCAGGAGCTGTTGCTGAAAGGAGGTTGCAGGGTATCAAGATGAAGAGAACTTGTCCTACAATTTCTCATCTACTTTTTGCTGATGACTCTATCTTCTTCATGAATGCTACATCTGAAAATGGGAGGGAGCTTGCTTGTATCTTAAAGTTGTATTGTTCTGCATCTGGTCAGCAAGTTAATATGAGCAAATCCTATTTAGTCTTCAGCAAGAATGCATCAGAAGAGACTATTGTTGGTATGTGTGCAATATTTGGTATTGATAGACAGGTGCAATCTGGAAAGTACCTGGGACTTCCAACAAACTGGGGGAAATCTAAAAGTGCAGCATTGGGATTTGTTAAGCAAAGAGTCCAATCGAAATTGCAAGGGTGGAAACAATTACCGCTCTCTCAAGCGGGGAAGGAAGTCCTTATTAAAGCAGTAGCTACAACAGTTCCCATTTATCCTATGAGCTGTTTTAAATTTCCAAAGAAATGGTGCAAGGAGGTTAATAGCTTAATAGCTAACGTGGGGGCAAAAAGACAAAGAAAAGAGAATGACTTGGAAAAAGTGGTCTGATCTTACTTATCCTAAATGCCAAGGTGGATTAGGTTTTAAGGACATTGAAGCTTTCAATTTGGCTCTTCTCTCCAGAATGGCTTGGAGGCTTTTTCAATCCCCTGATTCACTATGGGCCAAGGTGCTTAAGGGACTTTATTTTCCAAATGGAAGTGTTTTAAGTGCAAAGAAGGGAAGTAGAGATTCCTGGAGGAGTATATCGGCAGGGAAGGAGGTTTTAAAGGAGGGAGCTCTATGGCAAGTTGGAGATGGCAGGAGTATTGATATATGGCATGATCACTGGGTCCCTGGATGTCCTGAAAACAAATTACATGAGCTGGTGGGTGGCGAAAGAAGAGCTGAGGGGCTAGTGTGCAGTATTATTGACAAGTCCTCTATGAAATGGATCTTGGATGATCTGCAATTTCAAGTTTCTCCATAAGAACTAGCTGCTGTTAAAAGGATTCCTTTATTAGGCCCTGGGGTTGCTGACAGGTTTATTTGGCCTCATGATAAAAGAGGTATGCTTATTGTTCGATCTGCTTATGGTTTCATTAAGGATACAATGAAGAAGGATGTTAGTAATAAGGCTTCTTCTTCTATTACAATTCCTGATGGCTTCTGGAAATTTCTATGGAATATCAATGTACCTAATAAACTCAAACATTTTCTGTGGAAAGCTGGGTCTAATATTTTACCGGTGGCTGCCAATCTTGTTAAAAGAAGAGTGCGAACTGATCCTAATTGTGGTTTTTGTGTGAAGGAAGAGACTATTGAGCATTTATTCTTTGGCTATGAATGGGACTAGAGCCATTTGGTTTGCTGAGTTTGGCTATATGGTGGATTTGAGGTATATTTGCTGGTTTGTTAAATGGCTCTTTGATATTCAGCTGTCATGTGGATTAAAGGGAGAGGTGAAAGAAGATTTTCTAAAAAGGGTCTTATCTTATGGCACATCTGGAAGGAAAGGTGCTCTGCTATTTTTGAGATGGATATTCCAGATCCTTTGAAAGCTTTTCAAAAGTGCAGACGAGATATTACGGAATTTGACAGAGCTTCTACCTTCAAGAGTAACCTTCAGAAGTCCTATAAGACTAATGGGATGATTAAGAGACCTCCTCTTAAATGGACGAAACCTGCAGAAGGTTTCATTAAATTGAATTGTGATGCTGCTTGGGATGAAAGAGACTTCTCTGCTGGGATTGGTGTAGTGGCAAGGAATGAACATGGAATTTTGATTGGTGGAGTGGAGAAACAGCTGAAATGTAATTCGTCGTTGGTTGTAGAAGGGCTGGCTATAAGAGAAGCTATTTTGTTAGCAAAAGCTCGAAGATGGAAGTCGATTGTACTGGAAACAGATGCTTCTGAAGTTTTCAAGAGTCTACAAATGGATGGTACCACTCATTGGCAATTGAGACAGATTATTGATGATGTCAAGGCTAGCCGTTTGTTTTACCAAAGGTGGACTCGAGTCTTGTTCGAAGAACTGCCAATTGTTGTGCAGATTGGGTTGCTACCCACTGTAAGAAGGGAATGTGTCCTCCGAATTGGGTGACTGATCCCCCATTCCCTTTACGTCAGTTGATTGAGGATGATTTCATTGATTCTTCTTGTACTGAGACTGTGGACAATGGTTGATTTCTAATAATACTACTTTCTTTGGCCGAAAAAAATAGAATAAAAAGATAAAAGAGACAAATTTCAATCGGCAACTTATATAAAATTAGTGAATTTTGCATAAGACAATATTAAGATTTTTCCCAAGTCTCTGCCTTCTAGCAATTTCTAATGTATAATAAGTTTCTTGTGTAAATTACCTTTTAAATTTTGACACGTGTAAAATTGACCCTCGATAAGCACAAAAACTTTAAACGTGCCGAAATTTAAAAAAAAAATTATATAACAAACTCGTTAAATAAGTAAATCTCTGACTGTACTGGTTAAACGTCCGGGCCATGCAAGTGAAATCATCACATGCTATACCATGTGTTAATAATGCTAATATGATATATTTATTTAATTAGAATTTGATATGTAAATAATAATTATACAATTATATGATTTTATCCTAAAAATATGTTAAAAAAAAACTAAAATGATGATAGTTGGGTAAATATATAAATGTTAAACAACTACTCCACCAAAGAATTTCTCGTTCAAATAAAGACAAGTAAGTCGATTCCACCCATTATTTCCCTTTTTTGTTGAAAGCTTCCACCCATTATTTACTTATAAGATAATAATCACAGTGATCTGTCACCATCTGCTCATATTTATTATTTTTTTAAAAAAGAAAAAGTATTCATTTTATCATATTTTTTACGCTCCTTTCGTCATCTTCTCAAGATAGATACAAAAGACATCAAATTTCTCACACAAATATTTTTATTTTAATTTATAAAATCCACCACATTTCGAGAATAGTCAATACAACTAGCATATGTAATCCGTGTTTTACACGGTGAGCACATTCGAGCATAGAATTGAAATATAAGTATGTTAATATGCGTAAATTAAACAGACTAACTTAAATATACGTAAACTCATCACGCATCAATAAAAACAGAAATTAAAAAAATAAAAAGTGAAAGAATAGTGTCAGAAAATCAAAATGTTGAAGGAAGAAATCACACTTCCAAACTAATGCCTCACCTTGGCCAGCCTCAAACCCATGAAAGAAGATGCAAAGTAAAGGGAAGAAAGTTGAGTCAATTAAGACACAGGAAGTGTGTGTGAGATTAATGGAGAAAAAGAAGACACCGATGGCCACACAAAATAAAATGGTAATAAAGGTGATGCTAAAAATTATTGATTAGATTAGGGTGCAGAATATCTTTTTGAAATGAAAATAAAAAGACCAAAACCATCCATAGTGAGAGAGATTGTTGTGTATAACAGTGTTATTACATGGAGAAAGTCTTGTATGTAACGAATATACTGTTGACATAGTGTCACAAATCAATATAGTCCAATTATTTTGAGGATTATCTTTTTTATTTTTAGGATTTTATTAAAAAATCTTAAATTATTTGAATCTTATCTGCTAATGATACTACACTAGCACTGAATAGTATGTCCATTGCAAACAATACTCTCTCCACCATATGGTACTAGACTACCAGTAAGATTAAGCAAAGCTTCAGGAATTTTTTTATCAAATTTTTTTTAAAAATAATAATGATAAAACAACATAAGTTTATCTGCTAGTGTAATTACGTTTGCATTGCCAGGGGATGGCAACCTCTATTCTCCAAAGAAAGGGGGAGATTTTGAGAATGGGGACATGAAAATGAAGAATTCAGCAAAGAGAAATAATTTTTAACTCTTATAATTAATTGGAGATTGTAGGTTATGTGTGCCCACTTGAAGGAAAGAGAGAAAAGGAGAGAGGATAAGGCGATGTGGAAAGCGACAGTCGCTGTAGCCTGGATGAATAAGTTAGTATTCGAGAAGAGAGTTTCGGTCGCCAGAAATTCGGGATGGGTCCATGTTACCCCTGTGTACACGAAAAGCAAGAAAGCCCGAATGTACTAAGGTTGATGAGACCATAATTTTTAAAACCGGATCGGACCGGCCGGTCAAACCGGTTTGATCGAGAACCAGCCATTAGTTCAGTCCGATTTTTGTTATTGATCAGAATGCATTGAGACTCCAATTAGCTCCTATAACTCGCCTGGCCAGACCGGATTTTTATCGAACCCATCCGAACCGGTCAATGAACCAATCACTTAAAAAATTGCACAAAAAAGTCTATTCCTATTTCATACTTTGCATCAGGCAACGTTGATGTCTCCCTGTTCTATCTTCACTTTCAAGTTTCAACCACAGCTCTAGCTCCAAAGAGTCAAAGACAATCTTCTTCTTGGCATCTCATTCTCCCGTGTCATTGTTGTCCGAGCATGTTCTTTCCAGACATCATTACTGTCCGGCATCTTCTTTTTCACGCGTCGTTGTTGTCCAGGTATTGTTGTCACTGTAGAAGGAGTCGCCATCGCCATTGAAGGAGGATGTCGTCGGAGTTGAAGGAGTCGTCATCTTCGTTGAAAGGAGGACGTCGTCAAAGTTGGAGGAGTCCATTGCTGGGTGAAAGGGCTGCGATTCGTGCAAGAAAAAGAGCAGGGCTAGGGGAAACGTTTTGAGAAAGAAATTAGACAGATTAGGGTTTTGCTGATTTGAGAATCATTTTATATTTTTTAATTGTGTAATTTTATAATTAAAAAGAATTTATTAATAATTAAACTAAATGCTTTAGGCCCACTTAAACGAGAAGCCAGCTAGTTCAACCAATAATAGGTATATTAAAAATATTTATTATTAATTTTATATTATTTTTATTTTTATTTAAATATGCGGTTGATCAAAGTAGTGGTGGCCACATAACCGGCCCGATCAAAACCAACTCAGAACATGTCAAAATATGAACCGGCCCCGAACCGTGAGATGTAAGATTCAGGACGAGTTCCACCTACCTCAGAAACTGAAACCGTCAATTCCGAACTGAAACATGAACCAATCCAGAATTGATGATTTTCGAATCAGAACCGGCCTGAAATCCAAAAAAAAAAAAACAATTTTTGAATGCCTTCTCCCCCATCCCATCTGCCCCATCCCCCCTACCCCTACCCCGGCAGCGCCCAAAATCCACCCCCCACTTCCCATCCCATCTGCCCCGCCCCCCTACCCCTGCAGCAACCCCCTAGACCTGCAGCACTAAAAAAATTATTATGTGATAAATACAAGTGAGATTATTGTATAAATTATCGTTTAAATTTTAACAAGTGTAAAGTTAATTTTATATAATTGTAAAAATTTTACATGTATTAAGAATTTAATTATAATTTATATAACAAACTCATTATATAATTTAAATTTTATTTAATTTTAACAAAAATCAAACCAGCCCTTAAACTGTCCAAAGAAATATTCAGGGCCGGTTCCAATGGGCCACGGAACCGTGGCCAAGACTAGTTCAAAGCTCACTTTCACGCAGTTTAGTGAAGTCAAGATCTCAAGTTCGAGTCACTTCCTAAATAACATTGGCAAAAGAGGTTTTTGAACTTAGGTTGTGCACTAAATTCTTAGATCATACTAGATATTTGATGATATCACATTTATAAAATCAATTTTAATATTGATTGTTGATATGAAATTTTGAATATTATATTATGAGGTAGCACGACTGCGGTTACAACTTACCTACTTTTTCATTAAAAAAGGTCGGTTTTGTCTCCATTGGAATTAATAGTTACATTTCTCTGCAGGTATTTCGTGGTGGCAAATGCCATAGCCTGCGCCTACGCAGCCCTCTCTCTCCTCCTCCGCCTCCTCTTCAGCCGCGAAGGCAAGAGTAGGACTGCTGCCATGGCGCTCGTCGCCATCGCAGACATAATGACGGTAGCGCTGCTCTTCTCAGGCTGCGATGCCGCAATGGCTATCAGCCTCTTGCCTCTTGGGTCGTGAGGGCAACTCGCATGTGAGGTGGAACAAGGTCTGCAACGTCTTTGGCAGGTTCTGCGACCGGGTGGTCGTCGCCATCATTCTGTTCCTGGTCGGGTCTCTTGGCCTCCTTTGCCGTCATGGGAATACGCCAGCGGACCAACTAGGGGCTGGGCTTGATGGGCAGGCACGATCTCTCTCCTCTCTTGTAGCCCTCTTCGATGTAAAAGTACAAACCTACAGTTCAAGACCTCGTTACTTATGGCAATTGTGATGTTCAATATTTTGCTTCTTCGTCGTGCAGAAGAATTTTGGGTTGTCGTCTCCTCCGTTGCATCAATTCTTTACAGATTTGTTGAAACAGATCGAGTAATGGTGTCCGATTTATGTGCTGGTTGGTCTTGGCAACCTGTAACCGAGTTGAATTATGTGTTGCTTAGTGAGTATTACGACTTGGTAAGAGGAAAACAAAACTATCGGAATTATCGCGGAGAAGAAACTCTCATCGGTCATCAACTTAGAAACAATTGAGTTCACGTCCAGTTTCATGCTACCAAAGGCCTAAGCTGACCGACTTGAGACTATGTTGATAAGTCTTTGGGAAGACCTACCAGATTGAAGGATCCTTAAACAACGGGTTAGCGGGATAAACCTTCGATGGTGGGAGGCTAGCAACAACTGGGGGACCTTCTCCGATGACCTGCAAAGAAGTCAAGTCTGGGAGTGGCTCCCGGAACGACCCTCCGATGCCTAAGTCAGAGACGGGGCTAAGGATATAAGAACTGAGAGAGAGAATGTGTTTTTGTTGTGGTCTCATACCTGAGTCTCTGGGTCGGGGCGTATATATAAGCCTTACCTGTACGGAGGGCTGACGTGGCACCATCCATCAAGTGCCTAGAGCATGTGTCGGAGTCTCGCGTCGTGGGCAGGAGGGTTTCACTCAGGATAGTCGGCCTTGGTAGCCCTCATGGGCATGAAGGTTTGACTTTGAAGCCTTGGAGTCAATCGCCTTTATGGTCTCGAGAGTTAGACTTACCTGGGTCGACCTTGGGGAGTCAGACACGTTCCGGGTATATTGGCTATCTGTATCATTTGTCCCCCACTTCCTGGTGTGTGTAACATTAGGAAGTAACGAGATGAGGAAGTGACCTATATGATTGAACAATGTGTTAATAAAAAATTTCTAGGTTTTAGGGGTCTGTGGTGGTAGCGTAGGTCTCGGTCCCACTCCCACTTGTGAGAGTTGGGGTGTTGAGATTTAATCGCCTTTATGGTCTCGAGAGTTAGACTTACCTGGGTCGACCTTGGGGAGTCAGACACGTTCCGGGTATATTGGCTATCTGTATCATTTGTCCCCCACTTCCTGGTGTGTGTAACATTAGGAAGTAACGAGATGAGGAAGTGACCTATATGATTGAACAATGTGTTAATAAAAAATTTCTAGATTTTAGGGGTCTGTGGTGGTAGCGTAGGTCTCGGTCCCACTCCCACTTGTGAGAGTTGGGGTGTTGAGATTTAATGCTTTGTTCTCCCCCTACCCGAGTAGTTGGCATGAGAGTCGGTCGTAGCCGGGTAGTTGGCATGAGAGTTGGGCTTTAGGACCCAAGTTGTTGGCATGAGAGTCGGGCTTTAGGACCCAAGTTGTTGGCATGAGAGTCGGTTGTCAAGAGTCGCCATACCGTTGCCTCAGACGCTCGAGTTGGAAGCGGTAGAGTCAGGTCGTGGGAGTTGGCATCCCATTGCTCTCGATGCCCGAGTTAGGGACAAGGGAGTCGGGCTTTGATGCCAGATTTGTATTTGATTTTTGAAAATAGCTGTGGGAGCGGGAAGACACCGATTTTTTGGAATGCGTGTCACGCTAGGGTTAGGTTTCTGCCCCTTGGGTTGCCTATTGGTGGTGATGGGGACTATAATTACCACTCTACCCTTTGTTTTCTTTTGTGGAAAGAGTGAGGAGGGGTCGTAGTTACCGTTGTGCCCTCAATCTCTCCCTTTATATGTGTGGTCCCACCCATTCTCCTCATTTTTCATAGCCCCACCATTTCAGCCGCCTCCTTCTCTCCCTTTTGCAAGATTTTTGCTTATTGTGACTGCTTTCTCACTCGGTGAGGAGGCTTCTCGAGTGTTGTGGCTGCCACTTCCCCGCGTCTTCGTTGCCCTTGGCAAGGTACGGGTACTTTCATCACGTTTCTCAAGTCTCTTTGAGTTTTCCCGAAGTCAGGTGTTTCGAAAGGCGGAATGGGTGGGTGTGTGATTTGCGCTTTCAACTTCTCTCTCTTCCGGGTGGTGTTTGCCACGAAGATCTGACTGACCCGACGCTTTGACTTTGGTGGGTGATCCATAGGGGTCTGACTCTCGGGCTATGGAGTCAGCCTCTCTAGAGTCGGTCTATCACGATGAGCCGATCGAGCTGACACTTGGACTTCGGTGGGTGCTCCATGGGGGTCCGACTCTCGGGCTCTAGAGTCGGGCTCTACGAAGTTGGTTCGTTCTCCTTATGTTGCCCGAGTTCCGTGCATCATTCTCTAAGGCTCTATATTTGCATGCTTTCCTGACCTATTGTGCCAATTTAGGATTTGATCCAGACGTCCGGTTTGTGGGTTGTGCGGCTCGTTCTTTTAAGACTTGAGTATTGGCTTTCGTGGATTGTTCGACATATAAAGTCACCGATTCAAGACAGCCCGGCTTATAGAGTCGGCTTTTCTTGGGTTGTGTCGGGTGTGCCAATTCATAGAATTGACCTTCCTGCGATTTCTTCCTTTCCCTTGAGTGCATGTGCATTTTGGTGCTTGGTGTTGTGTGTTTGAAGGTTTGGCATTTGATTGATAACGGTTCCATTTGCCTTCTTACAGGTCCAACATGTCCGCAGTAAAGGTATTGACAATTTTAATACTGGCCCTGACTCTCGTATTCATGGCTTCACAGCAAATAGTGTTAAGAATGAGATTACTTGGGCGATGTTCAAGAGGGTCGTCGAAGAGAGCAAGATTAGCCCGTTACTTGGACCCCGACTACCAGCCCCCGACGAGCTTGCTTGTCAGGCTAGTCAGAATGGGGAAGTTGCTATTTATGTGAAGCAAGTATTAGTTGGTAGACTTAGGCTACCACTTAGTCCACCGGCCATTGAATTGCTACAGTTTTATAAAATTAGTCTTGGGCAAGTGGCCTCGAACGGATGGCTTATATGGACCTATTTTGTGATGTTGTGTCATAAGAAGAAGGTTGATTATCATCTAGAGGTGTTTAGAAACTATTACCAGCTTGTGCCTGTTGCGGGGGTAGGAAAAGGGTTGGTGGCGAACATAGAGATATCAGGTATTTTACTTTTAGGGCTCGTCGTGGGTCTCATAACTCCTTGATAAGGTTACCAGATAATGTGAAGGGTTGGAAATCCTCCTGGTTTTTTGTCGCAGACCCCGGAAACTTCCCCCATAATTGGTCGGGTCAAGTACGGGATGATAAGTTTGAGCCCTACCACTTTAGTTTATCTCAGTTAGCGGCTAAGGATAAGGCACTCAGGGTACAGATAGGATCTGGTTTTGCTTACTCGATGCTGGTGGGGTCAGATGTTGACTGGGTGTCCACCAACTTGTTTTTCGGTGCCCGTCTACCCTTTGAACCTCACTGGGTATGTTGCTGAGCTTTTCTCTTTCTCTTGTTCCTTTAGCAGGAGGGAGCTTTGATTCCCTTCTTGATTTGGAGGACCTACGCAAGAGACTAGTCGACCTACTACAGGCTGACTATCAGGTGGATGAGTCCCAACAAGATGCTCAAGCGAAAGATTCCAAAGCTGATGCTCGGAAGATGAGAAAAAGAACAACAACATCAAAGGGTGGAGGGAGGAGTCATCGCGTGTCAAAGCCGGCTACTCGAGAGGTCCCTCTAGCCAGCACTCCTGAGAGGTCTCCTCCACATCAAGAGTCATCCTTCCCTACTGGGTCAGGCATGAGGCCGACCTTGCCCTTGGCAGCAGAGGCATCTAGGGGGGTAGAGGTCGCTGGGGGCACCATTACGAGGGTTGCCTCCCCGGAGGCTGTGTCAAGGAGTCCTCCATCTGAGGAGGAGGGTGCGGAAGCTTCTCTTAGTGTCAGGCGGGTAAAATTGTTTTCTGCACGGAGGATTATTGAGTGGGCTAAGCGAGTTAGGCATGCTCTGGAGCCGGATCCGGTCTACATGCCTTCTCATATCACTTTATCTGCGGATGAGTCGGCAGATGAGGTGGATTCCTCAATTGGTAAGGGTAACTATTGCTCGTAGTATGCTATTTAGTATGTCGGCTTTGACTAATTATTGTCTGATGCAGCGGCCCCTATTGAGTCAGAGGCGAGAGCCATGGCTAGGTCAAGACCCCCCCCCGAGCTCCTACTTCCGTGAGGGGTGAGGGTTCCTCGGCGGGGAAAGGCGTCTCTACTAGAGATGATGTTGATGGAGGGCGACCTCCTTGTTCGGAGTGGGGAATTTCTGAAGAGTCTCATTTTTCAAAAGAAAGTCCCCACATACTTGACCATGTGGCACGTCACCTCTACACCTCTGGGCTGGAGAGGGTATTCGAGAAAGATGGTGCTGAGGAGACATACAACTGAGCTCGAGGTTATCTCCTCAAGATAGTACCACCCTCTCTTTTCTTGTTGGTTTCTTTGCTTCTTTGTCTTCCTGTTAGCAATCTCCTAAGGACTTTGCTTGGCTTACTGGATGCAGAGCCTTGGTGCCTTTCACTTTTTAATGGACAAGTTTTATGATAAGAATGTTGACGTCCTTATCATAAGGGAGCAGTATAAGGAGCTGAAGGAGAGGATGGAAGAGATGAGGGCCACGGGAGAAGCTCAAGGTTCCTGCCTGAAGGAGGTCGAGTCAGTGAGGGACCAACTTATAGCTGAGACAGTACGCTTGGCCAATGAGGTAGTCGAGGCCAACAAACAAATTGACTCCATCAATGAGTGGCATGACAAGCTGGAGTCGGCCAAATATGAACCCGGAGGCACGTTGGAGGGGTTACTGGAGGCCATACACATCGACGTGGGACCCTTGCTGGAGGCATGTGGCAAGTTCAAGGCTAGGTTTGAAGGGATGAAGTCTCGGGTCGAAAGTTTACTTGAAGAGGTGGCGACCTTTCCTTCTGTGAAGCAAGAGGTCGAGAGGAAGGCTATCATTGATTTCCAATGTTCGGAGGCCTTTTTCGAGGCAGCTCGGGTGGAGGGACTGCAAAGGTACAAGAGTTCTCCTGATTTTCAACATGACATCGCCCAAGCTGTGTCCGAATTCAAGAAAACGAAAGAGTATAAGGAAGAGATGGTGGGCGAAGGGAGGAAGGAGTTTGGAGAGCGACTGACATGCATCGCCTGACATTTGATTCTCCATGGTGTGGATCCTTCGGTCATTGAGGGTGCGGATCCAAATTTTAAGGGACTATCATCATTGCTGGGAAAGCCTCCCTCGGGGTCCCCCTCTGTTGTAGTGTAGGATCTGTAGCGTTCTTTCTCTACCTTTTTGTCACTTGTGAGTAAGCAAACTGTGGGCTGGCTTTGATGAAAGCGAATGAACCATCCCTGTTTGTTTTTTGTTTTTTATTTTATATAATCTTGCTCATTTCATCGTGATTTGGAAATTGTCCGGGCACCACGACAGGTTTGCCCTAACTCGTTAGCGTAGTCGAAGCCACAAAAAATGGGGCCTATCATAGTGACATAGGATCAGGGAACCCCTGATGAACTCCATTGGAGTCGGGGTTCAGTGGGATCGTACAAGTTCGAAGGAGCTCATAGAGTTAGAATTCCTCGAAGCTACGTAAGTTCGGGAGAGCCTGCGACCAACTCTATCAGAGTCAGGATTCATGAGGTCTAGAGGAGCCTATGACCGACTCTGCTAGAGTCGGGGTTGACGGGCGTTACACAAGTCCGATGGGGCCTGTGACCGACTTTGCTAGAGTCGGGTTTACGAGCATATACAAGTTCGGAGGAGCCTGTAACCGACTCTACCATAGTCACGGTTTATGGTCATTACACAGGTCCGGAGGAGCCTGTGATCGACTCTTCCAGAGTCGGGGTTTATCTGCGGGACACAGGTCCGGTGGAGCCCGTGACCGACTCTGTCAGAGTCGGGGTTTATGAGCATTACACAGGTCCGGTGGAGCCTGTGACCGACTCTGCCAGAGTCGGGGTTTATCAGCGCGACACAGGTTTATCAGAGCGACACAGGTCCGGTGGAGCCCATGACCGACTCTGCCAGAGTCAGGGTTTATCAAGTTCAGTGGAGCTAGAGACCGATTAGCGAGGGTTAGTGGAGATAGAGTTGGTCCCGAAATATTCACTTCATTAATGTGAGTCTGGATACAGGAGAGCGCAGTGCAACACACATACTAAAATAGTGCGGGACATATTGCTGGAAGTACTTAAAGCAAAATAGAGTGGGATATCATCCCAACAAGCTCGTAGAGGACCTTACTAGTAGAACTTCTTAAGCGCCTCTGTGTGGAAGGTTCGGGGGATGGGCTTGCCATCAACATTCTCTAGGGAGTAGGAGGTCAGGCCTCGGACCTCCCGGATTCTGTAGGGTCCTTCCTAGTTAGGTGACAACTTGTTCTTGTCAGTCTGTGCCCCATAGGTGTGCTGACGAAGAACCAACTCACCGACATGGAAGTTTCGAGTTTTGACTCTCTTGTTGTAGTGTCGGGCTGCTGCCCTATTAGCTTCAAGGGCTTTCCTTTCTGCGATGAGTCGTGTCTCTTCCAGCCAGTCAAGGTTGGCGCGAAGTCCCGCCTCATTACTGGAAGAGTCAAATTTTTCGACTCGCAGGCTGTGAAGGCCAATTTCTAAAGGCAGTACTGCCTCAGCGCCGTATGCCAAGCGAAAGGGTGACTCACCCGTGGGACTCCTTGGGGTTGTTCTATACGCCCATAGCATGCTGTCAAGTTCCTCAACCCAGGATTTGCCCAAATTCTCGACCCTAGTTTTGAGTCCATGAAGAAGGGTCCTGTTAGTGACTTCAATCTGTCCATTAGACTGTGGATGGGCGACAGAGGCGAAGTGCTGGGAGATTTCAAAGTCTTAGCAAAATTGCCTTACTTTGGAGTCGACAAACTGGGTGCCATTGTCTGAGATCAAGACCTTGGGGACGTTGAACTGACTAAGAATATGCTTCTTCAGAAAGGCTATAATGACATCTTCAGTGATCCTGCTCGTGGGTTCCGCTTCGACCCAATGTGTGAAGTATTCGACGGCGACTATGAGGAATTTCTTTTGCCCCTTGGTCAAGGGAAAGGGCCCTGGTAAGTCAATCCCCCATTGTGCAAATGGCCAAGGCCTTAGAATGGGCTGTTGCTCGGCCGGGGGGAGATGACTACTGTTCGCATGGCGCTGGCAAGCTTGACACTTTTGAACAAGCTCTATAGCATCTTGCTTCATGGTGGGCCAATAATAGCCCTGCCATAGAGCCGTGTTGGCTATTGAGCGCCCTCCCTCATGTGGCTCGCAGACCCCTTTGTGAATTTCTCGTAACAGGTAATTCCCCTCTTCATCGTCCACACAACTGAGGAGTGGGGGGGAGTAGCCTCGCTTGTATAATGTGCTATCAATGATGGTGTACCGAGCGCTGGTTGCCCTTATGTGCTTTGCTTCAGTTGGATTGGTGGGAAGAGTCCCTTCATCCAAATAACTTCTAATGGGAGTCATCCAGTTATCAGCATTGTGAGACTCCCATATTGTTATTGGGGTATACGCTTCTGAAATTTTGTGGCATTTGTACTCGAGGAAGTTGACCTCAGCAGGGCTTATAGATTCAGTGGCTAGCTTGGAGAGGGCGTCGGCCGCGACATTTTCCTCCCTCAGGATCAAGGTCACAGTATAGTGTTAGAATTTGGCCAAGAGCTCTTTTGCTCGCCCCAAGTATACCTGCATCTTAGCACTCTTCACCCCATAGTCACTCTTGATCTGGTTGGCAAATAGTTGGGAGTCACACTTGATGTGGAGTCTATCAACTTCGGCTCCTTTGGCAATCATGAGGCCGGTAATTAGGGCTTCATACTCGGCCTCATTGTTTGTTGCTTTGAAGGATAGGATCATAGCATACTTGAGCTGGCGACCCTCAGGAGATATAAGAATGCATCCTGCCCCTGCACCTTTGGTGGTGGACGATCCATCGGTCATGAGAGTCCATGTGTCAGGATTAGTATCGGGGTGGTTATCCTACTCGTCAGTGTGTCTAGTTATCTCGACCACAAAGTCGGCTAGGGCCTGGGCTTTAATTGCCTTCCGGGGTTGGTACGTGACCCCATAGCCACCAAGTTCAATGGCCCACCGCATAAGGCGACTGGACATATCGGGTCGTTGGAGGACATTTTTCAGTTGTTGATCGGTATAGACCACAATGGGGTGAGCTTGAAAGTAGGGTTGCAGGTGCCGGCTCGTCATGACTAGTGCGAAGGCAATTTTCTCCACTAGGGAATAGTTAAGCTCTGCTCCCTGTAAGACCTTACTCGTGAAGTAGACCGGTTGTTGGGACGCGTCAGTCTCCTTGATTAAGACCGAGTTGATCGCTCTTGCAGTGGCTGCCAGGTAGACGTACAGGGTTTCACCCACAATGGGTTTGGTGAGGGCTAGGAGCTGATGGAGGTACGTCTTTAACTCCTCAAAAGCCTTCGTGCACTCTTCATTCCAAGCGAACCGTTTCGCTCCCCTGAGCGTCTCGTAGAAGGGGAGGCATTTGTTAGCCAACTTGGCGAGGAACCTCCCCAAGGCTGCGAGTCGACCATTGAGCCTTTGGGCCTCATTTACAGTGGTAGGGGGCTTTAATTTCAAGATAGCATCTACCTTGTCGGGATTAGCCTCTATTCCCCGTTGTGTTACTACATAGCCTAAGAACTTGCCCGACTGGACTCCAAAGGTGCACTTGGTCTGGTTAAGTTTCATGTTGAAGCTTCTGAGGGAGGTGAAGGTTTCTTGTAAGTCAGCCAAGTGGTCCTTGGGTTGGAGGGATTTGACAAGCATGTCATCCACATAGGCTTCCATATTCCGTCCAAGTTGATGCTGGAACATATGATTTACCAACCTTTGATACGTTGCTCCAGCATTCTTTAGGTAGAAGGGCATGACGTGGTAGCAGTAGATTGAGCTGTCTGTATAGAAGGTCGTCCGTTCCTCATCTGCCGAGTCCATCCTGATCTGGTTATATCCAGAGTAGGCATCCATGAAACTTAGGAGGGCATGACCCGATGTCGCATCGACCAATTGGTCGATCCGAGGCAATGGATAGTAGTCTTTGGGGCAGGCCTTGTTGAGGTCAGCAAAGTCTACACACATTCTCCATTTCCCACATGCCTTCCTGACCATTACAATGTTAGACATCCATTCATGAACCTCACGGGTCTGATGAATCCGACCGCTTTCAGCTTTTGGACTTCCTCTTGTACAACGGCGAGTTGGGGTCCGCACAATGGTCTTTTAGCTTGTTTGACAGGCCTTGCCGCCGAGAAAATTCCCAGTTTATGAGTGATGATCTTCCCGTCAATGCTTGACATGTCAGAGGGTCGCCAGGCAAAGACATCGACATTGGCCTTCAAGAACTGAGTCAGCTGCATTTTCAGATCCTCAGGGAGGGCTGTGCCTATCTTGACCGACTTTCCTGGTTCTCCTAGGCAGATTTCCTCCAAGTCACCCATGGGTTCTGGACGTTCCAAGTCAGCCTCTCTTGGGTCCGTGGTGTCGACTTGCAGGGCCTCTTCACGGGCCCCAGGCTGGGGAGCCCTGTGAAGGGCATTGACATAACATTCCCTTGCCGTCAACTGATCTCCGCAGATTTCTCCCACCCCGGCGGGGGTGGGAAACTTCATCTTAAGATGGTAGGTAGATGCCACGCACCTGAAAGAATTTAAAGTTTTTCGACCAATAATAATATTGTAAGGAGAGGGAACATCGACTACCATGAAATGGACATCTTGGGTGGTTTGCTTGTCGCCGCCCCCTAGCACCACCGGGAGGGAGATCATCCCCTTAGGAATAATGGATTGTCCGGTGAAGCCCACAAGGGGGGTGTAGGTTGTGCACGGGGAAGAGGTTGGGAGCTCCATCTTCAGGAATGCCTCATAAAAGAGGATGTCAGCCGAGCTCCCTGTATCAATAAGAATCCGCTTGATTTCAAATTTGCCCACTCGTAAGGTCACCACTAAAGCATCGTCATGGGGGTGGGTGACATGGTTCAAGTCAGACTCTACGAAAGAGATGGGCTCCTCAAGCTCCATGCGAGTCCGGTAGGAGCCACTGCCCTTCTTTTGTGCTTGTGCTTGTCGCACTTCATAGATTGCTCGCTTTCCCTTTCGCCCGCCATTCATGGTGGCATGAGCGCCGCCGAAAATAATGTCAATTATCTGGGGATGGGGCGGATCCTGACCATGTCGTTGTGGTGGCCTGTCCTGGTGAAGGTTTTCCCTAGGGCGAATTTCATGCTTTGGACGAGCTCCCTTCACGTAAGACTTTAACTCACCTTGTTGGATGAGTTTTTCTATCTTAATTTGGAGTTCTTGACATCCCTCTATGTCATGCCCCCACCTTCCATGGTATTCGCAGTACCTCCCTGTGGAAGTGTTACCTTTATGCACAAGGGGTCTGGGCAGGCTAATCAGCCTTTGGCGTTTCACTTCATTCAATATCTCCTTTCTTGGTGCTACTAGGGGGGTAAAGCGATAGTAATCCGGCTTGGAAGGAGGCTTTGCCGACTTAGCCTTCTTAAAGTCGGGGTTCAGTTCATCCTGCCTTCGCCTTTTTTCAGCCGTCCTGGAGTTCCAAGGTGCTGCCGAGTCTTCCACTTGGATGAATCTATTAACAACACGTTGGAGGTCACCCAACGTCTGAACTGAGTTCTTCGTGAGTTCCCCGCCAACATGCCTACTGCAGATGCTGTTTTGGAAGGCTTGTACTGCTTCTACTTGATTCAAGGGTTCTATGTCGGTGGCCACCTCCATGAATCGATAGGTGTATGCTTTGAGAGTTTCTCCTTCGCCCTGCCTGAGGGAGAACAAGTCACCTATTTCTTTCTTGGGCTTGATACTTCCTTCGAACGGGGATAAAAACTGTTGCTTTAGGGTGCGAAATGTGTCAATGGATCGCGAGGGAAGGGAGGAGAACCACGATGAGGCAGCCCCTTTAAGAGTAGCTGGGAAGAGCCGGCACATGTAGGTCTCTATGATCCCTCTTGCGGTCATCGTGTCCTAGAAGAGTCGAAGGTGGGGCCCTAGGGTCGGCCTTCCCATCGTAGAAGGGGATTTGAGGAAGGTTGAGGAGGTGGGGGATAGGGGCATTCAACACCTCAGGGGCAAAAGGTGAGTCGAATTCATCCTCGTGGGCTAGCTTGCCAGTCCTATCCATCCCACTAAGTGCCTATTGCACCAACGTTCTTATACGTTCCTCCCAAGAATTAGGGGTTGGGTACGCGGGAAGAACGGGATATGGTGAAAGTCGGCCGCCACCTTCTCGACAGCTTAAAGTCGGTTGTGCTGGTGCCGTGACAGGGTATGGCGGTACGGGGAGACAATCTGGTGCTGTGGCAGCCTGAAATGTGGTCGTACCCTGCCAATACGGCTGCTGCTCTGGGATTTGTCCCTCGAAAGGACCCTGAGCGCGTTGCCCCCTTACAGGGGGACAAGGTGGCTGCTGAGCTGCATTCCCCTCCATTGGTAGCCTTTCCCTAGCACTGTGTTGATTTTGTGGGCCCCTTTGGTGTGCCTGATTTTATGTGCTGGGGTTTACTGTACGGGGCACTCTGGAAGGGGTTGATTCCTCCAATCCGGAGTGGTCCGGGACCTCTGAGACAATGGGCTGGCTAGCACTGACATGGATGGATGACCGCCGTCGCACGGGAGGTGCCACCCCATCTCCGACGAGGGGGCCTTCTGTTCTCCTCATTTGCTCCGGGTGGGGCTGTGTGAGCAATAGTTGTTCTGCAATAGCGGCCCTAACTTCTTCTCGTATCTGCTCTCGAATGGTCCCTTTCACATTTTTGACCATTGCAGCCATCATTTCTCGCATTTGGAGCGCCCATTCTGGCGGCGGCGCTTGTGATGAGGAGCTAGGAAGGGCAGGTGTGGGCTGCCGCGCGGGTGGTGGTGGGTCGAGCTCCACGGTATCAGGGAGTAACAAGCTGGGCTCCTCCTCCCCTGGAGGGGCAGGGGCTTTAGAGGAAGTTCGGCGTGGCGGCATGTTTCCGGTTGGCTCATAGTTCAATGGCTTACAGCTCTCAACGAGAGCACCAATATGATAAGTCTTCGGGAAGACCTACCAGATTGAAGGATCCTTAAGCAACGGGTTAGCGGGATAAACCTTCGATGGTGGGAGGCTGGCAACAACTGGGGGACCTTCTCCGATGACCTGCAAAGAAGCCAAGTCCGGGAGTGGCTCCTGGAACAGCCCTCCGATGCCTAAGTCAAAGATGGGGCTAAGGACATAAGAACTGAGAGAGAGAGAGAGAGAGAGAGAGAGAGAATGTGTTTTTATTGTTGTCTCATACATGGGTCTCTGGATCAGGGCGTATATATAAGTCTTACCTGTACGGAGAGCTGACGTGGCACCACCCATCACGTGCCTAGAGCGTGTGTCGGAGTCTCCCGTCGTGGGCGGGAAGGTTTGACTCAGGAGAGTCGGCCTTGGTAGCCCTCATGGGCATGAAGGTTTAACTTTGAAGCCTCGGAGTCGATCGCCTTTATGTTCTCGAGAGTTGGACTTACCCGGGTCGACCTTGGGGAGTCAGACACGTTCCGGGTATATTGGCTATCCGTATCATATGTAATGCGATTCCTTTTCTCAATATATTGTTTTGATTGGTTTAGTTATTGGTAAAGTCGGGAACTGACAGACAAGATCTTCCCGTATATGAGCTTCTGCTGTCCGAAATCATACGATGAGGAAAACATTATGAAGACGATGATGTCAAGTTCTGCATTCCCTACTGAAATCAGGTTCAAGGATGGGGCCTATAGGCGAATTTCTCCTTCCAAAATGGTGCATAAAGGGTGTACGCAGAAACCGGTAAACCAGAAAAACCAAGCCAAGCCATGGGATCCTGAAGAGATCGGTTCCCTGTGTATATTCTTCTGGTTTTGATTACGAAAACCCTATGTGGACATTTTTCAGTTCCTGCCTGAACTATTCGGTAAACTGACCGACCGTGAATTTTACACAAGTTGCTGCACTCTATGAAATCCTTTACTTCATTGCATTACCACAAATGTATCTGTTTATATCATCCCAGAGAATCAATCTACTGTTTGCTTTCTTTGAATTACGTGAGCAGAGTTTCTCAGGCTCATCCTGTTGCCCAACAGGAAGAAATCCAATCGCAGAGAACCAATCTCTGGAAGCAATAACTCCAATCAGGAATCCGGTAGAATAGATTCCTCCTGACTGGAGACAGGGTCATTGAGGAAGATACAGGAGGGGCGATGACCCGAGTGTTGTAAGACCTGCAGTGGCTGCACTTCTGACCAATAACGTGAAAGTAAACCTCAGTCGTGTCATTGCAGTCGTTGCATAGAATCCACACCTGCAAATCGGCCCAACAAGGTGATCAGAAGGGGCAAGGAGTCTAGCCAAAGTCGTTGATACGATATCTGAAGTTCCTGGAGCCAGGACATGGAAAGAAACGGGAGGAAAAAAATTGCCAAACATTACAATTCCGACCCCTCTGATAAGCTAAATAGAAAGAAAATGCCATTTCTCGAGTCTTGACAGTCCAATCTACCAGACAAACCATTACATCTACACGAGTATAAGATGAAAGTCTGACAAGAAGGGAGATTTGAGAGTTAAAGGGGAAAATACCTTCTTGTTACGGTAATCCTGGGGCATGAGAGTTGCTTCTGTCTGCCCGATAAAGATTGGCATATGTCAAGAATTTGATTAAACACGTTCATTGAACTCGAACAAAATCCAGAACAAAATGCACAACCTTTTCCTTAAGAAAGTAAAAGGTATATCAAACTACAAGCACTTTGTTATGGCAAATTGATGATTCTTTTCCGGTTTTCTAACTTTCCCAGGTGATTTAAGGGGAAATGTAGGAAATGTTAGGAGCTCACCTCCTCATCCAGTCTCTTCCAGGTTGTTGACATGTCGATCAAGGACTTGGAGCAAATTGGACACCGAAATCTGGTTCACAGGGGAGAGGTAAATTAAATAGTTCAAAGGAGAGGAATCAGTAAGAACTCAGATCTCATCACAACCATCAAAGGCCCCCTACTTGTCTCGCTTGAGCATCTCATAGTAACACTCGCAGTGCATTGTGTGCCCACAGCTCATCACAGTAGTTTCTTTCACGGAATCGAAGAGATACTGGTGAAAGAATATGTGATCATGTTAAGGTGCGATACAGAGAAGAGTCAATGGGTTTCTCAAAGCTGCTTCTTTAAAATTTATGTATAAACATCAAGGGCAATTACAGGACCAACCTCATAACAGATGGGGCAGTGGTGATGCATGGAATTCTCCACACATGAATGATTGTCCTTCAGACCAATCGAATAGCAAGAACCTGACTCAATATCACTCACTATTATGAAAACTAATAGGAAAAAGGATCTAAACATTATCGAATATGAACTCCTGTTTCCATGATAAAGAGAGAGATGAGAGACCATGCAAAATGAACCGATATGAGAGGAAATTTATGGGATGGACTAAATCAGATTCATCAATTCACGTTTAAGCATTGATGACCAATTGCAAGCCAAGATTAGCAAAGAAAATGTGACATCCAAAAAGGGTTGTTTCATCAACAGTCATTGAGACAAGGACATTTCAAAGGTACATACCACACTTCTTGCAATGGAAGAAATTCTCACGACCTCCAATGCTGTTGTTCATATTTTGTGTTAGTTCTAAACGGGAATAATTCCCAGAACGTTTGGAAATTTAAGGGACAAGTCAGTGCAAACTCACCGGCATATTCCACAATCATCACAATGAAACTGCCCCTTCTCAGTCTGCAAAAGTAATTACCAGCAAAAGCATTAATACATATACGGCATGACAAGTAGAAGACTTCACTCCTAAGTCATAACTAAATGATATCAGCGAACAATTGAAACTCAAATCTAAACAGACAAACTAAGAATGAGAGAAACGAAATCCAATGAAGGATATAGTTACATCATCATCGAAGAATTTACAGATCTCACAGAAGTACTCCCCCATGTTCACTCCACAGTTGGTGCACACTTGTCCGACCTTAAGACCACAGCAAATCCTGTCAAATTGACATGCTCACGAGCAACGAGAAAATTATGATTTATACTGTAAGTGTTTCATCGCATACCAATTGCTCCGTGTCACAAACCGCACATATGACCTGAAAAATCAAGACAAGTGATATGACACCAAAATATCTTACCTATTCCGATTCAAAAAAGAGAAAAGCAGTTGACAGCACGAAAGAACATGAATTCAAAAGGAACAGGATATAATAAGTGTATCATAATCATACTTGTTTCACACTGTGGCGATCAAGCTCGTGGTGGTCATAGATGTTGCTCAGCAAGCTCTGGATCAATCAAATACATGTGATACAAACAACAGAAACAGGTCCCAATTACATAAAGTGGACCAGATATTTAGCAAAGGCCCGGCAAGAGCGGGAAGTCTAACGAACACGTATTGGGCAACAGAAATGAGGATATCAAGAAATAGCGATTCATCACCAACTGTGTCTACATTTGACAGAGCATGTTCTGCAATATAGCAGAAACTGCTAAAGCACGATTTCAGACAAAATAGAAAACAGGACACAGCACAATCAGTTACTGAAGCGATCGGAAACAGAGAATGGTTTATCATTGCAGCGGCCTTGTTGTGGCAATGGCGACAGAAGAAGATCTCGTTACAGCAAGGAGCTCGAATCTTGCACCTCCTCCTATAATGCTTGCACCTTCCCACCAAATAAAAGAGAAATGGATCATCATCAATACCCAGTTCTGTTTTCTCAGAAAGTATCGAACTTTACAGTAGGAAAACCCAAAATTAAAAGAAATCAATGGTGAATGAGCGATGAATGAAGCTAAGGTACCCGTAGCCCATCTTCCCGAAGCCAAGGCGATCTTTTACAGAGCCTTCCATGAGTTGCGGAGGAAAATGTGAAGATGGTGAAGATAATAAAGCTGCCCCCCACAAAGATCAGTGGGAAGACAGGGCCCCCTGATCCAGTGGGCAGAAGAGATGGATTTTTCTTTTTCGTCTTCTTCAGTTCAGTTTCTGCTTGCTCCAATCCTGAAAGTAATGAGTTCAGGTGACCATCCCACAAAAATACGGCGCCGTCGTATTGTTAGGAGAATTTTTATGATTATCATTAGTTTATATAATTATTGTGTCATAATTAAATATATTTTTTACATTATATTTATTTATTATTTATTATTGATTTCTAAGTTATAATAATATTTTATACATGATGAATTTACGAAATATACATGGCATTATATTAAGTGAAGATTTGTTGAGTTAAGAATTTAATATTTAAATTGTTCAAGAATTGGAGTTTAAACGATGATATCATCAATGATTAAAGTTAATCTTGTGAAGGAGTTTTTTGTAATAGGTTTCGGTTCCCAGTAAATTATATGCCGATATTAGAACTAAAATTGAAACCGACCTGTTTTTTATTTTATTATCCGAAATCTACCTGAATTTCATTAAAATCTACCCAACCTATCCAATAGGACAAGCTATTAAATGTTCCGAGTTTACCTTACACCTCTGCATACCCCTAATCGAAACTGAAGAAAGAGTAAAGAGACAAATTTCAATGGACAGCTAAAGTAATTTAAAGAAATGTTTATAAAGTTAGTGAATTTTGTATAAACCATACAAAGTCTCCGCTTTCTAAAAGAATAAACATTCAATGTTTAATATATAATAAGTTTATTATATAAATCACAGTTCAAATATTCACACGTGTAAAATTAACTCTCGATAAATATGAAAACTTTACAGTGTCAAAATCCAAGATAAATTTAACAACGGACTCGTCATATGTATTGTTTTCTAAATGAGTAAATCTCCGACCATCCTGGTTAAATGTACAGAGCCATGGAAGTGAAATCAACATGTTGAGTAGGAGCAAATGTTCAGTGGAGTGAGTAGTTATATCTGATATATTTATCTAATTAGAATTTGATATACAATTAATAATTATACAATTATAATTTATTAATTCTTAAATACTATAATAAATCATAATAAAAATACTAAATCTTGATTAGATAAGTATATAAATAGTAAATATATGCTTGGTCGAAAACTTTCTAAACTACAACACGTGCACACATTTACTTTAATTGCTTTTTCCATAAGGATGTAGAAGTCGGGTCCACCCATTACTTGCCCTTTATTGGAAGCTTCCACCCATTACTTACTTATTATATAATAATATAAGAGTGATTTGTTACCATCCGCTCATATTTATTATTATTTTTTAAAGAAATAGTGTTCATTTTATCGTAATTTTTACGTTCTTTTCGTCATCTTCTCAATATAAATATAAAAGACATCAAATTTTTCACAAAATAATTTTTATTTTAATTTATAAAATCCACCATAATTTGAGAATAGTATATATAACTAGCCTATAATTTGTGCCTAGCACGGTGAGCACCTCTGAACATAGAAGTTAAATGTAAACATGTTAATATATTTAATTAAATAAATTAACTTAAATATATATAAACTCATTCACGCATCAATAAAAATGTAAATTAGAAAAAATTTGAAAGAATAGTGTGAGAAAACCAAAGCGCGGAAGGAAGAAACCACATTTCCGAACTAAGGTCTCACCTTGGCCGACCTCAAACCTATGAACGAAGATGGAAAGTTGAGGAAAGAAAGTTGAGCCAATTAAGATACAGAAAGTGTGTGTGTGTGTGAGATTAATGGAGAAAAAGCAGAAATCAGCGACTTCCTGACAAAGTAAAATGATAATAAAGGTGAAATTATTGATTAAATTAGGGTGGAGAATATTTTTGAAATGAAAATAAAAAGCCAAAACTATCCTTGGTCAGAGAGACCATTGCATGCAATAGTATGATCATGCGGAGAAAGTCTTGTATGTAACGGATATATTATTGATATAGTGTCGTAAATTAATAACATTCAAGGGCTGTCTTTTTTTTTTTTAGAATTTTATTAAAAAATCTTAAAATAGTTGAATTTTATTAATTAGTGATATTATGGTAGCATTACCATGCAGTACATCGATTACACATAACATTCTCTCCACCACGTGGCACCAACAAGATTAAGCAAAACTTTCAAGAATTTTTTTTATAAAATGCAAAAAATAATCATAAAATAAATTTTTTCTAAATAAAAAGTAACTTAAGCAGTAATGGCGACTCAACTATCCCGTTACGTAATATTCTCTTTTCCCCGTCTAACCGCGAATATATCAAATGAACTGAACAACTGTTATTAACACTGACCCCGTTAACATAATACTACTAAAGATTTAGTATAATTTAGGAAATCGGTGTCCGTCGAGGCATAAGCTCGAGAGCTTCTTTCCGGAATATTAGTCGGAGAGAGACTCAAACCTACGATCTCGATCACACAAAATCACTTCATAGTAAATTTTATACCATTAAACCATTACCTTTGGCGATGACTTGATTTCATGCATGCCCTGCGATGTGATTGGCACCACTACTCTCCAAAAGAAGAGGAAATTGTGACAATTGGGACATGAAAATGAATAATTCAGCAAAGGGAAATAATTATTAATTCTTATAGGATATTGGAGATTGTACGTTACTTATGCCCACTTGGAGGGAAGAGAGAAAGGGAGAGGATAAGGTGACGTGGAAAGAGACAGCTGCCGCAGCCTGGACGAATAGGAATTCGAGGACAGAGCATCGGCCGCTAGAAATCCGGGATGGGTCCATGCTATCTTTACGTGCGCCGGGAGCACATGATCCCAGAAGTGCTCCGGTTGAGCTGCTGTAATGCACGGTGCCCGTGGGCCCGACCGAACATTAAAATGGATCCTGAATCATCGGATGGCCACTAAAAATTTTCAAATACCCATCGAAATCAGTTTATGAGAAGACAGCTCACCGGTCGAAAATCACGTGAAGGGAGTGGGATGGGGTAAGGGCACTTCAGGGAGCTTAGGAGAGGGGTTAAATTAGGAATTTTTTAAATTTTTGACTGTGTGATTTTGTTCAGGACATTCCACTTGCTATTCCCACTCGTGCCGAGCTCTGGATTGCGAGATCGGGTTTGAAAATGTCTTGGAACTGAGGGTTTTAAAAGTTGGTCTTGGAGGTCAACTCGAAGGTAGGGTTGGCAATTGTTGCTCGAACTCGCCGACCTGACCTGACCTGACCTGACCTGCCCCGACCTGCCCCGCCTCGGTTTGGGGCGGGTTCGACCTAGCCCGTGCGTGGGTTAGGGTGGATTTGGGTCCATCTCCTCTCCTGCCCTGCCTCGGCCCACTTATATTCAGGGACGAATCCAAAAACTTAATTCGGATGAGGTAAAATTTCATAGGATACTAATATAATGAATTCAGAGAAATGAAACTCCATAAGATACTAATATAACGAGTTCGAGGAGAACGAAATAGGATGATTCAATAAAACATTTGAAAAAAATTAAGTGAAATATACATTGTATATTAAGAATTTTTCCGACTAGCGTCCAACATATTATTTTATATAATTACTTATTTTAAAATTAGTTTTACAATAGTTTTATTTTAATAAATTGGATAATAATTATTTTATTTCATCAAAATTGGATAAATTTTTAATTTATTTAAATTTGTTTGACTGTACAATTATAAATATATAAATTTATATAATGTTTTTTAATTATATTCTACATAGCAACCAGACTCGTACAGGGTGCAGGGCGGGATCAAGTATCCAAAAACCCGTCCCACCCTTTCCCATTGCCATCTCCACTAGGAGGTAGTTTTCCGCTATCTTTCACTCCTTGGAGCAGCGCATGGATTGGATCGGAGCGCTCCTCCTTCACGACATCCGCACAGTCTTAGCTTGTGATTGGGGGTGGTCAACTCCCCAGCTGATTGATTGGCTCGCGAATTTTAAGCTCACATAGCCCATGGCCTGTCATATCCCTGTTAGCTGTCCTGGCCTGAATTTGATATTATTTGGTGATATTGTAGATGTTCTCATATCTTATCTTTATACCATCTAATCTATTTATAATATTATATATAGATATGTGAGAAATTTGATATCTTTTTCGTTTTTCATATTCGCCCTTAATATAATTTACATATTAAAAGTTATTATATATATATATATATATCTAATTTTCAGATTAATGGCAAAATAATAAATTCGTTCATTTTCCTCTACCGTATATCTATGATCCTAACAGTAAAGATTTTTTATTAGCTGATCAAATTCTCATATCCCACTCAATATCTATAATTTTAGTAGTAAAAATTTGTCATATTTTTTGAACGAATAATTTTAAATTGTAAAAATAAAAAAATAAAACTGACATTGTATACTAATAAAAATTAAGAATGTTTATACTTATTATTATAAGTTAACGAATTTTAAATAAACTAAATTATAATAAATTATAAATAAATAATATAGTTATACAAATTTGTCACAGTATTTTACATTTATTTATTTTTATTTTTTGTGCGTAATACGGATCCATGTCTAGCTTTATTATTGGTTATATTTCTGTCTGTATTTATCAAAAAAAAAAGAAAAAAAAAAGCGAAAATCTTCAACAACAAAAAAAAAATATATATATATATATATATATATATATATATCTTATCCAATTCAAATAATTAAGTTTTCATAGCCCTTATATGATATTTGGTCGTTTCTTGAAGTTTAGGAAAACTGGCTAGAAAAAGCCAGACCTAACTTGAAATATCTCAGTGTCGAGACCGCCCGACTTTTTGTAGCATAAAAATTTAAGTTTTATAAATTGATGTTCAAGGCTTCTTTGTCGTTCGAGAGAGTTTAAGATTAGTTAAATTTTTACCCATTAAAACCGTTCAGTTAATAGCAACATCACCCTAAGGGGAAAGTTTTTATATCACAGTATTATCACCTGACAGTGTTTATGTAATGACATCATCTAATCACAATCAATTATTTCTATAAACATTTTTATAAAATTTAAAAAGAAAAAAAAGATAACCCTGAGAATAATTGATTATCGTTGACCGGTATCTCCACGCTACGTGATAACATCATCACATAAAAGACTTTCTCCGTGCCAAGAGGGTATTAACTTTGCGTGCTTTTCAAATCAGCTTTCTTGTTTAACCTTACTTTTTTTAAAAAAAATTGTTTGATCTTACTTTATATTGGAAATAAAGGATCTGATATGCCACTTGGCAAAATGCCACCCGAGCAGTAACTCCAACTTTAATTAAATAGTTCTTCCTAAAATTGTGGAGAGAAGATATTGCACACAAGTGACGTTTAAAAGGGATGGAGTAGAAGGGCTCAAAAAGAAGGAATTAGCAATCCTCCCAAACTAGAGCACGCAATCACAGAAAGGATAAATGTGATAGGATGGATCGGCGTGATTCGTAATTACTCTCTAAGTGCTCATGATAGCTAAAGATGGGAAAATGTCTCCAAACTGAGAAGAATGGAGCTATTTATGGTAATTTCAGAAGTTGCATAGCCAAGAGGACGTTGACCCGTGCCTATAATTAGTTGGTCGGAATTAATAAAAGGATTTAATGAGTTATTGGGTCGGGTTATTGGATGGTACTCTAAACCCATTAGAAATGTTAGGAAAATCCAATGAGTTTCCCTAATGAACCTTATTCCGAGCCTACCAAATGAAAACTCTCTAAAACATCCTATTGATAGGCTTAACTCATGGTTTTGCCACTAATTTTGTAGTTAGGCCCACATGTCATGTATGGTCTTCGAGCAATAGGTATGTATAATATCTAGATTGCACCTCGGTAGTCTTCAAGTTATGGGTATAATAAACCTCGTATATGAGCTCCAGTGATCTTTGAACAATGAACGTCAATTGTACAACTCTATGGTCTTTGAACCATGAGTAGTTATTATGAGTATATCTCTATGGTTTTTTAGCCGTGAGATAATTATTATAAAGATACCTCAATGATCTTTGAGTAACGGGTAATCATGAGATTGACTCCATAGACTTTGAGTCGTGAGAATTTTTTTGTTATAATAAGGGAAGTCATGATAAAAATTCCATGCATCTACAACTGGAAATCCCAATCAAAAACAAGTTCCATAATGGTTTCCGGGAAACGCTTTCCAGGACAGGAGAGGTCTCGCATAAACTTCCTGACGGGCCCTAATGTTCGTCTTCATCTTCGTCATTCTCAATTTTTCACTGTTGAGAGTTCAATTTGGTTTGCCTCAGCATTTTGATAATGAAATAATGCTAATTTGTCCGTTCAAGGAGAGCCTGAAGTCATGAAAGAAGAGACTCCGATTGAGGAAGAGGCAGAAGCGGTGGCATCATCAGCCGATGAAACAAACAAAAAGCTAGCGGATGATAATCAAACCACTGAAAAAGGTGACTTCGGATCATTTAATCGAGTCTGAACACAATGGTATTCGTTTTTAAGAAGAATGTCCCCCGCCAACTCCCTCATGTCATCCCCCAAAGGTTGTTGAACCCATTCCAGCAGCTAGGAACCCCAACAAGAAGTGAACTTGGAGAAAAGAATGGTACGTGCCATCTCATAAGAACCGAACGCATTACCTAAAGCTTCTTTCTCCCACAATATATGTCAGCTTGTAGCTTCCACAACAAGCAACGAAAAGCCGGAACAGAAGAGTGACAACAGCATCGTGAAACTTCCACTAGCATGTTAGTTGAAATTCTGTAGACTGAGCTCTGCACATTCTTGCACTGGGACGGCACCAACGACCTGGCGATTTCAAGCTCTCTCCAAAGCTCCACATAGATTAATAAGAAGAATTTGAATATAGGTCGGTTTCCAGTATCAAGAACACAAAAGAATAGGTTTTCGGAGGCCCAGGACAAGAAAAGATAAATTGGTTTTAGTTACGACGAACCAATACTTGAATATGAGTGAATATTCTCCAACAGAATAAATATAAAGATGCTGTATGCAATATGAAGATCTACCTATACACACAACTTTCATGACCCAAAGCCCGTGATTTCAAAGTAAAGATTCATCATTCGGAGCTCTGTTAATTACCCATCAAAATCCTAAACAGTGTTTCTTCCAGCATCTGTGGCCCCAAGTGACTCAATGTTGGAACTCGTGGGATTCTTGGATATGATCATATTCCCCATGTGATCGGCTGTGCTGTGTTTCTTTAGACGAGGGTCATTCACGATTTTGCATGAATTCCATGTCTCAGCCATCAGTTCGACTCCATAGTAAGCTAAATGGTCCACTATACTTGATCCCGACACCGATCTGCATGAGCTTACCTGAGTTAGTAGTCTGTAAAATTTATTATTATAAACAAAATTGGCAACAGCCTTTTGGCTTTAGCTTTTCATTTCTTGAAAACAACTTCTTGGCCCCAAGAAAAATAAAACTTCTAATGGGGCTTCACCATTTAAAAAATGGCAAGATTTAAGTTCCCAAGAGATGTCTGCAGTTGGAAATACACGAAGCTGATATTTCTCGAATAAATGACTCACCTGCTGCAGGATGGATCCTCCCCAGAACCATCGCAAACTTTCTCGGCTATGTAGACCAAACTTTCCAGGACAACATTATAAAGCCAAACCTGCAAAGGAGCAGAAAAGGAGCAGAAGAGATCAAACAAAAAACCTAGAAAAGCAACAATGTAATAAAAAATATTTTCATATGCTTTTTCCCAAAAATCAGTTCTACAAAGTGAATCATCAAGTAACAGATCCCCTTAAATAAGAAAACCCCTAAATCACAAAGATATGAACAAAACTGTAACCTGATAAGATCAAATGAAATTCTACAAACACATTGGCAGATTGTGTTGATAATCAGATTATTTCACCATAAGCAAAACTTTACCTCCCTAGGGAAGTGGTGGTATGTTTTCTGTGGAAAATAAGGATAGTATGGTGGCAGATGAGGCACGATGTCATGCCCATTCGTAACCCTTATTACATTCGGGACGTGCTTACTATAGCAAGATGCGAAAACTGCATTTCCTATACGAGGTTGCCCAAAAGTCATTAGCTGAATGTTTTTGGCTGCATGATGGACCTACAGTAAACAGATAGGACATCATTTAGTACTCTTCACATATAATTCTGCGCATAACCTCACTAAAAGGGATATATTCGACCCACATCAGTGATTAGAAATGACATTACACCTAAGAGAACAGTGTGAAGTAAATCAATATTCATCTCAGAACTCAAAGACATTTCTCATCCGAAAATTTTGCAGCTATTGCTATAACTTGAGAAAAGATCGTGACACCAGCTAAACCTTCCTGCGATAATGGCCAAACTGAAGAAACGGTCACACAATACAACGAAAGGATAAAAGCTCCTATGAACATGGACAACATCAAATACAACCAAATGGAGAGAGGATAATTTATTACAGCGAGATCAAGTGCGCAAAATGATGCCATAGCCCCTCCCATTGAATGCCCTGTTACCATGATGTCGATATCTCCATACAGCTTCTTCACTCTCTTAACAGCATTCAAAATTCCAGGACGAATTGTTGTATTGTGATAAGCAAAATAGAATCCATGGTGCACCTGAAACAGCAAGAAAGGCATAAGAAAACAAAATAATTTTCGAAGCATACAAGAAAAACAGAAGAGTAATATGATTTGAACCATAGCACCAGGCATGCCGGGGTAATTTATATCAAGCTGCTTCCAGTACAGGTCTTCAATCCAATTCTGTATGCTGCAGAAGTAAAGTTAATTGACACTGCAATCAGCTGAGAGAATTGAGAGGATTACGAAATGTGCAAAGCCTTTTCAAGTAAAGTAAAATACAATACAAACCTGTGTTCTTGAGTACCTCTAAATGCAATAACAATAGCATTGAGATCTACTGCCACCCCAACAAATGCCTGCAATCTCACAAAGTAGTGAAATAAGGACACTATATGTTCCTTAAAATTGATAGGATAAATACATACGTTCGCAGGAGGATATTTACCTGTAAGCAGTGCTGCACGTCAACAACCAGCTGTATGACTTCAAACCCCTACATGTGGATTAAAGAGCATAAATCACCAGCTCTTTTGTTAAAAATTAGACTTAACAGGATTCCAACTTCTGCCCTTCAAACATTATAAAAGTGTTTCATAGTGCTTGCTCAGCATGAGATATAGAGATAAAAAGAAATATATCAAACTACCTCGGTCAAGTCATTACATCTATTGCATGTCCATGTGAAGAGTTCCATCAAATCTGACACGTAAACCTGCAAATAAATACCCAGATTCACCTTAACGGTGCTGCACATGCTTTTCATCATTGCCTTAGACATGTACAATGCATAAAGGAAGCCTATTTTATATGGACTTTTATGAGCAATATAAGTAGATGTCAACAATGGATTCAACCCAAGTGGGAATTTATAAGCAGGTTTAATCAAGAAAATAAATTTTATATGACATTCAATGTTTATCATTCTCTCTCTCTTTTCTCTTTGAATGACTTAGTTGTAAGTGGTAACACTACTGCTCCTAATGATAATGTATTCCTGATGGTTAGCATATCAATCACAAAAAACTCACCCAAAAATAGTGATTGGCAAGCTCAGATTGAGGTATCTCAGGTTGCACTTCCACCACAGAATTAGTTTTTTGTCCAACTTTAAAGCCAATATCACTAAATTAGAAAATTATATATATTATAGCATAAAAGGACAATTCATAGTTTCCCAAGAAAAACTTACCGCAGATGCATATTCCACCAGAATAGTGGCAAGAGTGTGATTGTACGCAGCTTTATGAGTCTCATGCTTGACTTGAAGATCTGCGGTCAGTTGTTGATAAAATCATATATTCATATTAAAGGTCTCAAAGAAATCAACAAACCAAGCCCCTTGGGCGGGACAGAACAGCAAACACATCCCTGCATCTAATGGCAGAATTGTTCGAAGGTCCTAATATCCTCTCTCACTTATACCATTTCAGTTACCAACAAATTCTAATCCCTTTTTGTCTTTTCCAAAGTAATCATTCTAATTCACAAGAGGGGCATATATTAAATGAAACTAAATCGAGTGAATTCATCTATCAATGGGGCAGGCCGCCAAGTCCACTGCAATGATAAATCAATAAACTAGACCCCAAGAGATATATGTGATATTACAAAATCTTATAAGCTCTATCAAGCACTCTCTTCATTGCAGCCCCTCTTAACCCCAAAATCTGACATTTTAGGGCACTAATGGTTTGAAATAAAAAACCAACTCCAAGTTCCCCCCAAATTCATTCAGTTTCGAATCATCGAAGATGCAATCGATCTCTGCAGCGTCAAACTTGTAATGAAGTGAGATTAATTACTCTCAGATAGATATCCCGTAGGTGCTAAAAGCAAAAAATCAACACATAAATGCGGCTTTCATTACCTCTCGCCCGAGAAAGTGCTAACAAACACATGACGACGGCAATCAATCCTAACCACCGCCTGCCGTCCCCCATAATTAGCGGGGAGTAATGACGATCAATGAAGACAAACAACTCTTCCGCTCTTAGGAGAAGAAAATTCCGTCGCCATGAGGCGACAGTTCGTCAGCAGGAACTCTTACGCATAAACAGCAACCGAAATCAATAGGATCATCCGCTACCATAGAGGAAAGAAAGAAAGAGAGAGAGGCATGGGCGTCAGCGCAGCAGGTCGGCGCTCTGGCCAAGAACGGACGGAGCTTGTTAGTTCCGGCGACGACGTACTCTTTAGTCAATTTGGTGGTGTCGGGTATTGACCGGAAGGTGGGAAGGAGCTAGCCGGGAAGAAAGGAGAAGAAGAAAGGCTTTCTTTCCCATTAAATTCCTATTTCACCCCCTCCCTGTTGTTAAACATTTTTCTTCGGTTGTGCGGGAACATTGAAAATTTTGTCTTAATTGTATGCGCAATGCTGGAAATTTGGAGAAGTTTCTCCCTCTGCCATTTGAATGGGAAGGTCTCTCTCGTAATTCTAAAAATAGAAGAAATAGAAATTATAAATGATATATTAGATATACTTTTTAATTGTTTATTTATAATTAGAAATGGTCTATTTTTACGTGCTTATTTTATCATTTAATCAAATTGTTTAAAAAGCATGACTTGTAAATAATTTAAATACAATCTTAATTGGAATCTATATCCTAGTGTTTGGTAATTTACATATCAAAATTAAATAATGAATTAGGAAAAATGATTGAGTTATTTTGTAAGCTGTGAAGAAAAAAGGTGAATAATTAGCAGAAAATGGACGACTAATAAGAGACTGAGAAAGGGGGAAGTAATAACAAGTGAGAAAATGAAAAAGATGGTATAGTACAGTTAGTATTACTCTCATCCTATAACTTGGAGGTCCTGAATTCAATCTCACTGATGGAATTTTCCGTTTGCTAATGTTGCTTCTGAATTTTAAGATATGCCAGTGTAACATTTTAATAGTTCATCTCATAAGAACGACATACACCAAGTCCACAACTTGTGCAATATCATAAACCAAAGTAGGCTCCAAATAAATTCCAAATTTGGGATCACTTTCACAAGAGAGAAGGTGAGAAATGTGTTAAAGATATTTTGATTTGCAACTACTGTGAGGCAAAGTCTTGCATGTTGTGTTGATTAGGGTACTTCATCCATGTAGAAGCATATGAAAACTTGTCAAAAATATCCTTAAGATCTTGAAAAAATGCAAAAGTTACTTACATCATTAATTTAGAGTGAATGGAAAAATGTGCAGTAACCGCATGAAGTTGTACCGAAGATTATCATAGGCACAATTCGATAGGATGATTATTGTTGATGAGCAAATATTTTTAGTTATTGAGCAGGAAGGTTTTCTAGCTCTTATAGCTGCATGTCAACCTTTCTTTAAGCATATCTCAAGGTTCACAAATATTAGGTTTTACATAAAACTTTATCTGCCACAAGTAGATAATTTAGGTAACTGTCTGATTAAACCCTTTTTAATGACTGGTTTGAAGTACTAATATCCTTTTCAAGCCTTTAATTGGCCGGTTCGGGATTTTAATTCCCGGTTTAGCGTCATTAAAGTAGTAGCCCACCTCCTCCATTATAAATAGGGCCATCGGTCTAAGATTTAGACGCAATATTTTCGAGCTATCTCTTCTTCCATTTCTGCGCATTATTTTACATGTTTGTGTTCTACATCTGTTTGGTTGGCTCAAGAGTTTAGAGTTCGGTGCAAATAGAGGCTTCGAGGAAGTTAGAATAGGAAGGCGCTCATCTTCTGTGAATTTAGATGCTTTTAGCAGTTATCTAAGTCTATATATGCACATATTGTAGAGATGTGACTCATATTTATCGAGATATCGACCCAAGGAATAAGGAGGAAATTTATAGATTTTATTATCCTAAATTTTTGAGATTTTAGAGAATATTTGTTATATCTTTTTTAATAAGATTTACTTGAATCAAATATATATCTCAAGATAAAAAAATATATATATTTAGATCAGATCTATTCCCCAATTTTATATGATTCACTTGTATGAATATAAATAGGGGATCGGTGTCCTAGGGTTGATTATGAACAGCAGTGAACATCTTGATATAGTGAAAATTTCCGGCCAAGCCTCCTTAGACCGTGGAGTACGTACTTAGTTGTCTGAAACCACGTATATGAGTATGTGATCTTTTTTCTCTCTTAGTTCTGCTGGTCTCTCCATTGTTACGCAAGTTGATCGACACTTGGACATCGGTCCGAATTCCTAACAAACTGGTATCAGAGCACGGGTTTGCTGTTTTGGTTAATCAAAGTATCGAAGATGTCTACAATGAAGACTGGGATGGAGAAGTTTGATAGAGTTATGAATTTCAGTCTATAGCATATCTAGATGATTGATCTTTTGGTGCAAAATGGTCTAGAAGGAGCAATCAAGGAGTGGGACTTCGCAATGTCTGATGCTGATTGGAAGAGACTTGATAGGAAAGCTCTTTCCACCATTCGCTTATGTCTATTGAATGGTTTATTGCAGGAGATACATATGGAGACGACAACGGCCGAATTGTGGAGTAAATTAGAGGCAATGTATTTGTCAAAGTCCATTGCTAGTCAATTGGTTTCGAAAGAGTGGCTATATACCCTTCGTATGGTCAAGGGACTTCGATCAAGTCTCACATCAATGAGTTTATCACTATCATCAACAATTTGAAGACTATTGATGCTCAGGTGGAGGATCAAGATCAAACTATTCTATTGTTATGTCCGTTGGTCTTCTTACAAAACCTTCGGGAAACAATGATTTACAAAAGGACATCCTTGGCTTCTGATAATGCCAAAGAAAGTTTGCTAAGTAAGGAGAAGCTGGATAACGATTTTGCTTCTACCAAGAGATCCAATGGGCAAGACTTAAACTTACTTGCAAGAGGACAATAGAATCAGAGTACCAACAAAGGCTGATCTAGATCTAAGCGGAGAAGTAGGAATAAGACTTGTTTCTATTACAAGAAGATGGGGCACATTATTGTCGAATGTTACAAGTTTCGAGGTAAGAACAAATACAACTTAGACGATGAGATGGGAAGTAGCCTGTACAGAATTGATGGTCAACAGTGGTGGGTTCAGCATTAGTGGCATCCTCGATATTAGAAGCTGAACAAAACAATTGCAGGCACATGGGTTCAAGGCATAAAAGGAAGAAAGGCACTCGAGCAAGAGACATTGCTGCAGCAGAAAAGAGTTGTTTTTATATATAAAAAAAAATAAGGGTGCTTTAGAAAGGATAGAGTTTGGAGCAGGCGATTCTTCCCAACAAAGGAAGATTTTGTTTACTCCGATTAGGCCTTAGATACCTCTTGAAGGTAAGATATCTCCTAAACTGCCATTTATGATGGCTCGAGATTGACTAAGAAGGGATTAGCAGAATTATGCCTTATGTGTTATTGAGGAGCCTTCCGATTCAATCTTGAAGTCTGAGACTATATCAGCTCCAACTTCCAATCAGTGATTGAGGGAAGAAAAGAAGGACTTCCTTTGCAAAAAGGGGACTTGGGAGCCATTTGAACAACATATTCAAAGAAGTTTTGATAGTCGTAAGGTATGCTAGATCGAGAAGAGAAGACATTGAATATGATGCTCGATTTGTTATGCCGGTTAGGAGGTTCGAGCATTGTTCGGTTTTGGGTGGTGTCCAACAGTATTTGTGGTAGGTCCGACGAGGCCATGGCTAAGGAGAGCTTAAGGAGTAAAGTCAAGTTTTGTTCGAGGTGGAGTTTTCGAGTTCAACCAGATTTCTTTCAGCATGAGTTCTCCAAATATGAGTCAAGGTTGAGATTTGTTGAGATGTGACTCATATTTGTCGAGATATCTATCCAATGAATGAGAACGAAATTCGTAAGTTTTATTATCCTAAATTTTTGGGTTTTAGAGAATATTTTTTATATCTTTTTTAGTAGGATTTCCTCAAATCAAATATGTATCTCAAGATATATGATATATATTTAGATCTACTCCTCGATTTTATATGATTCACTAGTATGAATACAAATAGGGGATCAGTGTCCTAGGGTTGATTATGAGAGTGGTAAAAGATTGTGCTCAATCTTGATATAGTGAAAATCTCCTGCTAAGCCTCGTTAACTTGTAGAGTACAGACTTAATTGTCTGAAACCACGTATAAGAGTATGTGATCTTCTTTCTCTCTTACTTCCACTATTATCATCATTGTTACGCAAATCAAACGACACTCGGACATCGGTCCGAATCCCTAATAATTTGTCGGGATTATGTCTTGAATTTTGAATGTAGTTTAGATCTGATTTGATTTTATTATTTTTCTAGATTTGATACTCTATCTTTTAGGAAGATTATGTCTTGATTTATTATATCTTATGATATTTTGGATAGAGATAAAAATATTCTAAATTAAGTATATCGGATCTATATATATGGGCTGAGAGCTTTCATATAAGGTGCGCCTGGTGCGCCCAATGAGTATTCAGAGTCTCGTGTTTAGGGGTTTTAGGATTCCTCTTTTATTTTGGGTTGTTTGTCATGAGGATTGATCTGTGTACCTATCATGTTACCTCGTCTTGTACTTGTCCCATTATTGTTCATTAATGAAGACACCACCGACCCTTCTTTTTTGGTGTGAATGTACGGACGGCACTCTACCGCTATCCCGAACCATGTACATCGTGTGTGCAGTTTCTACTCTCTTCCGCATTAGCTTCGTTGTTCTTGTGTGACCCGAAAATTTCTCTAAAAGTGGTATCATAGCCAAGGCTGAAGATTACAACGAAGTTCATTATCGAAAAGTTCGTTGACAACACGATTTCGAGATCTGACAAGTTCAAGTGCAGGACGTTGTCACGGAGAAGATTGTAGCCATTGCCGAAAAGATTCTTCTCGTGATAAGAGAAGGCATTCATGGAATCGCTTGGTGTTCTACCGATTGAGCAAAACCCATTTGGTTATTGAAAAAGGAGGCTATTAACATCACTCTTTGAGTTTTGGAGAATTCAAGACAAGGTGGAGATTTGTTAGGATTGCATCTTGAATTTTGAAGGTGGTTTAGATTTGCTTTAATTTTCTTGTTTTTCTAGATTTGATACTCTATTTTTTGGAAAGATTATAGTTTGATATATTAATCTTAGGATATTTTGGATAGAAATAAAAATATTCTAGATTGAGTGTATTAGGTCTAAATATATAGGCTGAGACCTTTCATGTAAGGTGCACTTGATGCGTCCAATGGGTATTCAAAATCTCGTGTTTAGGGGTTCTAGGATTCTTCTTTTATTCTAGGCTACCAACCATGAGGATTGGACTGTGTGCCTATCGTGTTACCCCGTCTTATACCCGTCCCATTATTGCTCATTAATGAAAACACCCCTGACCCTCCTTTTTTAGTGTGGATGTATGGACGGCACTCTATCGCTGTCCCGAACCACGTACATCGTGTGTGCAGTATCTTCTCTCTTCCACATTAGCTTCGTTGTTCCTAGGCAATCCAAAAATTTCCCTACACACACACACATATATATATATATCTACCATTTGCTAATATACATCCATTTAATTTCTTATATTTGATAAACAGTATTTAATGGTTGAATAAAACTGGATTTTTAGTATTATTTATTCAAAGAAAGACAAACTTCAATAAAGTATTGAAAACCTACAATATAATACAAGTTCTCAATACTATCTGCTTTTTGAAAGCAAAAGGGTAGGATCTACAACTCCAAATTCTAGGAACCGATCTTATTCAACACAAGTTCAACACACAAACATATGCCTTTTGGTGTAATCAATTGGCTAGATTTGCTTTCTAACTTGTGTATAAAATTATCACCCAGAATTATAAAAGATTTGCCTAATATCCATCTAAAAATTTACAGATGGTGGATATCACATTCTACATCAAGATTCTTTTCATTACTTATATGATATATGATATAATTCTTAATACCCCTCACGGGACAACGTAATTTACACTTATCATATGCTCTTCTATACTCTCCACCAATAACTAATCTTGAGTTAGGCATTTTTCTTTCGTACTTGGATACATACAGATAACTTATTAAGATGTGGGCTTTCTCTCTTGTAATTGATTTAATCACCACTAGTTAGACTTTTTTTTTTTTCCAGTTTTAGGTCCATTTCCACGAGTTTCACACTCGAGTCCAACAACTAATGAGGAGTATGGCATTTTTCATCTACTCTTGGGCTTAGTGACCATGAATTGTGAGCTCACACGGTAATCTATTTTGATGCCATATAAAATTTTCAACCAAACATATATTAGGTTAGCAAATATCCACCTAAAAGTCTACATCAATAGATAGTGAATATCAAATTCTCTTGCACATTAGGATTACTTTCATTACTTATCAGATGTAGGATTTAATCCTCAACATTTAGAACTGATTATTGATCCATAAGAATGCGTACTAGAACAATATCAATTGAGACTCGATACATTGTTATTATGATTAACTTGAATCAAAAAAGTTATGGGTTCATTTTTTTTATTAGGACTCACTGTATTCTTTTATTTTTCCATTTCTTCTACCTTTTCTAGATCCATCTACATGTGTTCCAAGGGGAAATATATATATATATATATATATATATATAGACACTAGCAAATGACCTGTGCTACGCACAATAAATATTATCAAATGTTATTGGAAAAGATAAAATTGTTGTTATGTCTGAATCAAGTGAATCAATCAACACTCTTGTACCGATATGCTAAAACTCTTTGAATGAGGAATAGTATTATTGTGGTGGAAAATAGGAAACAGATTCGATGCATAAATGTAGGAAGTTGTAAAGGAAACCTTTCGAAGACAGCGGGATCATTGCAAGTTATTGGGTGAGGTAATGAGAGTGTTAGGGTGATTTATAAAAAGAAAAAATAACCCATTAAATTTTTTACTAATCAAATTGAATGAAGGAAATTTTTAGAGGGATTAAAAATTGTCGAATAAATAAGGATAAATAAGAGAGGGGCAGTTTTGGAATCTCAAAAGTGAGACCAAAAATGTGCCTTTCAATGCATAAATGTAGGAAGTTGTAAAGGAAATCTTTCGAAGACAACGGGATCATTGCAAGTGATTGGGTGAGGTAATGAGAGTGTTAGGGTGATTTATAAAAAAGATAAAACAACCCATTAAATTTTTTACTAATCAAATTGAATGAAGGAAATTTTAGAGGGATTAAAAATTATCCAATAAATAAGGATAAATAAGAGAAGAGGGGTAGTTTATAAAATAGCAACATTTGCGTACCTCTTGATAGGGGAAAAAACAAAAACAATGACCTCCACAAAACAACAATATTCGAGAGGAAGGTTTATTGTCTTGTTCAAATATGATTGGATAATGTGGAATAGATTCCAATCCCCACAACAGATAAGGCGAATATTTACCTGTCCATATATGTGTACGTGACCCCTTTTCTTTGTGTTTTCCTCGAAAATGACGGCAACTATATATTTTTCAGATGTATTACTTATATTCAGAATCACAATGGACTATAACCAATTCAGTTCTAGTTCGGTGGGTCCACTAGCGAGTAAAACATTTTCAAGATGAATTCTCTCTATTCACATTATTCGAATCCAGGATCTTAGGAAGCTATCGACTACATATTTAAATTCCAACGTAATCGCTAATGTAGATAGGGATTTGCATGTCATGTTCGTGTATCCTTCTGCTGCAATAGCAAGAGCATTCGTATGTAAGTCATGTCCCAATATCGATCGATTTCGACTAGCTAGCTCTCATCAAACAATTCACCTGATGAACTGAGAATTAGACAGTCGCTGATGAATTGTCTAGTTGTCTAACCATTCATTAAGGTAATCAAATCAAACCAAACAGCCTCTCGGCCTACTTGAGGATAGAGTATTGTGTGTAAGAATATATTATGTGAAAATACTGATATTATCTTATAAATTAATAAGATTTTTAGTTATTTTAAGATTTTTTTAAATAACCCAAGAAATTATTAATTTTTATTAATTTGTGATATCACATCAACACTAGTACGGATATACTTGCTACATTCAAGTTTTTCTTCTACTTGAGCATTCTGTTTGAGGTAACATGTATAACACGTGTTAATGCTCATGTAATATTACAAACAAATAGAATTCAATTATTTCTATGATGATTTCTTGCTTTTAAAATTTTATTAAAAATCTTAAAGTGACTGGCATCAAATCAGTGCTGTCACGTAGTATACCCATCGCACGCAATATCCGATTGAGAAATAAAATCCGACATCTAACAATTAATATATTGAAATCTGATTTATAAAAAAAATTTGACACTAGCACCGATTAGGTTACGTTTTTATGTGACTGTAAGTATGGCCTCTTATAGACTTTCTGAAAAAGTTTACATTGTACCATGATAGTTACTATATGGTCAACACCTCATCAGACTGTGCGAGGAGCTCGTCACCCATTAGTCCAAAATTAAAAAAAAAAAAAATGCTCGGCTCGAGATTAATTAGCTGTGAAACCCGCGTGTGGAACTCGTGAAGTTAAACCCAAGGTAGGAAGAAAAATGCACATGCGTGGTCCGAACGACTCTTATAAGTTGTTAGTCTCTCGTGGTTAGTTGTCCCGTATCGTTCGAGTATGAAAGAAAAAAGGTCCGGCTCGAGATCAGTTATTAACAGTGAGTATTTAAGTGTACGCGACAAATGCAAATCACATTACTATACGTTCTCGAATCTTCTAAAGAAGTGGGCGTGGAATTTTGACAATTTGCTGGGCTCGACTGAAATGTTAATTGAGGCGTCTTGTACGGCCATGTACGTGATTGATGATCCGCTCGACGGAATAAATGGCCACTTAAGACTGAGAATCAGAGCATCCGTAGATGGGGATGGCGAATGTCAACTTTGGATACGTATGTGAAAGATTGAGTGATACGATTGTAGTACAATAATTTATATTTATTAACAATAACAATTATGATTATTAGATAATAATGAAATAATATTTAAACAGTAAAAATGTCAATTAAAATAAATACAACGGTTATATGACCATTACATAGACATCGATTAGGGGTGTAAATAAAAACCGAAAAATCAACCCAACTTGACCCCGAATTTCTGGGATCGTTTTTCTCAATTTTAGAGCTAACGAGTATTCTTAACTCCCATGCATTCTTAATATTTTCTTGGCAAAATTACAGTCTGGATTATAATTCTGACCAAAAGCAAATAGCAAACATGGATGATTTTATTATTTATTTTATTTTAAACTAATTTAAATTTATCTATTATTATCCTACAAAATTATTCAATTAAAATAGTTTAAATTATCTACTTATTTAATTTCAGGACTTCCCCACTTTCACAAAAAAGGAAAACTATCAAACGGGTCCCTTGAGCAAAATAAATAAAACGTGCTGCACGTGATTAGGGTTGATAATTTATGCCCAACCTACGGGCTCGACTTGGCCCGAGTTAGTCCAGTTCCTGACTGGATCTGGGCACGAGTTACGTCAGAACTGGATCTGTCCTTCAACCCAATCCACCGCAGCCCCACTCATTCCAACATATTATATTATATTAGAGTACGATCTGTACGTTGTACAAATTTTATTATTTAATTAAATTAATAAAAAAGTGATTATGTGATGGATAATTAAGTAAAATTTTAATTACAGTTAATTTGTGTATGTGATTTTTCAAAAAATCAAATATGAAAAATAGGTAATAAATTTAGGAAAATGATTAATAATGAAAAGGGGAGGAGAAGGTATCGGCAGAGAGAACGTGAGTAGAAAATTTCATTTATGTATTATTAAATTTATCATCATACCCTTAATTTTTTTTAACCATTAGTTATCAAAATTAAATTTATGCATTTATAAATAATTTGGGAATGCAAAAAAAAAAAAAAACCAAAGTGAGAAGCTATACTCATATACAAAATAGATATAGAGAAATATTATATATTTTAAAATTAACTTTTATTTAATGTGATAGTGTTTATCTTAATAAATTAGATTATATTTATTTTATTTTGTTAAAATTACGTAAATTTTAATTATATCTTCCTTCCCAAACTGTTATGAATACTAAGTTTTATATTGTATTTTAAATTAAGTTTAATAAAATATTTATTAACTTTTGTAATTCGAGTTGAAATGGGTGAAGCAGATTAGACCCGTATGGGTCAGGGAACCAATCGGTTGGAGTTAGCACGTGATAGATTAAATGCCAGATCGGACCAGTGGGCCACAGATACGGCACTGATTCGAATCTTTAAATACCCGACCCCATTCAACCATTGCCCATTTCAACGCATGATAAATGCTTTGATCCTAGAAGATTTGGAGATGCCGCTAGTCCATCCATACCATGAGAAAAAGCCATCTCGAATCGTAATCAGATGCAATCCTCCCACGACAGTAACTAAATCGAATTCCATATTTTCTGTCCCTTCGGCGTAATTTCAATGATTTCCATAGCAAGAACATATCCAAAAAATTGAGTTAAGGCAAACGAAATAGAAGGAAGAGTTAAATGATGGATTGCAAAGAGAAAAATAACATAATCCTAATGGTTATCTTAAATTGATAGGATATTCGCATGACTTGTGTGAAAATTCACGAGGTCGAAGTTTCAAATCCCGTTAGTGAGGCTACTCACATATTTGTTTTGCACATGAACTGTCTTGAATTCATAGACTTGTAGAGTGTTAATGAGCTCGGAGAGAATAATATATTTATCCAAATTCTTTGATTTATCTTTTGTATACATCACTTAATATTTAAAAAATTAAATGAATAATAAATAATTGAAAATTCGAATCAAAATGACCCACTCTTCCCGCTAGTGCCACTTCTTTTTTTCGAACATATAAAGGAAATACATAAGTTTATAAAAGTCTAGAATAATAGAAGGAAGAGTGAGATAAAAAAGGTACCTTTATTGGCAAAATCGAACTAATAACTTATGACTCAATAGATAAGAGTGGTACTAAAAATATGAAACTATTTTTTTCCTCACTCATGACGCTCCTCTAACGTGTGACAAGGAATCAATTTCTGCGACTTGATTAAAAGAGCGAAAGGATTAATCTCTGCCCACGGAATTTTCCACGTGTCGTGCTGACAAAGAGGGAGGAGGATGCTACGATCAGACGTCGCCGCGTCTCTATTATTCTCCACTTTCTGTGCTTTTCCGCCATTGAAAGCTTGATATTCCCTTCTGCCCTATTTCATCAGATCACTTCTACTGAGGTGGTTCGATTTCTCGATCTTATCCCTCGAGCTCCCTTTGGAATACGACCTTTCATAAATAGATGCATGTACTTTATGGGAAATCGATATGATTAAGATATATACAAATATTGATAATATTTATGACAGTAATTGAGTGCTCATAAAAATATATATCAATATATCTATACAAATGTTTAAGAGGTTGGTTTCTTAGATGCATCTGATTTTCATGCTAATGATAAACTAATAATTTTTTTCTCACTTCATATTTATAATCTCAAAAGTAAAATTCTTTCATTAGTTGTTCATATTTCTCCATCTCAATCTATATCAATCCATATTTACAATTTTAGCAGTAAAAATCTTTCATTTTTTTAAATGGATGATTTGAAATTGTAAGATTGACATGGTATGCTAATGATAACTGAGACTGTTTTGATTACTACTATATGTTAACGAATTTTAAATAAATTAAATTATAATAAGTTATAAATAATGATCTTGTTATATAGATTTATCTCAGTATTTCACATTTGCTTATTTTTATTTCCTTTTTGTACATAGCACTGCTTAATGTCTAGTATATTGAAACACTCATTCTCTATGGTGTCTTTTTCCCTTGCCTAAATTATTTATTAGTACATAAAATTCTATTTTTACTCTTGAACGGAATGAGAATTTCTATTAAGTTGTGATCTATGATCTCAATCTATTTGTTTTGCGTAGTTGACATTTCATTCAAACTACGATTTTTACATGTAAATCTAATGTTTGTATTTCCCCATTTACTTATCATTCCTTTCAGTTGCCACAACAGTAGGAGATTCATCCCGAACTTGGGAACGAGTTCTAGAACAAAGGAAGCAAAATGAAGAGGTGTGTCATGACAAAATCGCCCCGGTGCCTTCGCAGCAGTCTACTGCCGTGGCATAAATATGTTGCAATGTGGCTCACATTCATCGGGGAAAAAAGACCAAAGGACAAATGGGAGAGTCACCCACATGCCAAGAAATGAAAATCGAAGAAAAAAAATTGGATCAAAATGGGAAAAAAGAAATGTTTAGGGGCTGATGCTGTAAATTTTTGAAAGTGCATGAAACTGATTGGCTCTTGACCTCTCCATTGGGTCGGTTTAGATTGTCAGTCCTGCTGCCCTAAAGATCTGGGGTCACTTTTACGTGGCGACGGTCGGCTTGCATGACTCAAACTTTATATATATTTTTTATATACCCCACAAAAAAAGAGGAAAATTTCAAAAGAAGAACAAGAATTTATCCAATGTCGTATTTCTGATTTGATTGTCGTCCGCAGAATTTCTAGTGTCTTCTCATATTCTTTTTCAAGCAGACCGATTTTTCTACAAGACTAAAAACACGAGGTTGATATCTTTTTGGTTTAGAGAAAATATTCTATTCGTGGGGGAAGAGAGATTCGATAAGGTGACGATTGAGGAAAGGAGAGGTCCCGAAATACGAAAATGAGAGAACTTTTGCATCGATCTGATCTGATATATAGATCTGGGCATATATGAAAGGAACTGTATAGTCAACTTGATTGCACGAGAAGCTAGACAAAGTATACATATATTACCCACACTACAAATCGACCTATTTTACGTACGGATTTTATTATTTAATAAAATGTATGAAAAAGTGAACATGTAATAAATGTTAAACAAAGCCTTACTTATAGTCAATATCTTGAGTGTAAGACTCTTTTGTAAATTTAATATGAAAATTAATAAAATAGGAGAAAAACATAGGTGGATAAGACAGATAAGAGAAAGTGAAAGCAGAGATATAATATGTAATTAGTTATTACTGAATTTATTATTATATCCTTGTTAGAAATTGAATTTTATACGTTGATTGGTAGTTTAGGAAAGTAAAAAAGACACAAAGATGAGGGATGTTTTGATATATTCATGAAGAAGGGCCAAACGAAAATCCAGATAGAAATTAATCCAGGAAAATGGCTGAATATAAGTATTTTTACTATTCTTTTCCTTAAATAAGTTTGGCATTCAAATTTTGTGAGTGAAGAACAATTACCCTTTATAAGTCGACTGAACTTGAACTTGAATTAGTTAACTCCTACATATATTAGATGATGCATACAAAAAAGGGACTATTATATGTTCGGAGTAATTAGGAGAGTTTTTGGCAACTACGGTTTTTTCACAGCAAACTTTGTCAGGAGCTATTTGAATCCGAGCCTGGATAGACACTAACTTATTGATGATTACATTTACGAGATCAATATTAGTACTGATTATTTAATTCATCTAGTACATATATTCGTGGCTAAATATGAAGGCTCGAGCGTTACATAATGAGGTGGCCGGATTGCCACTACTACTTCCCTCCATTTTTTCGACATCACATTAATAATTAGTAGTTTCTACTATTACATTACATGAAAGGACATGACTTTTCATGGTTTCAAGCTCTTAGTTTAGTGGTCATGTGAACGAGTTCCAGTGATCCTATGAATATTATATTTATTTGTACATAGTTCAACTTCAATTAACAATGTTGTCGTTTATTTTTGGAAAATAATCTAATGGTTTAATGGCTTTATATACCTTATATATAATTTATATTTTTATTAAAAACATACAATAAGTAGACTTGCATATACGTGGTCAATGATTTTGTGAATTTTTTTAATTAAAGCTGTGAGAGCTTTTGCTATTATTTATCCAAAAATATAAAAAAAAATATATGTGATCCTACTTTTTCTTGACCTTCACTAGCTAAAATTAATTTAATTAGCTTCTTTCACCCAAAAAAAAATTTAATTAACTTCCTCGAATAGAATCAAAACATTGAAGTGGCAACAACATACATCATTACTTGGATAAAATCTTGTATGTAATAGATATAATATGTGACAATGTTTAATTTGTGTTTTAAATTAATAAAATTCAGTTATTTTTAGAATTCTTTTATTGTTTTATGATTTTACTAAAAAAATTAAAATGGATGAGTTTATTGATTTCTGAGATCATATAAATATTGTTATGTGATATACTCGTTATACATAAGACTCTCTCCAGTACTTGGTTACCGATAAAAAAAAATCATTACTTGGTTAACATAATTCAATATCTTTTCTCCTCTTAATAAGTTATCGAGTTCGAGCTTTATAAAATAATAAATTTTATTCTCACGAGACACTCCTAATAAATTAATATTCACGAATTTAAATTGATAAGAATTTGTTAGATTTATAAAAGTCATATGATAATTAGAAAAAATGACAGGAAAAAGAAAAAAGAAAATCATAGAATTTCTCCAACAAAAGAGTTTCCCAAGTGGATAAAACCGTCTTTTCACTCTCCAACTCGACCGATGCCTCCAAGATAGAAGATATAAGCATAAAATTTTGAAACTGTTAAAGTCCTCCATGTCCGTCAATAAGAAAAGAGCAATAAAAAATAAAATATTATTTTTCATATATATGTATATTTATTTACAGATATGTTGATTTGTCCATATTTTTTTAATTTGTATGCATCTGTACGGTAATGTGTACGAAGAACTTGATACAGATATAGTTTTCTGGCGTGAATATAAGAATTACAATGCTGGATAAGTCTGGAAGTCGATATTCTTCACGAGTATTCTCTACATCTATTTCAAAATCACAATCAGGTACTCCTTTATAAAATACTTCAAAAAATGTAGAGTTCGGAGACTCTCAACTTTAAACAAGATTTCGTATTCAAATAACTTGGATGGAGAAAAATAGTCAGACTAGCTCAGATTGAATCTTGATTGATTAAACTTTTAAATGTCAATAACTGTAGTATATCTAAAATATCAAGAGAGTATTCCTTCTAATGTACGTATCTTCTTCGACATTCCAGTATACCCTCATTTTATTTCTGTTGAAAACCATGAGAATGCGTAAGTTCGAGCTGCCATTAACTTCGAGTCATATCAAGCAGGTCACTCATGTTGTGATGACGATCACACCAACTAGCTAGTTGCGCATCCTGGCCTTGAGGTGACAGCCTGACATGAATCCACATCCATGCCACGAATGAGATCACACCAAATCAGCATCGAACCAGATACAAGCCTATAAATATATCCAGACGCTAGAGTATTATGTAGTGAACACCTACTCCTCCATTCAGCTCTCCACTTTCTCATCAATTCTTCTATTCAAATAATGGATGGTCGATCCAAGATCTAAATCCTAGGCTCAACTTCTTTCACTTTCCCATCAATCCTTCGATTTAAATAATGGATTGTTGATCCAAGATTTAAACTCCAGGCTCACCTTCTTTACAAGTAATTGAGAACCGGAGCAATCACAAGACATTCGAAGGAAAACCCAATAGTCGGAGGGGGCACCAAAAGGACCCAATATATATATATATATATCAAAAGGAACAAAATCAATTGAAGTTGATAAGTATATGAAAAGGTAACAGAAAGCAAAAAAGGACCGATATTGGAGAATAATTTTGAAGCCGTACCAAGGACGATGGCCTGTATGTCGGAATCGTCATCGTGCAGAGTTCCTTTCCTCTGGTAGGTCACTGTCAAGATAGCTGCCACCGAATCTCTCGTGCTCTGAATATATAACTCATATCTAAATCGAGCATCTTCCCCCCCTTTTCTCTCTCCTCAATCTAGATGTGAAATGTAAGATCGTGATTCAACGATTAATCTTGAATAATCTAGATATGGAATTACGGATTATCAGGTCGGTGTTGTACACGAGCATCTCATCCAACAGAGCCAACCCTCCTCCTCCAAACTCTATATAAAGCAATCCACACCATGAAACCTCAGCACCCCCAGCAAGCAAAACCCCAAGCGTAACTCACACAAACTTACCCTAGAAAGTCCTATCCAAACACCAACCTCCTAGAAAGTTCCACATTACGCCGATTCGTGTTATTCGTGATGGATAGAGTGAAGAAGATGGTGTCAGAGAAGCCGGTCGTGATATTCAGCAAGAGCACCTGCTGCATGTGCCACACCATCAAGACCCTGTTCGCCGACTTTGGGGTGAACCCAAGCATCCATGAGCTGGACGAGATCCCGAGCGGCAAGGAGATTGAGCAGGCACTGGCCAGGCTCGGGTGCAGCCCGGCGGTGCCGGCGGTGTTCGTCGGGGGAGAGCTGGTGGGCGGGGCCAACGAGATCATGAGCCTCCACCTCAATCGCTCCCTCATCCCAATGCTGAAGAGGGTTGGAGCCCTATGGCTCTGAGCCTATGTATAGTTCATTACAGGGACATGAACTGACAGACAGCATCCGGCAAGAAGAATAAGTGTTTTTTGGGGGGGCACATATGCAAGTTAATTCCCGGAGAGTCTAATTAACTACCTTGTTTCGGGTGTATTAACGTAAGAATCAATGTCTTGAGAGTGTGTAATGTGTCGATGCAGTAGTTGTTACCCTAATATACATGCATACATACATACATATATCTTACTGTTATATGAGAGAAGTGGTTTCGCTTTTAAATTTCTTAAAATACCCTTGATCACTGTATTTTTAACTAATTAAAAAAAAGAAAAATGGGGATGAGTCGATAAAATTACTTATATAACCATAACTACTAATGGCGTTATAACTATTCTTTAATTTTCCATTTTTAATTATATATTTTATTTATTTACTTATTATGCACTCTTTAAATTTTAATCATCTATTAAAAAAAAGAAAAAATTAATACTCAATTGTTAAAAGTAAGACTGTACAATGGATAATTTCATATGTAAACACAGTGAACATGTATATATTTGTGTGTGTGACTAGTGCTGGCCACGGGCCGGTTTAGGCCCGGAACCGGCCCATTCAAAACCGGCCCGGAACCGCGCTCGAACCGTGAGGGCTAAGGTTCAGGACCGGTTCCAGCTGTCTTAGAAATCGGAACCGCCTGTTCCTAACCGAAACCTGAACCAGCCCGGAACCGGCGGTTCCAAACCAAAACCGTAGAGAAATAAAAAAAAATTGCCTAACCCCTAGCTGAAAGGGTCCGAACAGCCGGTTCCGGACCGCCAGTTCGGAACCGGATGGAACCGCGGTTACGAACCTGAACCGTCCGATTCCGAACCGCCCCTGAACCGTCCAAAGGAAGGTTCAGGGCCGGTTCCAAGGGGGCCACGGAATCGGAACCGCCCGGTTCCTGAACCGTGGCCGGGGCTATGTGTGACCACTCAATTTCATATAGGGTGGTTTATCTTTTTGGTGTATGTATATGTGTATGTATGTTGGTTTATATATCTAACAATAAAAATCTGATCACTTGTGACTATATATATATACATCTTCTCTGATATGTCATGAAATTGTATTATGTGCGCACACATAATTATTCGCTTTTTATTTATTATTTACGTGAAAATCTTGCAAACTCACGTTACAGATAAGTTCAGAAACAAAGCTGGTCCAGATAATTTCAAAGACAATAAAAAAAGGTGTAAATGCAGTTGAATTAGAGATCTGCCTCTAACATTTTCTGACCAATCCAACTCTTTTTTCAGTGTACAAAAGAAATAATTAAACTTAGAATGAGTAGAAGGAAGAGAGATGAAGGGGCTTGGGAAATCTCAACCGGTGAGATCGAACTAAGAAACTCTTAGTTAAGCCCAGCTCATAAATGGCGTGGTAAACTTAACTAATGAATATTTGCCTCGTAAGTGTTCAAATATTTTAAACTATGTTAAAAATTTAAATATTATTAATAAATACAAAAAAATATGAGATGACACTTAATATTGATTAGTTGAACATTTATTAGTGGAATTAAAGGATAACGTGACGAGTTAAGTTCACTTAAGAATCTCTCGATTGGACTCAAGACCTCTAGCTCATATAGTGTGAACGGTATCAACTATATTAAACCATTTTTCTCAATGAGTCAACTTTTATTGATGTTTTTACATGTGTACACATTCATTAAGGCATCAAGTCATATCCTCCAAGTCAATTATTTATCAATTCAAGCTTTCAAACTGGATACGTGTATTTACGAGAAATTCTTAGGTGAGTTCACAAAGTACTTGTACAAAGTACATGTACTTTGTCATGGGAACTTATAAAAAGTACATGTGCTTTGTGTAAATAATGTTGCTCATAAAAAAATTTCTTGGTAGTTATTTTCCACCCAGAGGAAAGAAGAAAAGGAAATTATTTCTTTTAGATGAAATTGGCTGGCGGAGATGTTGATCTACCAGAATCATGATCGATTCGGTCAGTGATCTACTCAAAACTCAGGTGCCATAAAGAGGTTTCATAATAAGAATTATCAGGTAGTCGAGAAAGATTAGTCGATAAGATCAGTGTGCGTACCATCTATGCTCAGGTGTACATTACATTTACCCAGTATTAACCCAAAGGAACATCTAAACCCTATGCGTTTAAAATTAAATAAGCTCAGACCAGGTTAAAGATTTTCGAATTCACTGACGGATTTATGTTCAAATCCTATCACTGACCTAAAGTAAAATGCATGATCTGGAACGTTATGACCGAGCATGCCGTGTGCATCGATATCAAACGGATCACAACTACGTACTTTATGAATTGTACGTCATCGAATTCACGGGTCCCTTTTGGACTTGATTGTCCTGACCCATATTACATCATTGGATGGCCAACTTTTTTCTCGCCTTGAGAATGCTTCGACCGCACTCCTGATTCTCATTTCCCCGCCTTTCAATGTTCTTTTTCCACATTTTCAATTTCCCTTTTTGAAGTTCAAGATACTTCATGGGACCAACATTCATTAGTTATTGATCGGGGTTGTTTGATCCGTTTCTCTTTAAATAAGATTTTTATTCAGATATTTTGGGTAGAAAAGAACGTGATTAGATTTATCACCTGTTGGATTAATCCGATTCAAACCTGAATTAATTAGATCAATTAAATTTCAGAATAACAGATGTTGTATATAGATAAAGAATTATCAGTTGTATATAAAATGTCTTTTATTCATTAAGGAAATTCTATTGTATCATTGGACCATTAAACAACTGAGAAATAATTATGAATTATTAGAATATTTTATTCAATTTCAATCATCGATTAGTTGAATTAAACTAATAACTGAACCCTGGAACCTTCCCTTCCCTAGTCATTAATCTTCCTTACCCAACAATAGAGCGCACAATGAAATGTAATAAAATTAAGTATTTATTAATGCGAATTGATTAGAATCCAACTTCTCATTAAATAAGATCTTAAATTTGAGTACTGTGAATGAAGTGAATTTGTCTCGAAAGAATTTTACCCGTAGCAGATCCTTCCGATTTGAACTAGATTAGTCAACTTTTTGACTTGTTGACTTTTGAACCCCCAATTTCATGAAATGAAGATCCTTAAAAAAAAAAAAAGAAAAATACTAGTTCCATTTCCAATCCGAATTACACTTCCTCTTAAATTTTGCTATAGAAGTTCATTTCACTTCATTTAATGTATAAAAAATCATTTCATTACATTTTCTACTCATTTTTCATAATTTTAATATGTGGTGATAAATTTAAATTTGAAAAGATCATATGACGGTCGATGATATCAAAGATATTCTTGCATGAATTCAGCTCACCACATTATGCACAAACTCTACTAATTTGTCTTAACGCATCATCGTAAATACCACATAATCTTTTTCTATTAATTAATAATAATAATTTTTTAGATATAATTTAACATATTTATTTATATATTAAATATTTATTAATTAAGTTAACCACGTTATCGATAAATTCGGTTCACCTGAAAATATTTCGCGTGATAGCCGGTGACAGCGAAGGGCGTTCACTCTACAGCTTGAACTGCATCCATCGATGGAGCGAACTGAAGACGATGCGCCGGGCATCAACCTCTGGTGTAGAAGCTTACGAGAAGAGAAGTCGCCTCGGCTCCGTTGGGATGAAGAAGAAGGTAAAACTCGTGGCAGATCGAGTGACTTGGTTCCGTCGGAGCTACTTCCTCTTTCAGTCTCTCGGAGCTCTGCTCACTGGTCAATGGTGAGTTGCCATGGCGATTGGTATAGACTCTCAATTGAGAAGGCATTTATTAGGAAGATTATTATTTTACGTTCTGAGCATTGGAATTTGCATTATATTCTGATTATTAAATGCCTGAACGAGCAGCCATTGCAAACTTTTGCTATTCGTCAGAGCAAGTGGAATTCTCACCGCTTGGAACGTAGAAGTTTAACAGGTAACTAGGAAGGTAGATATGAATCCCATCGTGAATGTGCATGCTTAGTTACCAGCTCGTTGAATGCTCCAGCTTACAGATGGATGTTCTCTTGTATTCAGATTGAACCGGAAGAATTTGATTTTTCATATAAAGGCGCTTTCTCTATGCAGAAATGGAGATTCTTTCTAAGTAACAAGCATTTGAACTCTTGGCTTCTTGTGTATTTTCAGCTTCTTTCAATTTACCTAGAAAGGAAAATGTTAGACTTGGAATAGTGGCAAACTTATAGTCGTCTCCCCTCTTGTTAAGCGATGCCTCCGCAGTCTGTACGAGATCTTGTCTTATTGATACTATCAGCACAATTAGTATTCTGAACCTTTTCTTTTCATTTTTGAGTCTCATTCAGAGATTAATTGGTCAATGGAATTCAAGAAGCTGCAAACAAGGCCATCGCAGTGAATGAACAGGTTAAATACCCCAAGATATTATAGCTACAAATGCAAGGAAGCTTCAATGACGGGTGTACCTCATTTGGAGTTGGGAGCTTGATGTTTTTAAATGGCCCAAAATGCATTTATAACTTGCATTCAGGCATGTGAAAACGCATGTTCTGCATGGTGCCATGTTGTCCTATGAGCCAGCATAAGGATTTTAATGCATACAAAAATGATGTTTCTTGTTTTGAAGGATTTTTCTGTTTTGAATTTCCACTATTTTTCATACCAACAGCATATAAAGTCCACGAACTCAGATAAGAAAAAAAAGCATATACAGTCCACCACTGCGAGCAGTTTTGCTGCTCCTATGTGACATCTTAAGGAGGTATTTCTACTGATCTGTGAGAACTAATCCCACTTATTTTCCTTCTCCTGGTATCTCGTACCCAATTTCTGATGTTATCAACTGGTCTGTGGTAGTGACTCTAGACTCTCTCAGGATTCTTATCTCAATGTTGTGCTTTCAAAAATTACCTGAACGGTTGATATGCATGTAATGCAAAATATTGCTAGAATTACTTATAGTTGCTCTAAATATCATAGTCTGTCTCCAGAATATATCAAACGAATGGTCAGAAAGATGGCATGCTGCAAAGAGTTGAACAGTTGATTAGGGTGGAGTTCCAAGCAATCTATGGAGGCCCAGATCCTTCTTTTATTGATCATGTTGCCACACATCGCTCTTTAGCTCCTTCAGGACAGCTACATGATGACAAGTTGACTGTGGCGTAGCATCCCTTCCTGCACAGCTGGACAGGTAAATTCTGACATTAGCTTGTAATTCTCGAATTCAGACCTGTCCTCAATTGACCACTAACACTAGTGCAACAACATAACGTTATATACACAGTATCATGGCTGACATCTTCAAAATTTTTCAAACCTTCGGAACTTCTTCTGACTATGTTTATTGAAGACAATTATGATAGGTTCCTTTTGCAATTCTCGTTTATCCTTGCAAGAAGAATATGCTTTCACTACGTTTTCTTTCTGTTTCCACCTTTTTTTGTATAGTCTTTCTTTCTCAGATTCTATTTCCTCTGTTTCAGCTCTTATGTGGAATTTCCACTTGCTATAACCAGCAAGTCAGATGACAAAAGGAGACTTGATCTGCCTCGGGTGTTTAGCTGATTTGGGGTTGCATCTTTGCGGAACTTAATCCTGTGGTCACTTTACCACTATTATTGACAATGCTCAATTGCATGAATGATGAGCTCATTTTTGCCATTGGAGAATCAGCTCAATAGAAATGTACTTTTTGAATTGAATGAAAACTTTTGGGTGATATAAGGAAGGTGATATTCTTCATGCAATGAATAAAGTATCTTTCGCGAGCAATTTTCATTAATTGGATTTCACATGACTCTGAGTAAGCTGAGATTCTCATAATTCTCCTCACCGTGGATCCATGCAACTTCTCTCAAAATTCAGCATGAACTTTCACATTGCAGCTTGTTACACAAGATTCATGATGTCAAACGCTTAACATTTGCTTTTACATTCACTACCAGGGAAGGGAACCGTGCTCCTCTGCCATCTAAAAGCAATAAAGAAGGCATTGTTGATGGCCAATCTAACAATTCAGTTTGTACTATTACAAACTTCCAGGTTACCATGGTTTAGAGCATCCATGCCGATGCAGGCCTTCTTGAGAAATTGACAATTTCCTGTTAGGTGATTTGTGTCCTCTTTAAAACTGACATTTGAATAATCTCATCTTTGATTTTCCGTAACTGCTTTTTCCTGTTGGTTTTGGTGGGTTACAAGTTAAATTAAATATATTATGGGCATGTATATTTGAGAGTTGCTAATGGTGTTCTTAACAGCAAAAATAAAAAGCTGCATTTGTTTATTTCTTCCTTTCGATAGATATTTGTTTATTTCTTGTTTTATTATTAGCCATCCCTTTCTCTCTATCTGATGTACTTACCCAAATAGTTTTAGTCCTCACCGTTCCTAGTTTTATTTGACTTATCTCTGAAGTTGACAGCTTTGGAGTACTTCCACGTCTCCCAAAATCTTGCAGGCAAAAAGACAGTAATCTGCCATCTTGTCTGACAAGAAAAACTGGGGGCTGTGAAGGGCATCATCTTCAATACACCTTGTAATTGAATCCGTTGTGCATCTTGCTTTGCTCTATCTTATCTTCAGCATTGATGTTCTTATAATCTTCATCTTCTTCTCCTTCTTGTTCATGAGCTGATCAGCATACCGAGGAGGCCCGGGCAAAGAGGAGACCGATATGCTCATGGAAGGTCTGAAGCCAAGCGCTGCAAACTCCTCTCCCTTGACTCCGCTCGGATTCCTTGATCGTGCAGCGACAGTGTATGGTGACTGCCCCTCAGTTGTGTATGATGACAAAATTTATACATGGTCAGAGACCCGAATTCGGTGTTTGAGGGTGGCCTCCGCCCTTGCTGCAGCCGGAATCGGAAATGGTGATGTGGTGTCAGTGATAGCCTTGAATGTGCCCGCAATGTACGAGCTCCAGTTTGCTGTGCCGATGTCTGGGGCCATTCTCAACTGCATCAACACTCGCCTCGACTCTCGGACCATCTCGATTCTCCTCTGTCACGCTGAATCAAAGCTTGTGTTTGTCGATTGGCAGTTTTGGTCCCTCGTCCTGGATGCTCTCTCCCTCTTCCCGCCAACTCACAGCTGCCCAGTCCTCATCCTGATAGCCAGTGCTGACAAGGAGGATGGTGATCTGCCATTGATTAAGTTCAACACCACATACGAGAGCATGGTGGATAGAGGTGACCCGCGTTTCGAGTGGGTCCGACCTGAGAGCGAGTGGGCCCCAATGGTGCTGAACTACACATCAGGCACAACATCGTCCCCGAAGGGTGTTGTTCACTGCCACCGCGGGCTGTTCATGATGACCATCGACAGCCTCCTCGACTGGGCTATCCCAAAGCAGCCTGTCTATCTCTGGACCCTTCCGATGTTTCACGCCAATGGGTGGACCTTCCCTTGGGGCATGGCGGCAGTAGGCGGCACCAACATCTGCCTCCGTCGGTTTGATGCCTTGGTCATCTACCGCCTCATCGAGCGACACACAGTGACCCACATGTGTGGCGCGCCAGTGGTGCTCAACATGCTCTCTGGATACAGCGGCGATGGTGACAGGAAGCTCAAGGCCCCTGTCCAGATCCTCACTGCTGGGGCACCTCCTCCAGCAGCAGTGCTCAACCGGACTGAGTCTCTCGGCTTCACAGTGAGCCATGGGTATGGTTTAACTGAGACAGCAGGGCTCGTGGTATCGTGCGCTTGGAAGCCCCAGTGGAATCGTCTTCCTGCAGATGAGCGGGCCAGGCTCAAGGCCCGACAAGGGGTGAGGACAGTTGGGTTCACTGAGGTTGAGGTGGTGGATCCCAAGACGGGGATCCCAGTTAACCGAGATGGGTCGACCCTCGGTGAAATCGTCCTAAGAGGAGCTTCCATCATGCTTGGGTACTTAAAGGACCCTGAAGGGACTGCCAAGTGCATGGACCCAAGCGGTTGGTTCTACACCGGCGATGTCGGGGTGATGCATCCTGATGGATACCTAGAAATAAAGGACAGGTCCAAGGACATAATTATTAGCGGCGGAGAGAACCTGAGCAGTGCGGAGGTTGAGTCCGTGCTCTACGCCCACCCAGCAGTGAATGAGGCTGCAGTGGTGGCTCGGCCTGATGAGTACTGGGGCGAGACTCCATGTGCCTTCGTGAGCCTCAAGCCCGAGAATGAGACAGGCCTGGCCCACCCGACCGAGAAGGAGATCATGGAGTTTTGCAGGGCTAGGATGCCCCACTACATGGTGCCGAAGACTGTGGTGTTCAAGGATGAGCTGCCGAAGACCTCCACCGGCAAGACCCAGAAGTACATACTGAGGGAGGTCGCCAAGTCAGTGGAATCACCAAAGACATGCCGGACATAACTTTTCTTCCAAATCACTGAAAGAGAACAAGAAAGGTGAGATTTCACAGCAGGAATTCAAGTGCTTGAGCTGATATGATCATCACATTCACATCCCATCTTTACAGGTCTCGACCGATCAAGGCAGGTTGAATCTCGAGGGCTGCAGGTGCAGGGGCATTGATGTGCCATTCGATGAGATTTGATCCACAGTGGATTCTGGGTCTGGGCAGATCGGCTGTATACACTGCACTCAGATTGCTATGTCTCCGACAATAGTATTCCTTACATGCAGGTCGTATTCGTTTTGCATTTGCTCTGCAATTAGAAACCCGGAACCTTACTATCACAACAATGAATATCGCTGTCACAGCAATGGAAAACGAAAATTTTCAAGAAAATCTCGAAGTCGTCGGGAGACAAAAATCTCATTCAGCTGGCACACTCCTTGATTAAATGTTAGTTTTATATCACGAAAATGGCACCAGGAGTCCTATGTGTTTATGAATTTTTGCAAGTGAGTTTTAAATGTTTCAAAAAATTAAATTAAGTCATTTTCGTAACCTGCCGTTGCTTTAAGCTGATACATGTCACGCCACTTAAGCGTTACATTAGTGTAAAGTAATGCTAGGTGAGGGAAATGACTTGATGGTGTAACGAGGATAACATATAGGCTTGATTTAATACTTTAACACAGTTAAGATTCATTTACAAGAATTGATAAACATATAGAACTTCTGATGTTTTTCTCTCGTTTTAGATTTGTAATTTTAGTACCCATCGTTACTCAAATGACGTTCTCTTGTCTTCATTGCCTTCAATCTGATTTAGAAGGTGGCACACAATTCACATATAGATCTATTTTTATTCTTTGATTTATTTTTTTAATAATGTTATTCTTTAATTTAATTGGGATTTAACAATGTAAATCGAATTTAAAATCTCTTAATATTACACGCACCCCTTTTGTCTTGAATTTGCATATTTACTTACACTTTCGTTAAGCACGTACGCAGCGAAATTAAACAAAGACGTTAAGTGATCCCCTTCAAATTACATTTATCAAATCAAGCTAGGGTAATCGCATAGTTATAGATTGATTTTCGTGAATTCGGTTAACAGTATGTTAGTGAAAAGTGTCTAGTCACATTTTTATCTATCAATATTATTCATTTTTAGGTTACACATATTTTTTTTCATGAATTATTATCAAATAATTATTGGTCGAATTCACCATATTATCTATAAATTCAGTTCATTCAAGAATTTTTCCTATTTACCTTTTCACCCAATAAAGGAAAGGAATGTGTTATTTGTTTTACATTGAAATTGGCTCATCACACAGCCCATCTCCCACAATCACGATCAATCATCAACCCAAAATTTTGGTGCCCACAGGGAACACCATTCTAGGAAATATGATAGTGATGATGATAGGTGTCAATTCGTGCCGGGCCAGCTTTATTGGACCGGTCCGGCTAGGTCCATTAAGGTTATCTTGCCAGGCCGGCCCAACAATAGAGAGGCCAATCAAGCCTTAGCCCAGCTTGACCCGTCCAATAAATGCATCAATCACTTAAAGTTTTTCTCATATGGAGACGCGATACTAGTGAAATTTGAGTGAAATAAAAAAAGGTTCTTTTTTAAAATAGAAGGTAAGTCAAGTCTCATAACCACACATTCTATAATAGATTAATAAAAATGTGTTTTAGGATCAATGAATGAGATTGAGATAGTGTTAGGATAGATAAAACAACTATCTTTATTTAATAAATGGGCTAATGGGCTGGCCCAGCCTAATAATATTTAGGCCCGATAAACCTGGGCCCAGGCACAGCCTTATTGGGCTGGGCTTGTGCCAGGTTATTGGGCCAGGCCAAAATTGCTAGCCTAGCTTATTGATATTACAAATTAATAAAATTTAGTTATTTTTAGAGTTTTTTTTTATTTTTATGATTTTATAAAAAATTTTAAAGTGACTGAATTTTATTAGTTTATAATACCATATCAGTACTATCACGTGATATATTCATCAAACACTGTACTCTTTCGCACACAGTAGATTGCACATGAATAGTTAATCGATGTGCATTCTACGCTACCGGCCGAACTTGCTCTAGATGGGCTCAAATCCGCTCGGCCCAATATTGTCCAATCGCTTCCAACGTCCAGTGAAGGGACACAGCTGCCGCCGCCGTCATCCGGTCAAGCAGGGGGTGATTACGAAGTGCCCGCAGTCCTACAGCTTGAGCAACACCCATCGGTGGAGCGAACTGAAACGGATGTATCCTCTCTGCAGCGGCGAGTTTCGTTTTTATCCGGACCTCCAGTGCAGAATCCTCTGGGAAATGAAGTTTCCCGCAATTCGTTCGGATGAAGAAGGCGGTAATAGTCGTCGTCGATTGTATAGCTCCGTCGGTAACAGGTATCCTTCCTTGTCCCCTCCTCTCTCGCTGGTCAATGTGAGCTGCCATGGCGATTGGTTCAGACTCTCGATTGAGGAGAAATTTACGAGGAAGATTATTATTTTTTGCTCTGAGCGTTGGAATTTTTATTATATTCTGATGATTGAATGCCAGAACGAGCCGCCATGACAAACTTACTGATTGAAAGGGTAGAAGTTCAAAGGATAACTAGAAAGAGATATGCAGAATATGCATGATCATTTTTTAGCCCATTGAGTGCTGTAGCTCAGTCTCATAGATGGAGGTTCTCTTGCATTAAGATCAAACCCAAAGAATCTGGATTTTCATACAAAGTGCTGTCTCTATGCAGAAATGGAGATTCTCATTATTGGGTATCTGATTTTCAGCTTCTTTCAGTTCCCCCCTCTGTTAGATGTCTCAGCAGTCTATGGGAGACTATGGCTTATCCTGTCGGTAGAATTTTAGCATTTTGAACCTTCTCTTTTCAATTTTTAGACTCATTCGAAGATTAAGAGATGGATTGAATTCAAGCAGATTCTGCTGCAAACAGCATCTTCCAGGACCATTGCAACCTACCTGTAGTTATGAGTTGTTACTTCAATGGATTGCCTTGTCAGGTTTTTCTGCCTTTAAATGATAGCATAAGATTCTGATGGTGCTTTCTATGTTTCCCCCTTCAATCTATACATAAAATTCTTCCCTTTCATCTTAGTGCAAGCTTGTCTCTATAGGTGGCCATTCTTGGAGGCCATCAGCCGTGTGATCGCTGGAATCGTTGGCTGCCATCCAGAGCTATTGAAATGATTGGGTCACTCCAATAATGACCACTGAAAGTGATAATAGAAGTTGCCCACTGAAAATGATAATGGAAGACCTCTATCCCTATGTGGGCTGACTTGCTCAAATTTGGGTTAGTGGGGGGCTCCATTGGTATTAAGTGGCGCAGAATAGCAGCGGGAGTTCCCTATGCAACCGATTTCTTAATCTTAGATAGATTTAATCTCATCCGTGATGTTAGATGAGCTAGTTAGATGTAGATTCACCACCAACCTGGTTACTTCTTAATCACATCCTGCTGCTTGAACTTGCCATTAATTGCTCTGCTGGGGTTTGGGTTCGTAACTCTTTGTTAGAAACCTACCATACCATTGATCCCTACTAAATGCTGGGTCAGGTTTTGATGTTTTAAATGATGCTGGCATTTAAGCAAAATAGGGGAAAAAGTATGTTTCACGGTTAAAAACTCCATTGCCTTGAAGTAAATACTAGAGAAATGGAATGAAGAGATACATGAACTCTAATACTGATCCCGTGCCCTCTTTGGAACACATTAAGAGTGATATCATTATACCAACTGTAGTTTCTAAAAATGTGTGTTTATCAGGTTTCGGTTTAAGTCCTTGTTTATTTAGATGTATCTGTACTATATCCATCTTGAGTGGTTCTTAAGGTTGCGTTTGTTTATATCTTCTTGTTCTTTTATGCTCTTTGTCTCTTTCAAGCTGACGGACTTCCTTACTTGAATGTCTTTAGTCATCATCCTCTTCTAGTTTAGTTGGACTTATCTCTGAATTTGATGCCTTCTAAGAATCTTCGTTTCTCTCAAACTCTTGCAAGTAAAAGACAGTGATCCCCAACGTGTCCCATGAGGACTGCTGTGGGAGTTGGGGGCATTGTTGGCAACATAACTTGTAAGCAAGTCCCTTATACATACTGTTGTGGTCTCTCTTATCTTCAGTGTTGATGCAGAGTAGAAGACCGCAATCATCATCCAGCATCTTCTTCTTGCTCGCTAGCTGATCAGTTGAGGAGGCCCAGAGAAAAAGGAGAATGGTATGCATGGAAGATCTGAAGCCATGAGCTACCAACTCCTCTCCCTTGACTCCACTTGGATTCCTCAACCGTGCGGCGACGGTGTATGGTGACTGTCCCTCGGTTGTGTATGGCAACACAACTTACACATGGTTGGAGACCCGCTCTCGGTGTTTGAGGGTGGCCTCGGCCGTCGCTGCGGCCGGAATCCGCCACAGTGATGTCGTGTCGGTGATGGCCCCAGATGTCCCTGCCATGTATGTGCTCTATTTCGCCTTGCCCACGTCCAGAGCCATACTCAACTGCTTTAACACCTGCCTCAACTGCCAAACTGTCTCGGTTCTCCTCCGCCATGCTGAATCAAAGCTCGTGCTTGTCGACTGGCAGTTCCAGTCCACTGTACATGACGCTGTCTCTCTCTTCCCGTCCACTCACAGCTGCCCGATCCTGATCCTGATAACTAGTGGCGAGGAGGATGCGGCTGGTGATGGGCAGAAAGATTTGGAGGAGGTATCCTCGTGGGTTGAGTTCAACTCCACGTACGAGAGCATGGTGGACAGAGGTGACTCGGGTTTTGAGTGGGTCCGACCCGAGAGCAAGTGGGCCCCAATGGTGCTGAACTACACATCAGGCACAACCTCATCTCCTAAGAGTGCCATTCACTGCCACCATGGGCTCTTCATGATCACCATCGACAATCTCCTCGACTGGGCTGTCCTGAAGCAGCCTGTCTATCTCTAGACCTTCCTGATGTTCACACCACTGGGTGGAGCTGCCCGTGGGGCATGGTAGCTGTAGATGGCACGAACATCTGCCTCGGCAGGTTCGATGCCTTGGTCATCTACTGCCTCATTGAGCGACACAAAGTGACCCACATGTGCGGTGCGCTGGTGGTGCTCAACATGCTCTTGGGAGGCAGCGATGGCAGCAACGGAGACAGGAAGCTGAAGGCCCCGGTCCAGATCCTCACAGCCGGGGTGCCTCCTCCTGCTGTAGTGCTCCACCGGACTGAGTCTATCAGCTTCACCGTGAGCCACGGGTACGGTTTATCCAAGACAGCAGCGCTCGTGGTGTCATGCACCTGGAAGCCCCAGTGGAGCCGCCTTCCTGCAGATAAGCAAGCCAGACTCAAGTCCTGACAAGGGGTGAGGACTGTTGGCATGACTGAGGTCGAGGTGGTGGATCCCAAGTCAGGCATACTAGTTAAACGGGACAGATCAGCCACGGGGAAATCATCCTGAGAGGAGCCTGTATCATGCTCGGATACCTCAAGGATCCTGAAGGGACAGCCAAGTACCTTGATCCAAGCGGCTGGTTCTACACTGGCAATGTCGGGGGTTATGCGTCCCGATGATTACCTGGAAATAAAGGACCGGTCCAAGGATGTTATCATTAGCAGCAGGGAGAACCTGAGCAGCGTGGAGGTCGAATCTGTGCTCTACACCCACCCATTAGTGAATGAGGCGGCGGTTGTTGCCCGACCAGATGAGTACTGGGGCGAGACTCCGTGCGCGTTCGTGAGCCTCAGGCCTAGTATTGGGCAGGTCCATGTGACCGAGAAGGAGATCATTGAGTTTTTCCGGGCTAGGATGCCCCACTATATGGTGCCCAAGGCCGTGGTGTTCAAGGACGAGCTGCCGAAGACCCCCGACTGGGAAGATCCAAAAGTACCTGCTGAGGGAAATGGTCAGGTCAATGGGATCTCTCAAGACAAGCCAAATGTAACTGCTGGTATTACGATGACCGAGCACGAGATCATTTGTGAAATCTCGAAGGTGCTCGAAGACAAAGATGCGATTGCATTAGTGTTGGATTTGTAATTAGTTTGAAATGATTTAGTGAGTGCAATTTGCGGATTAGAGGATTGGTAAACTGCAAAAAGCAGATTATAAATTATAGACGAAGGAGAGGAGCAGTGTTTGAAGAGTATGCACGAGTTCTTATGAAGAAAATGGAGTCCTGTCTCTCATTGAATCCCTTTCCTCTCTGTGCAATCTTCATCTCCGGCTCCTTCACCTCGCCTTCGTCCGAAGATATGGTCAATTGGGAGCATCAACCTGTGTCTGATTCTCTCTCAAAACTTTTTTTGGTGGAACCCCTAGCCTTGAATTAGATTACTTAAGATTCATTGAACTTGGACACTTGAATATCAGTATTACAGACCGAAAATAAAAAGAATTGTAAAAGTTGATGCAACAACGCTCTTAGATGAGATTTAAAGGTTCTAAATATTATTATTATTATTATTATTATTGTTATTATTATTTCATTTCATTTCTCCATTTTTACTGTAACTTAAAAAGACAAGAAAAGATGATTCTTTTTTACTTATAATTTATTCCAGAAAAAGCGAACAACTACATACAATGAAAAAGGATGCTTTTTGTGGACGTTGTAGGCTAATAATTAGCTCCATTATTGTTTCTCATTTCGTTTCATTGTGACTAATGCAATGTGACCGGGACATGATGCATATCCTCGTGCATCAACTAGCCTTGTGCAGATCTATCTAAGGTTGATTGAATTAGTTTTCTTCCATTGCTCATCCTGCATCAATAAGGAACGGCCATAGATACCAAAACCACTTCAAAATACCAGAAATCACTCGAGTTTCAAATAACGATTCGAATTCGTGAATTGTGAGAAATTATTTTTTCGAGGTCTAAAAATGAACTTAAAGCTCGAGAACACATCTCCCATTCCGTGACCTAAATTTGTGCTTGAAATATAACTTTCACAAACTTGTAAGAGAACTAGTAGGAAGTTGCATCGATGAACTTGGTAGTATGCATGTTGTGGTTGATAAATTTTTATATAATTCATGAGAGGATAAGAGCATAGATATTGATGAGATAAACGTGGTTTGTCATAATCCCAGATCACGAGAGTCTAACTTTATTAAATGATTAACTGATCCAAGAATTATATGAGATGACTAGTCTATTTATATGTTCAGAAAATTAAATAAACTGGAAACAAATAATTCAAAATATCTAAATGTTATCAAAATTGATATGATAAATTCATATGGATATTAACTAACTTATTTGATTGACACGATTTTATTGACAAATATTCTACTTCATAAATAATTAAAAAATATCTCTAACAGTGGTCTTATCATACTATGCTTGAAATAGCGACTGAAAAAGTGTCGTTCAACTGACTTCCCAAGTCGACTTAATCCAAGCCGTCCAACCAGATCACTACGACTGACTTACCAATTGATATTACTTTAGGCCCTCTGGCCAGATCACTATGACCAACTTTCCAAGTCGAGCCCCCAATTATAGTTGACTCCTACTATGCCCAGAGCATGCGGGTAACCATGCTACGTCATATATCCGTACAAATAAAATCTGTAAATTCACCTCGAACTCAGACATTATACTCTTGTATGACTTTGATAATTTCGTATAGAAGCTAAAGCTAAAAAGATGAAGATAGATGGGCTTTGTGACTTTACCTTCTCTAGTATTTTTGGAAAAAAAATCAAGGTTAGAGAGGGAGATAAAAGGAGACCAGTGGAGTTTCCTGCTTACAACCTCCCCTTCCGACGAGGTCATTGGAGGTCCCATAACTTCCGACAACCTCGCTTTAGGGGGAGGTGCCTGGTAGGGAGCTTTCACCAGTCTCCCATCCCTTCTTTTTTTTTTTTTTTTAAATCAAGGTTAAAAAAGAGGAGGAAGGAAGACCAGTGGAGCGGTGGAACCTCCGGCAAACTCACTGAACGGGGAGGGGCAGGTGGGGAGCCCCAACGGTCCTCTCTTCTTCTAGTCTCTATCTCTTTTTTTTTCTGGTTTTTATATTTAATAAACAATTTTACCGCACCAAACTATTATTACCATGTATTACAACATGGAGATACCACATTATTAAAAGCTGATACCTTCAATTCTTTGTAACGACTTATACCAACATGAAACACTTTTAAAAAGTTTTAGAGTCAAATGAAACAAAAAAAATGACAATGTATCACTGTAACATGCAGCAAAGATAATGTATTGGCATTGCAATTTTTCATTTTGTCTATATTTATTACATGATGAGAATGATAAAGGCCTCAATGAACACGAGATCTGACTTCAACATAAACTACTAGATGATAAATGCCTCCATGCATAATCAACTTTGAGTCATGCAAAAGAAGAGATTGAAAGGCAAGCAGTTCCTCGAGGCATACTAGTGCTGCAATAGAAGGTCTACAAGGGACCTTATCAATGAAGGCTCCATCTCTTTTAATTTGGAGTAAAATATATGATATTGCATTATGTCTATATATAAAGAGTTGAATGGAGTCTTGTAAGTTAAGAGAGAGGAATCATGTTAGTGATCATTCCAATAAATTTCTCTTGTAAGTTAAGAGAGAGTGCGCAAAAAACTTAAGAGATCGGGTTCTGGATTCTTTTCTAAGAGGGGCTGTGATAAGAGTTGGGTATGGGATTGAGAATTTCAGCATTCTATAATATTTTATTTTGATCTAATGGATTGTTTATTTTATGCCATAGACATTTCCCTCATGAGAGAGTTTTACCCTGTGATTCTATTGTGCGTGTTCTTATCTTACTTGTCGATTTTTTCTACTACTACCACACTCTAAATTCCAAGTTCTTAGTACAGGTCTTATCTTAGCAAATTGGCTTTGATAAAGGTGTTAAAAATAGTAATTTACCTCATGACGAGAAAGTCGCTATCTAAAAGAAGGGAAGTTGAAATTGAAATCTAAAAGTTCTGGTGGGTAAATCAGACAGAGAGGGGCATTACTATGCCCCCATGCACTGGGACAAAGTATGCCAATCCAAGCTATATAGAGGGTTAAACTTTAGACGAGCACAACATGCAAATAGAGCCATGCTGTCAAAAATAGCATGGGCTCTAATATAGAACTCGAATTGCTTAGTTAGAAGGGCTTTGAAGAATAAGTATGGTAACTTCTTATCACCCTATAATAGAACTAACACCTCAAGCACGTATGTGTGGACGGGCTTGAAGGATTGCAGAAAATCTGAAAAAAGGAAGTTGTTTTTGGATTGATTATGGATTGGGTACCAGAGTATAGCTTGATCCTTAGATACCAAAAAAATGTCGATTCTAGCTTCTTACTCATACCAAAAAGTAACATACATTGACATGGAACTCGAAGGGTCAGGTCTAATTCCACCTAATCCAAAAATATGGAATTTAGCTGCATTAAACAACTTCTTTGAGGAAGACACTATAAACAATATTTTGAATATCAAACTTCCTCGGGTTGATGCATCATATAGAATAATATGAATGCCTGACAGTGCGGGTTGTCACTATGTTAGATCATTTTATTATATAGATCGGAAAGAAAGGTTCACTGCAAAAAAACTCTCCTTTCTGAAAAATCTTTGGAAAGCAAAATTACATAAAAGGCACAAAATCCTTGTATGGAGAATAGCCGCTAATTCCTTCCATGGTTCTCCAATGAGGAAGGCACATGTCCTCTTTGTGAGACTAGCACAGATAACTTAAGATATCTCTTTGTAAATTGTTCTTTTTATCATGCTGCATTGAGGGATTCCTCTTGGGGAAATTGGAATTGGCCAGGTCATGTTCTCACTGGAAAGGACCTAGTTCAACTCTTAATATGCCATCAAGTATAATTACTGGGGGCAATCCGGCAGAGGACAGTACATTATATGGGACTTTGCTTCTTTATAGATTGTGGAAGGCAAGAAACAAGGCTAAATATAAGGTGAAGAAATGGAATTTCCAAAGTTCATTGATAAACTTAAAGCAGAATATATGGAATACAGAGGTCATAAATCCTCTGACAACTCAGGATACAAATCTTTCTTCAAATACGATACACAAAACAAGGATGTTTTTCAATTGAGGAATGGCTGGATTCGTGTTAACACAGATGCTGCCTTCTCATATCGATGTTCTTGTATTGCGGTGTTGCACAAACAGGGTCGAGTATATTGTTATCCTGGTATGACAAATGAGCAGTCCAAGTCCACCCTAGTCCATTACATGCAGAGACGGAGGCCATTCAGCTCCGCAGATGAGTGGCAATGGAGCAAGGATGGGAGAAAATTCAGATTCTTTCAGATGCCTTAGTTGCGGTTGAAACTATACAACCTCCCAGTGAAGCTCCGTGGAAAATCAAGGCTGTCATCTTAGATATTGCGCATACGTTATCTAAGTTTAATCAATGGGAATGTGTATGGATTTCCAGAGATAAGAACTGGGACGCATGCAATCTTGTTCAGCTAGGATTACATTCGCATCGGCATGGTTTTTTTGTATGTTTGATCGCCTCCCTTGTACCTCTTTCACTGATGTCTCAAAATGATTATATTTCCTTTATTAAAAAAAGAAACTGAAATCTAAAAGAAAAGTTGGATTTCACTTTCAGTATATTAAAATAATATAAGACAAAAGATAGAAAGAAAGGAAGGAAGAAAAGGACAAACTAGTTAGTTTACCTATATTTGTGGCCTATGAGCAAAGTGTGAGTCGCATTTTGCAAGATTAAGAGTGCATGATAGGTGTGATGTGGCTGGATTGAGAGATAAACGTACTTGTAAGGTCTGTTTATGAGCTTGTATGTATTTTTCTTTTTCTTTTTTTTAATGGTAAATGAGACTCATAGAAAATAAAGAAAAATAAGGGTCACACCACATGTAATTCTCATGATAAGGATAGAAATTACAACCTTTTGATTGAAAGATTTTGTATCACTGTACTAAGACTTCTTCCTCAACTTGCATGTATTTTTCTATTATATTTCAAACTGTGGAAATCTTAGTTATGTTAACTTTATCTGACTATGTTATTAAGAATGTATGAATTTACATTATATTTTAAATTATATTTATATAATATTTATTAACTATTTTAATAGGTCAGATTAAAACGGAGCGGGGCAGGTCAACCCGTTTCAGGTGGAAGGATTCGAGTGTTTAAATACCTGCTTAACCCAGCCCATTGCCATCCTCAATGAAGCCCTTACTACAAAGGCGCCCATTGTCCCTCGACATGTGGCAAAGACCCATCCCGCAAAGAAGAAAACTACGAACGGCTCGACAACCGGAGCACTCTTCTCAAGCACTAAGCTTGCCTTGAATGCAATCTCCAAGGTCAAAATTTTGAAAGCCGGTTGGGCCACGAGCGTAGGTGCTCTAAAAATCTTCTTTCAACGTATAAATTCCATGTCGGAAAAATTAATAAGTTGAATTCTAGGGTATAAGAGATATTAGCTTAAAATTTTACTAGGAGTGATGAAAATTTTACATGGTATCAGAGCAAGTTACTGCATTGGCTTACATCACATTAGGCCCGAGTGTGGAATTCGTGACCAATTATACTGAAGTCCGGAAGAAAAATGCATGACTCATAGCTAGTTTATTGAGATTGAAAGAGAAGGCCCAACCCATCTCAGCTGCTAGTCCAATGACGGAAAAGAGAAATCTCGCATCGTTGTCATATGTCCCCTTACCCGAGTATTGAAGAAAATTGTCCAGCTTGAAGTCAGATGCAGCTCTATTTTTCAAAATTTTCCAAGTATATATAGGGCTTCAGTCTTGCAGCTCTATTTTCCGAAAGTTTCCATGTATATATAGAGCTTCAGGCATCAAACCACTAGCATTCTTTCAAGGTATTCCAAGCATTGAACCACAAGCATTGAGGATCTTGCTTTGCGCTTGCACTTCCTGCGTTTTATAGTTTTCGCAGAGTGACAGCTCTCCAGGCGTAGGGACAAGGATAACTATGAACACACAACAACAATTGCGCCAGAAGACAATCCATTTCATCTACAAACCGCACATTCACATCAAACTTTCATTCATTGCCACCATGACGAAAAAGTCTCCATAAATTACAGAGCTGCAGTTAAGAATTTTCCGGAAAAAAAAATGGTTGTAAAGTCGTCAGATACGAACATTATTAGTTGACAAGGTACTGGAGGAGGAAACCGGGTAACAACCCCACTTTCCCTTCTTACAGGTCTTTGCACAGACGCCCAGTTAGCTGGTCCATCATGTGTGTATGCAGGAATTGTGCTCGTAGCATGATGAGCATAGCTTGAAAACAATGGCAGGCCCGCAAGTACAGTAAATCCATGTTCTTATATTCCATTTGATTTCATGGAAAGCATCGAAGATTGAGACAAAAAGCCTTTGACATGGCGGGAATCATGGCGCCGTTGATTAGAACTGTGACAAAACCGAAGCATTTTCACAAAACGATACTGCTTAGAGGGCACTCACTGCCTTCTCACCTTTTTTACCCCATCAAGATTGCAACGTTAAAGGGGGGGAAGACATCTCGCACGAGTTTGCTTTTCCGTGTTTGATCCCTTTTTTCTGTTCACAGCATCATTGAAAAGGCTGAAGAATCTAGCTATCTGACATTTTTGAGTTTGTTTTGAGATGGTCGTGTGAGATCGGTTCACTCACACAAGCAATGATTACACGCCCGCATGAAAAGGAAGATCATGGATACCAAAGGAATCCGGACTTGCTGCCAGGGTCACAAACAAACACATCCACTGAACACCTTAGTTTTTCAGAAAAATAGAAGCCGCTGAACCTTTCAGCCTCCCTTCTAATCGATTTTTGGTTAGTCATTACTAATTGTCAGGCTATTACTATGTACTGTGATCTACAGGAAAATGACAATGTTCTTTCCTCCAAAGGAACATATTACCATAACAAACACCATCACCACACGAAACCACAACCTCTGCCTCTGTCTCCAAAGGCGGTTGTCCTTGGGAATTTACTGCCAATGGGCATCTGCCTGCTAGATGCTCGGTAACATTTCTTTACAGAGACTGCCAACACACAGAAAACAGAAGCTCGAGGTTACAATGGAAAAGAAGGCCGATAAATGGTGGGACGATTCCGATGGAATGTGGCCAAAAAGAAACAACCATGAAAACTGGAACCTGTACTTACCCCTCTGAGGCTTATTATGTCCTTGTTGTTTGGGCAAGCTGTCATGACCCCATCTCCTCTCTCTATAGTCTATCCCTCCATAGTCTGTACACAGCAGAGCTGAGAATTTTTCTACGTCTCTCTTTTCTTTCCAGATAGGATATGACACGACAGAGGCAAAAAGGAAGGCTGAGTGATTTCAGGAGATTGGAAGAAACTTTGATTTCTATTATACTGATCCCTTCAATTATTATGTCGTCCTAGGAAGGCCCCTCTCCAACTACAGTGGCTCTTATGGACTGGTTTGGATCGTGAAAAAGAATCCGTGGACTGTCGATCGCAACTGTTGTTTGAAGGGGACCCAGCACTACGTTTTTACACAGCATAAATTCGTCCTAGGTAACACAAGGTTTGCTACCTTGTCGTCAAAAAAGGGGTGAGATAAGATATCTCAATGGATCTACTAATGGAGCTTTGTAATGAGAGTTTGATTGATAACTTTTGCCCCTCTCAACTTTCTCATAATAAAACTTTGACCTCTCCCACTCATATATAAAGGGTACTCTTTCTGCAAACACGGAGTCTCCCTTTGACCCAGAAAGTGAAAGAAAATGAGTTTTAATGTCTTTCTGACACTCGAGAGACTCCATTGTTTCTCATCTTTGTTGCCGTATTCCGTCTCCGTTTAGAGACATTCCAAGGAATTGTGGGCATGTCGAGTTCCGTCGTGACCCTAGCTGGAGGAGTTGCAGCAGCACTTCTTGTGGCTGCAGCCATCTGCCTCTTGTGGTTCTGCAAGTCGAAGCATCGAAGAAACCGGAATTCAGAAACGGGCTCTTCAGACCCATCTGCATTAGGCAAGTCCCTCTTTATTAGTTCCAGGCCCAGAGCATGGAGAATGATTCCTAGCATCATATCTTGATTCCTGCAACTACAGTGCATCCATAAGGGAATTCTTTACAGAAGTTCTGGAAAACTTGACCAGAAAACTGATTTTCCATGACCAGAAAACTTGACCGGTATCAGCATTATGAGTCTGACTCGATCTATATGGAATTACCTGATTCCTGAACTTGTGCTCATGTTAATTTTATCATTAGTTTCTCATTTGGTTTGTTTCATTCCTTTCTTTAAGAAGTGGAGTGGAATCGGGCAGGTGGTTCGGGTCCAGCTGCCCGGTTATCGGGGCCAAGGCAGTTCACTATGGAAGAGTTGGAGCAGGCTACTAAGCAGTTTGATGACTACAATTTGATCGGATATGGAAGTTTCGGCTCTGTGTATAAAGGTTTACTCCGTGACGGAACTGTTGTTGCCATCAAAAAGCGTCCAGGATCTCCCCGAACAGAATTCATTGCCGAGGTAACAGAAACCATTGCAATCTTGTTTTTTGCTTTTAACATTAATTCAAGCCACAGAAACCGATGGATTCCAGTTACGAGGAATCTAAACTTTATCACATTCTTGACTACAAGGTGTCACATTGGCTGGAGATCCGCCACCGGAATTTAGTTACCCTTCTAGGGTACTGCATCGAGAGTGGGTATCAGATGCTAGTCTTTGAATACCTGCCAAATGGAAGCATAAGCAACCACCTATACTATGGTATGTTACCATTAATCCGATTCCAGAAACCCCGGTTTTGGGGGGAAAAAAATGCAGGGAAGTTCTGATTTCCTGGCTTTGTATCGAGTGACAGTAAGTTTGCATAGCTATATCCCAAAAATGTCATCTTCACAGTGCTATCTTCCAGTCACTGCCTTTTCTTGTTTTCCAAGAAAGGAAAAACAGAAACCCAGAAGACAAATAGTAAAAAGAATTCACAATTTTCGACAGAAACAGGGCAGGATCCATCTATCAAACTAGAGTTCAAGCGAAGATTGTCCATCGCCCTCGATGCCGCTAAAGGTAGACAGCGAAGAACTCAGTAAAAGCAAATCTGTTACACATTGTAAGAGTTCCATAAGGATTGGCATCTCCTTTTTTGCCTTTCCAGTGCAGGCTTTTCCCATTTGCACAGCCTCAAACCTCCATTGCTTCACAGGAACTTCAAAACGAGCAATGTGCTAGTTGATGAGAACTTCATCGCCAAGGTTTCCGATGCAGGGCTCTTGAGCCTGCTCGAAAAAATAGAGGGGGCAGGTCCATCCTCCCAAACATCGGCCACTCCTTTCCACGATCCAGAGTAAGCCGATCTAATCTAAACCCATCTGGGGTTTCTTCGAATTTGAAAGATGGGGTTCTTTGCTAAAATGTAGATTCTATTATGTTTGTGCCGTTTATCAGGGCAGAAGCATCAGGAATCTTTTCGGAGATGAGCGATGTGTACAGTTTTGGAGTGTTTCTTCTGGAGCTCGTAACTGGGGTACGGGCTCCTACTGCAGACACACTGGGGCCTCATGGAAACTTAATGCAATGGGTAGGTTTTGAGTGTACTCTTGAATGCCAGTGGCGTGGGAGAAGATCCAATCTTTCCAAATGATTTATAGTTGAAGCATCTCTTCCGTAGGTAGAATCGAGACACCAGTCGAACAACCTATTGGATCCGCAGCTGCTCGGGACATTCACAGCAGAGGGAATCCGTGAATTCGTTCGGCTAACACTTCTGTGTATAGTTCTTCCAGGGAAACGACGACCGAAGATGGACATGGTCGTGCTCGAGCTCGAAAGGATCCAGGAGAAGGAGATGGCCTTGACCACTCTCATGGGAGAGGGGACTGCAACTATCACGCCAGGCAGCGAGTTATTTACGTAACAACGGAGGATCATTAAGCGAAGAAATTAATGCTTGTCCTTATCACATCATTTGGAGCAAATTAAAGCTCCAAATCTGCAGGTCTTGGTGGTATAAGATTTTACGCGTGAAATCTGTGGCTTGTGGAGACTCGATCAATTTCAGGTTTGTGAATCGATTGTCAATAACTGTCTGGAATAACAGGCATACTGTGACAGGTAAAGAGATGGACATGGAAAAGATCTGTGTCCACTGTCCACTGTGGAAGTGTATACATGGTATTTTCTGCACTGTATGTACAATGTTTAACTGTGATTCTCGTGAATGGTTCGGTTTCTGTGCCCAAGAAGTCGAAGTGGAGGTAAGTCCGAATTCTTTCGGTTCCAAGAGATGTCATCATTGCATCAAATAACATGATGTGAGCAGTGACTATCCAATAATTGATTGTCAGGTTGACTCATAAAAAATATAGCTAATCCCTAGGGAAAGTGATGCTTCACCAGTATTTGGCCTAATCCTCGAAGCAGTATTGCTATTATTATCAGAGTTTTGCCCGATAAACTGGCACGTACAGAACACGTAAAACCTATATATATATATATATTCATGATGTTGAGTCCTTGAAGGTGTACATTCATCGAGTAAACAGTCATTACCCGTAACATATGCACGGTTAATTTCAAGCTGAAAACTTCCGATTGGGTTTTATTTGATTAGCATTGACACAATTCAGCACGGTAAATCAAGACAAACCGGCAGTGTTGAGAGGAAAGCAACATACCTAATAGGACGGGGTGGGTTTGGTAAAAGAAAAACAACGATGAGAAGGAAGGGGGAGTGCTGGAAATGGGCATCCTGTCTTGTACTCCTCAAGGCTTATGGAATGAGATCTGGTCTCCAAGTCAAAAAATTGAATTTGAAGGCCATGCCATTTCCTCAATTGAATGAGACCTTTTAAAGTAGTTGATAGGGACCCAGCTCTCTATCTCGCCATTAAAGAAAAAAAAAAGGTTTTACATGTAACGAGTATATCACGTGATATGTGTTACAAATCAATTGATATTTAATACATCAAGAAAACGGTTACAAATACCCAACAGATCACAGATATCATACTAATGTATCCATTAACTCGTAAGATATATCAACTGGCACACTGATTATGTGAACCATCCCTTCTATCCAAGAAAAAGGAAAAATGTATATGTATAATGTGAGAGTGTGCATATATATTAGGGCTTCTTTTTCTATATATAAAAGAAGTCATATATATCTAAAAGGAATAGAAGAAAGAGGGAATAAAAAAGCATAAGAAGTTTCATGAATAAAAAAATTGAATAAAAAACCCTTTAGATTTCAAATCGAAAGCAATATCATCGCACAAAATCCGCTTTCTCTCGTGCATCTTCATAGGGGACCATATGATATAGTGTTGTATAGCTGTAGAATCCAAACAAGAAAGAAACCCTACACAAAATCTTTGAAAATCACTACACAGTCCTCTTGTCTAGCAGGTGAGTGTAACCAATTACATTGCAGTACGGAAACCGAAAGATCTTTCAACACATTCATCCGTCGAGAGTCCTCTACAGAGAACGAACTCAAGGAGATGGATACCAGTTTAAGTGGATAAATGGTAAATATTTTCAGGGCTACGAACGTTAGTTCCCGTTATTCGAGTCAGACCCGAATATTAGGGCGAAATGCGAGTCTATTCCTGTGCTGCTGCTTTTGGTTAGAAAGGCAAGATTGCCACCGTAAACCAACCTTATGGCATCATGCAGTGCAACAGGAGCAGACCGGTTCCTAGCCATCGATCTCAACACAATCATTTGAAACGGATCTCGACTAGCATGATAATCGATGATTCGATTTCCATTTCGAATGATAAATGGGGGGGGGGGCTAGTGGTGTAGATAGTGATGGAGCCTACTGTGTCACGATGGATCGCATAAGACCAAAGGCAATAAAAGGGTTGCATCCTAGCTGGGGCTTAACCCCACTAGATTCCTTTGTCCTCTAAGATCCACAAGAATTTACGGGTGGTGCCCACCCGAGATTTTTTAACCCTAGAAAAACCCTAATAGAGACATCTCTTGGCATTCTCCTCGTTTCAAGCAAGAAGACACTTCCTGGTTAATTTATATGCCAAGTCCCCGCTTTACACTTGCAAGTTGCACCCCTCGTGGTTAAAAAACCAAGTCATTGCTAGCCCGGTCGATAAGATTAGACATCTTTTTACTTATAAAATAATGTACATCTAAAAATACATCAAATGGAAGTTTTTTATGTCTTAGTTGCTTAATATTCAACCGGTTAATCGAACGGTCTAATTAATCGGACAAATTAAAAAAGTCCAATCGTTCATAATCACTTTTACACTAATTGAATAGTTCAACGATTGAACCGAACCATTCCCTGTATACATTATACTTTCATCGGTGATTAGAGGATGCAACCGTAACTTTCGGTCGAAGTTTAACCGTGCAGCTGAAAATAGTCGTTCGCATTACTACGTTGAGGGAGGGGGAGATGGCAAATAATTTCAAGGAGTTAAAAAGAAACCGTAATCCCTTAATTGCTCCTAAGGTATGCTACAATTGGCAAGCTATACTCTCCGTGGTGCACTTTTTTTTTGGCAAGCAAAGTATCTCATTAAACCAAATCTTTTTTTATAAATTGAATAGAGACAGTAGTAGTAACAACTCGGTCATCTGGTTACGTAATATTCAAACTTTCATATTTAACTAAGAATAAATTGGACGAACCAAGTAACCGGTACTAATACTGACTCCATCAACCTAATAACATTAAAGATTTAGTATAGTTTGAGAAATCGATATCTGTTAAGGTATAAGTTCAAGAGTTTCTTTAAAGCAAACTAACTGTCCAAGGTCTATCAAGAATTGATCGTAGACAAAACGAAGCAAATAGTTTTAGGCTTAGCTGTGAACTTTGATCTCGACCAACTCCCTCAAGTGTAGTTTGTATAGAATCAACAGAACTAGAGTCTAGTTTTGAACCGAGACAACCCTCACCCTATACCAGAGGAAAATTTTGTCTGTAATTGTGTCATTATGTTTACGTAGTGGTATCGAGCAGATATAATTAGTTTTTCTTAGGGTTGTTTTTTTAGGTTTTATAAAAAAAATCATAAAAATAACTAAATTTAATTGATTGGTGTATAAATACTTTCAAGTAGTCACACCGTTGGACAGAAGATTAACTCGTATACCTCACCGTTAGCAGCAACAAGACTGTGGTGGTGGACTTTACTCAAAGGTAGAAGTTTGAAATTCACTAAAAGTACTTTCGTGCATGAAATTAACCTTAGATTACATTTAGTTTGATGCATAAAAATTAATAAAATTTTAAATTTACACATTAATTATAGTGTTTGATTTCAAAAATCAACTGTACTATAATATTATAAGAGTTAAAATTTGCGGTCATCATTAGTAAAATTTTTAGATGAATTTCTTGATTACGACAACTTTCACTCACTTTATCGGACTAAAAGTAAACTAACAGTAGGTTATAATTTATCTTACCAGCATTACAACATACTTACCGCATACATATTATATCAAATTTTAACATGATATCCTTAATATTCTCCATAATTTTGTAATATTGAAATCAAACACCTCATTAGTCAATAGGCCGAAAAAAATCCGATAATCCCATTGGAAAAGAGGAAAAAAAGATTGCTAAGCTCAATGACAACCCAATAATGCAACCATTTATGAGCTAAATCTGGATTATTATTAGTACTTATTATTCAATTAATGGACAGTTCAGCAACTTAATCCAATAATTCACAATTAACAATTTATATTAAAAAGGAATTCAACTGATAATAATCATTTTTCAATTAGACCTTAGAATCTCCCAATTTTAGAATTAGATGGTAAATCTGCTGGGGCTAAATTTCTAAATTATACGTTGTCAAGCTCTTATAATGGACTAATTTTTGTATGTAATGAGTGTACCACATGATTGTATTTGCGTAATATCATAAACTAATAAAATTCAGTTATTTTTCGATTTTTTATAGTTTTCTAAAAAGAATTTAAAATGGTTGGATTTTATTCATTTGTAATGCTATATAAGTATTATCACGTGATACATCCGTTACACAGAGAACTCTCTCCTTGTAATACCCCTGTTTTCAGTTTAAAAATGCTACAGGATAATAGCCTAAACAAATATGAATTTTTAACAGATAATTAAATTATATTACCAATAACAAAAATTACATATAAAATATAAATTTCACTTATCTTACCATCATCTATTACGTGGGTGACTTGTTAATGGAGTTAACGTAAGTCATTTTGGGATATAGAAGTCTAAAAAGACATGAATTTTTAACGAATATCCAAATTGCACCATGATATTTTAGCGGATGATCAAATTATGTCATGAATTATATATGTAATAATATTGGTGCACTTCACGAATGGGACATAGTTGAATAATACTTTATTAAATTTCATAATTACCTGTAATTGCCTGTAGCACCAATACTAAACTTATTTTATTTTTGTTAAACGAGATCATAAGAAAGTGGATCCGCACATGTGGTCTGATCGAACCCAACTTAACCCAAACCAAAACCCAACCGATCGGAATTATTCTTTCTACTGAATGGTGTGTAACTCACATTTAATATCCTCATAATGTAGAGAAATAATTGTAAAATTTATAGAGAAGGTTACAAAAGGTGTAACTCCCCTATTATTTTTCTTAATACACGTTAATTGTGTATAAGTTTCTATTCAAGAAGAGGAACAAAACCATCAATTTTGTGCGTGCATGCATGATAGAAAAGCGGAGAGAGAAGAGAGATATGAATTTATGCGTGCGTTATCCCATTAGAGTCCGCAAAAAGCTCTTATACTATGAATTGTGATTGGTTCTCGTTTAACTATGTATCGAGGACCCATTGCTAGTACTTGCAGGTTTGTGTAGGTTTCACCCATAATTCAATCCTGCACATCAATCCTAGGCTTTTATTTAACATGCGTGAAGGTATAATGAATGTCTTTCTCGTTATTGGATATTAATCGACAGTATGTTTTGGGATGGATACTTAATGCATGATACATTAGAATTCGTTATACAAACTATCATTCAAATGTCGACACTTGTAAAATTTACTTTTGAAAATTCATAAAAATTTTACGTGTAAAAATTTGAGAGAAATTTATAAAATAAGATTATTGTATATTACACACTAAACATTTACTCGTTAATATTAGCGAACAGTTAGAGTTTTATTTGTTTACTACAAAGAAAACACTAACTCAGTTGGCATTTTTAGTTCAATATTAAACGCTAATTGAATTAGCATTTTCTTATTTATCAAAAATGTTATTTCAATTAATATTTTAGAAACGGTATTTTCATAAATAGTTTAAGAAGCGTCCTTTTTTAAGAATTTTTTTAAAACTAACCATACTTTTGCTCATACCTCATAGCCTCAACAGCTATTATGCAATCCGCACTTTTTTTCCTTTAGGCGATAGTAATGGGGATTTCCCCATTACTTAAAAACGAGTATATGGAGAAAATGATCAAGAAATAAGAAATTATAAGATCAAGAACTATGGAGGGATCCTCCAGAACTAACAGAGAAAAATACATATGTGACCACATCAAATTTAGTTTAATTCAATCGTAGCTAGTGAGCAATGTCCCCCACACAGATCGATGGGCAGCTAGCTGTTCAAATACTGTGTTCTGACAGATGAAAATGAGGTGAATCAGATCATTAATTTCACAGACTCAGCAGACACTAATTAAGGCTTCGATCTTTTAAAGGAAACTTAAAAATGTTGCCTTGCTATGGCTTCTTAAGAGTTTTATTCCATGATCATTTTCATAAGCCCTGCAACCTAGAGAAAATAATGCAGCAAAAAATATCCATCCGGGACAGCCCCTCCCTTTGCCTTCTTCAAAGTGGAAGATCATTCCCGAGCTTGGAGTATGAGAGATTTGGCAGACTGTATTCAGTGTACAAATGGAGTGCAAGCTGCTACATGACTGGTCTTCTTTTGCCCGTCTAGACACCGGGCCATAAATAAACGGGAGGCTCAAAAATTGGGAAGATGTTGCAGATTCCCGTAGGCTCTGCAGGCCCCACATGATGAAAAATAAAGTCTGAGGGCTTATTTATGGATGGAAGGCAAGGACTCATTCGATGGAGGTTCATGAACAGGATCTGTGATAAAAGACTGAATATCCGAACTGCACCGATGTGAAGTAAAGCCGCCTACTGCCTGAATGTTTTCATCAGAGAGGAAAACCAGAGTTTCTGGCCCTGAAAGAACAGTTAGTATATTGTGGGTACATGCCTTTCTTCTGACCTTTTGGTTTTACCTTCTAGCTTGAGACTTGATCCTCCATGCTCTTGCTAATAACTATTCCTTGATAGATCACTCGCAGGCTCATCCCTAGAGAGTATAGTACCAAGGGAAGCACTGGATACGATCATTGATGGGGAGGCTCAGGTGGAAGCAGGGTCCACCTTGGTAGGCCCTGGAATAAGTTTAGGTCTCAAATCTGAGGAAGAAGATGAGGGAGCTAATGTACCAGGAGAATAACCGACAACGTAGGGAGCAACAGGCATGTCAGATAGAGAGGGAGCAGAGGGGCTGTAACTGACTGAGTTCATCGGATGATCAAACTTGCACACTTGCCCAAACTTGCAGGCTCCATGGTGTTGGAAATGAGTGCAGATTGGAGCACCCTGAAGATAGAGATAAACTCAGTTATGAACTTGATGGATAATAAAGAGCATGATCCGATACACATTTACGAACAGCAAATTAAATTTCAAAATATGCATACGCCCAAAGGGGGAATCGTAAGGACACATTTGTCAAGAGCAGTTGAACAATCAGATATTACAATGTTGTAAGAATCCAAAAGCACTATGGAGCACAAGCAAAGAGAAGAAATGAAAATATGATGGAAGAAAAAGATTTTGAGAATTACGTGTCGATAATTCTGAAAGCTGGGAAGAAAGCCTTTTCAGCACAGGCTGAACGACGCTACTACTGAGGAAAAAGCCAAGTCCTTAGCAGCTGAATAAACAATACAAAAAGAAAACACACCTTCTACCATTAATTTAAGGAACAGATTGGAGGTTAGTTCTCGGTTCTGTTAAAAGAGGGACCACCCCAAATTTCAACTATATTGCAATAAGAACTGTAGCCTAAATTTATTATTTTTGAGAAAGGCATCAATAATTAAAATATACATGGGTAAGATTTTCAAACTTAGAGCCAGCCGGGAATAAAAGCCCACATCATGAAAATTCAAATTCTGATTATTTCTTAAATCACAAAGTATCAATAAAATTTTTTAGCTCATGCTGGCAAACCAACAGTTAGATAAAAAAGTCATGTTGCACTATATATTTAGATTTTTTTGAAAGGGCTTATATATTTAGATTTTTACAAAAAAGAGTAATAAATATGTAGCCATATATAAAACTAAATTGTCGCCTAGAACATTAAGTCCACTTGTTAAACACTGCACAATTCCAACTAAAATAGAACCTGTAGGTCTCCAAGAGATAATAAAGATGAAGTTGAGGCATCCTTCAGGTGAAATCTTACCGGACGGAGAGGCAAGCCCAATGGACTTAGGACAATACTTGTTTCTTGTACAGTCAGATCTAGTGGATGATGATATCTACATGCAGATCCAAATTTACAATCCCCTGTTTTCATGTAATGTTGACAATCTGGCTGGCCAGTTCTTTGGGGATATGATTTTTCTTTCTCGGAACCACTTGAAGCAGCAGGAGAGGACAGTGGAGGTTGATAAAGTCCAGGAAAAGAAGAGATAGAAGGAGAGAATTGTGCCGTTCCATAAAGTGAGCTTGACCAGGTGGTTGGCTGAGCAGTTGGAGAGGCTGAAGGACTTGCAGTTGGAGAGGCTGAAGTACTTACAGTTGCCTGAGCAGGTTATTTTATCAGGTTAAAATTCAATATCCAGAAAAAATCAGTGAACTCAACTGGCGGAGAGATCTGTGGTTACATACCTGATAATGACTCCACCAAGGATAATGTACCATCCCTGGTGAAACAAGCACAGGACTGTAAAGGCCTGGAACATATGATGGCAAGAGAGTAGGCCTTGCAACTACGATACCATATTGCTGAGATGAATGAACAGAAGGTTGTTGTAAAGGGTAAAGCACTGGCCCAAGAAAAGAAGCAGGCACTGCAGCAGGACGTTGAACTGGGAACGGTGTGGAAACCGGGCTATCAAGAGGCTGTGGATGGTGAAATTTACATGTTGCACCAAACTTGCACTGTCCCGTCTTCATATAGTAGGAGCACTCTTTTTCACCCTGGTATTAATTAATAGATTCTATCATAAACTAAACGTGACTCCGATGAATGTGATAAAAAATTAGGTTTTAAAGATATCTTAGTACAAACCGGACGTAATGGGTAACCACAGTAAATGGGAGCGGCAGAAACAGCCCCCTGCTTCGGATGTTTGAACTTACAGAACACACCAAATTTACATGTACCTGTCCTCATATAGTACTGTAAATTCACATAATGCACAAGTGTAAGCCAACCAAAAATAACAGCAGAGAAGTAATTGTTAAGCTTGCATTCTATGTGATAAATTAGAAGAAGAAAGGAAAAAAGTAGCCAGCCAGCTAGGAACATTTACAGATTCCAATATTATCTAATTGTTATATAGTCCAACATTATCTACTCTGTATATGCCACTCAAAGTTTCACTAAGTGACATGCCAAATCTGATTGACAGCTTTTATGTATTATCCATCATTCAAGAGAAGGAAACCCTCATTCCTAGAAATAGCAAGAATTACCGGATCATCAACCAGTGAAAAATGACCAAATAGCAGTACCTGACAGAGGGGTTGATCTGCTCGTTTCGGGTAATCTGCTGTGCCTGTTCTCACAGCTCCCGTCACCTAAGCAGCATATAACTTCTGAATGTAAGAAAAGATCTCTCGAGCTACTGTCACTATACCGTAACTCCGTGCTGATCAGCATTCTAACTCAGTCTTAAGCAAATTGATGCCCTTCATCAACAAGTCCAGTTACAATAAAATTGCACTGATGAATGAAAAATTATCAGACTGTATGGATGCAACAGTTCAACAGCTCATTCTGGGAATAAGACAGTTCCAAACTTGATTGACAATCAGATGATCGGAGTAAACAATGCCCAACCAAGAGCCTCAATTAGATGGAAATACCGAGTCTCCTTCTGTTGGATGATTGAACCGGCACTTGGCACCATAGACACAGAACCCGGTCCTGAGGAAGCGGATGCAATCGGCCTCACTGGGCCTCTCAGGGTACGATTTTGCACCTTCCAGCCTGAGCCGCCACGTCCCCTCTGCACAGTCACAAAAGGGGGAAAAAAATCTCAATCGCAATGAATTCACAATCCCGCCTCACAGTCACCAATCTCCCATCATAACTTCGAATGTAAACGGAAACTGAAATGGAGACCACTGGAGCTAGTCACCTTCGAGGCCTGTCTCCACCTCCGGGCCGATCCTCCCCGCCGGCGGATCAGAGGACAGCGGCTCTACCCCGGAACCTCCGTACTGCTCCATTGGACGGACGGGCCAGAGAGAGAGCGAGCTCCAAGTCGTGAAGATGAACCAGCACCTGCATCCGGCAACCGCCGATCAAGCTCCGGCACCTCGTGCTTTCCACACCACAGAGACACGGAGAGAGAGTTTGAATTCGTATGAAGCTCAGCTTCGCCCTCTGTTCTCTTGTAAAGAGAGAGAACTCATTCTCATGGTTTCGCAGGTTTTCTTCCCTTTCTTCTCCTGCACTGTGTTTCTTCAGTTTGTCTTTTCCGAAAACTATATTTTTTTATTCGTTCGCAAATATTTATTTAGTTCCATCTTTTATTTCCTCGCTTCCTTTATTTTTCATCAACGGAACGAGCACAGTAATAGTGAGGACTCCGCCATTTGACGGTAAAATATTTGACTACTCAACTACAAGTTGTATTAGGTAAATTGGATAATTAGCAGTAACATTAATCTCATCAAATATAATACCACTAAAAATCTATTTTATTTTAATAAATGGACATTTGCTAAGCCCCAAATTTAAAAAATTCATTCTAACATATATTTTATAGAGTGAATCCAAATCTGAGTTTCAATTTCACTAAACCGTAATAAATGTATTTGAATCATTAAATTACGGGTCGTTTGCTTTGTTCATTTCTAAAGACTTTCTTATGTAAGAACTGTCAACAAATATTTGAAAATTTGATAAATTCATGAAAAAGTAAAATTATCTTCGTCATTAATTTTCATAATTTCTAAAATTTACATGCTTCATTTTTAGTGGAGAGATGTCATATTAAGAAAAAAAAAAAAACAAAGCTCGTTTTTTATTTTTTTTTCTTTGCAATTTTTCTAGTGGCTTCGCGGGCGGTCTAGTACGCGCCAAATATCCAAGTTAACGAAGCTAATGACCAGAAAGGAAATGTTCTACTGTGCCAGCCCTCGCGCCATCCTCATACTCCTCATTATGCCATCTATTTTTTCATCTAAGTAATTTAATTTTTAACCACAAAATTCTTTTTCTTACGTGGTCAAAGAATGCATCGGTTGATATTAATCAATTTAAAAATTTTCATTCACCTTATTAAATTCATCACTATATTGACAGGGAAACTTCACCAATGATTATTCATAATGCACGAACATTTCCCAAGATTACTATTACGAATGGTAGTGGGTTGGTGCGGGCCAGGTATTTGAAGACTCGGACCCACCAACATTTTCATGGGACACGTCAGGACAAGGATAGACCAAAATTCAAAAATATCAAGATTATGTGACATGCAACTTAAAACACATTGACATATTATAATGTTAGTTAAATAAATCTAAAATAACAATTTCAATGGAATAAAATGATCGTTTTTCAATTTGTTAATATAAAATACATATACAAATATTAAAAAAATATAACATAGAATAATGTTATAGGCTAGGATGGGATGGGGCGGGACCGGACCGGTCAAGATAGAGGTGCAGACCGCTCCAATCCGTGTATAGTACTGGTCGGACTCACTCAAAATTGGGTCGAGCTCACGAGTCGTGGCAAAATTACCATCCCTATTTATTAGAGAGGTTCATTAATGTGATATTACACGAAGATCGGGTTAACATGGATGCGGCCGCGCACCCACATTTTTTTCATAATAAGGAATTGGTAATATTGTAACTGTCCAAAAAATTTTAGACACTCTTACTTCACATTAATGTAGTGATGAAGAACTACTTAAAATATTCAAATTAAGATAATTATTCGAATAATTAATAATAAATTACTTATTTATTAAAATCTAATTAATATTTTCGATTAAATAAATATCATATAAGGATGTTTCATAATTGTTAGATAACTGCATTGGATTGCAACGGAATTTATTGACCACAAGCGACAGATTTTGGTATGTCGTGGGCGTGTACGGCCCACGTAGGGTAAATGTTCAGAATGCCCTCGGATCTTGGCATGTGATTGGATGGAAAGATCTGATGGGACATGGCAGATTTGTCATTATGTTCCAAGAAATCCTTTTCCCTCTCTTGTAAAGAACTTTTACAGATCTTGATAAAAAAAAAAAAGAACTTTTACAGATTATTTTTTTCCGGTGATATTTATGGATTGTATTTCAGCCGACAAACAAGTTTAAAACATAAATATAAACTGTTAAATTTTTTTATTTGAATCATTAAATTGAATTGTTAAAGCATCAGCAAAGAACCATATAAACTTCATTTTTATAAATATTTCTCTTTAATTATTTTTGTTGATAAAAAAGTTATGATAACGGCATGTGTTAAATTAACTAATTGATAAATTGGAAAAGCTCTCTCTTTTATTAAGTTGATCAAACTCGGCTTTGAATTAACCTGTTAAATTTTTGGATCATAAATGATGTATACCAAAAAAACTCAGGAAGTTCGCACTTAAAAATGACGAAATGGTGGTCCGACACCATTTGGTGAAAAAGTCTTAGATAATCATATCTCATAAGTAGTAATAATTATAGTAATTGCTAAAGTAATTAACACTAATTTATTCTAGTATTTTGTAAATCCAAAATCAGAGAAAACCTTCCTTATCAAATAAACTATGTTAGAAATTCGCGCTACGCTGTTGATTAAGGTAAATATGCGCAACAACATATATTATAAGGAAATGAATCAATTATTTTAAAATATGAGAATTTTTAAATATATGGTTGTATTTTAATCCACAATCAAATATCTTTATCGTAACAAAATTTATTTCTAATTTAAAAAGGTAAATCTTGTAATAGGTATACTCATAAAATGAATGTTTTATGATTATTTTTATTTATTAATATAGAAATCTTACAAAATTAGAACATAAAAATAACATTTATCTCTTTTTCCATAACATTAAATTAATGATTTACTATGTTAAAGTCTAGTCAATTATACTAAGAAGTGGCTTGCAAAAAAATTAAAAAAAAAAAAGGAAAAGAGAGAAGATTTGAACCTCGAAAAAACCATAGCACAACCACTCCCCCAAGCTGAAGTGGTTATTTGAAATTTATAAAAAAAAATATGTATAGAAAAAAAAGTTGAAACACGTGTCACCTAGAAAACCTTGTAGCTCTCTTTTATTTAACCTATAATGACAGATTTATATAAATCCAATCGAAATTTGAGTAAAATTTGTGTAAGAATGGACAGATTGGAATAGATGGGCAGGATTGATCCGCAAGATCGGACGGTGAAGATAAGCCTCCCGAAAGAATTTGACTCCAACAGTGTTATCGACGAGTAAAGAATATATATGTCTAACGCGCAGCCCGTTCGCTCAATAAATTTTAGATAAATCATGACATATATAAAATTTTTATAATTTTTTTGTTATATACTACTTATATTTAGAAGTCTAACGGATTCTGACTAATTCAGTTTGAGTCGGAAGAACCCACTAGGGTTAAAGATCTCATAAAGTGAATTATTGTTATTTATAATACTCGAATTAGAGACTGTACTTAAACTTTCACAATTTTTTATTGTTAATTCGTATCAAAATATGAATAATAATTTATATTATTCATCAAGAAAATTTAAGAAAGCAACTATACGGTGGAGATGGTTTTGTTTGCGGGAAAGATGTAGCGACAGAAAATCAACTACGTCATGATAGTCTCCGACAAGAATGGTTGAAAAATTGGAAAGAATGAGTCGGTCGGGAGAAAAATTTTACTCCCCGTCGATGAAGAAAATAATTATAAGTTATTTGATTTTTTAATTTAAAATTTTAATTGTAAATTATCGCTTGTTTAGGATTTACAAGCATCCTTTAACACGGAGACAGATCTAAAAAAATTAATTTAAGAAGTGAAACTCAATATGAAGGAAAATGTTAAATTTTAAAGAGGCGAAATAATATAATTTAATAGAAATATGGATAAATTTGGTAAAATTTATATAAATTTCTATATATTTTATCGAATTCAAGGGAACGATCACATTGCCGTGCACTCGCTAAATTCATCCCTGCTTTAACCTTGCTTGAATTGAGGGTCCGAGGAGTCCTTTTCCTTATCTTGAGATGTATTTTGCTTTTCTTTCACTGTATAGTGGTAATTTTATTATAAATTATGCTATTCCCTCTTTACAAAATTTTTTTTTACACCGCACAGTATCCCCGGGTTAGTTGAAGCATACCTCGAGACTAATTTACTATCAGGACGGGATCCCTGAAAAAATTCTCGTCGACCTTTCCAATCTGAGGATCGATATTGGGATTACACACTTAAAAGTTTAGTGAGTGAAATATTAAACCAACCTTGGTTACTTATCTTCACCTTGTTGTCTCTATCCTGATATTAGAAGTACAAAAAAAAAAGACTTTTGAAAAGATTTGAATGGATAAGATGTACTTTTAATTCCCTCCGGACTATTTTATCAAATAAGAGATAGAACAATTCATCTAAACTCACCGTCCAGGCTTCTTGTTATAGCTGGCAAGAACTGCCATCATGTCCACTGTAATTTTGATAGAGTTAAATGCACCGACAGTATAGAACATTTTTAAAATATTTCATGTTAACACAAAAATTTTCCATCAATTATTGGTATAAAATTTTTTAAAAATGTATAACCAAATATAGGAAGACCCTTTAATTTGGGACAGACATTTTCCCCTTTAGTAATCGCTTTTTTTTTTTTTAACATTGACTTTTATATTAGGTTTCGTCCGCGGGAATAAAATAGATAGGGAATAGAATGAATAGAGAAAATGAATAGATGAGTAATAATAAAAATATTTAAATTGTTTAAAAATTAGTAAATAATTTCAAAAATATCTAGAAGTCCTACAAAAATGGGATAAATTTAATAAAAGAATTTACAAAAATTTTATAAGGTCCTGTAGAAAATAATTTCGATATTTCTAAGTGGCGAAAACTTCTTTAAGAATTCTTATAATTAAAAAAAGATCCAAAACCTTCCTCAACAAGTCTTATAATTTTTTTAAAAAAAATCTAAAACTTATTCAAGAAGCCCTACAACCTAGATAGCGAGAGATGCGGAGATGAAGGAAGGAGACAAGTGGTGCCTGCGACGGTGTCACCTCGTGATAATGCTTACTAGTGATAGTCAATATAATTTAATTATTTTAAATTTTTTTATAGAAACCTAAAAGAACTAGAAATAATTGAATTTATTAACTAGTATTATCACGTGAAAACTATTACATAATAATACCGGCTTTCTCGAGGAATATGAGGTACAATTGTCTAGGAAAATCTTCACGCGCCGTAATCTTACAACGTGACAAAAAACCAAAAGGCACTTCCCGTTGAATATGCAGAACGTGAGCTCTCATTCCAATAGTGCATGCCAACTCCAAGTACCGACTTTTTTTTTTTTTTGGTAGGACTCCAAGTACCGACTTAACTCACCGTAACTTGTTATAGGTAAATAACACTTTTAATTTTTAATATTTTATATTTTTATTATTTTTTATCATAAATCTTTTATTTATCATTCACATTCTAAATTTTTTAAATTTTTACTACTTTGATCATACCGTTACTTTTATAAAAAAAGTACATTTCATCCTAAAAAGAATATTTTGTCCAAAAATAAAGAAAAAAAGGGAAAAATAATTTAAAATAAAAAGTATCAGTAGAGTTTTAATAATGATTACATCTCATTTAAAATAAAGACACAATCCTGATTTAAAATTAATTAATATTTATTATTATTTTACAAAATCAAGATTCATTCTGAGAAAATGAGTTCCAATTTTAAAAGGGACACATGTTAGTAACCAATATTTTCTTAAATATGGATGAAATAACTTTTTCCAAAAATATTTTTGTTGAAAAATAATTTTTATATGTACTCTTTTTTGATAGAATACTCTTTTTTAGATAAAAAAAGTAACGACTAAAATAACAAAAACTTAAATAGTCAAGGATGAAAATAATAAAAAAATAAAGATTCAGAATGAAAATAATAAAAAGATAAAAGATTGGAAATTAAAAGTATCTTTTTTCCCAATAATTATTAACCTCATTTTCTGGATGAACAGTCGACTTCTGAGGGGATTCTTTAGTGGATTCGATTGGCTTAGCGGACAAAAATCAATTGTCAAAAATCATTCAAACATGGCCTCCGGTCTAAACTTTCGCTAGACCTTTCTGATGGTCGTACTGACCCAGCGGGACGGGAAGCACCCCCCAACAAAATGTCGGATGGTTGCAGTGCGGATGATTAACTTTCACTCACCTATTTATTCCGATGATCACAGAAAAATTTCACAGTGGAAGCAATCAATCGGGGAAATTGTAATTTTCTCACTATGTATAGCCACTTATAGGAAGACCCTTTATTTTGGGACAGAATTTTCCCATTTAGTATATGCTTCTTTTTTTAGTAAATATTGATTTTATGTTATGTTTGGTTCGGTAGAATAAAATAGATAGAAAAAAGGAATATATAAATAATAAAACTAAATGAGAAATAAAAATATCATTATTTGATTGGATGAGATAAAATGACATAAAATAGGATATTTAAAGATGAAAGGAGAAAATTGTCCCATATATATTATTTATACTATTATTTATTTTATTTATATTTTTATTAAAATTTAGAATTAAAAATTAAAAAACATAAACAAAAAGACGTGAACAGTGCATGATGCACTACTCATCATCTTCATCCCCAATCATGAACAGTACAGGTCGAGCCCCCCTGAACCACCAGCCCTGGATCACTAGAGCCACCACCAGACAAGCCCCACCGCCAAGCCACCGTGGCGCCCCATATGAAACAAGCTTAAGGGTATTTTGGAGATTTTACAATCTATTCCCGGTGACCTCTCCGATTCCTAATTCCTGATACATTCATGATCTGGAATAATTATTCCGGATAAAAAACTAACCAAATGAGGTATGAATATTTTGTGCGGAATAGATCGGGAATAGTTATTCTATTCCCATAAATCAAACATACCATTAGGGAAATTAAAAATTCATATTTAAAACAAAATAAAAAGGGAATGAAATCAAGAGAGTTCGGTCAAGCATGCTAGGGTGAGGACTCCTTTTCGGCTTTCGGCAAAATCTTGCGGTTGACATTCGATTTCACAAAAGTAAAGAGCCCAAAAAAAAAAAAGAAATTATTTCACTAATCATACCTACAAGGAAAAGGTCGAGGAATATATGGGGTCTTGCGGATACTGAGAAAGGCTGGATTAAAAGCACCCGTCAGTCCGAGCAAAAGGTGCCGCAAATTATCCGGCGATACCAGAAACTGATCAGTTACATATACGGTAGAGGTTAATCTTTGCTACGAATGATTTTATCATTTAAAAAATTTAATTAAAAATTAATAATAGATTATATAAAATTTAAATTAAGGAAGCTGTTAAAGTTAATTTGTACTGATTGAAAACTGGAATTTAAAAGATTGAATTTGAAAGGGAATATAAATGATAGGAGAATTAAAAAAATGGATAAGGGAATCGGATGGTTTAGATAACCGTGAAAATTGTTTAGAGTACCATGAAAACGGTTAAGAGAATTGTAAAAAGTTCGAAATATAGATAAATACATTCAAATTTTGGAATGCCGGTAACATCAACTTTTCTATTATTTTATTATAAATTAATTTTGAGAATGGTATTTTTAGAATATAAGAATGAGACAAAAATCCTCTTGTATTTGTTTAAAGTAATAGAGATAAATGTCATATTTTGTAGGAAGTAATGAAAAGAAAAGGAATAGAATGACCGGATTGGAATGGAATTCAAAGAGAATGGTCAAATACCATTATCTTACTATCATCTTTAGTGCTAAGTAATGGAATGAGAAATAAAAATAAGTTTTACCAATTATACTGCTATCGGGATCGTGCAGCCCCGGCTTGTCTCTGTGTCCCCCATCCCCCCATTCGTTGCTTATTAGGGGCATCCCGAAACGTCCGGGTCGAAACATGGCTTGACCCACCAAAGCACGAAAGCTAGGATCTTTCATAAAATGGATTCCTATTCAAAGAGTGCATAACAACATGGACTCAAGTACGGTTCTAGAACGGAGATTCTTTGTAACCAGTTTATGAATGAGTGCTCTTGGAGTAGTCGGTCTGGCTCTGAACCTACGTGACTATGACTTTGTTTTTTTCAATCTTTTAAATTAAAAGAATTTTTACTGCCACATCTGCAAGAGAGGGATTACACCTCATCAGTTATCAACGTCATTACTAAAAAATTGACAGAATATACCAAAATATTATGTTTAGAGAAGTAATTGTATTCGGATATTAAAATTTAAAGGTTTTATACTAAAATGTTATATTCACTAAAAATTTTGTGTCATTGTGGCAATTATCTCGCATAATTCTATAGATGTGTGCACGGGTAGCGGGTGAAACCGGAATCGGTTGGAGGCAGGTTCCATGTAGATACTAATGGGATTCGGGTAAGATCCCAGTGACGATTTAGGGTATCACTTAGAATAGGTTCTAAGCTGGAACCTAAATCGAAACTAATTATATATTCATCTGGTGATAAATTTATCGTTTCGAATTTAATTCTTGTATTGTTTATAATATATATATTTACAATAATTGGTTTCTATTCATTGAACTTCAACAGGATATACACAAAATGTAAATTGAATATATGCATATTGCACTGAAACCTGCCCTGGAGACTGTTCTAAGTTTTGGAGATATTTATATTGTTGAACTCCTAACTCGATAAATTTTTGTTTACACATAAATTATCTATTTATTAGATTTAAAACATTAATAAAATTTATAAATGAATAATAAATAATAATAAAACATATTAAAGAAATGCATTGATGCTGAAAAAAGGAAAATTAAAATGCCCATATAAAATAATTGTAATCTTAGTCACATATTGAAGAGAGCAAGTCTGTGCCAAAAAAAAAATAGAGAGCAAGTCACTAATCTAAAATATTATTATTAGGATTAAATGATGGAGTGTGAGAACCGTGTACTTTCTTTTATCAGGTAAAAAATAAGTAAAAATGGTTTTGCTACATTTTGCCTAAATGGTAAAAGGTAGTAAATGGCTTGGCTAATAGAGTAGAAAATTTTTCCTTATAGCAAAAAATTATTATCTCTTGGCATTTGGCATTGGCCGCTGCCTGCTGGATGATGCCCGGCTTCCGACGATGAGGATCTGAATGCGAAGAGGGTGAACAAGTTCGACTCCATCGATATCGAGACTGGCAGCGGCCGCCCGCGTCCCAGCCACTCTCTTGCCGAGGTGAGTTGCGAGGAGTACTGTGGGTACTGGGTAGTGATGTTCTTCTCTTTCTTTCTTTTTCTTTTTTGTTTGAAGTCGATAAGTTTTCTCTGTTTGACGATGAAATCCCTTGAAAAATGTCTCTTTTGAGTCAACTTCTTTGCAATTAAATATAATATAAAGAGCTATTATTCTAAGCATTTTTTTAGTCTTTTGTGAATCCAGTCTACTGGGAAAAAAAGTACAGATACTTTATTAAAAGATTAAAAATATATGTAATTTTTTCTAATGAATTTAAGGTGAATTGAATTCACCTTAGTATTTCTTTTATATATATATATATATATTTATTTATTGCTTCTTAAGCCTACCCGATGCTAGTCAGCCATGGTTGTATAGATCCAAAAAGCGAAAAAAAGAGGTGGAGCCCGCTGCTGTGGTTGGCCGAGGCTTTTACTTTCACAAAACCGAGAACTATTTCAATCAAGATTGAATCTCGATTTTGGAGGGACAAGGAGCCTAGTCAAGGGTCACCATCCCTAAGTCGGATATACGAGGAAAAAGCAGGAAATTTTAAGTCATCAAATCTCATCATATGATGCAGGAAAATATTACTCGTAAATGAGTGTTAACCACTCAAATAATTACCGATCTCACTAATTAGAGAAATTTAATGGATAATTTATCATCTTATTATTATGAATTAGGATAACATAATATTTTTCACGAAAAAGAAAATAAACCGAGTGAAATTTCATCTATGAGAATCAAGTTTGTTAGATTAATGAAAAATGTGTTAATTATAATATGTTTTATATAGAAAAATATTGTGGATTATGGTCATACTTAATGTCATTATTTATTAATTAGGTTTAGTTGATTAGCAGCCCATGTTTGCTAGCTGGTTTCACTGGGCTCCATGGAAGACATTCATTGGTTGTCCTTTATTGTTTTGTCTGCCCTGTACTTGTATATATTCTTGCCTCGTTCTCTTTGTAATACAAGTAGAAGAAAAAGTTTGCTCCATCCATCACTTTCCCTATTTTCTTACATGGTATTAGAGCGGAGTCCTGACTGTTATTCTCGATCATGTTGAACATCAGCAAAAACATTGAGTGTCCATCTCCATTTCTATTGAATCCCTCTAGTAACCCAAGAGTTGGAAATAAGGGGAAGAAAATTAGCAGAGCATGATGGTATTGCTACTTCAATGGAAACTGGAAATCCTCGAGAAGCCGGTGGCTCATCTCCAAGACAAGGAGAAGAAGAGATTCACGTGGCAGGTGCAGCATCAAGAATGCCTCAAAGGCCCACCTATCTCAAAGGGAAAGCTCTTATAGACCTTGCAAATGGGCAAAATGAGAAACAAGACCCATCAGGTGTTTGGACTTCTGTGGAGAACAAAGAAAAAGCCCATCAATTCCCAATATGGCGAATGAACGGTACACGCAAATATTGGCTTTGATTAATAGCTTGAGGCCTTCATCTAATGAAGTATCGGGTAATGTTTTTAATGGATTCTCATCTCTGGACCGGATTCTCGATTCCGAAGCATCAATGCACATGACAGGATGATGGATTTTCTTAAATGACCCGAAAGGCTTCAAGTTGGCGTCCCTATTCAAATTCCAAATGGGAAGTCGGTATTTGTGAAGATGGGCTAAATCTTTTTTAGTCCAAAACTAATTTTGAGACAAGTACTTTATATTCCCGGTCTTGCTTGTAATTTGATATCGATTGGAAAGTTATCAATGGAAGCTAATTGCTCGGTGACAATCTTTCGTGATCTTTGTATTGTACAGGATGCTACCTCAAGGATGCCAATTGGGGTGGGTGACTTACGAGGAGGGGTCTATCATCTCCGACGAGTGGTACCAGTATCTGTTGGTGCTGCTATCAAGACTAGGGACTATGAGTTATGGCACAAGCGACTTGGGCACCCATCTCGTCTGAATTTGATTTTTGAATTTTCAATGAATAAGATCGATAATGGCCCTTGTGATGTTTACATGTGAGCTAAACAAACTCGATCTCCCTTTCCAATTAGTGAGAAGAAGGCTTCTATGTGCTTTGAAATTATTCATTGCTCGTTTCTTCTTGACAATAGTGGACGATTATAGTCATAGTACTTGGATTTTCTTGATGAGAAGAAGTAAGAGTGAAACTTATGCTTGTGAAGTTTTACAAAATGGCAGAAACACAATTTGGAAAGAAAGTGAAGATTGTTAGAAGTGACAATGGTTGTGAATTTGTTTCATGTCAAATGCATACGTTCTTTGCCGATCATGGAGTTGTCAATCAAATTTCTTGCATTGATACTCCCCAACAAAATGGAAGGGTTGAAAGAAAGTATCGACATATCCTTAATGTTGCAAGGGCTTTGAAGTTTCAATTGAACTTGGCAATGAGGTTTTGGGGGAATGCATTTTAACCGTTGTATACCTCATCAATCATACGCCGACATCACTATTGTTTGGAAGAACTCCCTATGAATTACTGTTTGGCCATGCACCACGGTATGAGCATATTAGAATTTTTGGGTCTTTATGTTATGCACATCAGAAATCTCGAGATAAATTTGGAGAATGAAGTAGAAAATGTGTTTTCGTTGGTTATCCATTTGGGGGAAAAAGGATTGAAACTTTTTGATCTCAAAACGAGAGAGATGTTCGTCTCACGTGATGTCACATTTCATGAAGGATAGTTCCTTAAATTCACTCAGAGTTTAGATAACTTTGCCACATCCTTTACAAATACCCTGAGACAAAATAATTTTCATGGGTATGGAAGTGAGGGGGAGTAGCAAACCCGTGAGGAGAATGGGCTCAATTACTCCACAAATTTTGACTCACATAATGGGCCAAATGGAGAGGAAGATGTGGTTCATGGGCCTACAACCCAAACCATAGAATGTTGTGAAGAAAATGGTGAGGAAAATGTGTCAACGACTGAAATCAAAATGGGAGGGCAGCCCACATAGTCCAATCAGTCCAGGCTTGCTAGAGATCGATGCCCTCCTGCGTATCTCCGTGATTATGTATGTCACGTTACTGATGTCAAAGACCCCTTCCTTGCCCCCAACAACCCCCCTCCTTCAGCAAAAGGTATGATTTATCCTATTGAAAGATTTGTCTCTCATGAACATCTCTCCAATTCTTTTAAGGTTTTTCTAGCAAAACTTGATAATGATGTTGAGCCCAAGAATTATCCTCAAGTGGTAAAAGACAAGCGATGGCGAAATGCAATGATGGAGGAACTTGTTGCCCTTGAAGAAAATGAAACTTGGAGTATTGAGCACCTTCCTCCCAGCAAGAAACCCATTGGTTGCAAATGAGTGTATAAGATCAATCGAAGGGCTGATGGTAGTGTTGAACGTTATAAGGCACGATTAGTGGCCAAAGGATTCACACAAATCGAAGGTCTAGATTTTCAAGAGACCTTTGCTCCAGTTGCTAAGTTGGTAAGTGTTCGTTGCCTACTCACTGCATCTCTTTATAAAAATGGGAGCTGTACCAATTGGATATTCACAATGCATTTCTTCACGGAGAACTAGAAGAGAAAGTGTATATGCAAATAACTCAAGGATTCTCACATATGCAGAAAGGAATGTATTGTAGATTGCGTAAATCATTATATGGGCTCAAACAAGTGTCTCGGAATTAGTTCGCCAAATTTTTTGCAACACTACAAGGCTATGGCTTCATCCAATCAAGCACCGATCATTCACTATTTACATTCATTGATGGAAATAACACTATGGTGGTCCTTGTCTACGTGGATGATCTCATTTTAGCAGGCAATAATTCAGAGAAGTGTGTCACTTTTAAGGAATATCTTTCTCAGCATTTTCGAATTAAGGATCTCAGTCCTCTACATTTTTTTCTTGGAATTGAAGTTGCAGAAAGCCCAGATGGTACCTTTCTTTCCCAACAGAAGTATGCATTAGACATTTTGACTGAATGTGACATGTTAGGAGCAAAGCCATCTCATTTTCCTATGGAGCAACAACATCGATTGTCTTCAGACAAAGGAGAATTTTAGTGGGTTGTCTGATATATCTTACAATCACATGACCTGAATTGTGCTACGCCATTCATATTCTTTCCCAGTTCATGCAAGAGCCACAACAACCACATTGGGATGCAACAATTTGAGTACTTCAGTACATTAAACGAAATCCTTGTCCAGGTATAATACTCCATCCTCGTGAGTCACTTGAGCTACGAGGTTATTGAGAATCAGACTGGACAAGTTGTCCAATGGCATGACGTTTGACCACTGGTTATTTTGTTGCGCTTGGAGGTTGTTCGATCTCTTGGAAAACAAAGAAGCAGACCATGGTTTCCCGATCATCTGCAGAAGCTGAGTACAGGTCGATGGTTGCTGTCACCAGTGAGTTACTATGGTTGCGAAGCCTACTTCAATCTCTTGGGGTCATTCACCATCTACCCATGAAGATTTTTTGTGATAATCAGGCTGCTCTCCATATCTAGCAAATCCCGTTTTTCACGAGCAGATGAAACACATAGAGATCGATTGCCATTTCATTTGTGATCACTTAAAGTTACGTGACATTGTTACAGATCATCTTTCTACTCATTTACAGCTGGCTGACATATTTGCAAAAACTTTAGGGAAAGATCGTTTTCATTTCCTGCTTGGCAAGTTGGGCGTTATCAACATTCACGCGCCAACTTGAGGGAGAGTATTGTGGATTATGGTCATACTTAATGTCATTAGTCATTAATTAGGTTTAGTTGATTAGCAGCCCATGTTTGCTAGTTGGTTTCGCTGGGCTCCATGTAACACATTCATTGGTTGTCCTTTATTGTTTTGTGTGCCCTGTACTTGAATATATTTTTGCCTCGTTCTCTTCGCAATACAAGTAGAAGAAAAAGTCTGCTCCATCCATCATTTTCCCTATTTTCTTACAAAAAATGTTTTTAGAATCAGAGTAGGACTCAAACTGTCTATTTTTTCCATGATTAAAAGGCACAAACTGGTACTCTAATTCAATTTGGCCGAAGAAAGGTTTAAAGTGGCAGCGTATGTTTACCAAAATAGTCCAAATTACGTTTATATAGACAAAATGCTCAAGATATTAAGATCTATAAAACAAATTTTACACATCCGTAAATGCATAAAAAAATGGAACGAATAGATTTTCGAAAAAAAATCGGAAAATTCATGATGTAAAAGTTTGATATATGCTGCCGACGATGCAGCCGGGATGATCCGATTAGTGGTGCTCTATTTTAATTGTTAAATGCCAGGGAATGAGTTGGATGACGATACTGAAGCTGGCAGTTCAGAGTATCGAGCCGTCTATGGCGACATCAGCACATCGCTGCTCTATTCCATGACGGGGATATTTCCCAACGGCATCAAGAACGACGAGGACATCCTCGGAGCTCTGTCTCTAATCTTCTACGCCATCTTCTCCATCTTCATGCTGAAGTATGTCTTCATCGTTCTGTCTGCAAGTGACAATGGTGATGGTAAGTCCCTGAATAAGCCATGCGGAGTATATGTTTTCTCGGACCAAGTCAAAAGATTCACTGTGAGAATACTATTAGTGCCTTTGCCGTAAATCCCATGTTAGTCATAAAAGAAATAAATCACATATCAATTATATATATATATATATATGATATAAATCTAGATTTATACAAAACGTATGTACACAAGCTAATAATTTAGATTTTTGGTAGGAACAGTGGCCTTTTTACCGGTAGTATCCTCTAAACACAGTATGGATGGTTTTGATAATGTAGGATGATTGACCCCATAAACTCAGAAAAATTTGTAAAATTCTATATATATTTCACCAATTTTATATGTATTCTGGATAAGTTATCTTATTTTACCTCTCGAAATCTAATCTTCAACTCTCCATCAAGTTTCTCCCCCAATTAGAACTTCTGGATCCATCCTTGAAACCTGAAACCTAGCTAAATGCTCTCCAACTTAATCTAACGGCTACTCAAAATAATTTGATATTTGCTGGAGGAACATTTGCATTGTACTCCCTCATACGTCGGTACGCAAAAACCAGCTTGATTCCGAATCAACAGATTGAGGACCGAGCGATCTCGAACTACCTACCAACTGCAACTTCTCGGCTGCCGCCTCAAGAGGGCCTCCATTATCAAGTCGTGGCTTGAGAACAGCAGGAAGGCCGAGTACTTCCTCCTATTTACTACCATGCTTGGCACCTCTATGGTGATCGGAGATGGAATCCTCACTCCCAGCATTTCTGGTAAATATTTTTCCATGTACTCTATACTTCCCAAATAAATGAGCAGATATGGGTTAGAATTAAAATCTACTGGAAATTGGCAGATAAGATAGGTTTTGCATAAGTATGGGTGAAATTCAAACAGGTTTCAAGTAAGAAATTAAGGAACTAGTTCTAGTTCTAGCACAGGGTATGCTCAGAACTAGTAGTGGAATCGACTTTATAAAAACTAGTTTATTTAGAACTTTTACTGCTTATAACTTTTTTATTTGAATTTCAATTCCTACGTCGTTGGAACTTATAATATAATACATTATTTAGGTGGTATCTATGCACTATTCAGTTTACTAAATTCAATATGGTAGGTTTCATATGCCATCAAATTACAGGCACCCAAAATTCGTCAGCCCTAAGAGATAGCTCGATGGTGTAGTGATCAACTTATTTATAACTAAACAATGTCAGTCCCTTGTTATGGCTATTGTGTGCAGTGTTATCAGCTGTCGGGGGCTTAAAGATGGCGGCCAGCTCCTTGACAGACAATGCGGTCATGACGATCTCGGTGGAGATTCTGATCTTCCTCTTTATGATCCAGTGGTTTGGAACTCAGGGTTGGGCACTCTTTCACCCCGTTTCTCACCTTCTGGTTTTTCAGCATCGGGTTGATCGGCATCTTCAATTTCATAAAACACGATCCCAGGGTGATCAAAGCTGTGAATCCTATCTACATCTTAAAGTATTTCAAGAGGAACGGCAAAGAGGCCTGCGTCTCCCTCGGTGGTGTCATTCTCTGCCTTACAGGTATCTGTCAAATAAATATCATTCCACTGAAAATTCTTTTATTGAGTACGGTCAGATGATAAGTAGAAGTGATACAAGTTAACACATTCATTGATTAGGTTCGGAAGCATTGTTTGCTGATCTCGGGCATTTTCACATCCGGTCGATCCAAATAAGCTCGTGCTGGGTCATATTTGGTGCAATAGTACTTGAATACTTCGGCCAAGCTTCCTACCTCCGCAAGCATCCTATAGATGTATCTACTGCATTCTACTGCTCCATCCCAAGTAAGTCTTATCATGACCAGATTTTAATCCTTTAAGCGAGTCTTGCTCATGCTGATTTGGTTTGGTTTGGTTTCAGAATCGGTGTACTGGCCCATGTTCATCATGGTGGTGTTGGCCGCAATCATTGCAAGTCAGTCTCTGATCTCCGCCGCATTTTCCATCGTAAAACAATCGATGGCCCTGGACTGTTTTCCTAGGGTCAAGGTGATCCACACCTCATCCGAGGTCGAAGGCCAAGTCTACATCCCGGAGGTTAACACCTTGCTCATGGTAGCATGCGTTGGGGTCACCCTCTGGTTCAAGAACACCATACAACTGGGGAATGCTTATGGTGCTCAAAACTTAACCCGATATTATTCTAGACCAATTTTACTCACTCGAAAAGCTCGTATTTTTAGCTAATTTCTTTAATAATCAGAGGGATTGCGGTGGCAAGCGTCTTTGTGATCACATCGATCTTTCTCATCATTGTGATGATCATGATAGGGAAGACCTATGTCCTGCTTGTATTAGCTTGTGTCCTGACGATCGGATTGATCGAGCTCATGTTCTTGAGCTCGGTCCTTTACAAGTTCATCGATGGAGGCTGCGTCCCGCTGATCTTTGCTTTTTTTATGGTCTCGACCATGCTCGTGTGGTTCTATGGCTATGGGAAGAAATACAATTTACGAGCTTGAGAACAAGGTCTCTGCGGACGAGCTCATCCAAGTGACCACAAGTCCGAACATCCGGCGAGTCTCAGGATTCGCCCTATTCTACACGGACCTCGTCCAGGGCATCACCCCGATGTTCACTCATTACATTGCGAATGTGCCAGCGTTACACTTCGTCCTTGTGTTTTTTTTCCATCAAGTCAATCCCCATTAGCCATCTCTCCATCAAAGAGCGATTCCTCTTCGTTCGACTGGAGCCCCATGATCTTGCCATATACTGGTGCATTATATGGTATGGGTATCGGGACATAGGGATGGAGCACGATGTGTTCTAGGAGATGCTGGTGACCCAGTTGAAGGAGTTCATTCAGAATGACGAAATTAGCTGTAGCAAGTTACAAACATAGCCCGTATCCATGTATTTTGAATCATTTTAATCCTTTATTTTCAAGTTCTGTTATGATCTCGTCCATCTTTTAGGGAAACTAGTAGGGCCAGATTTTTCGATCATGAGATCAGGCGGAGGGATGGTGGGTTAGTGGACAATGCAATGAAGAATGGCGGAATGACGTACTTGATAGGTGAGAGCGAGGTGGTGGCCCGAAATAGGTCCGGACCGGTGGAGCGAATGATGATCAACTAACTCTTTGCATGGTCGAGTAGCTTTGTAAGACAGCAAGACAAAATTTTCATGATCCCTCGAAAGCGGCTCCTGAAGGTCAGGATCACGTTCGAGATAAATTAACCATTGTTTCTGGACCGATCGATGAGGGACGATGTTACTTATTCTAGGTTGTTTCATGTTACATTTTTGTTTTGGTACGATACAATTCTCATGTGGGATTGTTGAGAAAATATTGGAATGATTATTTCCCTAGTTCTCCAGTTGCGATATGATCAATTTCGTTTCCATTTTCTTTACAGTCCACATAATCATAAGACAAAAATAAATGGGAAAGTTAAGGGAGAGGGGAAACAATCTGCCATTGTTTCAAGGAGTTCTCAAAATAAGATTTGAAGCCTTCAGAACTAAATGAACTGTGAATCAAATTTTTCGTGAAGGTGTAAAACTTCTTAGTCAACCCCACAATCGAACCGATCCCTTGCCTATGAAATATGTCTCGTGAAGTAAATTGCACTTTCATCCTTTTCAATTTTGATTGGCAGCGACTTATGAAACTTCAACACAGGGAAAGTATTAATTCCGAATGAGAAATATCTTTGAGAAAAATTCACTTTTGATCCTCAATCTTTTCCTCCTTTATTATTTTCATCCTAAATATTTTCTAGAATACTTTTAATATTTTTCATTACTGTAACATTGATTAAGAACAATAAAAATAAATAATAAATTTTTGAAAAAAAGGAGAGAAATGGATGGAGGAATTTTCCTTATAATCACCACTTACTTTTGAGATAGCCATCACTATTTCTGAAGGGTGATTGTTTGCGAGAAACTGAAAATTAGGGTACAAAGAAAATAAAAATGCCAACGGTAACCTACACGTAAGATTTGAAATTTTTACGTTCTATATAAATTTGAAATGGTTTTCAAAAGGAAGCCAAGAAATTCAAACCTCGATCCAAAAATCTTCGCAGGCTTGAAACCAACCGAATTGATGCAACAATTAAATGAACTTCAAGATTGCTCCTTTGTGTCTCTCTCTTTTTAAAATTCTTTTTTGAGATTTATTATTATTATTATTACTATTACTACATCAATATTTTAAATATTAAAATAACCAAAAAATTTAAAATATCTTTATATGAAAAGGGTGAGACTAAATCTGTCCCTAAAAAACATAAAGATAAAAATGATTAAAGAAAAAAAGATTGAGAATTTAAAATTGAACTCTTCCCAACACTGTCCCCTTTAATATTTCTCTCTTTTTTTTTAGTAAACATTGACTTTTGGGAAAATGAAAATTTCATATTCAAAAATGAAAAGGAAATTTATTATATTCTATCTTTTTTCTAATAAAACCTGGGAAAAACTGGTCCCATTATGCACAATCGTGACTAGTAGGGGTTCATTTTCCTATTCTTGGAAATCCCACAGTTCATGTTTTAGTATACCCTTTGAAACTCTCTTTTATAGAAAATTTTTACGTGATCATATCTCGTTATGTGAAATAAAAAAGTACCAATTGAAATATGATAAATGAGTAAAATAATATTAATTATCCGATCATTTACCATAAATAAAATTAATCAAAATAATCTAATTGATTTTTTCTCACAACATCATAATGAGGATCGGATATATTTTTTCCTCTTCCGCACGCCCGTGCAGACAGCCACCCGTCCGTCCTACAAAAAGGTGAAAACCTCCACTACACAAGTGCCTTCTCAGCTCCTCCACGTGGCCCTCATGCAAGGCACCAAACCATCCTTTAAAGCCCTTTCTCCAAACGGCAGCAAAACACCCAGAGCAGGAGGACGTGAAGAATGGGAGACGAGAGGAAGCATTCAAGTTGAGGCCGGCTGCCGGCGTGAGGGCAGAAGTTAAGCGCTTCGTCAATGGAGGCGCCCCTGGCATTTTTCAAGCACAACCTTATTTCACCCCCGGCCCTCTCAATCTCTCCCACTTACCTGGTGTGTATGTACAAAGCACATATACATGAGCTTATTTGTTTCAGCTAATTAGCATTGTGGGTGCATGTAGGATTTCAAACACAGTACACATCACATATGAAGAAATCTATAATCACTCGTGTAAATAAAAATACCGAGATGAGTTATTGAAATATCTCAAATAATTCAAGATTGTCATGCAAAACTGAATCAGGTACCGAGTTCCTGTACAAACATTAACACGCTAGTGGTAGATTTTCACTACGTAGTTGAGCGAGAGTCAAATACGATTCACAACACAAGAACCTAACCTGAATTCGTATGGGAGCACGCACAAATAAGACCCGAGCTTACTTTCACTCACGCCACTTGCACAAGTGACTAGTGATTTTTTTTTTCATCCGCAGATTTGTATAGCCACTCAAGCTACAAATATCAATCCCAAGTGAATTGATTTGCCGGTGTATTGAAGGCGATTTATGGTGGAGTTAGGAACAATTATATCATGTGCAACCTCCACCATTATTCAAATCAATCCTCAACATTACGAGGATAATCAATGAAAATTATACTCCATTTAAATTAGAGACAAATTTTTAATTAGGTCGGGTTCAATTTAGTTGACCAGATTTCACGTGGACGGATCAATTTTCTTACAGTGCAAGAATCAAATGTCATGAAAAAGAGGAAATAGCGCATATCTTCCTTGACAACTTCAGCTAATTGACGGCATGCACGTATACACTGTTGGGAATTGTGGCACAGCGGAAGCTAGATTTTCAAAAAATTTCATTCCCAATCCCAGCAGTCACTTTGAGGTAATTCGAAATTATTACATACGAGGATGTTTAGAATTATACCTACAAGGACTCTGATTCGGTCCTTGTGTTGTATTCCTCGTGTTGAAGCTGTTCGACGCCGCTGACACGAACCGTTGCGTCCGATCACGAACCTCTTGAGTCGATCCTTTGACTAGACGCACAAGTGCACGCCCTCCAAGGTATCCACACCAGGCCTCCTCGTAGAAAATCGAGAAACTCTTTCTCGAACGGTCACACCGGAACTCGTGTTTGTTTTTTCGTCTCTCACTTAGACACACGGCCACCCAACAGAGGAAAAACTCTATCTCCTTTTTGGCTCTCGGCACCGATCAGAGACACTCTCTCTCTTTCAGCTTCTCAAAAATTATGGAACGTCCACTAAATAAGCCAACGTCCATTTCTTTTATTATTATTCTTGCTATTTTTATTTTCTCATGCAGACACATTCATGGCAGTGAATGTACGTTACAAAAAAATGAATGCAGCACATTATTACTGAATAATGCACAAACGGTCACTGAAACATTTTCATGAAAGACGTTGCATCCAATTCGTTTGAAAAAACTCATCAACCAATTACTTTATAAATTTAACCGAATCGTATTCGATAATTTTCATGCCCGTGTAACCGATATTTAGTTCCGTGATAACCTTATCCAATAAGGTTTGTGACCGTTATAGGCTAATTCGTGCTAGCGAAAATTTTAACTGCCCGATCCAAAATTTAAACTATTAAATTTTGGTTACGAGAAAACCTGTATTGTGTGTGACCCATTGGGTTCCACACTAAGCCAGCAGCAGGTCCAATTATATTCTAAATAATCTCATTAAACTCTTTAATAAAATTATTCGATTAACTCTTAATCGTATAGACCACAAGTCAAGATTGACGTCTAGCAACGTGTCATGACTACCCAGATAGCGAGGATTTCAATCGAAGGATCGAACACCCTTTGGTGATTAGTTACCGTATAATTAAATCCTTCAGTTATACAATATCCCGAATAAGTTAGGGTATAGATAAAATGTCAAACCCAAATACTTATTCATATGTTTCCAATTCTCAAGTATTTGACTCAATTATGAAATATTGGAAACTCCTTTCCAATTTTCATTGTACTCTGGCCAGAGATTTTTCAAGTCAATACTAAGAAGAATACATAGGATATTCTCTCCTATTAGGAGTAACTGATTCCTTATTGATTACTCACCACCTCCATAAAAGTCTCATTGGGTTCAGAATACCCTACACATGTCTCAGAGAGTCATGTTAAGGAATAGACCAAAACTTCAATTTAACAATTATAAGATGCCATGGTAATCTCAGGTCTAAGGATTATTTATACCTACTATCACATGAGGATTAGCCTATTGACATTTATTTTAGAATCCATTAGGCTTTCTTCTAGTGAGTCAGTTCAGTGAACTCATTCCATAATGAGCACTTACACTCTTACATTAGTGACTATTCACAAATAACTGTGAGATCAGTTATCCTCTACTTTAGAGCATGTAACGAGTATACTAGTCTTACCGGATCACTAATCCCCTATTCAGTGACCCTATGACTAGGAACGTTTTAAATTAAGGTTTCTAAGATTTTAGGTCTCACTAGTATGATCTCATCATAGCCCTAAAATGAACCTCAATTTATGGGTTTCATCATAACAATAAATATACACAGCACATGATGAATGAAATTGCCTCAAATTATATTTCATAAATAAAGATCGAACCAATTACATCATATGTGATTGGATTTAGGGCATATTCCTAACATACACTTCCAGTGAATGAGTGTCTTCCCGAGAGTTTCTACAAGAATTCTACTAGCTTCCTATATGAGAGGTCTATATCTAAGAGAGGGCTCTTGATACACTTCCCGTGAATGAGTGTCTTCCTGAGAGTTTCTACAAAAATTCTACCAGCTTCCTTTATGAGAGGCCTGTATCTAAGAGAGGGCTCTTGATGGACCTTCCTGATAATAATAACAAGAATAATGGGTTTGCCCTTGTGCCCCGATTGATGGTCTTGATGAGGAGAAATTCTTAGGTAATTTTACCTCGTCACGCGACGTGAGAAAGAACCAATCAAAATGAAACAAATGAATAAATAAGTGTTAATCATCTAAATAACTTGATTGGTTCTTCCTTATCATGTCATTGTGAGGTACGGTCATATAAGATTTCTTTTTCCTTGAAGAGGCACTAAGGTCATCCATCATATTTTTGGGTGAATTGCTAAAATTAGAACAAGCAAAACTGCATGAGCATGTGGGCTGTGTCTTTGTTGAATGACTATAAAAACAGAGGAGTGAGTTGCACTCATTCGAAGGGTAATTAATGTTTATAAAATATTTTTGTATCGGATGTATTTCTTTTATTAGTTAGAATATATAATATTTGTAAATAAGATTTTCATTAAATATTTAGAAATAAGAATAGGTGGTATAAAAGATTAGAGTTAAAATAGTTAAATAATTGCTGATAAAAAAACAAAATAGCTAATGCAATTAGATTGCACTTGGAGATTAAAGAGAATGATAAACATGAATTGGTTGCTGGACTACTTTGTGAAAATGATTGTACTGTTATCGATTTATCGGAATATTTGAAAGTAGAATAAAAGGAATAATTTTAAGGAAGTTATTACTTTCATTACAAAAAGTTGAGAATATGTTATATCATATTAATTATTTATTAAAAAAATTATAGAACTAGAGTTCTATGGAAAGTAATGTTCTATTATATTTTTATTTACCTAGAGAAAATGTTCTATTTTATTTTTAAAATCACTTCTTCTACTATATTCTCGTAATGATCACATATGAGTCTCTTATGATAAAATTATATAATTTTATAATTTTGATAGAATGTTTCATAAATCATATAATTTTAGAGTCGTATAAAAAGATCCACAACAAAGCACGGGAAGAACTTGAAAGAATCTTGGGAATATGAAAGTGTGTAAAACAAAAGAGAGCTGATATTGAGTATTTGGTTATTGATGGATCTTCTACATTATTATTGAGTCTATGCTTTCCTTGTGTTCATACATATTTCAAGGGATTAATTTTAGTGCTAGCTACACTAATGAACGTTGCACCTTGCAAGATTGTCTTTAGTTCAACACTTTTATTTGGATATGTTGATGACAATGATTAATGCTTGCCAAGGGCAGTGGCGGTGTTTGCAAGGACGAGAGCAATAAAACAGACCATCTGGACTTCAACAATGCGTGTCTCAACCAAATTTCATTTAGAGATGCCACCACTCTCTCCTACAGAAGAGTTTGTTCTTTTTTGTTTCTTTTATCTTGCTAGGCTTGGCTTCTAGTAGAATACTAAATGCAGGAGGAGCAAATCCATCTTGACCATGGAGATCATTCACAAATTCTTGAACTTTGTAGCTCCCGCCTTCACTTTCTTCTCCCTCTGCTTTCTGGTCCCACCTTTGTACGCCTTTAGGTTATTCCTTTTTGCCCTTACTTCCATCCTCAGTGAAGACCTTGCTGGCAAGGTTGTCCTCATCACCGGTGCCTCCTCTGGCATCGGAGAGGTAATAAAAATATAACATATATATGTACGACCACCACACCACCATGGCTCATTGTACTCTTAGATCGAATAGTGATTTGTTATACATAATGAGCATGATTTGATTCAACATGAGGTTTGAACAGCACCTGGCATACGAGTATGCGAGGAGAGGGGCGTGCTTAGCACTAGTGGCACGTAGACAAGCCTCCCTTCATGAAGTGGCAAATAGGGCACTGTACTTGGGGGCTTTCGATGTGGTAGTGATACAGGCTGATGTTTCAAAAGTGGATGATTGCAAGCGACTCATCAACGAGACCATGAATCACTATGGAAGATGTAAGTGGTGACAAATTATTCTCTTAATTTAGTTATAGTAGGATGTATATCATCTACGTACATGGACGCAGTGGACCACCTGGTTAACAATGCTGGGATACATTCCATCTGCCAGTTCAAGGAGGTTACTGATGTCACTGCCTTCAGAGCCATCATGGTATACTTTTTGTAAGAGTTTTTTGGACTAATTTCTTAGTGCAAAGTCTTTGAAAATTTTCTTCTTGGGGATTATATTGTGTTGTTGCAGGACACCAACTATTGGGGCTCTGTTTACATTACATGCTTTGCGGTTCCCTACCTGAGAAATAGCAGGGGCAAGATCATAGTCCTCTCATCCTCAGCCTCTTGGTTGTCTGCACCCAACATGAGCTTTTACAATGTATGTAGGCAATCTCCTCTGATGATTGATTATATTTAATGTGGCTACGTTATTCACTTCTCTCCATGACCCTGAACTGGGGGCAATGTCGGCAGGCCAGCAAAGCTGCCCTTCTGAGCATGTTCGAGACATTGAGGGTCGAACTAGGGCCTGAGATTGGAATAACAATAGTGACACCAGGATACATAGAGTCTGAAATGACTCAAGGCAAGCACTTTAGCGCGGAAGGCAAGCTGGAGGTTGATCAAGACTTGCGAGATGTAAGTAGTACCCCTTTCCTCTTTTTTTTTTTTTTGGGTTTTCTTATACTAGCAGTTCCACTCTAGATCAACGAATATACATAAGTACAAATCGAGAAGCGAGGGAAACCACCTAGCACTACCTCATTGATGCTAAATTAATAGGTTCAAGTGGGTATATTCCCAGTGGGAATGGTAGAAGGGTGCGCCAAGTCAATTGTGAACAGTGCCTGCAGAGGTGATAAGTACTTAACAGAGCCGAGTTGGTTCAAGACCACCTACTTGTGGAAGGTGTTCTGTCCTGAGCTTCTTGAGTGGTCCTACCGCTTGATGTTCCTCACAGGTGTCGGGGTTCCACCCACAGAGGCAGCCTCCAAGAAGATAGTAGATCTCCTTGGAGCCAAGAAACTGCTATACCCAAGCACCATTCGGACCCCTGAGGTCAAGACTGACTAGTCAATCTTATCTATTAAAGTGGGTATGGTTCGGTCTGGTGTGGACATGTGTCCATTATACCATATATAGTATTTCTGCAAAGATGAACAAAAATATGCTCTTAACTAACTGGCTTGCTGCTATAAATTTCACATAATGCATTTGGGTTTGACCTCCATGGAGAGCAATTTCAGTTTTAATTTTTAACCCTACTTCTCCTTGGGCCTGGGGCCAGAAGTGAATTTGTATTTTGGGCTACATATAGGCGTAGCTCTCCCACTACAGAGTGCGGGCCTTTCTCTAGTATATTATAAACCTGAAGCACTATAGTGCGCATATGACACGCGTCCCACATATTCTATTCTATATACAATATTTTCTTAATTCATGAAACCATCTAGCAAACTTGTTGGTTTTGTTGCTTCTCTCCCATACTAGGTGCTTGGGTTCAATTCTCCTTCTACGCTTCTTAGCTCTATTTTTTACATTGTTGGATTTGTTGCTTCTCTCCCACACTCCTTGCCCGGGTTCAATTCTACTTCTACTCTCCTTAGCTCTATTTTTTTAACCCTTTTTCTACTCATTATGGGCTCCTAGTCGGGCCTAGGCTGGCCTCCTGCAAAGTACAGCTGACATCCTAATATTTATTAAAATGGAGTCAAGTCACTTTTTCACATCCTTAGCCTTTCACATCCTTAGCATTCAACGTGATAGTTTCATGTGAAGTTTTATTTTTCCATTTGTTTTCGAATTTTTTATGGTCTCATACAAACCCTCCATATCGTCGTCCTTCATTTTTACTTGCATTTCCTTTTCTTTGTTTTCCCTTTCATTTTTATTTTCTGCATGAGAAGATCAAGTGAGATTTTTTACTTTTTGCAGAAATTTAAAAAGCAACTTGTCTTCCCATATTTACGATCTATGTTAGAAGCATCTCTACTCTTCATATTATTGAATATTCTCTAACCATCATTTTATTTTAATAAACTATGAATATTTGTATTCTTAATATTCTATATCTCACTGCGAAGCGTGGATTTTATACTAGTTTTGTCTAAATACGGGTTCATTAGACATGAAAGCGACAATGAATGGTTGGTTTAGTAGTTTGCTTGTGCTGCATTGTTTGGGCTTGATTGAACAATAGGGTCAAACATCACTTTGAGCTTAACCGAAAAAAATGACCAAAAATGTAAAGCATCACTTTTGCATCCAATTCATTCATAATTACATTCATGATTATTCTTCCATTTTTTTTTCGTTCTTACATTTCCTTATGCAGAATTTTGATATGACTTTCATTCATATTTCAAGCTGAGCATCAGGTTAATCAGAGTCCAATAAATTTTTAAATATAAGCTAATGCAACTTAGAACTGTATATGAATACTACTATAATAGTAACAATGTTGCTGAAAAATAACATAAAATCTTCTAATTTATGAAGAGTGAAAGCTATCATAATATTATGGATAATGGATGTCCATTAGCATTCCAAGGGGTTTTAATATTAATGTAATGTCTATTAGTATTTCTCAAATAAACTCCTATTTCTTTGAGGATTAAATATCCCTTTTCACATGCCTATAAATGGCGACATGAGATTGTATTATGAGATTGAAGAAATAGCATATTGAGTATTCATCATTTCCTTCTACTTTGTTATTTCATAATACGTCATCAGTAGACGCTCCACCCAGCTGTAATATGATGCTCTAGCCCATTACAGCACTACAATTTTTCTTTTTAGAGGTATAGATCTCTAAGATTTATGTTACATGTTATATTGAATAAGAATTTAAGAGAATTGATGTTAAATTAGGTTTTCACTACATAAATTTTAAATTGATATTAGATTGATTCAAGGTAAGGTGAAGATATTCATATACAATTAAATCATTTTTTTTTCTAATACACCTAATATTCTAATATTTTAGTAGATTTTTCAAGTATCAATCTTAATGCATTAGATAATTAAAAAAAATAGACTAATCAAGTTGAGCTACAAAAATTCACAATCTAACCATAATATCTAAGAAAATATATTTGCTTACCCATTAATTAATTCATTATAAGTTAATTCATTGTAAATATTTATTGATTTTGTTACTTTAATTTGATTGTGCACTAATTTGTTTTTTATATTACCATATGGCAAATTTGGTAAAACTTGACTTTGTGGCATTGAACATCACAGGAAAAAAAATTAATTTATCATGGATGCTTGATGCTGAAATCTATCTGAAAGCTAATGCCCTTGGTAATACAATTAAAGATCCAAATAAGGCATCCAATTAGGATAAAGCAAAAGCAGTGATTTTCCTTCGGCACCACCTTCACGAGGGACTAAAAGCGAAATATTTAACGGTAAAAGATCGTCATATCCTTCGGAACATTCTAAAAGAGAGGTATGACCATCGAAAGACAGTCATTCTCACTAAAGCTCGTTACGACTAGATGCACTTACTTTTACAAGATTATAAGACAATAAGCAAGTATAATTCAATTATGTGTAGAATCAATTCACATTTGAAATTATGTGGGGAAAAAGTAACTGATGATGGCATGTTGGGAAAGACTTTTCCACCTTTCATGTAACAAATTTACTCCTGCAGTCGCAATATCGAGAAAAGGGTTTTAAGAAATGTTCTGAACTAATTTCTTATTTTTTTGTGGTTTAACAAAATAATGAGCTCTTGATGAAAAACGTGAAGCCCGCCTGACTGGTTCTACTCCATTCCTAAAGTGAGTGCGACTACATATCAGTATCATAATCATAAACTAGTTTGTGGTTGTGGTAGCAGGTGTGAGCGTGGTTGAGGTCGAGGTCGAGGTCTAGGTCGTTTTGGCAATCATGGTGGTTATTCCAAAATTTCATCTCGTCATCTAAAGTGGGAGAGAAATGAGAAGAAAAATGAAAAAGGAGAAGCGGGCTCAAATAATAATTCGATGGAATCATTGGCATTGTATCTGTCGCACGCCAAAGCATTTTGTTAATCTCTATCAGGAGTCCCTAAAAAAGAATGAGAAAAAGGTGGATAAATTTTTGGTCTTGGAGTGTGGTCCTTCTGATACACAATTTGATAATTTCACTTATCTGGATATTACTGACCTTTTCATCTAACCAGAGGAAAATACTAGTTTGATTGATAACATAAATACGCAAGGATGATTATGTTATTTTTATTTGAAGGATGCTTATGTTATCAAATAATGTTTATGCAATAAATATCAAATAAATGTCTATGCAATAAAACTAAAATATCACTCAATATTTGTTTATTTTAAGTGCAAAAATGAGTTATTACTTTTATGATTTTATTTCTCTTATATATGTATATATGTATATTTTATGTTATTTTAATGCATGTCATTTTTCCATGAAGAATATGGAATTATCCCGGGTAGGATCTTTGAAGAATATCGAATTATCTCAGGCTGGACCTTTTGTCAATAACAAAAATTTGTACCCTGTAGATATTGCAACAACATACTCTATACTTAAAGATATGAAATACTTCTCATATTTAAAGATGCAAGTAACGAAGGTTACTACAATTTGTGATAATGCAAACCTAATTGAAGACTCCGGGAGAGCTCATATCATATTACCTAGAGGAACAAAATTTATAATCAATTATGCCTTGTATTCTAAACAGTCTCAAAGGAATTTATTGAGTTTTAAATATGTTTTAAGAAATGGATATCATATTGAGATAACAAATGAAAACAATGTTGAATATTCGTGTATTACAAAAATTGTCTCATGTAAGAATGTATATTAGAAAAATTGCCTACATTTTCCTCTGGTATATACCATACTACTTTTGTTTTTCGGAATTTTGACAACCAATTCAATATTAAAGGAAAAATAGAAAAGCAAAAACCCACGACAACCTTAAGGGTGCGTTTGTTTTCTGCAAAAGATGGACATGGAGTGGGAATCAATGATTTCATTAGATGGTATTTGTTTAAAAAAAAAAAACAGGATCTGATTCTCTCAATTAGGGGAATTGGATCCCATGAAGGGAATGCCATCCCCCAACCACCGAGGAATGACGGAGTAATCTCATATTATCATCTATTCAAAATTTTTGTCCCAATTTTTAAAATTTTTTTAATATTATGTTTTTATTTACATTCTTATACCTGACCTGTTTTGATATTATATATATTTTTAAGTTATTAATAATAATAAACAAGTATAAAAATTTTATTCCGTTTCTAATAATATTGTTCTTAAATATTAATAAAGAGAGTTAAAATTTGTCATATTATATATATATTTTAAAGTTATTACTAACAACAATGAACAATTATAAAAATATTCTGTTTCTGATAATATTTTTCTCAAATATCAATAGAGTTAAAATTTATCATTCTGTTTCTGAGTTAAACCAAACAAAAGCTGAAACTTATCATTTCATTTCCAATTCCACACTATTCTGTTTCCGTTTCCGTTTCCGATTTCAAAATAAAAAACAAACAAGCCCAGGAGGAAACGCCACAAGACGACAAGAGAAGTCTCTGATAGGGAGAGCTTCGACGAGTCCAATCTGTCGATGACCCTAAGATGCAAACTCTAGATGAGAAGGGCCTTTGCAGGTGTTCGAGAAGCTCTTCAAGTTTACCAGCAACAACCTTAAGAACATAGTGGAGAGCCCATCCTATTAGGGCCCGGACCCGGGTCTATGCCGCCCCCCTTCCACCTAAAACAGAACCAGGTTTACCATATCGACGAGGGTTAAGCCCAGAATTGGGAATTGGTCGGGGATGGGAAAGAGAGAGAAGGAAGATAAGAAGCTCGCAGAGATGGGGGACTTTGGGATCTGTTGCAGGCCTCTGAGCTAATCACGCTCGTGGGACATTTACACAGAGCTTCAATCCTCAACCGACAAACACCCTCAAGGGAATAAGTATTGGAAAAATGGTATTGAATTGAATAAGAAATTATTCACATGAATTGAAAGAAATTAGGTTTGGGCTTAAGTCCAATTGAACGAGAAATTATTCTCATAAATTGAAAGGAATTTAGTTTGGACTTAAAAGTTTATGGACTTAATTGTGTGGGTTGAGTTTAGAAAGTCTCATCTCAATCCATATTGATAAGAGATTTCAACCTAAAATAGTTTATAAGCTAAGAATAGTTTTATAATGAGTAACTACTTTATCTATAATAGACGACTTCTTCGCAACTCCCATGCTTGTGCTAGAGGAGCAAATTGTTGCATTTTGCCATTTCTGATAATTTTTTTCTCCTTCAATAAGCCAACCTAATATTCTATCTCTTTGGATTCTGGGGGGTTAAGGGTATTAGCTGGCCGACTTAATGGTGTATTAAGGCAAAGCATTAAGAGCCCGACCTTAATAAGGACTCTTAATGCGTAGTTCAACTATTTTAAATGCCGGTTCGGTGCAATTAAGGGCTCTTAATATCCGATTTAGCCCTTTTAATGGTCAGTTCGATGCATTTGTGGCCGGTTTAGGCATTCAATTTTTTGGTTCTGTGCCATTAAAACCACCAGCCCTCCACCTCACTATAAAAGGGACCTCCGTCCATAGGTTTAGACACATCAACACAGCTTTTAAGTTCTCTCTTCTTCCTCTCTACATTCAACATAGTTTTCCAACGGTTTTTAGTTGTAGTTCAGATTCACCTCCAGCTTCAGGTTTCATGCAACCTTGAGCTCAGCGGTCCTTGTATCGTAGAAGATTGAAGTCCACGGCACAATCAGAGGGGATAAATAAGTCTTAAGGAAACTGTGACTACCACAGACGTTAACGATCAGTAACGAATTTCTTTAGTTGGTTATTTCATACTAGAGTGCTCTTTTATTTCATTATTCTTTGTTTTATTGTGAAATCTTTCTTGCACGATTTGGTGCCTATAGAAAGAAAACAAAATCATTTTTATAATATTAATTCTCCAATTGTGGCTACCAAGATTATTATCTATATATTCCAAATTACAATAAGAACTCAGTTTCCCTTTGTGGGGCGAATCCGTTGGTAAGTAAGGGGTGACTTGCAAGTCAGGTCCTGGGTTCGATTATCATGGAAGCCGGTCTGAGAGATTTACCCGGCTTGCCCTCGCTATAAATATAAGGCCCCGAGGATGGCACAATCCCGCTCGACACTTCAGTTGAAAGAATACTCCTTTCTTTTATTATTATTATTATTATTATTATTATTATTATTATTATTTCCTACGTTATTGCAAATTGGCTCCCGATCTTAACAATTCTCCCTGTCAATGGCCTAACCCACATAGTCAGAGTCAGGGAAATGCAGCCTGAGGTTTTAGAGGAACTCCCAAGTAGCATCAGCGGGAGAAGCACCAGACCAATGTATCAGGACTTTTGTATCTGAATTAATTAGTAGATCCTTTGTCTCGACTTCAGTTATAAAAAAATTATGTAAAAAAAATGATTGTTGGCTAAAAAAATTATATTCCAATCCAAATAAGTCAAGGATAACACGAGTTCAAATTCAATTTGAACTTGGTCATAGATCAAAATTTGAATGCATGAATGAGTTCATGCAAGTTGGCTATGCATGCAAGAGGCAGCAATTTGGGAAGTGCATCCTCCTTATCTTCTGCCAAGCAAGCACCAGCTGTATGGCTTTCGACTGAGGCGGTGCAAGGCGATTTTGTCTTTGATTGGCTTAGAAGCCAAGTGGAGCCCCCAATTGGTTTAGGTGCATGTTGGATATGTTGACTTACCATATCACTAATGGCAGCTGCACATAACTGCATTCATGAACCGCCTTTGGCTTTGGCGGTGGTGACAAGCTCTATAAATAGAGCAGCTCCCCACACAATTCAGGTAACCCTCCGACAGTACAGGCTCTCGGCCAGGGCTCTCGGGAAAGCTCTCGGCAAAGATAATCTCACGGGAGACACACACGAGAGAAGAGAGTTGTGAGATTAAGGGAGGGAGGGAATTGTGTGCGTGTGTGTGTTAGGTACTCCACAAAGAGAGGACCGGTGAAGCATATACAGTAATTGAGGGAATTTTCTTATATTCCAATTATTGTCGGTCCATAGAGAGATCAGTGTTCGTGTAACGGTCTGGTTACATGGTGAATCCTTTGCCTATCGGCTTGTGTTCCATTTCTTGTCATCTTATTTATTTCCGAGTTTGAATTTCTAGCTTGTATTAGATATTATTATTCCTGGGCTATAATTCACGTTAAACCTGTGGGTGAATGCTTTCGGGCCAACAATTAGGATATATGAGCTTTTAATGATGTAGCCAATTCAAACATACGATCATGATAATATTTTTTATTGTGCATCACCCAGTATTTGAGAGATCGCTAGTGCTGAATGATTCGACGTTTGAACTGGATTGATCCACTAAGAGATAAAAATATTAAGATTGTGAATTTTCTCCTTTTTTTTACTAGCAATTACACGTGTATTTAACTTCTAATAGAGATTATCAGTTACAATCAACCAGCAACGGAGAGAATTTTTGAGCTACAACGTGCAACTTCATGGAAAGGAAAAAGAGTTGAGACAACCGTCTACAAATTTCTTGGGACTTCCTACATCTATGCTATATGGTCTGAACGCAACAAGAGAATCTCCCAGCAAAATCAGGCAATTCCTTAGCAGGTCATCGAGCATATTTTGTCGATAGTCAGAAGTGGAATGGCCTCTATCCCTAACATTGAGTGCAAAATCGTACTTTACCCTTTGGCGAACTCATTATCCCTATAACCTTTTTGTAAATCTTGGATATGATCTTATTAATGGAATGAGAAATATATAATTATAAAAATAAAAAATTAACGAATTTACCTAGAAGGAACAATTTTAAAGATTTTATACCAACGAAATTTAAAAATTGCTTTTTATTCTAAATTTGAATCGTGGTAAAATGTTTTGCACCATTGGTGCAATTTCCACTCGTTATTTCTTCTCCTCCTTTCTATCTTCTTCATTCTTATCCACCGATCGATGCTCAAGATTTTCTTATATATTCTTCTCTTCAAATAATGTTTTAATTAAATTTTTTTTATAATTTGAGAAAATTTATGATTGAAAAATGTTTTACTTTTTGGTGCACCGACAAATACGGATTAGTCAAATTTGATGATGTACGCCATAATTCCACCTGCTAAAATTTTAAAGAAATGCACTGAATGCTGAAAAAAAGGAAAAACAAAATGCCCCAATAAAATAATTGAAATCTTAGTCACTAATTAGAAAAATAATGTGGAAAAACCGTGTTTTAACATTAAAATATAATAATTATTATTATTTTTGCTAATTATAAATATTAGGATTAAATGATGAGGTGTGAGAGCCGTGTATTTCTTTTTTGGTAATATAAATGAAGAGGCGTTCAAACCGCGTACTTGTTTTCGCGTAAAAAGCTGTAAATGGCCTCGCCAATCCATTAGAAGATTTTTCCTTATTGAAAAAGGTAGATTTTTTCAATTGGTAAATTACCTATTAAATCACGATGCTTGAAATAAGAGTAAAAGAATGATTAGTTAATAAAATAAGATAATTTAATCGCATAAAAATCGTTTCTCTCAGTTCCTTTAGGTTAAGAGTATTATTAAATTACAATAAAACTAGATTACATGTAAAATTATTATTTGAAATAGAATGCAAGTTAATCGTTGTATTTGTTAATAATGTTAAATTATTAAAAAATAGATGGTAAGAATATAAAAATAATATGTAAAAATTATAGAAAACAAATATGATTTTTCAATTTTACTATTTCCCGACTTCAAGAAGATGAAAAAAGAGAAAAACCCTTTTCCAGTGTCTAGTTAGATTTAAATTTTTAATTTTTCATGGAAAGTTAACTCCTATTTTTTAGTTATAAAGGAGGCGCATAATCTAATATAAAGATAGAAAATAAATGATCCCTTAACTATTAAGGTGATGATTGAACTCAAAATTTTTTATTTATAGGTTGGAATTTTGCATAATTGTACTAAGATTACTTCCTCGTTAATTCTCTTGGATTGGACTATTATTGTAAAGCCTATTATAAGTTAATAATTTTTTATGGACACAAAATTGTTAAAAAGAAAAATGGAGAACGTGATATTACTGTATTGCATAAATTTTACCTCACAACTAAAAGATTCTAAGTTAAATTCTCACCGTATAAGTTATATGATCTTTTATTTTTATTAAATTATACCACTATACTAATATCATATCCTTCCATTACGACAATTATTGGCAGCATAATCCTCTCTTCCTCCTCTATAAATGATCCCTCCGACTCGACCAAAACCCTCGGCTTTGCCATATTCATTCTCTCTCTTCGTCGACTCTTGGCCTTGGCCGCTTCCCTTCGAGGATGGAGCAGCTACCGGCCGAGGGGAGAACTACGGCGTTGGTAACGGAGAGGTGCCCTTCTTCTGACAATGAGGATCTGAATGGGAGGACGGTGAACAAATTTGATTCAATCCATGTCGAGACCAGCAGGGCCGGCTCAGGTCACGGCCACTCTTTGGCCGAGGTGAGCTGAGAGCAGTGCCGGGGGCACTTATATTTTTTCTTTCTGGTCGGCGATGTAATCTCTTGAAAAGTGTTTCTTATTAGTCAACTCTTTTTCGTCTTTCTTTTCTTTAAATTTTAATATGGTGAGTCACTGTGAGTATATAGAAATCAAGATGAAATCATATGGTATCGAACGAGCCCAACGGGGTTGATTTATTAAATGGTTGCTCAGTTCAATTGTGAAATGCCAGGGGATGAGTTGGGCAATGATAATGAAGCTGGCAGTTCAGAGCATCGGAATCGTGTACGGAGACATTGGGACATCGCCACTCTATTCGATACCGGGAATATTTCCCAATGGCATCAGGAACGACGAGGACATCCTCGGAGCGCTGTCTCTAATCTTCTATGCTATTGTCTCCATCTTCTTGGTGAAGTATGTCTTCATTATTCTGTCTGCAAATGACAACGGTGATGGTAAGCCCCTCACAAGCCATATTGAGTAAAATGTTTTCTCGGACGGAATGAATAGAATAACCTGTGGCTTTTTCCCAACAGTCACCTCTAAATTCAGTTGAGTGCTCTCACTTAATTCGACAATTTGTTCATAATGATTTGACATTTACAGGTGGAACATTTGCACTGTACTCTCTCATATGCCGGTACGCTAAAACCAGCCTGATCCCGAATCAACAAATAGAGGACCAAGCGATCTCGAACTATCGACTACAGCTCCCTGGACGCCGCCTCCATAGGTCCTCCATCATCAAGTCGCAGCTCGAGAACAGCACAAAGGCCAAGTACTTCCTCCTGTTTACTACCATGCTCGGCACCTCTATGGTCATTGGAGACGGGATCATCACTCCCAGCATCTCTGGTAAATCTTTATTAATCTTATCTATTTTCTTATCAACAAATTTTTTTTGGCCCTGTTTAAGAAGTTTGTGGTACAACACTTATGATTGAAGAATAATTTCGAGAAATTTCAGGGATATATGTGGGAGATAGTAAAGGACTTTGGTATGTTTTACCGGCCTGCAACCGTTTATAATTACGGTTTCTATATTGAAATATTTAAAAATTTTGAGAATTGTTTATTGACTATTGTCGATCTCATGTATCTTCCCTCTGCACGCGTTTTTTCGGTTAAGGTTTTTTCAAGAAAGTTGTTATACTCTCATTTTGTTGCCTATTTTCTTTGCATAAATCTATATCACTTAATGACATTTGGTTCGAAGGAATCGAAATACTTAGTATGGATAGAATTCCATCCTCATGTTTAATTCTCCAAAACTCTGGCCAATATAAATAAGCAACAATATTCGTCACTCATTCATAAGAAGAAGCATTCTTTGTAAGGAATTGAAATAGAATTACAAAAATGCCCTAGGAAAAATGGGAACACATAAAAATTCAAAATATGTTCTCTATCAATTTTTTTGCATGTCTATTCCATTGATTATAGGTTTCTTTGGGGTGAACAAAACCCTAGGTTGTAATCAAGCAATGACAGTCTATCATGTTCCGGCTCTTCTGGTTGCAGTGTTATCCGCTGTTGGGGGTTTAAAGATGGCTGCCAGCTCCTTGACGGACAACTCGATCATGTGGATCTCGGTTGGAATTCTGATTTTCCTGTTTATGATCCAACGGTTTGGAACTCACAGGGTCGGGTACTCTTTCGCCCCAATCCTCACCTTCTGGTTCCTCAGCATTGGGTTGATCGGAATCTTCAACTTCGTAAAACACGATCCCAGTGTAATCAAAGCCGTGAATCCCATCTACATCTTTAAGTACTTCAAGAGGAACGGTAAGGAAGCTTGGATCTCCCTTGGTGGAGTCATTCTTTGCCTTACAGGTACACGTCAAATAAATGTCACTCCACCGAAACTTTTTTTATCTAATACGGTCAAATGATGAGTTAAAGTGATACAAGTTAACTACATTAATTGATTAGGTTCAGAAGCATTATTCGCGGATCTCGGACATTTTAATATCCGGTCAATCCAAATAAGCTCATGTGGGGTCGTATTTCCTGCAATAGTGCTTCAATACCTTGGCCTGGCTTCCTACCTCCACAAGCACCCTGAAAATGTCTCTACTGCATTTTACAGCTCCATCCCAAGTAAGTCTTACTACGGTCAGATTTCAATCCTTTATGCAAGTCTTACTCGTGCTGATTCAGTTCGACTTGGTTTCAGAACCTGTGTACTGGCCCATGTTCATTGTGGCAGTACTGGCTGCGATCATCGCAAGTCAGTCTATGATCTCTGCTGCATTTGCCATCATAAAACAATCGATGGCCCTCGGCTGTTTTCCTAGGGTCAAGGTGATCCACACCTCGGCTGAGGTCAAGGGCCAGATCTACATCCCGGAGGTCAATACCTTGCTCATGGTGGCGTGTATCGGGGTCACCCTCTGGTTCAAGAACACCGTACAGCTAGGAAATGCTTATGGTGCTCGAAATCTAACTAAATATTTACTATTACTATAGAATTGGTTTTATTAACTAGGAATGTTAGTCCCTTACTAATCTATTGAATAACTACAGGGATTGCGGTGGCGAGTGTCTTTGTGATCACATCGGTCCTTCTCATCATCGTGATGATCATGATATGGAAGACAAGACTCCTGCTAGTACTAGCCTATGTCTTGACGATCGGATTGATCGAGCTCGTGCTTCTGAGCTCAGTTCTATACAAGTTCATCGATGGAGGATATGTCCCCTTGACCTTCGCTTTATTGATTGTCTTGATCATGTTCGTGTGGTTCTACGGCTATCAAAAAAAGTACAAGTATGAGCTCAGCAACAAGGTCTCGACAGATGAGCTCATTCGCGTGGCCACGAGCCCGAACATTAGGCGAGTTCCGGGACTTGCCCTATTCTATACGGACCTTGTCCAGGGCATCACCCCGATGTTCACCCATTACATCACAAATGTGCCGGCGCTCCACTCCGTCCTTGTGTTTGTTTCCATCAAGTCAGTCCCCATTAGCCATGTTGCCATCGAAGAGCGATTCCTCTTCGTTCAACTGGAGCCCCGTGATCTTGCCATATACCAATGCATAATACGGTATGGGTATCGGGACAAGAGCATGGAGCATGATGTGTTTGAGGAGATGCTGGTGACCCAGTTGAAGGAGTTCATTAAGAATTATGAAATCAACTGCAATAAGTTACGATCATAACACATATCAAGTATTTTTTATCATTTTAATCTCTTCTTTTAGAATTCTCTAAATAATCTCATTCATCTTTCAGGGAAACTAGTAGGGTCGGATTCTCAGATCAGGACTTCATGCAGAGGGATGGCGGGTTAGTGGACAATGCGGTGCAAAATGGCGGAATCACTTACCTGATGGGCGAGAGTGAGATGGTGGCCCCGAACGGGTCGGGACTGGTAGAACAAGTGATGATCAATTACCTCTTTGCATGGTTGAGTAGCATTGCAAGGCGGCCAGACCGAATTTTCATGATCCCTCGTAAGCGGCTCCTGAAGGTTGGGATCACATTCGAGATTAATTAAAAAATGTTCTGGACCAGTTGATGAGGGACGATGTTACTGATCCTAGGTGCTTTTCTATTATAGAAACAAAGCAAGTGGTAATATGGGGAATTTGAGGAAACCACATGATTTTTCATGCGATCTGCCTTTTTCTATGATATAATTCTCGTGTGGGATGTGAAAATATTGGAATTATTCATATATATCTCTCCCTAGTTCTCTTGTTATGATATGATCTATTTCATTTTTCTTTTCTTTTCACTCCATATTAGTGTTGGAAGAAAATAAATGGGAAAGTTAGGGACATAGGAATCTATTTGACATTATTTCTAGGAGTTGTTGAAGCCTTCTAGAATTAAATGAATTGTGAACGTAATTTTTTCATGAAGGTAAAACTAGAGTTACTCAATCCTGCAATTGATTAGGAAAGTATTAATTTCAGAATTTATTTTAGGCGGACACTAAGGAATGATATATATACATATCTAGATCCATTCAGGGCGTAAGTACTCTAGTACCCTGGATGTATGTAATCGCATATCTATATCCGTCCAGGACACGTTATAGATATGTGGCTACAAACTAAATAGCTACACAGTCATATGCTAAGTAACTACATACATATCTGATAGCTACATACTAAATAAGATGACATGGATGGATAAAACGTGATACGTGGATAAGTGTCTATAAAGTACGACTATGTAGCTATTAAGTATATAGTTATATATCTATATGACTATATAGCTATTTAGTATCTTGCTGCTTATCTATATGTAGCTATATATTATATAGCTACCTATCTGTAGTATTTGACATAATGTAATTTGTTTACCTCAATTTGCCTCTTTTCTTTCCTTCATTATTATTTTTTGATATTTTTCTTGTTTCAGCTTCAATTTTCCACTTTTGATTGGGGCCGCTCTGTGTTCCAATTTAGGGGTGGCAACATTTCATCCTTTGAAGCCACGAAAGGAAAAGAACATCTTTTTTTTATGAAAATCTTGACGTCTGGAACTTTAGGACTAATAGGTCAATTCATGTATATGTGAATAGTCTCGTTAAGGATGGCACATGTTAGGAAAAAAATCAAACATATAATCTCATAAACTATTCACAAAATATATGTATATCCTATCATCTTGAACTAATTATTGGTGCTGACGGACAGACATTGCCAACACTAACTAATTTTAATTCCATTGGATCGTCGGTTCTTCCAATTTCACCCATTCCCCTTGAGAATATCTCGAGTTTCAATGTTCCCAGTTGAAAAATTAATAATTAGAAAACTTTTATTTCTAATATATGCAAATTTAATAATATATAAATGAGTTTTTATTAATCGGAGAATTGCTACACTAGTATTAAAAATTTACCATTTCACCTAAACCAATCCTATAAGTTTAAAGTGACATTTTCAATTCTAAATATTTTCCTTGTTACACACATTAAGTCTATTTTATTCTTACCATTGATATGTTGCTAATATGTCACCAATGGTATCATACCATCCTTTTTACCATTAATTTACCTGATGCGCTTGTAATATGTGTGATTTATCTCTTGAAGCAGTTGCACACTTTCATTCTTTTCAATTTTGATTGGCAGTATCTTTTGAAGCTTTGCTCTAGGGAAAGCATTAATTTCAAAATTCATTTTAGGGTTTCAATTTTGAGCTTTAACTTGTCAAGGGTGTGTATCAGCATAGGGCGAACCCAAAACTAGTGGTGTAAGAAAAAAACCAAAAAACCCAAAGCCTGGAAAAATCGATCCTAATCAATCCGAGAAGACTGATTTTTTGGTACCCTATTTAAAATTTGGTCAGTTTTCGAGGTCTAGAAAAACCAAACCAAAAAAGTCAGGCCCCGCCAAAATAGGAATGATCGGGACTAGGTATATTTTTCATGGTATCCGAGCCCTATCTTGTATAAGACCGATTCTTAAATTTTGGACTGGAACTTACCCTGTTAAATCTTGAAATCGAAACCTGTTAGATGTCACAGGTTCCAGGTACCCTATTGAAACTTGTTTATTTACCTATATAATTCAAATTATTTTGATATTTTCATATAGTTAGCAATGATAAAACAATCACGATCAAAATATTTTCATGGTTATTACTATTTGTATAGTTATTTTATCATATTGTAACTTTAATAATGTTTATAGTACATTTAACTATCATTTATGATCAATTTTTAAGTTATAACAGTAATTTAACATGATAATTTCATCAAATAAGCATAACTAATATGTCAGTGAAAGTTTATTGAGTTAGAAATACAACGGTTTAAACAGTTCGAGAATCAAAGTTCAAATGAAGAAGTTACGAATGATTAAAATAAACTGTATGAAACTATAATATGTTTATCAGTCCCCCTAATAACCTCCAAGTGGCGGACCAAAGCAGAGTTTGGCCCCCACCCATCCGGATTCCGCTAAGAAATTATGAACAATTCGAATTCTACCTATTAAAGTCCGCCTATTAATACTCCTCATTAGCTTTCATACTTTTCAAACTAATTTTATTATTTAATCTTAATTTTATATAAAAATAGAGGCCAAAACACCACATGAGAAAACTACAACTAAAGCAGTCAGTTTTCATAACACCCAAATCACTGTTGGGGTGATTTTTATACTTAAATAAACCTGTCCAAAAAACTTAGGCTCTAACAATTTCTACAAAAAAACCATCCAATCCGATCATTTACACCCTTACCCAAAACTGATAGGGGCAGCTTCTTGGTAGATTTAAATGAAATTCAAGTAGATTCCGAGTAGTAAGTTAAAGGAACTAATCGATTCCAATCTCGATTCTAGTTTCAGCACACAGGGTGCTCAAAGTCAGAAAATGGCACAAAAACTTATTAGTGTGGCTCGTTTTAATCATTCATGAGTTCCACATTTGAACTCTCATGGACTATGTTAACTGTTATATTTATAAGTTGATTAATTTTCATTTTACATAATAATTATGTATAGTGTATCACATCTGAAATATCATTATAACTTATGAATCAATAGTAAAAGAATAATTAAAAATACTACAATTATACATAAGATATGATATGTTTGACTATAATAAAATAACTACATAAAATAATAATAATAATCATGAAAATTTTTTAAATGCAATTACTTTGTAACTATTAAATATATGAAAACTATCGAATTAATTTGTATTATAAATGTAAAAGAAAAATAATAAAGACATTTCAATAAGGTACCGGAACTTATGCTATATCTAATAAGTTTCACATGGTCCTGAAATATTTCAGAATTATCTAGTAAATTCGAAATATTTCTGATACATAACCATCAAATTATGTCTATACTTGTTTGACATTAAAAACTCACATTTTTTTATATTTATTGTGTCTACTTTTTATATATTGATATATCTTACTAGAATTTGACACATATTACACACGGATTTTGTTATTAATTAAATTGATAAATTATATAATAAATAATTAAACAAAATTCTTAATGCAATTAATCTCAAAATATGTAATTTTTCAATAAAGTAAATATGAATAATAAGTAAAAAGTTTAGGAAAATTGAGTGATAATGGAAAAGATAGAGACAAAGTATGGGAAAATTATTGAAAAAGAATATAGGGCAGAGAAAGTGGGAGTAGAGAAAAATTAGGAAGTTATATATTAGTAAATTCACCTTAACACCCTTAATTTTTTCTAATATAATGATTATTAGAAATTGGACTTTATTAGTTAGTGGATAAATTTGGAATATGACAAAAGACACCAAACAAAGCAGTTGTTCTCATATATAATAAGACGAGAGTTCAACCGTGACATGCACTGATTTTGTTATTGATAAAACTAATGAAAAATGTGACTTTTCAACCGATTAAATATAAAGAATAAATAATAAATTTAGAAAAAAAATTGAGTGATAATGACAATAGTTTAGAGGAAGTAAGAGAAAAATGATGGTAAAAAAAGAGATGACGAGAAATTGAAATTAGAGAAAGATTAGGTAATTATGTATTAATGAATTAATTATTACACCCTTATTTCTTATTAATATATTGTTACTTAAAAATTGAATTATGTGTGAATGGGTAATTTACAAAGATGAAAAAGACACCAAAGAGGAAAGTTTCTCCCATATATTATTATATAAAAGTATGAGAAAAATGAATATAAAATAAGGGAGGAGAGAGAAAATCATATTTTATATATTAATGGATAATTAAAAAAAAAAAAAGAGCTTCTCCCCTATATTTATATACAAAATCACTAACTAAATTTATCACATTCTCTACTTTTTATAACATAAGAAATTCTTTAGCTTCCGTGAACCGGACAGAACGAATATAGCAAGTAAATCACAAGTTTGAGTGCGGAGAAAGTCTTCTGTATAACGGTACATCATGTGACAGTATTGACGTAATTTTACAAGTCAATAAAATTCAGTTATTTTTAATATAGTTTTAATAAAACATAAAAGAGAAAAAATCAATCCTAAAAATGATTTGATTTGATTGGCTTATGATATCATATCAACTCTGCCACGTGACCTAATGTTACATACAATACTTTCTTCTCAAGGTTTTCATCTTTTTTAAAAAAAAAATTCTTTCTTTCTTTCTTCCTATAGGAAGATGCATGGGTGAGATGGGTCCTACCTTAGCCAAAACCGTCAAACTCAAGCATGCTATTTTCTTCTATAAGAACTGCATTATATTCGAAAATCTAATCGGTCTCAGTGTCCAGTCAAGCTATCCAAAGTAATAGATAACAAGAAGTTATTATATTCTACCAATGTTTTTCATTGAATGTATAAAGGAGATACATAGCTATAAGTAAGATAGAATGAATGAGAAATAAAAGGGTTCCGGGCGTTTCAGCAATGAGAATCGAATCAAAACCTCTTGGATATGATCCCAGACCGAGAACAGTAGTACCACACAACACAACAGTTAGACCAAGCATCCTTTTTGTTTTCTACCAAAATTTTGGCCTTCAGATATTTTTACTCCAAAAATTTGCCTATATATACATGTAACCCCCATTATCACCATCAATCTCTCCCAAGAACAGAACCCTCCTCCATCTGCCCCAATTTTTCTAGCCATATTTCGCCAACTCAACCTAGTGTCCCTTTGAAAGTGACCGAGCATTAGTAATGTCTGGCGTGTGGGTGTTCGATAACAATGGGGTGATAAGGCTCGTGGATCCAGGGGCCGGTGAGCCGCCTGTCGGGAGGGGAGCAAGGCGGAAGGTCCTAGTCCACACGCCGTCGAATGAGGTGGTAACATCATACGCCGACCTCGAGAGGAAGCTCTCCTCGCTCGGGTGGGAGAGGTACTACAACGACCAGGGCCTGCTCCAGTTCCACAAGAGATCCACCATCCACCTCATATCCCTCCCCAAGGAGTTCCACAAGCTCAGGTCCATGCACATGTACGACATCGTGGTCAAGAACCGCAACATGTTCGAGGTTCGGGAGATGTGAATCAGAACTTTGGGTTCGTTCGGTTTCGTGAAGATTATACATGTCTTTTCCTTGAGGGGTGGTCGGGTCGGTGTGCTTAGGTTGTTGACGCCCTGCATGTTTTACCTCGGTTTAATTTAGCTCGTGGAGGCTGAGAGAGAGAGAGAGAGAGATTTGCAAGCATGCATGAGAGTTACGTTGTCGGCGTCGTTTGTGTGTAAACTACTACAATGATTATCAGTGGGAAGTCAATGCATGACATCATGAAATTGCATGCTTTGATCAGTGTTCACGGGTGCACGTTTCACACAAACATGTACATAGATATATACACACCCAGTTCAAAATCTTAAGTGATATAACAAGAAAATATAAATAAGGAAGTATTCGAGTATTCATTAGCAAAAATTAAATTTGAAGTTCTTAATATTCAACTTTTTTTTCATTCCTCTCCTCAACGACAATTTAATCATGACTTGCAAGTCCTTATGACATGACGGTCCTTGACTTACACTGTTGAGGCTAGCAGCTAGAGCTACCAGGGTAGGATAAGGTAGAGAGAACGTATTGGTTTAAAGGTCGAACTCACGGGAATAATTAATATTTTATTAATGAACAACTCAACAATTATAATAGCAAACTAACCTATTTATAAATTAAGTAATGAATAAAATAAAGAAATAAAGAATCTGATAAATAATCAAATACCTTAACAAACATATTAACTCAATATCTAAAATATTATTTCTAAAAATAATAAAATCAAATATGAATACTGCCCCAAGATGGGCATGTAGCATCGCGAAATACACATCTTGAACTTCGATCTTCAAAACATGACTTCGATCCAGTGCTGATAACGAGCACTGTATAATCTTCTGACTCGTTTTATATACCGCCAGTAAAGCGGTCAACGCCCATTAATAGCCATTTTATACCATGTCAATATAGTAGTCAACACCCGTCAACAACTGTTTTATACCTCACCAGCTTATCGGTCAACAACCATCAATAGCCGTTTTATATCTCATCGGCATAGCGATTAACATCCGGCAATAGATTTAAACTTCTCGGACCATAATCCATCTTAATAAATCATAATTATAGTGGACAACATACTCGCCCAGACCAAGATGCTCCAATAAGTCAATAACACAATATAGCAGATTCACAATCAACCTACTCTAATATTATATCAAATATAAAAAATAAATCAAAAGAGTGTAGGAGAAGATACAGAGAACGTGCTGGTCCGAATGTCAAACATATGGGAGTAATGAATATTTTATTAATAAAAAATTTATTGATTACCGTAACAAACTAACATATTTATAGATTAACTAACGAATAAAATTAAAAAAATAACAAATTTGACAAATACTTAAATACCTCAACAATCATATTAACTTGATATCTAAAATATTATTTTCTAGAATAATAAAATTAAATCTCAACAATTTTAAAATAAAAAAATATAAATAATTAAATTTTATTAATTTATAACTCGATATAAATATTATTATGTAATATACAGAATTACGTATACAAGACTCCTCCTTCGCTTGACATCTTGACAATTCTGACAAACAGTATTTATTTGTGACACGGCAACCCGGATTCTCTGCTCACGATATTCAAAAAAAAAAAACTCTCATTTGTTCTATATATAATATATAATGAGTTTATTGTATAAATTTCTTTTAAATATTAATATATATAAATTTTTTGTAATTTTTTATAATTAACTTTATATGTATTAAAATTTAAATGATAATTTATATGATATATTACACGCTAAATATTTAATCTCAATTTTCAGCACGAGGGTGTACAGTAACGCGATTAAAAAAAAGTAAGAACTTTCATTTTCCGAGTAAATATTATGCATATAATATAATATACAATAAATTTATTATATAAATCTCTTTTAAGTCTTAATATATATAAATTTTTTATAACTTTTTATAATTAACTTTATATGCATTAAAATTTGAATAATAATTTATATAATACATTACACGCTAAATATTTACTCTCAATTTCCAGCACGAGGGTGCCCAGTAACGCGATTCAAAAATTGAGGCCGATTGACATGATATGACAATTGCATTTCAGCTGGTCAGAGTCTGATGGGTGACTGATAAAGGTTGTCTTCCAATTTAAAATTGTTCTTGTCTATCTATGTGTATTATATTTTTTACATGCACCATAAATTCATTACTACTAATTCAGATTACCCGGTCTGCATTTCATAGGGTGAAACCTCTTGATATCCAATCTTCAAGTTGATGATCTTAGGATCGATTTTCAAATTGGAAGGGTAGCCGAGAATTTTTTCCAAAAACCTCGGCCCGGTCACAAATTAATTTCTAGTGCGCTTCTGCAAGTTCAGGGATATGTGGGGCTAACAAAAAAAAACCTCTTCAACTCTAATTTTCAAACTTTTCTTGACAAAAAGGAATATTAAAGCTCTTGGACCAGCGCAGATTAATATTTAAGCGTAAGGCATGCAACGTGCCCTCCTCCCTCAGCAGCAACTATCCAAATTTTATGGAACCGGCATCCCTTTCCAAGGAAAATCCTGTGTATACGACAGATAATATTTTCCACATATTTATTACGTGCAACTTAATTATAATTTAAGACAAAGCCATAGATTGCTCTAAATTCTAATACAGTAATATTTTACGTTGGAAATCGTCTCTGGTAAATAATGAGGGAAGAACGAGGGATACACAATGTACATCATTTAGGATAGCGGAGCACCATCTTTACGCTCGGAAGTAAAGGAAGAGCGACAATCTCCACTGAGAGTGTAAAAAATGGCAGAGTACGTGAAGTTAAAACTTGAAACCCTAACTCTCATAACACAACAATGATTGAAGGGCTCTCTGCCTAAAAGCTAAAATCCTTCTCTTCCGCCATACATTTAGCAAAACATTCGCATTTGAAGTTGCATAATATTTCAATCAAGTTCAAGTTTTACATCGGATTATATAACAAAAATTTAAGATATATCTTACATATGACATAGCAACACATTATATATCCATTATGTACTGTAGCAACTGAGGGCTTTATCATTAATTTGTACAAATATTTTATTTCTTTTTCCCTTTTCCCTGTGTTTTCCCAGAAGCAAGGTGATGGAGTTGGGACATTGAAGTGGATAAAGAAAGATAAGAACATAATGGGCGGAGCTTCTATTGGAATGGCATGTGAGCCTTTCCCATCCATTGGATGGGTCCCCGTTTTGCAGGGTCTTCCAGTATGGATGGATAGGCATTAGATTCTCTACATATTCAGGTTCTCAACATATTTAGTTCAAAAACGTCCTAACTAGCTTTTTCATCAATTGCTAGTTTCTCACGTCACGTGATAAGATATAATTATCAAAGAGTTTTTTATCTGTGTTGATAGATTTGATTTATAATTCATAACAAATAGATGTAGTCCATTGCTTCCTTATATATGTGTGTGTATAATATAATGGTGGGAAGTGGAAGATAGGAGCGTTCAGCTGGTCTCAAGTATGGGTAAGGAGAGATCCACACTATACTCTGGTGGCCCTTCTCACAATATTGTGAAATTCTCGCTCAATCTTACATCGTCACCTACCGTGTGAAAATGTTAATGAGATTGTGTTAAATAAGTAAATTAGTATTAATTATCTAATCAATTACCTTATTCTATTATTAATTAAAGTAATTTAATTAATTATTTCTTATTACGTCACTATAAGATAAGACCATATAAGATTTTTTTTTTCCACAGCACTGCATTGATTGTCACATTTGAAGAAGATGTGTTTGATTGCATCTTTCGTCAGTCCAATACAGCAACCGTCTTGTCAACTGTGGGCCTTGCACATTTCACCCCCTTTACGTGGAGGAATTCTTTCCGAGCGATTTGGTTCAAATATTATTAAATTACGGGATAAAATAAGATTATATGAAAAATAATTAGATTATGTAAAAATTGAGTTATAATATGAAATTGTTGTGTTTGTAAATGTTTTAAATTAGTGAAAAAGTAGTTTGAGATATAATATTAAAATATTTGATGTGATTGATAATAAATATAATTTATAAAATTGCACTTTTCCTTTTCTTAGTGATTGGATATGATTAGGCCTGGCAATTATTGACACGACACGGTAACCCGACACGACACGACACGGAGTTAGGCGGGTTTGGGTCAAGCCTATTTAGACACGAACCCGTTTAGACACGAACCTGTACATACACGATAAATAAACGTGTTTAACTAGGTTTGAACCTGTATAACACGACACGACACGATTAAACACGTTTATTAAATGCATTAACTATTTTTATACATATATTGACTCATTTATTACATTTATATATGAAAATTTTATGATATATAAAATATTACATGCATTACATGATCAATAATTGATTAATCTTACTTATTTATTGTACTAATTATCAATAAATATTATTATTTTAGTAATTACATCATATATTATTAGAGTATAATTATATATTGTCGATATTTTACATTAAATGGGTCAACCCGGTTTAGACACGGTTTAGACACGACCGTTTAGACACGAACCCGTTTAAACACGAAAAATAAATGTGTCATATCCAGATCATTGGAGTTTCTAACCCGGACACGTTTAGACACGACACGTTTAAACACGACACGACACAGTTTGCCAGGCCTAGATATGATAAGGGTAAATGAAATCTTTTAATATTGTAAAATCATTTTACAATCTACAACCTTGGTATTCTCTTTCCAAGAAAAGTGAGAAAGGCCCGGAAAACCCAAATGACCCGAGGAAAAATTTTTACATCCCAATTTTCATCCAAATATGGAAAAGTTGGATGTAAAATAGTACATTTTTCATGTAAAATTTTTATTTTACATCAATCCAAACACCCCTTAGGGGACCACTGATGTAGTAGCTATTGTTAGACTTAATTACATGTATATTTTGATATAATAAAAATTAGAAATTATTATTTACTTTGTATAAATTTGTAAAATACATGAATTTTACTCTCATAACCAGCATCACGTCAATCTTTGCCGTGGATCTATTAAAGACTTTCTCGTTTACATGATAGTTAACTCTGATTTTTTTTATCAGAATTTGAAGATACATAATTGTTTGTTTTTAAAATGTTAAGTTATTAAATAATTATATAATTTATCATTAATTATTTAATTATTACTCTCCCACAGGCACGAGCCACATTATTTTTGGAGGCTCATCACGTAGAATTAGTTAAATAAGGACCATATGCATACGTGATGGTTTGAACTTGTACTTTGTTATCGTCGTAGAATTTGAAGAAGTCATAATTGTTTATTTTAAAATATTAATTTTATTAAATAACTATGCATTTATTATTTATTATTTAATATATTCATTTCATAAAAATAAGGATACTGTAGTACATTCACTCATTATCTATTACTATATAGTTCTATATAGCAGTTTGGTACCTCTTTTCTTTCAATACTAAACTCAACTGGAATTCTTTAAAATTTAATTAATCAATTGTATATGAATCTTATTGTTATAATTAATTATATAGGGACCTTAAAGTCATTTACACACCCACTTACCTTAGAGTATTTGCTTACCCTTCCCAACCGTTTTTCTTATCCTGATTTATTTCTTTACATTAATATTACATATAAAAAGGTATATATTTATTTCTTTACATCAATAGTAATTTATGTTGTTCATCATGCATTGCACGAGTTCACGTCAAGTTATTTCTATAAGCCATCCATCTTTTAATTGGAATTTTTTTTTTAATTGCGAATTTTCCTGTTGCCTCGAATGTAAAAGTTTTACCGGTCGTGGAGGAGAACTCAGTAACATTTCTTACGCATGGTAATTTTCACTAGCAGTCCTTGTACATTCGATAAAGGACACCGATCCCCATACTCAAAAATCCGATAGTGACACTGCATTTTTCAAGATATTTTCTGTCGAGATTTATGATTTAAAAAAAAAATGAGATGATAGTTAAATTTACCCTTTTATGTAATTTATTATACAAGTATGAGAACAGAAATAGTTGGGAGAATACGTAGGTGTTACTGACATTACATGCAGCTATCGGAAGGTCGCCTTAACCATGCAGGAACAAGTAAATTTTATTAAGGGGAGTTAAAATTATGAGTAGAATGAAGGATAAATGGGATAAAATAAAATAATTTAATAAAGGAAAAATCGGTCACATTTAGAAAATACTTCATAATTTTTTTTGTGAAATTACGAAGGTGCGGGAGCACCTTACATTGCTTTGAAATCTTCTTCCCAGGCCTTGACCACAGAACGGGGAGGGTCGCTGCCAGTCTCCGGTACTACTTATAAGTCAAGAAGGGATCCACAATTCAAAAGATTTTAGGATGTCGAAGCAATCTAATGCAAATCTTCTTATTTCAAGAGTAATGATTTCTTCTCTGCATATTTAAGTCACTTGAACATAATTATGGTCGTGTTTTTCATTTTCAAAATTACCCTACATATTAATTCACTTTTTTTTATTACATTTTCAATCCTTTGTTGTAATTTCAGATATTTTAAAAATGTTAATTCTCTCCTTACCCCAACACTCCTCCTAAACCTACTTTTTCCCCCAAACAGTTTTATTGTCTCTCCAATCCACATTTTTATCGGTACCATATTGAGATGCCTTTCATATGACCCCCTTTACTTATACAATTTCATTACAACTGGATCAAATTATTCGATATGAGATTGTTGACTAATTAAAATTCTGTTATCATTTTCAACTTTGATCAATATACTTATCATTTTCATTAGTTATTTGTTACAAGAAAGCATTGGCTACTAGCTGGGTATGTGTGAAATTGGAGATTTCGCTCCTACTCTTGTCTAAAGCTAACATTACCGCATCTTGTATGGTTGTAGCTTCTGGTTGGATCAAAGAGATGGAGCCGTTATGTTAAACCACGATAAAATGACCTAGTCCTGCACCTTTGCCACACCTGCAGTACAGGTTTCCTTATCCTTCCAAGCATTATCAGTAAAGAAAATGATTTTCTTATATCCATAATCTCCTTGCAGCTAATGCTGTGTTGATACCAATGTCTCCAAGTAGATTTCTGATGTTTTACATCCACTTCTGAAAGTCCATAGCTCACACAATCCTCGAATAGACTTGATGTGCTACCAACTATCTCATATCTCTCCGTCCAACACTTGGAGGCATTTAGTTCGAGTATAGTAAATTACAAGTAATGTTAACATTATGAAAAAAGTTTGAACTAATGTAAAGTTTTCTTGGGTAGTGGGTCGAAATGCGAGATTGTGGCATTTGAAAAAACTGTAAAGTTGATTATACAGTTTGATTGTGACATTACGTGTAATTGTAAAGTTTTGCTGGGTAGTGGGTCGAAATGCGAGATTGTGGCATTTGAAAAAAATGTAAAGTTGATTATACAGTTTGATGAGTACAGTAAAGTGGTTGCATAATTGATTGTAAAGTTAATATAATCTAATAATGTTACATATTTTGAATGTAAAAACTTTACTGGCAAGATTGTGAAATTTTAATCCATGTAATATTGGGTTAAATATGAATACTTATTTAAAGGGTGCCTATTTATCTATATTGTGTGAAAGCAATCGCTATGGCACTTGAAAGTGACTGTTTTCCTTGTTCCACTATCAATAATCTAATTAATTTTAATTTGGGTCCACCGGCTGCGTTGCTAGAGGAGAAATTCAACTAAGAGAGTGTAGATACATGAAATTTCCATCACGACTTACCTTATTATAATCAATAAATAGTCATGGCTCAAAAATCGTAGAGGTGACTTTATATCGATTGATAGATTACTCACAGTTCAACGACTGTAGAGGTAACTGAATTACTCACAGTTCAAAAACCGCAGAGTCCATCTAATTATTGCCTGTGACTTAAAGATTGTAGAGGTATCCTTATAACAATTATCTCACGACTTAAAGATCGTAGAATTGTACAATTTATGCTCCTAACTCAAAGATCACTAGAGCTCATATAAGAGATTTATTATACCCGTAACTCAAAGATTACCGGGGGTACAATCTAGACATCTTGCATAACTATGGCTCAAAGACCATAAGGTACATGACATATGAGACTAACTACAGGGTTAGTGATAGAATCCTAGGCTAAGCTCATCCATGAGATGTTGTAGAGAGTTTTGGCTTGATGGGCTTGGAATGGAGCTCGTTAGGAAAATCCATTGGGTTTTCCTAACCTTTCTAACTGATCTAGAGTACAACACAATAACCTAACCCAATAACCCATTATATCTTTTATTAATTTTGACCAACCAATTATCGACACTTGTCACCATTCTATTGGTTATGCAGCTACCCAAATTACTATAAATAGCCTCCACGCTCCTCAATTTGGACATTTTTTCCATCTTTGGCTTCGGAAATACTTGGAGAGCAATTACGGACTTCTCCATCCATCCTACCACCTTCATCCTTGCTTCCTACCACCTTCATCCTTTCTTCCTGCTACTACATCTTTGAGCCCTCTCTACTCCATCCCTTTAAGCATTACCCGTGTGCAACACTCCCTCTCCATACTTTCAAGGGCTCAGGTATCTTCTTCCATCCATAGATAGTTTACACTTTTTGGTGCTTTATTAGTAAAAGAAATTTGGGAGTATGCAGAGAAAGAAATCTAGTGTAGTTAATACCACTCTCTCCCTTTAATTTAGATATCTTAAGTTTAATTTCATCAATAGGACTTTTCGCACCCCTTTATTTACTCTTCCTTCTACCCCTTCTAAACTTGTATGTCTTTTTTTGTACACCTAGAAAAATTGGGACTTGTGCAATAAGGTTTGTATACAAATAAGTGATTAGACCTTCATGATTTTATCAAAAATCACTTGACGAAATGTAAGGGACATAAACACACCTATTTGGAGCGTGAACAAATGAAAGATAGTGCTTGATAAGGAATCGAATATTATAGGGATAAATTGGTCTTTACACCTGCAATACAATTTCTCAAAATAACAATTTTAAAAATAAAATATTCTCATCCATGATCCTCTCGCCACATGACATATCTCCATTGGGTAGCAGCCACTAATTGTCTCTTTACTTCATCTATAGATTTTCAAACTTCCTCTTACTCTGTTATATTTCATAGTTAGGTCAGCTCGAACTGTCATCCTTGATTTAACTTCCTTTTGTATTTTCAAGTTAGGTGCTCGATATTATCATGGGAAGGCACTCAGTTCTATACACCAAGTGATATGCAACTAAGGTCAATCATCTGTCCCTTTTACAGAAAACGACCTTGTCAGTGCCGATCTAAGGTTGCTTGAAAAGATGGAAATCTGATCTTATGTTGATTTATTAAACCAGATTTGAACTCTCGTTCCAAGCTGAAATATAGACAATAATGGTTGTACTAGAGATGCCTAAACAACAAGGTTGGAGAAGAGCCACAGTTGCATCAGAATCTCTACTACAGTCCAACGAAATACATAATCATTGTAAGTTATCATGGGAAAGTAGAGCTCTTGTTATGGACATTAGGAACGCATTGTCCACTTTTGATTATGCTAGAGTATGTCAGACATGGGAGAGTCTTGTGTGTAACAGGTACACTACGTGATAATATTAATGTGGTGTCATAAACCAATACAATTCTAAAAGTGGCTTGATTTGATTGGCTCATGATACCACGTCAGCACTGTTACGTGATGTACTCGTTACATACAAGACTTTCTCCTTGGGCTAGGAAATAAAAGTTCCTCAACATATATATATATATATATATTATTTATTTATTGGGAATGTTTTTCCTTGGTAATTCACAGGTAAACAAGGCAGTTGATGAACTTCTATGAGACAATTAATTTTCATACAATTATGGCCTTATTTGGACGAAGAAAAATGAAACAAAGAGAAAGGGAGTTTGGCATAATTGGTATTACTCTTACTCTGTGACCAAGAAATCTTGGATTCAATCTAGCCAACAGGACTTTGCATGCCTCTTTTAACCGTTTTGTTTTCTACACTTTATAATCAAATGTTTTTCCTTTTTACACCAAAAAATGAAATAAAAAGACATCGGAAAACTACTGGTGTGAATATTAATACAAAAACTATTGGATCTAGAGTAAAAAACTGTGCCATTGCACTGTGCTCCCTTCATCTATATGTTCATTCGTTTACTCTATCAGGGAAAAGGCCGATTTATTTAAATTTCAGTGGCATATAAATATTTATAATCTCATTGTAAGAAAAAAAGTGGTTTAACACTTTTTTTTATAAGTAAGGTTCTCATCTATGACTCCGCTGAATAAAGAAAACTTATAATAGGGTAGTTTTTACATCCTAGTGGATTGATTCAAGTAGATTTAATTTAAATCGAAACTGAATTAGTTATAGTTAATCTAATTTGAAGAAAAAGAACTAATATGAATTGATTGAGATAATCCGATGTATCTTTATCTTTCGCTTAAATAAGATTTCGAATTTAAGTTTTATAAATAAAGAAAATTTATATTGGAGAATTTTACCCCTTTAATAAGTGGATTCAGCTCAAATCTGGATTAGACATTATTAATTAAACTTTTGGAGATAGGCGGATACAGCAGAGAATATTTATCGGCTTTGAGTCTGATATTTTTCCTATATATGTAAAGGAAAAGCATCGGACTCAAAGCTGATAAAATGGGCCAAAACCCGACAATCTGGCCGGTTAACCACTTCGGTCCCCTTTGCCGTGTGCATTTTTGAAATTCAAATGAATCGTAATCTGTTTCTTACTCTACTCTTCAGTCTTGCGCTTCCCTGCTGATTAAATCAAATCAATTAGGGTTTCTAATTGTTGTTCGATTTCTACCACTCACCTCGAACCCTTTGGGAATCTGCCGATATCCGTGTCCCTACGGCAATGGCAGACTCCGATTCAACCGCTCAAGTCGCTGCTGCCCCACTCTCATCGTCTGTGTGTACTCTGTTTTCGCTGTCTCGATGTATCCCTATATTACATTGTCTTGTTTGTCTTGTTGTTTTCTTTTTCTTCCGATAACTCGTCTGTTTGGCTTCGCAGAAGGAGAATATCGTCCCGTTAGCGCCAAGATCGCGGTAAATTTTCCACCATAAATTTGACTATTCCACTCGAAAATGCATAATATAGAGCTTAATTGGTGGTTATTGGTATGAATTCACTCCTTCGAATTCCTATGGCTGACAAGTCAGTTCAAAATGTCCGCTTTTGCTTGGTTTCAATGCGTGGGATGAGTTTCTCGCAAGTTTTATTTTGCAAAAATGGTGAAGGTCTTAATATAGAAATTTAAGTTGAGAAATTTTGCTCATTGGGTTGGAAAATTATGTAATTTTTCCATGGTTCTGAAATATGTATCCCAGGAATTAAACGAATCGAGGTCAGAGATTCTTACACGAATCCAGAGCCTTAAGCAGGTATAATTTTTGAATCCGTTTCTCTTTATCAGATCTTGAATCATTTTAGGCTCCCTTTTTTTTGAAACTATTCCCTTTTGATTTATTAAGGATCTGCAGAGTTGGAGGTCGAAATTAGATACCCAAGTTAAGATCTACCATGATGTAAGTGTTATCTGGTTATTTGTTGTGCTACCTCATTAAAATCATCTCCAGCACTAATGTCATGATTCTCTTGGGGTGGGTATGTTTGTGTCTTGGCTATGCAGGAAATGTCAGAACTCAAGAAATCACTCAATGTGGAGGTGGAGCAACTAAGATCAGTAAGTACTCTTCACAAATATCTTTTGTAGTAGGGTATTCATCGATTAGTTTAATATGGAATTCCAAATAACTGAAACTGCATTGAGCAGAGGGGTTTAGTTCTCAACCTGGAAGATAGTTCCTGAGTCAAACTCATGTTAAAAATTTAATCTGACTTGAATTTGGATTGGGAAGCCACATATCTCCTGTGCATTTTGGGATTCCAATGGATAAGTTGAATCTTGATGGGAGTCTAACAGGTCGAACAAAATGAACAGAGAGCAAACTATGAAAGATGTTAAACCCACTTCACTTTCTTGGTACTAGTACAGCCTTTTGGGGTCAGCTATGTCTTCTAATGCAGCCTTGGTGTGTCGCCTCGGTTCAAATGCTAAGCATGGTTCTCTTTTGTGGTGATAACTAATAGGAATTTCAAGAGCTGAGAACGACCCTTCAACATCAACAAGAGGACGTCACTGCTAACCTACAAAACTTCGGGGTGCTTGTACTTTATGAATTTCTAAATGATTGGGACACTAACATCGTGGAATTTCATGCTGCCAGTATTTGGACATGAAAACTGAATTCTTTTTCTACACGTAAATTGCAGTTGCAGGACGTTTCAGACAATGTTACAGAGAACCTGATCACCACAGTTGCCATGAAAGAAGAGGCAGTGACTGCAGAACACGAAGTTCCAGTAAAGGAAGAGAATAAACCGTCCAATAACTGAAACCCTTACACGAGGAAATTGGTGTCCCGTAATTTGGAGCCTCTTGTGTTTCCTCTGTGCTGTAAACCTCAAAAGCTTGCAACAAATGCAGACTTGATTTTACAGCAGATGTGACCATTGCCTGTTTGTTTTATAAGCTCTCTATCAAGTGTCGAGGTTGATACTTCCTCGGGAATCATTTTGATGCATCTCCAAATTAAGAACTGGCAAAATTCTTCCCCAAAAGCTGGTACCAAAATTATCTATGTCCATCTGGGGGCTCTGGTTAAATGTCCATCTGTTCTATGTGTTCATTCACACTTACCAGTTTTTCCATATATATATACACACACACACACATAAATTTGTTGTAGTTCAAGTACAAGACCAACAGCTTGGTCGCTAACTTTAAGATTTCAGTGACACTGATGCATTTTGCCATCGATTTCGGCTTCCAAATTTTCATTTCATTTTACAATGATGATGTGGGCAATCTCGCTGTGTTTACATATTATAATTTACTTATACAGGAATATATAAGCTAATATCCGTGGCTTGAATACATGATTAAATATAAAATAAGCTGTTTATTCTCCACTAGAATCCAGCATCACCGTTTTTGCGGTTTGGTACGAAGATTGAACAAACAAAATCCTAAATTTTATCTTCCTCAAGTGAAGGTTGACCAGCTGATGGAGAAGACATTATATTACTGAAGAGAGGAATGATTCCGAGCACCACTTAAGAATGAGTTCGAGAGAATTTTCGAGGATTTGAGGTTAGTCAAGCTTCATTTCACGAGAGTCATCGTTGTGATGTGATGAGATCTGTTCTCTTTTCTCAGTGTTTAGGAACTTTGTCGAAGTTTTTGGGTTTTTCTTTAAGGTTGTGCGGTTTGCTTTGAGGATTGCGATGTGAGTATTGATGGACTTTACACAATTGATAGAGTTGTAGCATGGAGAAATGGAGTGGACAGGAAACGTTGCTTGTGTTGTCGGGAAAATGGAAGTCGAAACCATGTATTCTTCACGTGCAATCTTGGCAAACAGATCTGAAAATAGGTGTTGCAGCAATTCAATATCGGTAAGAAAGTGGCAGATTGGAACTCAGAGTTTCTATCGGCATGAACGTGGCTGAAAAGAAAAACAATACGAAACCATTCTACTGAAATAAAGTCGGGAATTCGTTCGTCTACTTCATATGGAAAGCAAGAAACATGGAGATAATGTATGGATTTTTGATGAAGAGTAGTGACAGATGCCCATGGAAGCATGCTTTATTGGAATTTTGTGTACTCATTGTTTTGCCAGATGTCCTATGTTGTGGTTGTAATAGCTGGGATTCAATTTGTGAAGCCTTCTCCTCCCGCACACAACTTTTTAAGTGAATAATGAGAGAACACTTTGGTTGACGAAAATACATCATATTATTAGGTTCATTGGAGTCGTTAATGTTGGTTTTTTTTTTCCATCCCTAACACTATCTTTTGTGGAACGACTGTGAAATATAAAAAAGAAACTAGTTCGATGATGCGCTTTGCTACAGGGTTGACGAATCTTCACTAACGTAAAATAACTCCAAATTAAATTATTTTTTAATTATTATTTTATGAAAATTTATGTTAAAATCGTAATTGCTTGTATATGAGAATAATAGATGTAGATTCTATGAGAAAAGAATAACAAATATATAAATATTGATAGTAACAGGTGTTCATCCAATTATGACTCATCAAAATAGAAGAAAGATTGGAAATGCATGAAGAGCAAACATGGAAAAGAGAGAGGAAGGAAAGTGGTTGAAAAATAGAAAATAGCTAAGTAGTCATGAAAACTATGAAAATTAAATAAAGATAATAACGATAAATAAAAGGAAAAAAATCTTAACTAAATAGGAAAATTTCTTTAAATAGCAAAATTAATTTTTATTTACATGAATGAATTTCTAAGGAATTAAATCATATTGATAAACAATTAAATAAAAATAATAACAATAAATATAAGTTAAAGAGATTTTAGTTAAATAAAAAATTTTAACTAAATAAAAAATTTATTTTAATTTACATAACTTAAGCAATCGACCGAAAATTGAAGAAGGAAAGAGGAAAAAAGAGAATTATCTAATATATGGATGATATGGTAATTACATAGCAATCCTTGCATTTTGCTATTTATAAATAAAAAGAAAATAAAAAGTCCAGAGGACTGTGAAGTGGAGGCTATTGAGACTTTGACGATTGGAACTCTACTTTAGAATAAAGTATAGATGATAAGATTAGATGTATGACAAGTTATTGTGAGACCGGTTATTCTTAAAAAATATTCCATTCACGGAATTAGACTAGTTACGTATTTCCAAATGAAGGAATTTTGAACTGCATTTACTGCAGGGTGGTGAATAATCGTCTAGCACTGTCATGTGATAACACCCCGTCACATACAATACAACACTCTCTCTTCTACCGGATGGAATATACGTGTGAGGAACAAGCTGGTGAAGAGAATGAGAAGTGATCTAACATGTACCAAATTCATAATTGTCAATTATTTTCAATATTCATATTCCTCCCATCAAATAAACAAAGATCTATCGGGTTTGAACTTTTTTCCCTCTCAATTTTTAGTCTCTACCAGTTAAATTTAACTTCAATTCTATCCAAACAAAACATAGTGTTTTAGTGAATTTGTTGTCGCCACAACATGTAAAGTGGGAAGCTCCCTTCTGTGGTTTCCATGGGACTACCACAACAATCTCGGTGTAGCTCTGCCTGTTGTTTTGTGATGACGGCCTTTGGTTGGCAAAAGTCTTCTCCAGTCTCCGAGTTTATTTATATCCTTATACGAGATTTGCTTGTACGACAGATGTTAGGCCGACTATCAACTCGTCATTCTCTTCTAATGTCAATTTTAAAATAAATCAGAAGAGCGTAGGAGAAGGTAAAGAGAATATGTTAGCTCGAAAGCCGAACTTGCAAGAGTAATAGATATTTCATTAACGAAATACTCAACGACTAAAATGGTCAAAATAGCTATTTACAAGCTAAAAGATAATAAAAATAAATGAAACATAATAACAAACGGATATAGAAAATATAATAAAATGAAATCTATACATTCATTTGATATTTGAAATCCTACTTCCTAAGATAACAAAATCAAATCTCCAATATCTAATTCATAAAAACTTTAAATTTCTACGCGTTTGAATCACAATTTTGTTAGTCTTGCTGACGAGAAAATCTGCTTAAACGAGAAATTTCTTCTACTGTAGAAATGAAAGCTGGAGGGTGAAATATGTGAGAAATCCAACCCACACAGCACATATCCTGACAACATCTCCGGCTAATCGGGTCACCTTCTGGAAACTATACTTGCAAGCCACGACAGTGCCAAAGTTAGCCACGCAGAACACGAACCCGAGCCTGCACGAGCCGATGACAAGGACGAGCGGGTGCCACATAATCCCAAGGGAGACCTGTGCGACGTAGAGGGGCAGAGCGTCCGAGTCCGCACCAAGCCCTCCCCGAGCCCGGACGATCCACCCTGCTAGGCCCATGAGGATGGACGAGCCGAGGGAAGCGGAATGGACGAGCCACAAGGGTGGGATCCAAAACGGCTTGTCAGGGATTGTATCGAACTTCTTCCCAGACCCAAATAAGAAAATTGTGGCTGCGTTCAAACAGAAAGGAACTGCAAGGGAGATTGCAAGCGAGGGAAGGGTCTGCTTGGGCATGGCGGCTGTGCCAGGGACCGGTGAGTAGTGATCGAGTTTGCGGTTTTCATTGGCTCGGGATGCCATTGGTTGGGTTGATGTGGACGAGGAGGAAAGGAAACGGAGGATATAATCCATCGGACTATTAATTTGGCGAGGAGAATGGATGCTCTGGAGCGAATATAGGAATCTTAAAATTTCCTTTTTTAGAAAGTTTCTTATTTTCGTTGCAAAATTTAGAAGCTGCCAGATTTGTAAATGAAATTAATTCTTGAACATTGCAAGATGTTTCGTAATTTTTCCATTCGGGAGGCTTCCCATTTTCATATATTGATTTTCATGGCACAAAATATAAGAGATTCGGATTAAAAGAAATGGATACCAATAAAAAAAGTGACACGGGACAATACATCGATCAGACCCAACTTGCATGAGCCTCTCTACCCGCATTTCTGTATGGTTCGTAATTCAATTTGTTGTGAGAATTATATATCCTAATAGCTTGTCACCGTATTGGTAGTGGACATGGTGGCAAGCTTCCTCTCGTCTTATGCGTTTAGTATGCAGGAAGCTTCCTCTTGTCAAATTTTCTACAAGCTTGTTAACCGTTAGCAAGCACTGAACTAACATCCTTTGCGAAACGAGGAGGACTAGACGCGTACCCGTGCTGCAGCGGATGATTATGTTGTAAATGCATGAACAGTTCCAACAGAAAAACAAATAAACTTAAGAGGTTCGAGTATGAGGATGGAATTAAGAGAATCTACAAGTTTGAAGATTGAATTGAAAAGTCTAGGAGTCTGAGGACTGACTTGAGAATTATGCCTTCTTAGCTCTTATTCCAGCCAAAGGGATAGGCAGGCTTCTTCTCAGGTGTCGGCCCATCGGCCGTTCCAAGAAAAGAACAATGTGGACGCCAATCCCAGCCTGGCCCTCTCTATGATTACTTACATTTTAATACAGAAACATAAAATCAGAAATTAGAGCCAATTGTTGATTAATTAATTACTAATTTGAATAGAATGATCAGAATGAGAACAATATGGCGTGCATGCAAATCCTCTAAGTTGCATAATTGCTAGGCAAAAAAATTTAAAAAATAAAAAGATATTTTCCTTACTTGGAAAGGAGATCTAGACCTAAAAGGGTCGGGAGGAAGATGATAATAAAAAGGCACGTGAATTTCACTTATAATTATCGAATTCAAAATATTCTTGTCTTAATTCGAAAATGATACCGCTATACCGAACCTCTTTTTTTTTTTTAATTGTTGGAGCAAGACATTGTTCTCGTCAGGGGCATATTACCATAAGCCCGTGTTCTTGAACATGATTTCTTCTCCCTAAATTTGGCTATTGAAAGTTCATAGCACATATAAAGCCATCCTTCCTTCTTCCCCGACCCGGTTAATACCGATATCTGTATTACCACTAGGAGAGCCTAGTCCTTGGGTCATATTCGTCGCTTCACTATGCTGCCACATAATTTACAATTCAATTCACGAGACCAATCCAAAAATGCTTTGCATTATTGATTAGGATTGATGGCTCCCTACACTCTTGGTCTAGGCTTAAAGTTTGAAGGGACAGAACGGTACATGTGACTCGATTATTCCATTGCCAAAATAAGAACAATTTAACCCAAAAAAAAAAAAGGAATAAGCCCATGCATTAATTTGTAAGGAGGACTGCGAGCATGGGGATCAAGATCATACTTTGCCCCCGTGACAGACAAGGGTCCAATGTCTCACGAGGAATCGACTGTCAAGGGCCCCGCATTAAGAGCATCTCTATCCTATATCTCCTCGACGTCTCCTCTCCTCAATAACCTAAGTCCCACTACATGAGAGATTCTCATATATAATAGGTATAACATGTGACAATACTTATATTTAGAGTTATAAATTGGTAAAATTTATTTATTTTAGGATTTTTTTATGAAGTTTTAAAAACAAACAAAAGACTTAAAAATAAATAAATTTTATTGATTTATAACACCATGCCGGTATTACCACGTGATATATTCATTGCGTACAAGATTTTCTCCCAGAATAGGGCCTCGAGATTAGAACGAGTGTTCTGGATTCGATATTCATGTGTCGACGGACTCCGATGTTCCTAATATAATTTACCTGCACTCTTATCTCAGACAGACTTATATGACCAAAGGTGGAACTTACGGGGGCAAATTTGATATTTCATTATTGAAAACTTAAAGAATTATTATAATAGTCAAATTAACTATTTATAAGGTAAATAGTACGAGAAATAAGAAAATAGAGAACCCGACAAATACCCTTTATTGATTGCAATTTAATAGACGATAAAATAAAATTAAAACAGAAATTTTCGATGTTAAAATTACCAACATCAAAACTGTTATTTCGTAGTAACAATCAAATTTCGAGCAGGAAATCCATAATATCCTCTCTAGTGCAAAGATTCCCTTGTTAATAAATGCAAGAATCCCAAGTACAAAGATTTTTGTGAATTGACCAGTTACATACACAGCAAACAACAATAATAATCTCTTGATTTGGTGTATAATTTGGTCTCTCCGGACAAATGTTCGCGAGGAATCCGTTGCTTACAAAATTGCACAGTTCAGTCACTGAATTATTAAACAGAGCCATCGGCTTACTTGACATTGTAAAATTGCCCTCACTTACAAGTTACAATTTACAACACAGATTTATGCCCCTCTCTCTCTCTCTCTCTTTACACAAGGAGACACCTATAAAAAGTTGTCGCTTGTTTTCCTTTTTTTTTTTTCCCTAAAATATCGTGAAGTTAACTCGTTAAAATTCTCTATTCAATTGCTGACATGGAATTTTTACTACTGATTTGGCATTTTTATTACACAAAGTAAAGTATAGAGACATTGTTGAAAATTAAACCATGTATAAGACAAATATTAAAAAGAATTCTAGGAAATATTAGATATGAGTATAAATCAACCATAAGTTTAGATAGTTTTGTAAATATAAGTCCGATCTTTTATAGTCCATTAACATATTTTACCCCGTATTAGTGTAGCTTTATAATAACAAACATGATATCATTCTAGAATAATAATAAATCTGATTTCATCGAGTTAACTTTATTTATTTCTCTGCATGTGTCTAAATGTAAATGGCATATCAGCAATAAAAAAAATGACAAGTCAGCAGCCACATCGGTGTTTAAAAGAAAAATATAATGAAATTAGCTCCGTGATATTTCAAAAAAAAGAAAGAAAGTATATAGTAATTTTTTGTATTTTTAAGGTCGTGATAAAATATAGAATTTAATCAGGATTGAACAGTGAATTTGTCCCTTTTTATCTTTTACTTTATCTAGTTTATGAATAATTTTATGTCAATCCCAAACACTGTTGCCAAACTTGTCAATCTCCAGACTGCGACACTTTAGTCAATGGATAGATCAAATATGAAAAATAGGAAAGGTACGGTCACCAATATTATAATCTAAAATACATTATTATAAATTCACCCTATTTTTATATTGATTTTTTCCTGTGAAATAAAATTCAGCACAGCTTCTAATTATTATTATTATTTTTTGGCAATAAATTTTTAATTATTATAGGCGTAGTCCATCCAGCTCGTGCCCGTTTAATCCGACGACTGACAGGTAAAAATACACGAACTCTGAAGGAAACAGACGTGTGAACAGATGTACCATGACATGAACATATAAAAAAAAAATACAAAATTTTGATCAGCAAAAGGAAGAGAGCAGTTGTGGTGGTCCGGTCACATCTGCTATGTAATATTTGAGCTCTCGTGTTCAACCTTAAACATATCAGGTGGACTGAACCACATGTACTAGCACTGGTCTCATCAACGTAATATCACGAAATGTCTAATATAGTTTGAGAAATTAGTGTTCACCAATACACAAGTTCAATAGTCTCTTCTAATAATATTGCTCAGAATGAAACTGGAGCCTTTGACATCAATCTCACTAAATTACATGAGAGCGAGCATTAAAATACTTCCATTATTAATTACAGGGAAATCTGATGGTCCAGTCAGTTGACTATTAAACAGGTGAGGAAAATAATAATGAGTTTATTGGATTTTAAAAAAAAAATCATATTATCCATTATGAACCATTTGATTATTCTATTAAATGCCAGTACAAATATTAAAAAAACTCGTTATCAGTAAATCCGAGTACAGAAAAAAATGCATATCTTTTGATCAGTTTGTTCATCCCTATAAATACATGGCTTGTGGTGAATTGTACATAGACCTGATTGCGCTGTTGAAGGAGAGATGGTATGAAAAGGGTTTATTATATAATAATATTGACACAGTATTTCGAATAAATAGAATTTAGTTTTTTAGGATTTTTTAAATAAAATTTTTAAAAAAATTCTAAAAATAACTTGTTTTTACTCGTTTATAATATCATATCAATACTGTCTCGTGATATACTCATAATATACAAGATTTTCTCCTGTTGAAGTTACTCGAAATCACCGTGATATAAATTTTGGCGACAAAAATAATCACAATAATGATTTTTCATTTTGTAGATAAACGGCGGAATTACGTGGATGCTTGTCGTGACAACTGCGACAGATTTGTGATGGATTTGCAACACACACAAAAAGAAAAATTGAAAGAAACACAGGGTTTTTGTATTAACTAGTGCAACACCCCGCGCTTCGTTGCAGAGTTGATGAACATTTACTAATATAAACTAATTCTGAATTAAATTATTTTTAAATTGTTCTTTTATGAAAAATTATGTTCAAATAAGAATTGCTTGTAATAAAAATAATAGTTGGGCGTTGTGTGTGAAAAGAATAACAAATAGCTAACTGTTGATATCAACAAATGTTTATCCGGTCATGACCGGTCAAAATAGAAGAAAGATAGGAAAGGTGAAGAGTAAGCATGGCAAGGAGAAATAGAGTGCGCGTGAAAAATAGAAAATAACTAAGCAATCAAGGAAAATATGAAAATTAAATAAAATAAAAATAATAGATATAAGAAAAATATTATAATTAAATAGGAAAAATTGATTTTTCTTTAAATGAATGAATTTTTATGAAAGTAAATCAAATCAATAAATAATTAAAAATAAATAATGAAATAAAGATATTTTAATTAAATGGGAAATGATTTAACTAAAAAAATTTGTTTTAATTTACATAACTTAAACAATCGACCGAAAATTGAAGAAGGAAACAGGGAAAAAAGAGAAATATTTAACATACGAATGATGGGGCAAACACAAAGCAACTTCTGTATTTTACTATTGTAATTAAAATTAAAAAGAAAATAAAAAGCTCAAGAAACCTGCCGCGTGGAGGCTGTTGAAGCTGTCACGTGGCGACTTATGAGGACTATAACTCTACTTTAGATTATAGTATATAGATATATAGATTTCCTTCAGATATTGTGAACCCGTGAATAAATTTCCATGCATGCGTGCAATCTAGTAGTCGTGCCCCATGTGAGAAAAATAATTAGCCAAAAAAAGGAAAATCATAAATTAAATTTGAATGAGTCATCTAAGAGTCTAATTAATTTTTAATTAATTTAAATTTGAACAAATTCATTCATAAAATTTAAAACTATCACGGCCATAAATTTTATTTGTTTATAATATTCAAATATGAGATAAGGGAACAACTAAGTTGGGGAGTTCCCATTGTTAAAATCGAACTTAGAACTTTTTAATTTTAAATTAATAATAATGCTGATAGGACTAATCCCAAATTGAAAGAATAAGGGGGGAAATGAACTCTTTATAAGCTCATGTATACCCACCCCTCTTTGCTCAATATGCATCTTTTCGAGGATAAAATCGTGAGAGTCAAGCCGTTGCGCTGCCGCTCAAAGCAGACAATACCTCTCGATGGAGTCCTCTATGTCGACGATTCCGGTCCCATTCACATCAAATACCATTACAGTAAGTTCGATTTCTCGAACATAACCATAAAAACATATCAGGAAAAAAAAAAAAAAAAAACAGCTCACAGATCTTCCATTACAGACCCCAACTAAAATTCTTAAATGATCAGATGAGTGTCATGAATCAATAATTGGGCAAAGCTTTTGCAGTGTGATTCTGATGGTGCAGAATTTGTCATGATTTGAAGAAATTCAAAGAAATTCAACTTTTGTTTAAAAAAGTATTTTCGTGTACGTTAAACCTGACTACAGTGAATAAGCTCGTGGTTGTCATGTAACTCGGTGGACATATTGTACCTGTCCATCGCATTCGTATGCGTGATTATTTCAATTATTCATGAATCGGAAATATCACGTGCGCATGTATATCTATGTTAGAGTTGTTCGTGTTACGCACGAATTTTGTTATTTAATAAAATTGATTATGAAAGTTTATATGTATTAACTATTTCTATAAAATTTTTATTACAGTTGATCTCGAGGTATGTAACTTTTTGATAAATCAAGTATGAAAGTAATAAATTGAGGAAAAAAATGAAAATTGCAGAGAGAAACTACAAGAAACATGAATATCAAAGAAGAAAGAGGAGAGAGAGTGAGAGAAAAGAACATTAGATGGTTATATATCAAGAAATTAAGCATCACATCTTTTATTTTTTACTCTAATAATTATTAAAAATTAAATTTTATATATACATGAATATTTTGGGAATATGAAAAAGACACCAAATTAATCAGAGCAGTTTTATAAGAAAAAAAGATAATAAAACTGTACTCTAAAGTCATATAGAACTAGAAAGATGCCGAGAAATAATTTCAAATCGAAGAGTTCAAATATTAAAATATGATTTATAAAAATATTGCGTATCATAATATGTTAATTAAGATTTAAAGTGGAGGTGAGTCAATTTTCTGGAGACATGGGTGGAATAATTTATACACTATATGACTGTGTTTTACGCGGCATTATTTTGACAATCGATACGATCGAAGTGTCCCTATCTTCTAACCCTAGTGGCCTTGACAATTTGGAAGCTCCCGACTGCGAAAGATGTGACATAAAGGAATTCTACTACTAGCCTTTTGAAAGTGATGGCGAAACAAATATGATAAGCCGTTTATGTTTTTTGTTTTTTTAAAAGCACTGGTACAGTGAATCGAATTTCCCTCCAAAGCGGTATCGTGAGTTTAAGATTTTATGTTTAAATTCCTTTTACATATTTGTATCAGAAAATCTATTATAAGCGTGCTCTTTGGATTTAAATTTGAATAGTACTGACTTTTTAAACTGCATCATATCTTTAGTGGTGTACGTGAATGAGTTCCGTGCTGAGTGTTAGTTGTTCAGTGCAACCGATGCGTTCATAGTTGAATATGATAGTTCAAACTTTACGTAAAAGGGTTGATAAGGACGCCACTGCTGCTACTTTCTTTTTTATACAACAAAAATATTAGGCTTTGAGGTGAAGGTATTCCATATAGTACTACCGCAGGTTATCGTGTGAACCCACATCTTGTCAGAGTTGAGTGTGAAACTTGTAGGTTGTAGCCCTGAAACTGGAAGAAAAAATGAGGGAATATTTTATACTATCGGGTCCAAGACTTTGTGACGCAATTGTGCACGACATATTTCGGACCCGAGTCTGGAGGTGGGGAGAAGAGAGGCGAGGAAAGTGAGGAATTACGGATTGACCACAGCAGTGTGTTTGTTTCAATGCCTTCATAGCTTTCCCTCCATAAAAAGGGAAGCCAAAGCCAACAACGTTTGATAATTTGTCTTCCCTTTGGCAGAAAACAGAGGAGGAAAACGAGATAGCAAGGGACCCCATCCTCGGGACAGTCACGAGAACCATTGCTCCTCCTGCTTCACTCCCTCCACTTCCTCCCTCCCCAGTCTTATTTTCCTGTCCCAAACCCGGCTAACTAAGCGAACATGCCCCGGCTCGAACTGGACTCCAAAAGGCTGGACCCCGACTCCATTCTGGCCCTCATTGCCGCAATCAACGAAGCCATCCACCGGCTCGTTGTGAATCCCAACCGGTGGAACGATCTCAAGTCGAGATGCGTGTCGCTGCTCGTCAAGGCCTGGAAGGAGGTGCAACCATTCGAGTTCTCGGAGGAGTGTTCTGTGATATCGAACCTCTACTGGGGAATCGAGGGGATCGAGTCTGGGATGAGGGCGATGGATCCTGAATCCCGGCTCCAGGAATCCGAGAGGATGCTCCAGGTCCCGGCATTGCTCGAGGAGCTCGGGACAACCTCTGGAGTCCCCAACGGCTTCCTAGTCTGTATGTCATACTTATACCTGGCCGCGGTCAAGAGGCTGCAGAGGGATGACTGGCAGGTTGCAATGCACTTCCTCCAGGCGCTCCTTGTGGATCCGTGGCTCGTCCGGGGAGTTCTTGCCCCGGAAGTCTGTGAAGTCGTATTCGCTTCCAGGGCTCGGGGATCGGATTCGGTGGAATGTGCTGAGGAAGAAGAGGCCGTGAGAAAGCTTGCACAGAAGTACAGAGACCACCTGATGTATTGCCGAGTCATGCTTTATGGTGAAAGGTTCATGGACCAGTACAGTTACGGATGCAAAGGCTTGGACTTGGTGGAAAATAATTCAGGCCGTACCGCGCCCGGGTAAATATTTTCCTCCTCTTCTCAAATTCAGCACTTGTGAGTTGTGAATGCAAGGACTTGGAACCGAGATATTATATTTGATGAAGATATGGTAATGTAGTTATCATTTGATATCCGACCCTGGTTTGTACATTCGAAAATGGTGAAATGCCGATTTGCAGAAATAGACGTAAGGACCTAGAGAGGGATGTATAGTTTATATATGCAGTAGTCAAAGCTATATTGGATAGTTTACCTCCCAATTCGACAGAAATGACACACCTGTTTTTCACTTGTAATGGAACTTCTTTAGGAAATGGGAATAATAGACCTGTCAAGATGAAGGCACTGTTTCAGTACTGAGCTGTCTCACGAAATTCCGGCATAGAGTCGGTATCTGTAACTTAATGTGCATTGGTCATTCATGAGCAGGGAAAGAGAGTCCAAGAGATCCAGTGACTCTTCGTACGAGATGGAGAATGGACATATTACCAGTTCTGATGTAAGCTGAGTTTGGATACTTGTTTGTCATTGATATTTGAATCAGTGTAAACTGTCTCCGATCCCTCATATTCATCTGCCATTGTGTCAAAAAAGTCAATGCAGTTCTCTGGAGAGCATTCACTGGTCATAGATGGCATTGAAGAGGAAGACTGGGGAGGAGACTGTGAGTTTCAAGCCATCAGCGAAAAGGAGGAGAAGCCAAGCATGGGAATCAAGAGAAGGCTCCAGGATATGCTGGAGGAGCCACAGACAGACTCGGATGTTGATCTGTCTTCTTCGGGTTTTTCACCTCTGGATGATGCTGGTGAAGAGACTGAGTCCGAGGTAAGTGGTCATCGACATGTCCATCAAAAGTCAATGACCTGTGACTAACTCTCATTGCAAAACCAGGACGAAGAGGAGATGAGAAACTCAAAACTGTATAAGATAGTAAAAGAAGAACATCAGAAGGCAGACAATGATTGGTATGTCTGACGAAAACTTAGTTATGTTCCGTTGCTTTGAGATGAAATTGAATTTATGACCATCCATAGGAATCTGGATTTTCCAGGAAGCAGCTGAGCAAGGAAATATCTCCCTCGGCTTTACCCGAAGCTCTTCATCATCGACCTTTTGATGGAGATTATGGTGATTTCAATTCATCCATCTCGAAGCTCAGAGACCGAAAGCACGGGTTGCTGCTTTTCGATCAAATAGCTGCTACGTCCCAAAGAGCTGCTCCAGTGAAAAGACAAAAGAATCCATGGAGTAACAAGGACCACCTCAGACAATGTCCTGTGAAGGACCTGCAAAATGGTCTATTGGTAACATTCAAGAAGGCGATCTCGAAACTATGCTTCTCAGAAGGACTGGCCAAGCTCGACGAAGAAAAATCTGTGCTAGAGATCACGGCAATATATGAGATGCTGGACAGCAAGATTGGATTGAAGTACACCATGCTTAAGGAGTTCATCCTCGAGCAGCTTCTAACCGCAATATCGACTTCCAAGGAGGAGAGGGTGGTGAGAATGTCAGTTTCCATCCTTGCAACTATTGCCTCGAGAAACCGTTTGATTTTACAGGACATTAAACAGAAGTGTCTCCGGTTGTGCAACCTGGCGAGCGCCTTAAAGAGAAACGTTCATGAGGCAGCAATTCTTATATACTTGATAAAACCGAGTCCAATGGAAATTAAGACCTTGGAGCTCCTCCCGACATTAGTTGAGGTGGTTTGCTCCAAGAGCAACCACAGTAAGCTTAATTTGCCGGCTGTAGAAGCTCCACTTACGCCTCGTATAGCTTCGCTGATGATTATTGAGGTGCTAGTCACTGCACTCAATTGCATGACGAACTCAACCCCCTTGGCTATGATCAGCTCCCCGCGAGTTCTTCATGGGCTCCTGGACGTCACCAGGGACTCGGGTGATGAGGAGCTGATTGCTCTTGCGACGATCATTTTGAAGTGTATGCAGTTTGATGGGCGGTGCAGAGTCCACATTTCACAGTTTACTCCGGTGGCTCCATTTCTCTGCCTTCTGGGGAGCAACAAGAAACAAGTGAAGTTCGTTGCCCTCGAGTTCTTCCATGAAATCCTTTGCATCCCGAGGTATGATCAAGTGCAATGAGAAATTCGAACTTGTACTCTGATACCCGAACCATGTTTTCTGAAAGCTTATTACATTTGATGAGACTGTGGTATGGTTATGTATGACTAACCTGGTTCTGATAAAGGTTTAAGCTTATGAAAAGGTGCAATGAAGTAGAAAGAATCCAAATTATCTTTCTTTCATGGAAAAAACAAACAGCAAGAAGATCCTTTTATAAGCGTTGATCAACTTTGACAGGTCTGCAGCCATAGGTATATTGCAGAGGATGAGGAAGGAAGGAGGAGCTGACCTTATGCAGAGCTTGATGCTGTGTCTTGAAAGCTTGGAATCCCATCACCGACTTTTTGCTGCAAATTTGTTGATTCAGTTAGACGTGCTTGTAAGTCCAGATTCGGAAAAAAATTTCCATGATCCTTTATTTGTTTCTGAAAGTTCACTGCCGATGAATAATTATTCTTCTGCAGGAGAACTCGCCTAGCAGGAGCGAGTTCACTGAAGCAGCTATGCGGGTCCTTCTTGTGTCCATGTCAACTGAAGTGGACCAATTGGCAGCATCTATTCTATCTAATCTTGGGGGAACCTACGCTTGGACAGGAGAACCCTACACAGTAGCATGGCTAGTGAAAAAAGCTGGGTTAACCTCGTCACACCACCGGAGCATGATTAAAGACTTCGACTGGGAGGACGAAAGCCTACAGGTAAACCTTATCCTAGTCAGTTCAAGAAAAGAAAAACAGGAAATGGGGGGGTTTACTTGTCCAGATTTATTTTAAGTGTAAACGTTTTTTTTTCCTTTTTGCTAGGTTAAGGTTTAACAAAGATAAAGATGAGAAATTTGACCATCCTAATGCAGGATATGGAGCTGGACTCGTGGCGCAGTAAAGTGGCAAAGAGCGTGATCCTGATTGGAGAAACCGTCTTTGTAACTCTTGGGAGAGGGCTAAAGAGCAAGATCAAGCAGATCAGCCGAGACTCATTAACAGCAATCGTGTGGCTCGGATATGAGATCGCCAGGAGCCCACATGCGTTGAGATATTCTGCCTGTGAGATCTTATTTGGCGGGCTCGAGCAATTCTTACATCCCGGTATAGACCTTGAAGAGAGGCTATTGGCTTGCCTTTGCATCTACAACTATGCATCGGGCAAAGGTAATTAATATCCTGAGTATGGTGAAGATCAAAATGATTATAGCTCTACGTTTCTGGTGTAGTATAGATTTTTTCCCCTATACCATTGCAGGGATGCAGAAGCTTATTCATTTCTCGGAAGGTGTTCGGGAATCTCTGAGAAGGCTCTCCGGAATCTCACGGATGGCGGAGGAACTGCACCAAGTAGCTGACTATTATCTTCCCCACAAATCGGTTAGTGTCGTGAATAGTCCCTCTTTGTCTTAGAACATAATCTTTTGAGTTTTGACTGCAAAATATTGACCAAACTGGGTGGACACAGAGGATTTCCTGTGTCCACACACAAATTCTTGAGACCGGTCGTACCTGCAGTGGGGCGGTGAATGCTCTCGTTTACTACAACGGGCTGCTGTGGAGCGGGCACTCCGATGGATCCATCAAGGTGTGGGACATCAAAGGCCAGACAGCAACGCTTGTCTGGGATCGGAAGGAACACAACAAGGAAGTTACTTGTTTCTCGCTTTTCCGACATGGGGAGAGCCTCTTAAGTGGATCTTCCGATGGGACGATTAAGGTAGGAAGAATAAGAAGAAGGCCATGTGTTGTCTTCTTATCTAAATGTCCAGTTTTGACTTCTCGGGATTGGATTGACACCACTGCAGGTTTGGAAAATGGTTCGACGAAAGCTGGAATGTGTCGAAGTGATGCATGTAGATGAACCGATAAAGCAGTTGGAAAGTCATGGGGAGATTCTTTTCGTAGTTCCCCAACGCCAGGGGATCAAGGTAGTTCTTTTATCAGAAAGCTCGGTAAAGCTAAGCATTTTGGGGTATTCTTCAATTAAAGGAACTGATTTTCAGGCATTGGATTCGTCAAGGATGGTTAGAGAAATCTGCAGGAGCAGAAAGGTGAATTGCCTGAGTATGATTCAAGGAAGGATTTACGCCAGCTGCAATGACTCGAGCATACTGGTGGGGTGGATTTGTATCCTTAATTCAGTCCAATCAATTCATTCGCCTCGAACAGCTCGAGTCATACCATATTTTCACACTTCTGCAGGAGTTATCTCTGGCAAATTACCACGAACGGGAGATCAAAGCAGCACCAAAGAGGTGGAAGCTACAAAGACGGTTGATAAGTTCGATTTTAGCCTATAAGGACTGGGTCTACACAGCCGGACCAGGAGTCGAGGGATCGAACATTAAGGTAAGGAAAACCAAACATGAATGTGATATCAGTAAGTTAACTAATTCGTGATTTCAAATCTCTAAAAGACTGATGGAAGTGTAAAGCAGGAATGGAGAAGAAAGTACGAAGCACAAACGAGAATATCACCGGAAAGGGGAGCATGTATCTCAGCAATTGGAGTCGTTGAGGACTTTATGTACTTGTGTTGCACTTCAACCGCGAGTGTCCTTCAGGTGACTTGCTAGGAGATCCCATAGTTGGTACACCCAAGTTCTTTCTGCACTTGTGAGGCTTGGACTGTTTATATGAAACTCAGTATGAAAACCCAAACAGACTTTTGTTTTGTCCGTTAAATCAACTCAAAATGATGTAAATAGGAATGCCTTATCTTGCATTCTAGCAGTGTTTTGATGGATTAGCTTGTGTGACGAGTTGCAGATATGGTTAAGAGGAACACAGCAGAAAGTTGGGAGAGTATCAGCTGGGAGCAGGATAACAAGCCTCTTAACAGCAAACGACATGGTCATTTGCGGGACTGAAGCAGGGTTGATTAAGGTCAGTGATCGATTGATCGATGAACTCATCAGACTCATCAGTGAATGTGTTTCGATGAATTGTTGATTCACATTGTATGACCACATAATTGCAGGGCTGGATTCCACTCTAACAGAGCGTTGTTTAGGCATCGGACTGACTGCAGCCGCATGAAGTATTCCAATCGATCAGTGGTGTATTCTTTGGCTACCTCAGTCTGTTCATACCGTGCAAGTTGTGGGAAAGTGTATAAAGAAAGTGTACAATGTAGAAATGAGGAATATTTGTACGAACACGTCCTTGTAGAATTATATTTTCTGCATTATAGAGCAACTTGAATAATGATAAGGGCAATTAATAAGTGGACAGTCATTCTGATATTACTGTCAGAAAGATCAATCAGCATATCCTCCCTTTTCAAGATGAAGAAACGACGAGAAAAATCTGCATTCCAAACTTCAAGATACTGAGATGGACATTCACAGTGTTTTTCCCCTAGTTAACAACCCTCGAAGACATTTTTAGAAATCCTGATGATGATGACATTCTTAGAAAGCACATGAACATGATCCTGATGTATGAGACATACAGTGGCACAGTACCATATGAAAAGAACATGCCTCATCTGTGTGATGCCAAACTTTTCTGGGAATCTTGACTCCTGAATTTGTTATTCTCAATGTGGTGAGCTAGTAAGGTTGGATTACTCTATCCAGGATCTTCCCCAGCAGTTTGAGCCATAACTTTTTCCATTAAAACCAGTTTGGAAGCTTCATCGTACCCAGTTCTTCAGCTGGCTGCAATTTGTCTGGTTTCATTCATGCACTTCCAGATGTCTGGCGAACTTCGTGGATCGATAACAGGATACCAGCAGAGAAAAGGGAAGAAATGGCTTACTTCCCACGTGGTTTCACTGTCCATGCCTGCCCACGAAAATTGTAGTTAGAGACTATAGTTACTGTGTACTAGTTTAGAATTTTCAATGAGAATGATCTGCATTTCATACAGAACCCTCAACTTCGGTCAAAAAGCAGACTGGTTATGCCCCTTTTTACATTATGGATTGAAGAAAATATATGTAGTAGAGTACTACTGATCACTGTAAGGGGAAGAAGGCAGAGCGCTAGGCAAAGTTCCTTGACTCTGATGAGACTCGGCATCACAAGGATTGAATTTTGAATTGTTCAAGGTGTGATCAACGGTTCCCAATTCCGATAATATCCTCATCAGGCGATTCTGAATCTCCTTTCCTGGAATCCTCACTTTATCCATCCAGCCCATGTGGATACATTGTGATTCTGAGTTCTAAGTTGGACAGCAGATGAGAAGATCTGACGGGAGGGCTTAGCCATGTCCCAAGTAATCCTCCTAAAGTTGCTTGCAATTTTTCGTCTTCGTATGGCAAAAGAGGACATGTAAGCTGATCATGAAATTACAACCCGCCACGTTCGAATTTGTCGACTCACAAGTCGGAGAAATGGGTAAGAGCAATAATTAACACCGGTAATATGGACATTATAAGTTCGAGATTTTGACAATTACGTGCTAGCAATGCTATTCGCGTTAGAAAGATTTTGTTATTTGCTGTGCCTGTTCGACAAGAAACCTTGAGACGTGGCCATCTCTTCGCTCGATCACCGTGCTCTCCGTGCTGCAAGAAACTGCCCGGACATGACTGCTCTCTTCGATTGGATTTAATTGTCCCGGAGCTGGTATTTCATCTGGCATCAACCATAGCATTGGATTTTCCAGATTGCTCGAGGAATGGCTCAGTCCGGATCATTTATCACATGAAACCATTTTGTGGAGTACTTATTTTCAAGTACATTTTCCAATGGGAATCACTTTCTCCTTGGAACTTTCCCACCCGAATGCCCTCCCTCCATATCCTATCTCACGTGACAGTACTTATATGATATCACAGACTGACAAGATTAATCAGTTTTTAATTTTTTTCAATAAATCCTACAAATAAAATAATAATATTAAAAATAATTAAATTTTATTTATTTGTGATCATATAAGTACGGTCACTTGATAAGTAAAGGTTTTACATTCGAAACATATAGAATTCTTGGATCGTAATTAATTATTTCACATGTAATTATGGAACTTTACAATCGGTTTTATATTTTCTCATATAATCCAATACACCCAACAAATACAGTAACAATATAATATTTCAACCTATAATCCATGAAAACTTTATTATATTTAAAACTTTAATTATGATCTTTAACATTTTTCATATTCTGATAGTATTAAAACCAAATGCATCTTCAACATATTATGAACTTCCTTTGCATTATTCACATTTGTTTATTGCCAAGGAAATGTAAAAGAAATTCTTTAAAAAAAAAAAAGGAATGATATGCTATGCCTTACTCTTTTCGCAATTTTATTTATATTTATGTATTTTGATAAAGTGATCCTACTTCATCTCTTTATAATTGATCATTTTACTCTTTTTTTTATTTCCCTTAAATTTTATTCCTTAAAATCAATTCTTGATTTAATTAATGAATATTTTGGTTTTTTTATATAATGAGGATACCACACCAGAATTATATTGGTTATGACTTTTTTAAAATTTTTGTTACAAGGGATATTCACGGGCATAGTCAAGTGATAGGGACAAACATAAAATAAAATAAAATATGAGTGCCTTGCGAATAATGAGATCTAAAACCTATTTAACCATTGAGTTGGCATGGTGGTGAGGCAAGTATTGATATCGAGATCGAAGTTCTCTTCTAATCAGCCTGTACTTTTAGGTGCACTTTATTCTGTACGCTTATAAATGTGCGTGAAAATTCGTGAGAATTAATTCGGTAAAATTTAAATTCTTGTAATACCAAAAAAGAGACCAAAAACCTATTGATTCCAAATTTCTCCAGTTATATCTAAATAATTTTTCATTGTGTATCATCACCTGATATCCTACAAATATTTCAGTCGATACTCACTAATTTAAAGTTAAAATTGATCAATACTGAAGTTTTAGGGATTACTTTAAAAAATTTGAATCACATTCCCCGTCTATGTTGATTCTATCTGCATTAAAAGTCCACTCGCACTCCACACGGAATTGTCTATTGTATCGTCGATTACGAATTTACATTTTTTTATTATTGAGTATTAATTTTTTTTAATAAATGATTAACATTTAAAAAGTGCCTAATAAGTAAATAAATAGAATATATAATTAGAAATGATAATTGGATAGTAGCTAAATGAATGATTTTACTACTACATCCCATCTGTCCTTTTTATTGGTTTAAAAATACATTTATCGAGGTAATCTGAAAAGTTTAAAAGTGAGATCAACTAAGTCCAAATAGATCATTTGTATTTGTGACCGCACAGAGAAAACCAACCAATGAATGTCGAGGAACCCCCTTCCTACTGGCGCAGGGACTCCACGATACGCGAAAGTCTTATATGTAATGTGTACACCATATGATAATACTGATATGATATCACGAGTTAATCAAATCAAGCTATTGTTATGATTTTTTCCCATTTATGGTTTATCTTTTTTCTTTTAGATTTTATTAAAAATACCATAAAAAATAACTAAATTCTATTGGCTCGTGATACCAAATCAGCACTGTCATGTGGTGTATTCGTTACACAAAAGAATCTCTCCCACGATACAGCGATCTTCATCCACGTGGACTTCCGCAATTGCTACGAGCTCTAGTATCCCATCGAGAAGTATTTTATAAAATGGTGTAATTACACGAGCAATATCGGATGGTCACGCTAATAAATGAAATTAATTATTTTTATGATTGTTTTTAATATTTTTGGATTTTATAAAAATATTCTAAAAGTAACTAAATTTAATTAATTGGTATTATCACGTAATCAATATAACATGGTAAAAGTGTCACACAAGATACTTTCTTCTTGCTACAAGTAAATTGTCTGAATCACCGTTCAAATCTTGACAAGTGTAAAATTGATCATAAAAAATTGTGAAAACTTTTACTCTATTAAGATCTAAAAGAGATTTATATCCAAGATATCTGAATATATTCTGGACCCGACTAGTGGTGGTTGCGACACTCCTCATCGGTGCAAATGCCATCATTCTTTCATATTTTTTATGAGTTTTTTTTGCTGATTTTTTTTTTTATTCAACCATCACTCTTTCCTCTAAAGTCACCCTAAGTAGATTACGAACATTTTGATTAAATTATGGGAAACGCGGACCTTTTACATTATTTTTATAGTTGATCTAATTTTTTTAATATATATTTTAGTCTTGAACATTTTGGATTTTATTCAATTTTGGTTGTTGGTATTATTTTTAATATTAAAAATTAACTGACTTTAAATAATAACAATATAAATTATTCTTAATCAAAAATTTAAAATATACGGAAAATTCTTAACGGAAGATTAAAAATGGGGGGCCAAGTTGCCGATGGTACCGGCGACTGTCAATGACCTTTCCAGCAACGAAAGTTGAGTAAATATAATGTCAACTTGAAGGACCCAAGTAAAGTAAAACTCAAAAGGCTGAAGATAAGGTTTGATATGGATGTTGCGTAAAATGTCGATGATCAAAGTCAATCTTATCCCTTAAATTATTTATACACCGAGTAAACTACTCGAGTTACAAGTGACTATGCGAGGGTGTTTGCACTCCCAAATATTCCAGATTAATGAAGTGCAGGTGGTGTTTGATGCGCAAAAATGAGTTGCCACGAAATAAAATAAAATGGGTTTCATATAATAAAATATAATGTCATTACTAAAAAAAATGTAAATAATTTGTTTACCAAACTGTCCCAGGAGCAAAATATCTTAACTAACATGAATTTGTTGAATTGATTCGGTACTTCTTTCTCAAACAAGATCTTAGATTCGAGTCTTGAGATGGAAAAATTTGTATGCGAGAGTTTTATCTCTTAATGAATCAATTTGACTCGAAACTAAATTAGTTGTGCTACATTCGTCACGAGGAAATACGAAGCATAGTATTATATCAGCCCCGTCTAGTATTTGTCGGTTCATCACACCAGGCATCAACTGGGAGCGATCAGTTGCAGTTCCCATGAAAGTGCTTTCCTCCTCTCCACATGCCCCTCGAGCTAGTAAGCCTACCGTACGGTGAAAATTCATGCAATTTAAAAGAGAGTTGAATCTATTAATACGAATCAGTTCAGATAGCTCAATGATATCCTTCCCTTAAAGTAAACTAGTGCTCCGCTTCACTGTAAGGGATAATTAATATTAAATAAAATAAAACAATTCTAAATTAAATCATTTTAAAATTATTCTTCCATGGAAAATTATGTTTAAGTAGGGAATATAAGTATAATAGTTGATTTTATATGAGAAAATAAATATTGACAGCAACAGATATTCATTTGATCCGCTAAGACCAGTCAAATAAAAGAAAGAAGAAATAGATTGAAATTTAATACTTTTATTTATAAATAATTATGTATTTATCTTAATTGTAGTAATATGTCTAACCAAAGAAAAATTATGAATGATAATATGCAATATTACCAAATTAATATTTTTATATTTTATAAGATTAGTATGTTTATATAATTGTACTTTTTTAAAGTTGCATCATGTTATATAAAAATAATAAAAAGGCTAAAAATTTAACTTAAAGGATATTTTATAAATAGATAATGTTTTTCTGTTTTATACACTTATTACAACTTCCCCATATAAACTTTTCAATCATAAAATATTCATTTAGAAAGAGATGGAAGAAATGTGTAAATGGTGAGAAGAATATAAATGAAGAATTATTAAAACTTTTAAAAATATTAAAAATAAAATAATAATAATAACAATAGAAAAAAAATATTTATGAAGGGTTTAAAAGTAAGAAATTTTCTATACTCTCCCTTAGAAGGTCATTTTGATTAAAAGAGTAAAATTTTGAGTGATATTAATTAAAATTTTATTTTTTTAATTTAAACCGCTAGTATTTAGAAGATTAATGGACCATGATTAATTCAATTTGAGTAAAGAGGACCCACTAAAGAATAAAGTTCTTTCAAGGTGAATCATCTCTATTCATAAGACTCTAACTCGAGATCTTGATTGAGGAGAAAAGATACCTACCATCTCAACCAATTTATTTTGATATATTTTATGAGTTTTAATTATTAGTATGCTGACCCAATTTAACATGAATTTGTTTGCACCCTATTTCACAATAAGGCGGTATAAAAAATATTAATTAAATTATTTTTATTAGTAATAATTATAATAATTGATTTGATGGGTTCATCTATTATTACTACACGTCACAGAATTTCAGCTCTTACACGGAAATCTCTCCCCTCCGATTTTGTGTCTCATCTGAAAGAGAGAACTCTTCAAAGCTCCAAACTCGACCTCTCCTCCCCCGGTCAAACCCCTTCGAACAAATCGGGTCGAGAGAGAATAAAGAGAGCCGAGGAGGAGGCGAAATGGTTTCTTCTTCATCTTCTTCATCATTATCTTCAACATCATCTCCGCTGATCCATAGAAGCCACCCCTCTAACCAGACAGCAGCAGCCTCTTCGCACTCATCTCCCATCACCGGCTCAAATCAGGCCAGTAATAATAAGAGCTCAGGCGCCGCCACCTCGATGCTGCTCCAGCGGGTACTCTTCCTCCTCGTCGGGGTCGCCATCTCTGCCCTCTTCTTCCATGCCGTCCCCGCCCTGTCCCCCAGGGCCGACCTTCCTGGCCCCGCCAGGAGGGCCGCCTACGAGCTGACTGCATCCGAGGCTGTGGATGCCCGTAGCGATCAGACCGCAAGCTTCAGCCCTGACCGGCACGTGAATTTCGGTGGCAAGGTTCGTTTGATGATTTGCATTGCCGTGTAGCGTAGCATCCGTTGCACGATCAGCCATCGTCTGAAATCACTTCCATTCATCTATTGTAAATTATCACTGTTACTGCAAGAGATTGGATTTATATTTGCGTAAAAATCTAAATATATGGCTGATAATTTTTCTTACATTTACAATATGTATTATGTTTATATAAAAGTAAGATGCTATCCAATTTTCTTATATATCACAATTTTTTTACATGATTTCTTCGACGTAGGATTTATTATTTAACATTTGCTCTCACATGTTAATATGACTTACAATTTATCATGCATGTTTAAATACTTGTCATCAATAATTGACTAAATTAGGCATTTTTTCTTGCACACTTGGGTGAAGGGAGACATGCGAACACTTGCATGCAGTAATTAACTACGAGTTGAGCATTTTTCTTTCGATTTAGGCTTATTCACTACAATCTTCATACTTGGGCATGTCAATGTGTAATTTCACATGGTAATCTGCTCTAATATTATATAAAATATCTATCATACCTATAAAAAACTGGACTCATATCCACCTAAAACCTTAAAATTATAAGGAATGCCAATCAATAATTTTTATTATATATCAGAATTCTTTATATGATAATATGTATAATATTACGGGCAGGTGCCTCTGGGGCTGAAGAGGAAGGGTCTGAGGATCGTGGTCACGGGCGGGGCGGGGTTCGTGGGTAGCCACCTCGTGGACCGTCTGATATCAAGGGGCGACAGCGTGATCGTGGTGGACAACTTCTTCACCGGTCGGAAGGAGAACCTAGCCCACCACTTCGGGAACCCTAGGTTTGAGCTCATCCGGCACGACGTGGTCGAGCCCATCCTCCTCGAGGTTGACCAGATCTACCACCTCGCCTGCCCCGCCTCCCCAGTCCACTACAAGTTCAACCCCGTCAAGACGATCATATCCTTTTGAGTTATCGAACCATCATATGGTGATGGCATCTAATTTGGCATCAAATTGTTCGTGTTCGTCTCCTTTTTTTCCCCATTATGTGATCCTTAACTGGTGTCGATGGATCCACAAGACCAATGTGGTTGGGACGCTGAACATGCTCGGGCTGGCGAAGAGGGTCGGGGCTAGGTTCCTGCTGACAAGCACGAGCGAGGTCTATGGCGACCCTCTTCAGCACCCTCAAGTCGAGACCTACTGGGGGAATGTGAACCCCATCGGTACGTACAAAAATATATCAATACAATTTCAGTTGTATTCGAATATCAAGTTTTTCTTATGGGAATTTCATGGAAGGCGAATTTATATATATGCATGTTGGAGAAATTATTACAAAAATCTTATACAATGTTAACATCATCGTATAATTTCATTCGTTTCATAAAGAAATATTAACCGACAATAACTTGATACTAATAATGTCTCCATTTGTTCCTGATATTGTAAATTAAAAAAATAAAAATAAAAATCCTTTCTACATCTGATCCTCCCCAAACAAAAACTGGAGCACTTTTAAATGTTTTAAATTTAATTTAGTTTATTATCTCATATCAGCAAGCGAAAATAAATTAAGAAATCATTAGTATTATATTATCGTTGGTTAACAGTCTTTATAGAATCAATTAAATTATGTGATAAAATTCATATTTTAGGATTAATAAATCTTTTTTTAAACATTTAAAATTTAAGATTAAAAATATAAAATTATAGGATTTCAACTATATATTTTCGTATTATTATTTATGTGGAAGAGATGATTCACAAGACATATTGGCTCAATTAATCATTAATTAATTGTTGGTACAAATTATATATATATGTGTGTGTATGTATGTATATATTGGGGGGTGGACCGGTGGAGGGTGTAATTTCCACTTCTTCTGATTATTTATTGGGGCCAAGTGAATTATGTCGGGTAGTGCTCATTTGGAGAAGGTTTTTTATGAAACGGTGTGCTACATCGTTATAACAAATAATTAAATTTAAGTATTTTAGAGATATTTTTATTTTTAATTTTATTAAAAATATAAAAATAAAATTTAAAATTTATTGAACAATATTATCGCATAAGTATTATTACTTAATGGTACGGGGTACTGAGTTGCCCAGTTGCTCATTTGAGGGTGTGTGGCAGGTGTGAGGAGCTGTTACGACGAGGGAAAGCGCACGGCGGAGACTTTGACTATGGATTATCACCGTGGTCTCGGCATTGAGGTCCTTCATTCTAAAACTTACCTCTCACTAGTGGTGGCCACAGGCCGGTTCGAACCCAGAACTGACCCTGAACCTGCCTGGAACCGGTCAAATTCGGAACCGTGAGGGGGACCGTTCAGGACCGGTTCCAACCTTCATAGGAACCGAAACCGTTGGTTCCAAATCAGAACCATAACCGGCTCGGAACCGGCAGTTCCAAACCGCAAAATGAAGAGATAAATCAAAATTTAAAATTTAATATGAACATCTTACAAGTTTTTTAAGCTCAATGAGATTAAATTTTATAAACTAATGTTAATAATTTTGTGTAATTAAACAATTGTCAAAGTGTTCCCCTTTTTATAAGTAATTTGAGGAGTCATTTCTCCTCTTCCCATCTATGTGAGATAACAAGTGAAGAGGAGAAGAATGACTCTTTGGAGAGTCCCTTATCCCACATCTATGGGAAGAGGAGAAAGGGCTCTCCAAATTGCTTATAAAATGGAGAAGCCCTTACACAATATTTGGTTAGATAACTATGCACACAAATAAGTCTTGTGCTTGAAGTTTCTCATTCAATTAAAATTTTTTTCGAACCAATCGATTTCAAGTTGGTGATCTCGAGCCGGTTGGAACTGTGGTCTCGAACTGGTTGGAACTGTGGGCTTGAACCAGAACCGAACGGTTTTGAACCGTCCTTGAATCGTCCTAAAGGAGGTTCAGGGTTGGTTCCCCCATCTCATGGAACCGGAATTGGCCGGTTCTTGAACCGTAGCTGGGCCTACCTCTCACTATTATTCATATTTATAATTATCAATAATTGTTCTTAATTATTCATGATTTTCATCTCAACCTTCATTAGATATGGAAATATTCATATTTTTTCTTTTCCTGATACTGTTGGTACACTCAGAGTTCCTCCCAGGATAAAACTCAATAGAGGGTAAGAGAACTAATTTTATTGGACGAAACGAGATAATTCATGAAAAATAAAAAAAATCAGTAAAATTTATGCTGAGCATTGAAGGTATTTTTGAGTTCGTCCCCTAAATCAATCTCTGACAGAGTATTATATGTTTGATCTCATCCCTTCATTTATGTTGTGAAGTCATACTTAAGGACTTTCATCTATGCTACCTGAGTAACAAGTTGATGATACTTACGCCAAACTTTTTAGGTAAGAATTGCCCGAATTTTCAACACCTACGGACCTCGTATGTGCCTCGACGATGGTCGTGTCGTCAGCAATTTCGTGGCTCAGGTTACATACCTTTCTTTTCTTTTCATTTTGCCCTTTCAGCTAATCTATCCCTTGTCTGTAAAATTAATTCAGTGAAAACTTAATGGATGGGAAATTAAAACTGAATTAGTGGGACAGAATTTGATTGATTCTTAACCTGATTAACTCTGACTAACTGTTATCGATGTATTGCAGGCTTTAAGGAAGGAGCCGCTGACCGTTTACGGGGACGGAAAGCAGACAAGGAGTTTCCAATACGTTTCTGACTTGGTATTCTTAAACGCTTTCTTCTCTCTCAAGTGTCCCAAATCAATTCTTCTCTTCTCGGATCGATAATTTTGTTTGCAATGCTAATTATAATATTAGCAAGTTCCGAAACAAGAGATTTCAATATTTTTGTTTAAAGATAGTGTTTGAACGTAATCAGAGAAAGAGGAAAACAAATTAGCCCTTAGAAAATTTATTGACAAAAGTCAAACTTGGAATTTTCTGGTGTCCGATATCAATGACAATGTTGACAAGAGATGTTTTGTGCTGTCTTGTGAACGCGAAACATACAAGGTCGAGGGGCTCGTCCGACTCATGGAGGGAGAACATGTTGGCCCTTTCAACCTCGGGAACCCTGGCGAATTCACCATGCTCGAACTCGCTCAGGTAAATCTTATGCTAAGTCTCTCCGTGCCATCTATACCGATTCATCATAACGAAAAATTGTTTGACTTTTGACTCATTGATTCGCTTCTTGTCAATTGATTTCCAACTCGAACTGCCCCAGAAATGACGACTATGTATTTAGTCCATGGAAGCTTTGAAATGTACCTAGCTTGATAAACGGCTCCCGAAAAACGTGCATTGCCAGCTCCCGTTGAACAAATGCCCGCCCTGGCTTCTTGTGTATTCGAGCAGGTGGTACAGGAGGTGATCGATCCGAACGCAAAGATTGAGTTCAGGCCCAACACGGCGGACGACCCGCACAAGAGGAAGCCCGACATCACGAAGGCGAAGGATCTTCTCGGGTGGGAGCCCACGATCTCACTCAGGCAGGGCCTTCCTCTCATGGTCTCCGATTTCCGGCAGCGGATCTTCGGCGAGCAGAGGGACTATGCCAGCTCCAACACCGCAACCTCTCAGTGATTCGGTCCCCATATACACCGGAGTTACTTATCATCGGAAGGAGGAACAGTGCAAATTAAAAGACGAATTTCGAGGAATTGTATTCTTCTTTCTCTAATGTGAATCCTAGAGAAATAAAAAGTTGGCAAGGAAATCAAGGCCTCAATGGTCTCTTGTTTCTGCTGTTCTGCCAATACCCAAATGAGGAGGAAGTAGTAGACAGATACGGTTACGATTTGATTACGATATGATATGATAAAATGCTAGGAGAATACGTATACTTTGATGACAGTATTTGGTTGTATGAGTTCTGATAAGTGAGACTTGGTTCCTCACTGTCAAAGCATGGAGCAAGTTTTATGAATAATGGTATCATTAGGTCACCATATTTTTATATAGTAGTAATAACTAATAAAAATTAGTTATTTTTAAGATTTCTTTTATAAAACTATAAAAATAATAAAATAATGTTAAAAATAATCGAATGTGATTGGTTGATGTCACCATATGGTGAGATTGTTACATATAACACTTCCTCCAAAGTGAGGGAAACCCATTTCCATAACCTCCTTCAACTCTCTTATGATATGATCCGATCCTACTCTTTCTATGACAAAACAATTTTCCTATTTCAACCATCTATATGACAAAGACAAGCCTCCTTTCAGCCTTCCTCCTTTCTTTTGTCAACCTTCCTTATTCAGCCCATATCTTTAGTTCCCTAAAATTTCCACTTGGACATAGACGAGACTATCAGATTTGCGGACTTACGTCAGTGAAGGACTATCGGAGATAGGTTTGAATTCCAGATTTATATAAGGGGTTTTATAGCGCTCATATATTATATCATTAATATTTGGATCTTACAAGATCTTACAAGAGACTGGACTCATTTTTACAAAAAAAAATCTAAACTATTAGACAACGCTACTAGTTATCTTATAAACCTAGGGTTATACTTTTATCTCATCGATGTGAAATCTAACACGTTCCTTCATTAATGGTGTTGGAATCAGCTCCAGCAAACGAACAACACAAGAGAAGGAAGAAGAAAAGTGAATACACAATATACGTGGTTCAGGATAACGGGGTGGCATCCGTACGTTCACAAATAAAGGAGGAGCGACAATTTTCACTATGAGCATTAAATAACGGGGTAAAACAACTCATGAAGCTTGAAGAGCTCCGCCCTCTCTGATTCCCAAACTGTAGTGCAGGAAGATTTTCTTGATCAGTACCGGTGCCATTGAGAAAAGGAAGTGGAACATTTTTGTTTTGGGCGTAGAAAGTGAAAGGAGCATTTTTCTATGGTATACCTAAAATGTCAGTCCACTCCAGAGTGGAAGTTTCTTGAGAACTTAATTTTTGTTTTGTTTTGTTTTTGTTTTTGTTTTTTTCCTTCCGTTGAGTGTCCTCCAACGGTTGTTTCAGTTGACAAACGGGCTATGTTTCTTGGGGTGTGGAGGCAAGCGGAAGTGGAGATGATCGAGAACCATGAGTGACGATTCTTCGGACTAGTGTATCATTGTTTCAGATGAACCTGACCTCGGGTCACATTTCAAGGGGATCGGTCTCGTGATCTGGAGATTGACAAGAGCTGAATTTCTTGCCCGATCCGACCATAGTTGTAACATAAAGTGGCTGGCTTTTCATATTTGAAGGCTATCTAGTCTTTGGTTCATCTTTTTGACATACAATAGGGATGATCGGATCCTGGTACCATATATTTTTTATGATACCCGGACTCTATCTTGTATAAGACTGGTTTCGACCCAACCCTATGAAATTAGGAATCTGACCCTACCCAGAACAAGAACCTGTATTATATTAATGCTTCGGGTATCCGACTAAAGCTTGTTACTTTTCTATTCTCATTACAATAATTTTGTAAATATATATCAGTAATTCATGGGTTGTACAATTAAGCGAGTAAATTTATGATGAATTTTTTTAATTTTAATTTATTTGTAATTAATGTACTATAATGGTATAACAAATAAATCTGAGTTAAATTCATAGAAAATGTTAGTATGTTCAATTGATATTTGTTATTCATCTATAAGTTCTATTGATATTTTAAATATAATAAATGGATGAAAATATGAACTTATCGAGTTAGGAGTTTAAAAGTATAAATAATATGAGAATTTAATTAGAATAAGGAAATTATCTTTGATTGAATACATAATGGTTTCGGTTATAGGTATCCTATAATTGTATTAGAACCGGAACCGGAACCGGAACCTATTCCAATCGGTTCCTTAAATCGTAACTTATGCCCTACCTGAATATCATTAGTATCTATCTAAACCTACTGACTGGGACAGGTTCCAACCGATTTCGATTTTTCTCGGTACCCATGCACAACCCTAACGTACAAGGGACCATTTCTTGACGAGGTGAGCCTATTAGGCCCATAGCAAAGCCTGTTTTAAATGCTCACGAACCCTAGCATTTTGCCCCTTTCTTCATTCCCACTGCGACGGCGCACCAAAGCCTTAACAATCCCTCAGGTACCTCTCTCTCTCTCTCTATACCAATCTCTTCTCTGTCTGCGGCTTGCGTTGGCGCCCGTGACCTTATCCCTTGCTGTAACAGATAATCGTCAGAATTTGATGTCAAAGATGAGGAAAGGCGGGAGCGCAGCGGGGAAGAAGAAGGGGGTCGCCTTCGTGATAGACTGCGCGAAGCCTGTGGAGGACAAGATCATGGACATCGCCTCCCTTGAGAAGTTCCTTCAGGAGCGCATCAAGGTCGACGGCAAGGCCGGTGCCCTCGGGGACGTCGTGTCCGTCTCCCGCGACAAGTCTAAAATCACCGTCACCTCCGACTCCAACTTCTCCAAACGGTAAGCATGAGCAGCAGCACTCACCTTTCATTAGCCTAAACTGTTCGCCGTTGTTAATGGAAAGAAAGATAACCTAAGAGAATCAAATGTGAATGAAGCTGATTGCACCATAGCTCCAATTTGCTTAGGCAATTCACCAGGAAGTGATTGACAGTGATAGGACTGTGAAATCGGAAGTAAAAATGCTGTCTTTAGATCAGCAAGCTCTGCGTTCTGGGCATTTTTGTGCACTAATGGTAGGAAGGGTCGCAAAACATGCTAGTCTCTGGTTCATTTGGTAGTACTGAATCTATGTGGATCGACTGGTATTACCGTAGATGCTGAATGTTTCATAGCTCGAGAAAATGTTATTGTACTCTCCTCATTTTGTCTTTTCATTTGTAGAACGGATTGTACATTAGAGAATGTCATGATAATAGATGCATTTATGTGCATGCTTGCAAACCAACTTGGAAGTTGTTGCTGGATCGTTATTGGATTCCACCATTTTAGATTTTGGACGAAAATCCGAATTGACTGATAGATTATGTTCTGTTAATTTATGTTCTGTTGGATAAGTGCCGATCCATATTTGCTGACTTTTCAGTAGATTCATGCCTGAATCACATTTGTTCCTTTATTTGGTTATTGCCATTAGAAGGTGAATAACCATCGCTATAAATGTACAATGAACTTACTGATCCTCATGCTGCGGCAGTCATAGACCATAAATGAGTTGACATTGGCACTTTAAGAAATGCATACAGATGGACTCTTTGTACTCATTCATTTGATTTTCTGTGTACTGTTTCTGGTTTGGCTATGCCGGCTATCTTAAGCTGAGTAACTCATTCTTCGTCATTTAACCCTGATAATGTGTCTTAAGTATTCATTATCTGCATTCATTGTATTCTTAACATAGATACCTGAAGTACTTGACAAAGAAGTACCTTAAGAAGCACAATGTCCGAGATTGGCTCCGGGTGATTGCTTCTAACAAAGACCGCAATGTCTACGAGCTTAGGTACTTCAACATTGCTGAGAACGAGGGAGAGGATGAAGATTAGGACAAGTCAGTATACCCATCAAATCTTTCTTCCATTTCTGCTCGTTGAAAATGTTTGTTTTGTTCCTAGCCCGTGTGCTTCTCTTTGGGATCTACTTGTAAGAGAAATTTACAGGTTTTTGTTATCTCTATGAGTTTTTGGAGCTTAATGTTAAGACTCTGAGGTTCTAGGTGTATGGAAATATTCATTTTCTGTGATCAAATCTTGACACAACGGATCTAGAAATTGAGTCAAAGAGGTTGAAACTCACAATTAAGAGTTAAAAGAATGGAGACAAATACTGTCAAATGCAGTGGTCTAGTGGTTCCCAACCTGCTTCCATGTGGTTTAGTAACTTTGAGGCTTGAGACTTGAATCTCCTCCAGGGTATTTGTGTCAAACTATTAGTTAGATGTGTGCTATTTTGATCTTAGCTTTGCAGGCATTGGCTTATGTGAACTATGTAAGATTTTGAGTGGTGTTATGTTTCATTTGATAAGTTCATGGCTAAATACAAGGGCACGAATATGACATAGTGGGGCTGTAAGGATGCTACGACTGCTACTTGACTGTCAGCCGACTTTTTAGACTTAAAAGAAGTAAAAGATAGTTTAACAGGATAAATTTTTATGTGGTTCTACTTCACGGTGCAATAATTATTACTAATTAAAATAATTTAATCACTTTATTGTGAGATAGGAGCATATAAGTGCAAATATATGATTTGTGAAATTTATACAAGATATTATTATTTATCTTGATTTTTCTGACTTTGGACCTATCATTTCACGTGGGATTGGTAGATCTTAGGAAAAGCGTTTGATGAAATAAAAAACTAAAAGCTCTGGTCGCGGAAATGGGTAGATCTTTTTTTTTTTTTAATTTGCAGTATAGAGTATCTCCGGGTCAATGAAAGCATATCTCGAGACTAATCTGTGATTGAGCTGGAATTTCTGGGAAAATTCTCGTCGACCTTTCAACCTAGAATTTGATTACAGAATTACCAATTTGGAAGTCTAATGAAGGAATTACTATGTCAAATCTAACTTGGTGGAAATGGATAGATCTTAAGAAAGTGATTGAGGAAATGAAAATTAATAAAATTTTGGTTGCATCGATAATTTCCGCGTACCTAATCATCTCCATCTTTACCTTCAATGATACCAGCTCTTGCAGTCTAACTTATTTACACACTGCACCACTCTCCCCATCAAGCAACGCCGGGGGCATTACTGCCAATACACACACGTCACCAAACATCAAAGTGTCCCCCGGTTCTCACATATATAAATGAAACATATCATGCACTATAAACAAACAATAGAGATAGATATCCACAACAATAACTTTTATATGAATACGTAATTGTATAATGTCGGTTATGATGATTCATGTCCACTTGTCCGAGCAGCAGACAAGGATGCGTTGAAGCTTATCCCAAACCAAACAAAGAAAAATAAGATGAAACAGCGGATGCACTGCACCTGTCTTTCTAAGAGAAAGGGGGGCAGCATTTCCGGAAAGGTCCTGGAGGGAGATACGTGTCGAATCTTTAGTTACCCCTTATTAAAGTATTTAACATAAAATAATTTTAATATATTTAAATAGTTATTAAGACTATGATTGGTAAAATAAATTTTATATATTTATCTTTATTTTTTTTAATATTAAAGGTCGTATCAAATAAATAAATAGTATTGTTAATTTGTCAAAATTCTATTCTATTGAGACATTTCAATTTCAATCTTTTTTCATTCCGTTCTATTCTACCAAATGGAGACTTATATTACATCTTGTATGCTTAATTTGAAGATGCAATGGAATAAATATCTTAGCATTTTATTTTATTTGGTACGCTTCTAGAAATGAATCTAGAAAATTTGTTGAAGGAGAAAGGCTATCACAAAAAGAAAGGGGATTGAGAAAAAATAAAGAAAGAAAGGAAGGGGAGATTAGAAAGGATACTGTAAGATGATTTAATAAAAATTAGTGGAAATTAATTTTTAATTTATAAAAAGTTAATTATTTATTTAAAAAATAGATAAAATTAATATAATATTTCCCCAGCTATTTCATATAAATGCCCTGGAACCCTAGTGTTGGATCGCCGCGCCACCTTTAGAAAACCCAGAAGAGCCCTCTCCCTCTCTCTCCGCCGTCGACGTAGAAGTTCGACGGAGCAGAGGGGGGATAGAGAAGAGAGCTTCGGCCTTCTGGGTCGCTATTAACGGTAGCTTGTTACAGCAAATATCACCAGAAACGTGCCCAGATGGCTGCCTCCCTCACCACCGCAAGGCTTCTCGCAGCTTCTGTCGGCTATAATCTCACCGCCGTCATCTCCCGGTGAACTCAGTTCTCTCTTTCTGAATCTATTTTGGGTAGAACATCAGGTCTTATTTGCTTGTTTACTCTCAACGAACAGCTCACTGGTTGGTTGTCTCTGTGTCAAGTAGCCGTGAGGACCGGATTATGATTTAAAAAAAAAAAGTTTCCTAATATCTATATGAGTTTATATTATGATTTAGTTTGAAATATATGTATGATTTGTTAGCGATCAAGATTTTTATTTTGTAACAAAAATAAAATCAGATCTTTGTATAATCATTAATAGTGCAAAAGGTTGCGTCGATAAAAAATTTAAAGAATTGAGCCGCACCGATCCGAGAAATCCAACTTTACTGGGACCTCTATAAATTTCGGGTTGTTTTTAAATTATAGAAAAATCGATCCGAGAAATTAGGTCCCAAGCTAAGAATCTCGTTGGGGCACAAGCTCGGGCTCGACCTGTGATGTGAGCTCGGGCTTGAGTCTCAGAGCCTAAAGGTTGCCAAAGGAAAGCTGCTAAAACTTAGGTCATATAGATTTAGATGAGCTCAAGCTCGTATAGGTTCGCTCGGCTCATATAATAACTTGCCAAAGACGGACAGTTAAAGCTTGACTCATATAGGTGCAAAAAAGATAATATCATATAATTTCAACAATTATAACAACTTTGACACTTAAATTATAACCCATATGATGATTTTATTCCCTAAAAATAAATAATTATTATTATTACATAAATTAAGAAGATCGCAAGTTTCTCAATCCATATATTATTGACCCACTCGACTCATTTAATTGGCCAGTTCGAGCTCGGCTCAGGTTGAACTGGTCAAAAGTTGAGTCGAATCCGAGATTTCACTGAGTCAAATCTTCTCATTTACTTAGGCACCTAACAAGAACCTCAAATTATTTTTATATTTTTAGATTTAAACTTTAATTCATTTTTCTATTATTTATCTTATTGATAATAACACCTTTTGAACCATTTTATATTTAACTTAAAAACCTTTTTTGGGTTGGTTTCCGTGGTCAATCTTTCAAATATTGTTGAACTTTAGTCATTTATATTATTTTTAATGTTAAAAAAGTGATTAGGCTTTTTTAATATTAAAAATATATTTTTAATTGAAAATTGAAAATAAATGGAAATTTCAATAGAAAAAAAAGACCAAATCTGACCATTATGTTTCTTGTAAAGTTACTAAGAATATCGCAGACTGTTGATAACTTTTTCGGGGACAGTATACAATCTAGTCCCTACTAATTCCTCTTTGCTTGCATCGAGGGTTTCTCTATTTTTTATAATTGTAAAAATAATTTTTAGTTAAAAATATTTTTTTAATTATTACAAAAAAGCAAGGTTATCTTTTTTTAATTGTAAAAATAATGTAAATGATTAGAATTGAATAGTATTTAAAAGGTTGAAGATTGGAATTAATCTAAAAAATGTTTTTTTTTTTATAATTGAAGGACCTTCATTAATCAAAATGGCTATACAAAATGTTGATTACAAGATATGGAGCTTTAAACTCCCATACAAAATGTTGATTACAATCTAAAAAATGGTTTAGTTCAAATATGAAGATGGTTCAAAAGGTTAGTATCCATTTGGCTGCAAGTTTTTCGTTATTCTAAATATTTACTGTTTGTAATTTTTACCCGAAAAGATGCGATGAGAAAAAGTTTGCATCCCGATCATTTTCATAAAGACCACCCGACCCAAACCAGTTTTACCCTAGTGGCTGTGTGAAACTTGGGATTACGATGCTTAAGCTCCTTCCTAATGGTTATTTTTTGAATGGATCGTAGGCGTGGTTATGTGGTAGCGGCTCAGGGAGCCGCCCCGTCGGCTAGATTATATATGGGAAGGTTAGGTGGGGAGGCCATGGAGGATGGTGCTGTGACCCGAGACAACTCTGAGGCCTCATCGGCATGGGCTCCGGACCCGGTTACCGGATACTACAGGCCAGCCAGGTGTGCGGCTGAGATCGATGCAGCGCAGCTGAGGGCGATGCTTCTGAACCACAAGAAGTGATGAGAGCCGCTCACTCAGCAAAGGTCTCAAGACAAAACTACCAGGAACAAGATAGCAGAGTCGCCCGATAATCAGGTGTTTTGAGCTCACCGTAGGTTGTGTTGCCGGGTTGACTTGACCAGCTGGCTCTCCAATCGGCTCCAATCGGGGGATGAGGGTTGGGTCAGTGTACTGGGAGGCGATATGCGTATAATAGTAGTGCGTGGTGTACGTGGTTTTATGATATATGCTCCTCAATAAAGAGACTTGTGTGCCTTATTTTAAGTAAGATCTGAATCGAAGTCTTATAATTAAAAGGAATTTGCAAACAGAAAATTTTATGATCGGGTGATTTTCTTCTTCTTTAGTTTACCGATCTGATTTGATTAAAAACTATTAATGTCCTGATGGCCGTGTCTTTATTACTTTGAAGGATAAGTGAACAGTTTTTTCTCTCTCTTTCCATTTTTAAAACAGCCCTGTTCTTTCTGTTGTCCTTTGAGTATTTTTATTCTTAAAACGTGTTTTGATCTCTTGACAGTCGCTACCATGTGAAATTATTCGTTGGTAAGATTATTTTACTATTGTATTTTAGTATATTTTATTATTTGAAAGGATTTGACTGTTCATGGTTAGTTGATTTATTTTATTCATGTATAGTAATATTTTTATCTTTTTTAACTGTATTTGATTATATTTACTATGTGTAGTACGAATTATTCGCTCTCTTTGTACAAGTTGCTACATATTTTACATTTTTTTTTGTATCTTTTTCTTAAACGCATTATTTTTGTCATGCTGTGCTAGTCTTTGTCCACGAATCCTCCTCGTGACCTTCATTTTCAACAGCTTTTTTTTAATAATTTAAAATATTTATCAAATATTATAATTTCTTATAGTTCACTTTTCATATAAGATAAAAATATTTTATATAATTTAATAATATTCGAACCTAGAGCCTCTTTGAGTGATCAGCCATAACTCCTTGCGATTTGATAAACTTGGCCCATTCGAAGTGGGTATTATGCGAGGGTTCTATGGTGAATCGAACTGGCCCATCAAATTAATGAAAAATAAATAAAGTTAAATCAATTTAAATATGAATATAAACAATATGAAACAATTTTATATAATTTTAAGTTTATAAAAGTTATTATTTCCTTTTTAATTTTTACATACCGCCACGTGAAGGAATGAAATTTCGATATTTTTATATAAGACTATCAAATTTTATATAATTTTAAGACTTTATAATTATTTGAAAGTTACTGGAATTTTAAGTTGACAATGATATAAATTTTAGAGTAAACATTCACTTTGGTCAAGTTGTACCTGACCAACACTTCATATTTTTACCAATATATTAGTCCGACTGTCAACTTGTCGTTAAAAGTACTGACATGCAGTATTAAATTTATACTTTTCTATTGACAAAAAATTAAAATGACATCATTTAATTGAATAAAAATATGTAATGATTCTTTTATCCTTAATTATTAATCCTATTTTCATCGAATTGCCATAATCCTGGCCCTCTCCACCCCGATTTCCCGCCCTCCTCCGATTGAATCAATAAAAAAAATGACGTCGTTTTAATATTTTACTGATAGAAAAGTATAAATCTAACACCGTAAGTGACACATCGGACTCCACGGCATCATTTTTAACAGCAAGTTGACGGTTCGGACTAATGTATTGCTAAAAATATGGGTGTTTGAGCCAAATTGTTGGAAAAAAAATTAAGGACTGAAATGTTAGTTAGATATAACTTTTAGAATTAAAGTAACTATTTCCTTTAAATTTTATAAATGGACCCCTTATTCTCAATAGAAATAGTCCTGAAGTAATGATATGATGCTCAACCTCTACGTGTGAAGGAATATATTTCTCTATTCGGAATTCTTATTTCGAATCAACCTGCAACCCGAATCATGAAACGGAGATTCCATTTGAAATTCGGGCAAAATTGGAATCCACATTCGATGCTACCAAAGCGACCTTAACCCCTTATTTGAATGAAGATGGAAAGAGGGGAATGCGAAAGTATGTGGAATTTTCACAATATTTGAATATAATTTTTAAAGTGCAGGTAAAATTCTTCTCCTGTATCCCATTTTCTTTAACCTCGAATTAGAGTTAAATGGAAGTAAAACAGTTAAATGAAAAAGTTATTATCATGACACCTCTCTTTTTTTAAGAAACTCATATAGAAGAATAATATAATTAATTAACTAAAAATTATTTCCAATTCCCTGCCATTCTCTTTATTAAATACATCTTCATAAAATTAAAATTTCCCATTCTTTCCCTCACCTCCCCTTTAACCTCCATCCACATAAGGAGAAGATACTATTTTATAAATCCATGCAGTTAGGGATGGCAAGGGGCCGGGGCACGGATCAGGGCGTAAGTTAAAAAATTAATTATATAGTATAATAATATATAAATAAGAGATGGAGCGGGGTAGGGCGGGTCGGCAGTCAGATCCAGACCCACCTCAAAGCGGGGTGGGCCAGGCTAGGTTCCATGAGTCCGGGTCAAATTGTCATCCCTACGTGCAGTTCCTGATTTTAATGGATTTTGTGTTTTTTTTTTCCTTTTGCTGGATTTCGCATTACTTATTAAAATAATGTTAGCCAAAAAAGAAAAATCAGATTCAGTTCACTCTGAATATCAATTCAAAGAATCCTTCTTTTGGTGCAAGCGCAGAACATGAATGCCTGTGATCCAAAAAAGAATTAGTGATCCCGAACCTCTCGGCTTAAGGTAACTGTAGCGGGATAGGAAACAATTTACACGAAGCGAACCGGGCTTTCTTGAGTTGTCAATTGTCGTTTTCTTCCCTGCGAAGATCCCCATTGTTACCCGAGGATCCGCCGATGAGACCCTGGTGCTCCCAACCATCTTCAAGTAAATCCCCAGCGTCGTTTTTGCGACGCTTGTCGCTGCTTCTGTATATGGCATAGAGCACCAGCTGAGCTACCCCAAGTAGAAAGCCTATCCCGTTTGGTACCTGAGATTGTCTCCACTAACTCAACAAAAGCTTGTTTTTGCCGAACATAAATGCTTCTGTTTTTTTGTCCATGTCCAAAAACTTAATGTGTGAGAACTTTGTCCAACGGCATAGTGATGCGAGGTAATCTGGTAAAGAGAAACATTAGGAAAACGATTGGTGTTGTTTCGTGCCGCCATCAAGAGGAAAATAGATGAGCATCTCTTGTTACAGTGGGGAGTGGGTTTCCTACTTTAGCCAGAAATGCACAAGGTGGTGAAGTCATTGGAGGAGAAGAGAGGGGAATGTAGAAGCTTTTCTGCAAATATGATGGAGGGTAGTGGCTGCCCTTCAAGGAGTTCACATGGCCAAGAACGAGGTAGATTCTGAGATTGTGTAATTTGATGCTCTTAGTGGGGCAAAAGCTGAAGTCCCATGGCAGATAGTCCTATATAGTGAAAGAGATTTGGCAGGAGAAGGGGAATTTCGAGTCTTCAAAGTCAGTCAAGGGCAAAGGGAGGCCGAATGGTGCACCGATCTAATTGCACATTGGTACAACCAGTTGAATCGGGTTTCTTCACCAACATTCTCGACTGGGGAATTGCTACGTTCTAATATAGTGAGGATGCTGATGTAGAAGATGCTACAAAACTTGGTATACGTCTTAATCTTGGTTGATTTTCGAATAAAATGAGAGTACTGCTGTGCTTACCCCAAGGAACCAATCCCGGACGAGCACGGCGTAGAGTGTCCAGACTCCACCATTCAAGAAGAGGAAGAAGGAGAGGAAGAAAGGCATGTACTCCACGCTCTTCATCGTCAACACCGTTTTCTGATTGCAGATGAACCAATTTTAGCGGTCAGGCTGAGAAACAACCTTAGCAGACTAATTATGCAGCCAGTGTTCTTTCTTTCGCGAAGATTGAGGTTGGTCGGATAAGTAACCAATCAATAGCAGTTACCAGGAATTATATATATATATATATATATATATATATAAAATAGTAATATTGCGTACCATAGCCGATAGAGGGGAAGCGTACATGATGATGTTTAGGCCGGAAGCCATGAAACCGATTACATCGATTCGGATGTCTCCGTGCAATGCCAAGGAACTGACTGCTATGGCTGCCCCCAAGAATCCCACATCCAATGTCCCCGCCAGGGCTGCTGTCTTGCACTGCAAAAAACAGTGATTCTATCCAATTATTCGAATTCAAGGTTTGTCCAGAGGCCCACCCATAAAGGCAAGTAAGAAGCGGGGAACGAAAAGGTAAGTAGAAGAGCTCATCAGTGTCGATTGAACCTGAATCTGTCGGTTTCAATTGAGGGTGTTACTATTGCATTAAACCCTATTAGGCTATTATATCAGTTAAGGTTGTACAGATCATTCAACGTGCTGAAAATGTCTTGCATAAGACCGAAAAGTCCAGAGATTCGAAGGTCTTAAGAATGACGAAGACATAAATGAGTTTTAGGGTTTGAAGTGTGATGATTGAGAAATCGAACCAGAATTCTTCTCGGGTGAGCAGGTTTGTGACACCGGGCTTCGATTCAGGATTAAGTCATCTCTGAGTTGTAAATCTCTAACTGATCTAGCATGTTTTCCTGCGATTTACAATGTTCTCTGGTACTACGTTTAATTCTTTTTTTTTTTTTTTTTTTTCAGGTCTATCGTGCAAGACCTAATCCAAGTTTATTACTGGGATGCATTTTGTTAAATCCCATCGATTGGCTTAACGAATAATCTGGAACATATAAGACAAATGGACTCCACTTTCAAATATTTAAGATTTTTAGGTGAAAATAAATTTAGTCTCCTGTAAGTTATTCCCGGTAGGAAGGAATGAAAATGAATGGAATTGTAATGGATTTTATATCGTGTATAATTTAATAAAACATGGAAAAATTACTAATCTTTATATTCATTTAGAAAATAGAAAAACATATAATTGCCAGAAGCGGTGAAATGATGAGTCATTTCCCTTTTTCAAGGAAATAACATTCTATCGCTTAAAGATAAAAGTCTACACTGACAAAATGAATGTAATAAATTTCACGAGTGGAATCAAGTAAGAAACATCAAATATAAGATCAAATTACTCATTTCATTCTATTTTATAGATTCCTTTATACCAAATGCAACGCTGGAAAGGGAAGTGGCAGACCCGATAATCTTGTCCCAGCCCAACCGAGAAGATCAGTGCTTAAGGAGGGAAAAGCTTACCTTCATGGCCGGCGGAGCAAACAGCAGGAAGAGGGCAACGTAGATCATCTCCACGACGACGCCGAAACCGTTGACCGTAGAGACGAGGTACTTGCCGGGATCTATGATGCCGTAGTAAGTCCACAGGGAAGAGTTGAGCAGCGTGCAGACGTAAGGAATGCTCTCAAAGTCCTCCGTCGACCGTTGCTTCACTATCCTCCAGAAGGTTGGCCTGAAAATTTTTTTTAGTGCATTGATATTAATGTAACAGCAGATCTATTAATTAGTTAATTAATCAATCAGATACAGTTTATTAATCATTAAAAGCTCCTTTTCTTTTGGGATAAACCCTTGACTTTCCAAAATAGAAATAACCTATTTTATTATATGAAAACTTCTACGAGCAGGTCACTGAACCGTTTAACAGTTTAATTTAACATGTCACATTTATTCATTTAAATTAAATAAAAGGGTCTAGATAAAGAGAACCTGATATGGTTGGTACCGCTTTCACTCTGTGATTTAGAGGTCCTATATTCGATTTCAACAGTGAGATTTCCCGTGCTCAGATTACCCCCTTTTCTTTCTACCATTTCTAGGCCTACATGTCTCTTTTGCACGAAAAAAATCTTAGATAGTCCTACCTCAAGATCACATGGCGAGGAATAACCAATCAAATTGCTTTAATTAATATTAATTATGACAGTTGTTCGGGTGATTAACACAAATTTACTTATTTGTTATATTTAATTGGTACTTACTCATATCATATCACATAACGAAATAGAATCACTTAAAAATTTTACGCAGAAAAAAGTGTCCAACGACCCGTAATGACCTGAAGGGAAGTTTCACTATCGATGATCCAACACAAGATCCATTATAGCCACAGAGTGACACTGATACTCCAGGGATTTTTTTCAGTTTCATTTAGTGGAACCTGTTTCGTCCACGTTGCCTTTCCACAAACAATTAAGACATTAAAATATCTTCAATGATGAAAAAATGTCTCTCGATATGTCTCGATACAATGACGCACGACTGAATCTCATAACTTAAAGGTTGAGGGTTCAATTCTCATATTAAAAATTATGTATCCATTTAACGTCTCTTTATTTTTTATTATTATATGTTAGACCTATAGGTCCGCATGACAAGGGGGAAAGAGAGTCCCTGGGTGGTAGTTAAACTACATTTTCGAAAGGAAAGTTGTGGACAATGGATGATGGCCAGACGTGCACGCCAGCCAATTAAATGCCAAGCTACACGGCGGATATTTGGAAGTTGGGAGAAGACTTTGACAATTATAATCTCTCAGCATCACAGGATTTTCATAATCTCCTTACTTGGTTGAACGTACGTTTCCCCCCATTAAAGAGGAAGCTTGCCGGAATCCAACGATCCAGTACCCAGAATATTTCCTTGATCGGAGGGACGACTGGACATTGATCATGGAGTTGACGACAATTTCAATATCGGGACTTGTTCCTGAAGGGGGGCTGAGCCTTGGTAGGGACAAGACCCGAACGCGGGATTTCCTCTTGAAGGTAAATTCAGTTCGAACCTAATTGGTTTCTAGTTAGGGGAATTGAAGAGGAAGGGTGGATGGAGAATGCAGCGACAACCTATACCCCAATTTGGAAATGATTTTAAGGAAGGATACAATTTTAAAAATAAATTTAGCAAAAGGATTTTCAAGTTAAGCTTTCGTTGTGACAAAAATATTTTCTAAGGGAAAAAAAGGGAACTCTTTGTTTCCGCCATTACACACCGTCCCCCGTACCACTAATCCTCACAATGCTAGCAATTCCATCCACAATTTTCTACCATCACTTGTTGCCATAGAAGAAATATTGTCTTGCGAAAAAGAAAAAAATAAAAAGAAAAATCTCAGATAGTTCCTTGAAAATAAAGTCCAAGTGTGAAGGAACAAGACTGCAGATCACAAAGGTTAAACCAGGTGAGGGGCCTCGATCATCCTATAGCCATAACAATGACATTGATGACATACGAGGATTCTAATGGTCGGAAAGTGTTGTTCGATGCTGTAACTTGGTCGAACAACATAAGTGCCCTTGGGGTTACTACTGCTACAAAAACCGATCCAACAACAGAATACACGCAAGTTATATGAAGGGCGTTGAAATGGGAGCTTACACTGGGGATAGAAACATGAGCACAGAGATGATGTTGCCTGCAAGAACAATCACAGAGACAACACATTTGATTAGATGATCAACAAGGATATGCAATGAAATCAGAGATATTTTAATAATCACAATTCGGGGAAAAAGAAAAGGAAGAAAAGAAGTTGAATGAGTTTCTTCCAAACCTATCACTCCGACGATGAAGCTCAAGCCTTCCATTATTCCGGGGCTTTGGAAGGACGGTCCGGGAGATGAGGGAGATAATGGATGATAGATTTTATAGACGACGTGGAAAATGAAGGCTGTCCAATGAAAGCTGGAAACAAATTATTTGATAGTACTGTTGAAAAAACTATATATATAAATATATATATAATAGGTTGATTAATTAATGTGGGCCCGCCTCAGTTCTCCTTAACTAAGACCACAGGTTTTGATATTAATAGATTTAAGTATGGTGTTGTTTAAAACTCGAAAAAATTGGTGAAAAATTATATATATTTTAATGATTTTACTTATTTTTAATTAAATTATCTTATTTCTTTCATTCGATTCATCCAATCAATTTTTCTATATCTTTCCTTTGAGTTTCCCCTTGAACAATTTTTTCGTATCCATTCCTAGGTTCGATCTTATTAATGGAGAAAACTAGTAATTTGGAGAACGTTATCCCTTGAGGGTCACCGGATTCAATCGCAATTTATAAGGCTTAGACTTATGCATATTAAAAAAAATTAAAATAGATATGTATTCCCTCCACTACACATATCTTTACCGACAGCTTGCAAATTAGTAGGAGATGTTGAACTGTCACTGAGGTCCCTTTTATAGAATAATTCCACAACCACAAAAATGCTGGGTTCCTCTTCGCAGAGAGATCGACACTCTTATAAGTTGACAAAACACGTTTCCAGCAAGGATACATATGGTGCGTCCCACATATCGTACCCATCTAAGTAAACATGCAAAAATTGACAGTATCACAATGGCTATGTAAAAGTTCAATGGATCGTAAATAATTTAGATTTAAGTTAAATCAGCCAATTAAAGAGCACATCTCTCCCTATCATGGATTTTACCTATTTACAAGAGTAGAATCTGATACTTTATTTTAGGAGATAAAAAATGTCAAATTATTTCAATCAATCATATGACATATACTTAATTATATATTATATATATGTGTGTGCAGGCGCTTATGTTAGATTTTTTTGTTAGTAAAAGAAGAGCAACGGTAGTGGCAATTCAGTCACAATAGCCATCCACTATGTAATATTCGATATCTTATTTTAAGGGATAAAAAATAGTCAAATCATCCCATCAATCATGTGACATGTACTCAAGTGTTTATATATATGTGTGTGCCCGCGTGCGCTTGTATTGGATTTTTTCGGTAACAAAAGGGTAACGGTAGTGGCGATTTAGTCACTATAGTCACCTACTATGTAATATTTGACATTTCATATTAAACTATGAAAATATCATAAGATCTAAGAAATTAGCATTAATACTAGTCCTATCTGTATAATACCACGAAAGTGCTAATATAATTTAAGAAGTTTGCGTTCGCCCAAAGAGGCCCTTTTAGGTTTTTTTTTTTTCCATAATGGATTTGAACGAGTAGATTTGAACATACAACATATACAACATCGATATCATCAAGTTGTATATGAGTGAGTGCTAAACAATTACATCATGACAGTCAGTGGTTCATGTCGGATATTTTTCCCGACAATCATTGAGCATGAATTTCATGGAACAAGGATCAAAAAGGCAATTTCGATGGAATCGCAGTGGTTCATGTTTTCATCCGCCGCATTGCATACTTTCTCTCCCCCATATTATCACATGAAGATTACTTTCTGTTTGTTCACATACGGTTAAGTCATATGTCCTATCATGGCCGTCTGTAGTCAGTTTATGTGTTTCTCTATTCTGAAGCATATTCATAACTCCTCCAAATTTTTTACTATTAAAATGAGAGTAACAGTAGTGATTCCAATAGCGTGCTTTTACAAAATAATTTTAAAAAATACGTATTGAAGATCCGAACCTTAAACTTTAGACTCATTGAACCACTTGAAGGTGAGTTTAAAACCGATAGACGATTTCTGCAATATACTTCACTGTTTGGGTTAAATATAAAACTCTCCAAGTCAAATAAACTGAAACAAATATTTCCAACCAATATGGGCAGGTATGGCACAACTTCTTCTAAGCTCAAGTATATATTTTATAAGGTATTAAGGCAAATTTTCATGTGGGTTTACACCGCGTTAGGTCGAGAGTGGAATTAGTAGTTAGTTAAACCGATATAGGAAGAAAATGCCTAGTTCAAGATCAATTGTTGATGGCGGATTTTTAAGAGGTATGTGACAAGTGTAAGTCATATCCTAACTAGCATAGCGACCAAGAGGATGAATTTGCCAGTAGGTATTTTAAAGGATGTAAAGTCTATTTTGCTCCTAATATTTCTCATTCCTTACCACCTACCTACATGAGATCGATTATAATAGTTCTATCTCTTTGTAGGTAAATTGTATTTGGATTTGAATTAATTGAAGTTGGCGCACACAGAAATTAATTGTTCCCTTTCTCTATGTGGAATCTGGCATTTGTAAATATTGCCAGGCAAAGGATTCGCCTGATATGCACATGTTAATATATGAAATCTACTTAAAAAGAGTATATGATAATTGAAGTTAATTTAATATATAATTAAATAATTAAAAGATAAGGTGTACTATATCTTATGAATAAAATTACTCCAACTATTGAGAAATTCAAGTGTTGAAATTGAGATATTACTTACGAAATCACCGCATTTCATTAATGTCAAATTTGTTGTGAGCAGGTCGCCGGTGTGCTACCAATTAGATCAGGATGAGATTGCCAAGTTTTTCTAGCTTATATAAGAGATTGTTGGGATCAATGCGTTCAGATATTATATTATATTTATTATTAGTGAGTCTTATAAAAGTTTGTACTTATTTTCACTCAAAAATCTAACACAGTTCTTTTAAAAATTAAAATTTATATTTTATATGACTGATGTAAAGTTTTAACAATTAAAAAAAGTTTAATCATTAATGCTATATTTATATCTAGATATTGGCTAAAATCTAATGATTATTTAAAAAAAAATGGAAGAAAAACTATTTTTGAAATCAAAATTGGAATTTTTTTTTATATTTATATCTATAAGACAAATATAAATCTATACAATTGAGGTTTTCCTTCTTCCAAAATAAAGTTCACAAAATACATTCGACCGATGGATCCACATGGTAATGGAAGAGAAATGTTCCCTCAAGTGTTCATATAAAATGTAAATCAATTGGAAAATAATTACACAGTACAATTGGTACTACTCTTATGTAGTGACTTAGAGATTCTAGGTTTAATCTCACTCGCTGGGCTTCTCATACTTCTTTTATTCCCTCTTTTTTCTACCATTTTTAGGTTTATATAATTCATCTGTATACCCAAAAATGTAAATAAATTACTCTATATTTTCGCATTATTTTTAGTATATTCCAGCAAAGAATATTTTCTCCAAATATTTTGAATGAAAAAGAAGCATCACCCTCACCTTACTTCCAACAATTTGACCATTTGTGTCAGGTTGATCATAATCAAATTTCCTTTTCATTGCGCTTTCATACTCTTTAAATGTGATTCACATTATGTTTATTTATTTACTACAAGGGGTGAATGGACTCTATGGTTTTGGCTGTTTTCCCCTATCTAACCATCATGCTGGGGGGTTGGGGCTTGACGTGGCGTGCTAGGGAATTGGCTTACGTGGCGCGCTCAACGGAGAGTTGTAACTCTCTCTTTACTTATAAAAGTATAGATGTGCGGCCTGGGCTAATGAAGCTACTGTTGGTCCAGAGCCGACACATCGCGGACCCCTCTCCTACCCACGACAAAAGAAATTGTTACATCATCAGACATTTCAGTATTTGTTTTTGTCTACTTTTCTTTTCTTTCATGAAAGAGATGGGAGAATATATAAAGACGAAAAAATGAATGAATATAAAAAATTTTAAAGATGAGAATCGAATATAGAAAATCTTGATTTTATGTCTAGAATGATATCACTATATCAATCATCACTTATTTGTTTCGTATATTTTGTTAACTCATCACTGACCTAAACACTTATGTGATTAACAATTCCTGCCCCATTCAAAAAAAAAAAAAAAAGGGCTCAAGCCAATTTTTGGGCTATGTTCTTCAGGTAGATCTTTTAACATTACATTTTTAAATTATCTTTTTTTTTATTATTACAATTTTTTAATTATGTTGAGTACGATCAACTTAGATATTATCCCTATGTTTCCATCAATTGTTTTGATGGGTCGGTGTTAAATAATACTGGGACCCCCTCGCGATCCCTGTGATCGTTCATGAACATCCAAATATCTTCCTCTCTCTAGTTCTGAGCGGATTGTTTCATGTGGACTAGAACTCTGTAAAATTACTATCGAACCTATGCAAAATTGAACTTATATCTATTTAAAAGACTAAAATTAGAGGTAATAATATCCGATTCTCTATATTCCATATTTTTAATATGTTCACTAATTCCACGATACTTGTCTTCACATGATAAGGTGACTAACGCTTATCATTTGCTCTTATTTTCCCATATTGTTAATATTGGATCTCAACTCGAGCTTTTTTCTTCCATACTCAGAGAGGGGAGCAACTGACTATGAGTGACCGTGTAAAATTAATGTTGGGCCCAAGGATGGATTTAGGGGCCGGTTGTGCAGGGGGAGCAATCGCCCTTGAACCCCAGAAAATTCACAAATTATTATATAAATTTTACTTGATTTTACATTTTTTTTAATTAAACTATCTAGATTCAACCTCTAAACTCGTGATATTATTTTCTCATTGAGTTTCGCCCCCTAAACAAGGTTTCTAGATTCGTTTCTAGTAAGACCTATAAGATGTTGTACTCATCTCCACTTAATAGTCTAAGCTTATAGGCAATAGTTGTAAATTCTCTTATATCTTAAATTTCAATTTATGCAATATCTGACATGGAATTTATTTCTTAACAGAACGCGACCTGGACCAATCTTTGGCTGAGATAAACTCAGGGCAAAAGGCCTACTTGGAAGCTCCAGCTCAACTATATGCATTGGCATTACACACGTACACGTAGATCAATATATGAATCTCTATGTCTATGTTTATGTTTATACACACGTGATAAAATTTGTGGTGCATCCTGGCTTTCCCTTAGCGCCGCATCACTTCGGCTCTTGGAAGGGCCAATTGACCAGTCCAAATTGGGCGGTTTCCATCCAACCAATAATTGTGTCAAATACGCATGACCAAATTCGGGCTTATCACCGTATTAAGATGGGTTGATTGAGACCATTCGGTAATCTTTAAGCAATATTAAGATTCGAGTCTTGTAAATCCTAAGGGATTTGCCTGAAGGTAAGTAAGAGATAGGTGGAATGTCCTTCGCATTCAAGATTCAAATCCTATTAGAGAGCCAACTTGCACCTCTGGTTTACCATGCCACGTGCATGCGCTTATAGGCAATGCGTACATAGTCCAGGATTAATCAGATAAAATCATATACCTCGCCATATAAAAGAAAAATCCGAGTTTTATAAATGAAGAGAATTTATAATTGGAAGTGATTTAAACTTTAATGGAATAATTTAATTTAAATTTAAATTATTCTAGAATCGTTTAAATTTTTAAATATTAAATACTCTGTAAAATGAAAATGAACTTATTTCCCGAGATTGGGTTCAAAACATCAATACCGTCCGTGCACTCAACCAAGATATTTCTGTTTACATTGGGATCTGTTCATAGTTGACTTGTAATTCCATTTTATTTCCTCTGAACTTACATTTCTTATAATTAAAAGCAAGACAGACTAGACATGTGACTCGTCAAATTTGCCAAGTCCTTGTCAAACAAAATAATAGAAACGTCACTGACAGCTGATCGTGGCTGGAATGGCCCTATTCTTTGAGATATCTTATACTTCCTTCAACGTGGTTGGATGGTGTCGGTTAGACACACTATTGATGATTAAATTCACGTTGAGTAAATATCAAAAAAAATCCTGGTGTATAAGAAAAGTTGGATTCACCACTTACAATAATATTAGATTTTCAAGTGAATATGAGAACTCGTGGATTATTTAATTATATCTCGACGAAAATCTTATTGTTCCGAATAACGTAGCAAAGTTGCTTCATTTGCCAGTGGTAAGATTAGCTTTGCCTGTCTAGGACCCAGTTTGTTATTGGTCCAATCTCTCAAGACTCGAGGGTGCTAAAAAAATCTAACATTGGAAATATTATGAAGAGAAAGATTTGGTATCACCATTTGTCAGTGTAGATAATTCAGTGGATAAGATCCCAACCTTTTATAAGCTCGATGGAAATTTTATTTAACATCATGACATGTTATAATTTGGGCTCATATCTCATCAAGTCCAAGTATGGAAGTTGTAAGCAATAAAATCCGACACAAGAGGAAAAATATCCAGCTGGTAATCAGTAAATTAAGTATGTAAGAAAATTCATACACACAATTATTTTGTGACTATAGCTTTTTTCCGGTAATAATTTTATAACTATACCTTCTGTTTATTGATAGGTTTTCACTCCTTTGATTGAGTTGGCCTCTATCAAGGGGTTGTTGTACTTCAACTTCTTACTGCAATGTATTTATCCACAATCAATAATAGTGTTTACATATACATTAGTGTCATATGCACTCCCCTGATAGTGGTGGCCACAGGCCAGTTTGGGCCCGAAACGGGCCTCGAACCGGGCCTAAGGTTCAAGGATGGTTCTACCGGACTTAGAAACCGGAACTGCCAGTTCCGAACCGGAACATGAACCGGCCCGGAATCGACGGGACCCCAGTCCTCTTTTCAGACTGCCCACTACCCCCGCCTGCCACGGTCATACATTGTATTTTTTAAAAATTAAAAATTACATTTTTTTTGGATGACGGAGTATTCGAGTTATGGGGTCTGACTAGTCTCCAGCCCAAATGGGAACCCAGCAATGCCATCGGGCAATTAGTCCGTGCTCCTGCACGTGTCGGTGGGCCTCCCAAGGTTTTTTGCATGAGGTAGGGATCGAACTCTTGAACTTGGGGAGCACACCCAATTATCCTTTGTTCAGCAAGGAATAGATTTCTTGAAACCTTTTCTCGTCTGTGTTTATTGTAAGATTTTCTGGTGTGATGATTAATTCATGGATAGAAACTGTGAAGGATGATTTAGACTGTAAATTGTCAAAATGACTTAAAAATGAGCTTTTATAGTTTATATTGTTGAATTTTGGACAATTTGTTGCAATAACTTGAATCTAATGCTAAAGGAAGTGTGACCTTATACTGATTGTATCTTGGCCATACTTCTTGCCACCTTTCTTTGTCTGGATGAGCCAACACTATGACTAACTTCAGCCAATTGAGGGGTATGAGGAACCCTGTCCCTTCAAAGTAGGTTTCCCTGTCCCACTCCCCATGGAAATCTCGGCGCAGCTGTACTTCAGAGAATAGACTATAGAGATAGTACAGATAGGTAGGATAGTAATAGATATGCGATTGCTAGATTCCTTATCCCAACCTGCTGAACTATATTGTCAGTCTCACTCCATATGCTTAATATGCATGAATTGTAGTTCGCAAGTATGGAGAGGGCCATTCTAGACTTTTACGTCTATCCTCATCGATAAATTTTTCGCTATTTTTTAGGAGCCTTTGTGATGAGATTGCTCTTATTACATCTTCCTTTCTTTTCTAGTGAGAGTACTCCAGTTTTACTTCCCTGTCATCCCATTCTTTTGTGATGGGTGTGAGTTTCAATGCATAAACTCTTCATATCTTGGTCATGTGTGCACTCAAAAACATGGATGTGCTATGCTATCGTATTGTTAAGGGTGGGCATGGTTTGGTTCCCTCAACCAAATCAAATCTATGCTCGGAAAGTCAAACTTAGAAGCCCACAGTTGCTTGGATCTGGCTGTTCCAAGGAGTTCGCATTTATCTAGTCCAGTTCAAGATTTTCAGCGCATCTAAACTGGAAACTGGTCGTGCTTAAAAACTTAACAAAAATGAATCGTCTCGGTCACTTTGCCCAGTTGCTTACCAACTTGAACAAGCTGATGGCTGCAATGTTCTGTTTCTTGTGCAGGTTCGTATGTCCCTCATGAGACGAATCATTTCGTTTACTTCTATTTGGACCAAAAAGCAGTTTTGCTATTCAAATCAGGCTGACAATGTCCATGGTGTTGTTGCCATTGTCTGGTAAAAAGATACATCAGCTCTAAAAATCCGCACTGCCCCTTTACCCTATCTCCTCTATGTAATTCTGCATGTATAAACCTATTTGCCTTAGGATGCCTTTAAGTCAGAAACCAGAATACAACATCCTTGCACATATCCTGTACATCTGATGATGCCTCTAATCGTATTTGAAGTTTTGGTCTTATATGATCATGTTTTGGTCATTGCACAGGGCAAATTCCTGCTTCAGTGGTTAATGTCGCCGCCCTCCGTTGATTTGATGGGGCATAGTAGGTGTTTGAGTGGACTTAGAATTATGTGTTGAATTTTTAAATGGTTAATTAAAAATGCTTAATAAAATATATTATAGATATTCAAAAATTTTAAATATTTTAGGAAAAAAATAAATTCGAGTATAATATGGAAAATTTTTTAGGTAATTTTATCTCATCATGTAAGTAGGAAATTTTGTTGGCCAGGCTTGATTAATTTTGGAAATCTATGCCTAACTAAGTCAAGACATGAAGACCCTCTCTCTAGCTACAGATAGAAAATCCTCTCCTCATGAGTGATCTCCAGTCAGCTTTGCTTGGCTGCTTCCCTGCAATTTCCAGGTTTCTTCGTTTAGATTTTCAATTTCAAATTCAATTTTTAGAAATCTGAGCTGTGTTTTTTCTTTCTTTAATTGGAATAGCCTAAAAATCTTGTAAAAATCCTTTTCCATTATGCTATTCTTATCATAATAGTTACATTTACTTCCGTTAGTCGTCATTCTCAAACCATAATCTACGATTGTATTGATTGCTCTTGTGCTTGTCTAATAGCTTGTTCTGGCAACGAAAGGATTTGAAAGCTGGGCAAATACTTCATTCTATCTGCTCCCGCCTGCTAGTTTTACTAATCCTGTAGGAACACTTCCTTTTGTCAGCTGCCAGTTCTTGCACCATTTATGCGATCTAACTTGCATATGAGTGTTTGATTGAAACTAGTCGTACGGCAGTGTGAATGTTTTTACAATCAAGCATAACTGCTTTGTATTCATTTACTTTACATGTTCTTCATTTGATAGCTAGGTTGTCATTTGGGTGATCTAGTTGGTGCCAGTAGCTTTAAGGTTTAGAATATACTAATATCCTATTTTGGAAAAAAAAAATCTATGTCTAACTGTCATATGGCAATGGGAAAATAGTATGAGGTAATACATTTGTCCTCAAGCCTCGATAGCCCTAATTAAAAAACTGCTCTAGCTGGAAGAGTCATTGCTGATAGGAAGATCAATTGGGGGACAGTCATGGATGTGCTTAAGTGGTCTTGGAGTGATTTGGGAGAGGTGAGGATTTCAGGATTGAAGGTGAATGTGTTTCTATTTGATTTCAAGGATGAGAAGGGAGCTCTGAGAGCTCTGGAGGAAGGACATTGGTCGATTGATGGTCATTGCTTGAAAATTGTCAAGTGGGATCATAATAAAAGATTCGATGAGCAAAATCTGGATAATATTAGCTTTTGGATCCAAATTCCTGGTTTACAGAGAGATCATATGATGGTTGAGAGTGCATATAAAATAGCTTAGAAAGCTAAAAATGTAGTGGAGGTGGGTAAGAATGTGGGAGCTTTGGGAAGCCGTGGTAGTTATCTTAGAGCTAAAGTGGTGATCAAAGTCGATGAACCTCTATGTAAAGGTACCTGGGTGTCAAAAGGGTGAGAAATATTGGAGAGACTTAAAATATGAGAGGCCGTCTGCATTCTGCTTCAGATGTGGAAAAGATGGATCACCCTATCAAGACCTGCAAAAAAGAGACTGAGAATGAAGATCATGGAAAATATGACTCTTGGTCGAGGGTTAATCAAGTGAAAGCATCCCAATTTGTAATCAATGAAAATAGATCTGGCAACTGGCATAAGCAAGGAGAGAAGAAAAATAAGCAGTCTTATTGCTTATCAGATCAAGAGACAGATCCTAACACAGAAACTGTTCCAAAAGTCAAAATGAGTAGCTCTTCTAATGATAAGGATGAAGATAAAGATGAAAATAAGGAGAATCTCCCTAGTAACAATGAGCAGGTACAAAACAAGGAAAAGGTAGTTGTGGAGGAAGCCCAAGAACAGTCTACTTTTGAGGAGCAAAGGAAATTGTGTGAAGACAATAATGACTATTTTGTGGAACTACCTACTGATGGAGAAAGTGAGGATAACGGTAAAGCTTTGACTCCTTTTAGCTTATTTGAAACTAAAGAATCTAAGCTTAAAAAGAAGGTCTGTGGCAGGGGCACTGAATACAAGGTCTATTAAAAGAAAAGTAACTGTGGAGGAAGAAAAAACAGCTGTAGTTACTTAGGCCAAGACAGTAAAGAAGAGGAAAGGAAAAAGAGAACAAATAAAGTTTCCAAATAAGAGTAAGAAGTATACCAAAAGAATCCAACGGAATGCATTAGTTGAGATCCCTATCAAGTTAAATGCTTCTTTGAGTTTTGGCTTTGGTGGCTTGCCTGGAAAAGCCACTGAGGAGCAATGATTTATCTAAGTTGGAATTGTTAAGGTTTGGGGGCCTCCTTGATAGTTTGTAACCTAAGAGCCCTGATATGGAAATACATGCCTAAGGTTCATTTTTTAATGAAAACAAAAAACAAAAAGAAGAAGTTGGATGTCCTGTGGAGGAGGCTAAAGTTCCACAATGGAATTTGTGAAGCCAATTGGTTTGAGTGGAGGACTGGCCTTATGGTGGATGGGAGATACAGTGGAAGCTTTACAATCTAATCAAAACATGGTTGATACAAAGATTTTTGTGGAGGAAGTCAAAAGAAAATGTAGATTTAATTGGTTTTATGCTGATTGTGATATCTGGAAAAGACATGAGTGTTGGTAGCTGTTGAGAGATCTGGCTAGGAATGTGCATGATTCCTGGTTGTGTGCAGGGGACTTCAATGATATTTTAGATCATTTTGAAAACAAAGGAGGAAGCGGGAAAGAGGAAAGAAGTATAGAGGAGCTTAGAAGGATGTTGTTTGACACAAGACTTTCTTATTGTGGATTTTAGGGATCTCAGCTTACTTGGGTTAATAATAGAGATGATAACCTAATCCTAGAAAGGCTAGACAGAGCAATAGCCTCTAAAGAATGGAAGCTTACTTTCCCTCAAACTCAAATTGTTCATGAAGACTTTACAGGGTCTGATCATAGACCACTGACATCTATACTTGCTAGAATGACAGAAGGGGTTGTAAGCAATTTAGATTTGAAAATAAATGGATTCTTGAGGATAGATGTAAGGTGGTGGTAGCCATAGCTTGGCGGGAGAGGAAGGTTATACAATTGGAAGATTTTCAGCTCAAATTAACACTATGCAATGAAGAATTGAAAAATTGGAGCAAAAAGGTATTTCCCAATAGTCAAAAAGGAATTGAAGAGTTGCAAAAATTGTTGGATACAGTGCATTCTAGGGAGGTATAGATCGTGAACAAAAGCGGGGAAGATATCAAGAATGAAATAAATGAATTATGGAGACAGGAAGAGTTATTTTGGCAGCAAAGATCCAGAGTTAGCTGGCTCCAGTGGAGGGACAAAAATATCTTTCACAAAGCAACACTTGAAAGAAGGGCCAGAAATAAGATTATCATAATCAAGAACAATGAAGGTGCTTGGGTTGATCAGGATGACAAAATTATGGATTGCTTCTTAGTCTTTTATAAGAAGCTCTTTCAAGTAGAGAATGTTTCTAGAATTGAAGAGATCTTGAGAGTCATTAAATGTGTTTTTGATGAGCCAACAAAGAATGAGTTGGATAAAGATATAACAAAGGAGGATATCAAGAGGGCAGTATTTCAGTTAGGGGCTACCAAGGCTCCAGGACTAGATGGATACAATGGACTATTTTACTAACATCACTGGGACATTATAGGCTCTGATTTAACTATTGTAGTCTTAACTTTTTTCAAAACTAGTTGTATGTCCAAATCCTTACATGCGACTGACGTATTTTTTATTCCTAAGGTCTCGGGGCCTGAGGATCCTTCCCTATTTCGTCTTATAAGTTTTTATAACTTTGCTTACAAAGTCATTTCAAAAATCTTAGTCAATAAGTTAAAACTTGTCTTTCCAAGTATCATTTCATGTCAGCAAACTACCTTTATTGCAAGAAAACAGATCCAAGACAACATGACTGTAACTTATCAGGTCTTTCATTTTCTTAAGAGAAGTAAAAAAAGGTCAAAAAGGCTATTGTGCTATGAAACTGGATATGCAGAAGGCTTGTGATTGTTTGGATTGGTTTTATGGAGAAACTACTTTGTAAAATGGGGTTCAGTGAAAAATGGATTAAGTGGATAATGGAATGTGTTTCTACAGCTTCCTATAGAATTATCGTGAATGGAAAAGCTTATGAAACTTTTTTACCTTCTAGAGGTATGAGACAAAGGGATCCATTGTCTCCTTATCTATTTATCTTTGTGGCTGAGGTCCTCTCCAAGTTAATTACCGAGGCTGTACATAGGAAGCGCATTATAGCACTAAAAATGAATAAATCATGTCCTATTCTCTCTCATCTATGTTTTTGCTGATGATTCTCTGGTGATTCTAGAAGTGGATGAATAGTATGCAGTAAATATAATGTTGAACCTTCTCTAGATAAGAGGTGATTTTGGAAAAATCATCTCTTATATTCAGTTCCAATTATAAGAGAGAGATCGAAGAAAGGATGAAGCCTCAAATTTTTGGGTTTTCCAGCAGAATGGGGTAGGAGCAAGAAGGAAACACTTCAAACCTTAAAGGAGAGAATTGAACAAAGATTGAAAGGTTGGAAAACTTATCTCAAGGAGGTAAAGAAGTTCTACTTAAGGTTGTTGTGTCAACTATGCCTTCTTATATGATGACCTGTTTGATGCTTCCTAAAGGATGGTGTTGTGAAATCAACAGCCTAATGGCCAATTTCTGGTGGGGGCAGAAGGAAGAGAAAACGAAAATGAATTGGGTTAGTTGGCAAAGTAAGGAAGCAGGAGGTATGGGTTTCAGGTTTTTATATGACCATAATCTAGCTCTCCTTAGAAGAATTGCTTGGAGACTTCTAAAACATCCTGATGCACTGTGGGTCAAAGAAATTAATGGGCTTTATTTCCCCCATAATGTCTTTTTGGAAGCCAAGAGAGGATCAATACAGTGTTGGTTATGGTGGAGCCTATTAGAAGGTAAGGAAGTGCTAAAAGAAGGAACCATGTGGACTATCCGAGATGGAGGATTTGTAAGGGTATGGGAACATAATTGGATTCCAGGATTAAGTAATTTTAAACTACAAGGTATGCCCTCAGCCAGTAAGGATCCTAATATCATGGTTTGCAACTTAGTTTATAGAACCACAAGACAATGGAATTTAAAAATGCTCCAAGGGAAAATTTTGCCAGCAGAAATCACAATGATTGAAGTTATTCCCTTCTTTTGAAAGGAGATTAGGATTGCTTGATTTGGCCACATGAGAAAAGTGAAGAGGTCGCTGTCGGATCTACATATGCTTTTAACAGAGGTAGATCAAGTTCTACTCCTACTAAAGCTTCAACTTCACATCAAGTGAGTAGTAAAGCTTGGACTTTGCTATGGAACTTCAAGTATCCTAGTAAGATGAAGACTTTTCTATGGAAAGTTATAATGAATACAATTCCTTCAAGGAGCAACTTAGCCAAAAGGGGAGCTTGTGGAGCTGTAAAGTGCCCTATGTATGATTTTGAGAAAAATGTGGAACATCTATTAATGAGTTGTGATTGGGTCAACTATGCATGGTTTGAGGTGCTGGGAATTAGATTGCAAAGACGGACCATCACATCCTTTGAAAAATGGTTGGAGGTGGTAACTAGTGATTCAGGAAACTACGAGAAGAGATGCTATCAGAACTGGCTATTATGTGTTGGCAAATATGGAAGGGAGGAAGCAAGGCCTGGCTAAGTGGTGAAAGGCCAAATGTTGAAGAAACTATTTCCAATTCCAGATTCAGTATACGGGAGTTCATGCGAGCACATATGAGACTCAATACAGTAACCTCACGGCAATCTCAAGCAGATCAGCCCTTCACACAATCTACTAGTTGGACGTTCCCTTGTCCAGAATACACCAAAATCAACTTTGATAGTGCATATGACCCAACAACGAAAACTGCAAGTCTGGGTGTGTAACAAGAAACGATGCAGGGTAGTTTATGGGGTTTTCAGTAGGCCTGGCAATTCATGTTGGCCCGTTGTTTTCGGGCCCGGCTGGCCCAGCACGAACATGATACGAGCCATATTGGCATGGCACAGGGACTCTAATGGCCCAAAATCACTGGGCCTGAGCACGGCATGGGAAGGTATCGGGCCGCATAGCATGGCACGGTGGGCATGGAAGCTTGACTGGGTGTGGGCTTAATTGGTCGGGCTGGACCAGGCCAGTGTGTGGGCCGATGTTCTTTGTTTTAGGCTTTTAGGTGTTGTTGTTTTAAGCTCGGAAGGATTGAGATTTTGGGAGTGAACATAATTAAATTATTTCATTGTGAATTTAGGGATTATTTCTTATTGTTTGAGATCGAGAACATGTTAAACACGCATACATGGTGCTCCAGCATAATATATATATATATAATAGATTATAATATTAGCAGAGCCGGCATGGAAATGCTCAGTTGACTCTTGTTGATTTGGATAGCTAGAAGATATCAATTTGAACCGATACAAGGAAGAGAAACAAACCGCACTTTTCAATCAGAAAGGTAACTTCAGTATACGGTTCATGTGGAGACCAGAGTAAGAAGTATTTTCATCAACCTCAGCCAAAAAAGGCCTAACAACTGTATTGGATGTTTCCATAAAAAAAAAATGAACAGTAGTGCCGTCAAGACCTCATCCTCGTCCCCACTGTTTTCCAGTGAACCGCCTCATAACCATCAACCAAAATCATTCCATTACACCGCTCAAGATGATCAAATTCCAAATTAACCACCTAAATTTCAGTCAATTGACTCTGTACTGTTGCTCACCAGATTACCTTTTTGTTTTTTTTTTTGACATAATGGGCTAATGGGCCGGCACGGCACGCTTGTGTCTGGCCCAGCACGTCCGAAAAAATAAATGGGCCGTGCAGGCACGACACAAAAAGCGAATGGCTTGAAATTACCTGGCCCAGGCACAGTTTTTTCATGCCGGACTCGTGCTAGCCCATCGGGCAGTGCCGAATTCTGCCAGGCCTAGTTTTCAAGAAGAAGACTTATTTGTATGCCTGTGCTTGAAGCGGAAGCTCTGGCATTGCATATGGGTGTTGAGTGGGTTGAACGTGAAGGTTGGTTGAAAGTTGTCTTTGAGATGGACTCCAAAGCCCTGTATGAAGCTCTGCAAGAGATGAACAAAGGCATTCCATGGCAAATCAGAGGGCTTGTCAATGAAATCCAACACAAAAAAGCAAACTGTGAGAGTTTCTACATCAACCTAGTGTACAGACAGGCAAATACTTGTGCAGATGCCGTAGCCAAAGTGGTGAAAGTTGGAAGCTTGGAAGGCATTCGGAAGGAAACCCTAGAAAGAGAGTTAGAAAAACTTCTCGAGAAAGATAGGAAGTGGGCATAGGGGAAACTAGATGTTCCTTGTAACCCAAACATTGATGTTTAAATCTACTAATAATACTTTCTTTTTCGGGCAAAAAAAATCGAGTCAGGACATTTCCTCATAAGATTCGTTAGTTTGGGATATTAAATATGACCTATATCTATTTTTGCTCAAAAGACATGAATCATATTAAATAGATTTTCACGGACAAGGCCTTGTTTGTTTTCTTTACAAATAGTTACGGAATCGGAATTGGAATTATCCATTCTGATTTTATGTGCTTGTTAAGCAAAAATATGATTCCGATTCCTTCAAATAGGAGATTTCATCTCCCTTATAAGCGGGCGTTGAATTCTTCCAATAAACGTAGGGAATCAGACGCAACAATCAACTCCGACGAATCTAAAACAAATTCCTTAAAAGCCTAAATTAAAGTAAAATCTCTCAAACTTTATAATTATAATTTTCATTGGGACATTTGATAGTATAATTTATGGAGAATGTTAAATTTGATATTTGATTTGATGAATTCTTCAATTATCTAAATAAATTTCGTTTTTCAAGAGATTAATAATTTTCTTATATTTATTTAATTTATAGTAATTTCGTCTTGCAAATTTATTCTAACTATTTTTTGTTTTAGTACTGACCAAGCAGTAAAAGGACAATTTAATTCCGATTTTGAGTTTAAGTAAATGAAAATTGAAATATTTCATTATGCTTCCGATTCCATTCTTTTCTGTTTCCGTTTCTGATTCCGGGTGCAAATTGGACTGGTTTATATGTGTGTGTGTGTGTGTGTGTGTATATATATTGTTTTTGCCTCATCCCTAGTTCAGTTTCCCTACCATTTTTCTTGCTACCCTGCATTCCTTGAAGAAAGGTAGGGTGAGATCTTGATATCTTGAATCGTGGTAGTCCCATGCTAGTCACCATGGATCAAGACCACACCCTCCCCCTCTCTCTCTTTTAGATACATTCCTCGATCGAAGATGGCGAAAGTGAGATCATAGGCAATGGTGCCGACGGAACAGTCACCGCCACCCACAATCTCTATTGACAAAAAATTTTTAGTTGAGCAGTTATGCCGCGTGTTAATAGTGACGTAATATATCCGTCCAATAAGAAGTTGACATACGATTCAATAATTATACATATATAATTATTAAATCCTAAAATTTTCTTTAAAAAATCTTAATAAATAGTGGACTCTAATAAAAATGGTGAATTATGATTGGACGATGGGATTGGCAAAAGAAAAATTGGGATAGGATGATGATCTTATATCATCCTATAGGATCTCTCCCCTTCCAAGTCGAAAGTAAAAGATCCTATTGCCAATTTTTAAGAGACTTCCATGGAGCAATTAAGCTATAGAATAATTCAGTAAATCTAAATTGCTGTTAAATGAAGTACCCTCTTGACTTTTAAATTAATCGAGTGAATTTAAGGAAAAATTTATCAAACTATCTTTAGTCAATTATGAAAGCTTAATTTTAATCACTTATGGCATGTTTGGTATTGATGAACCTAATAGACAATGAATTGGCGATGAACCAAATAGATAACTAAAAATAATTGGGACGGAATTAAATTGAATAATATCTTTGTTCGGTAACATGTAACTAAATATAAGTATTGATTATTAATTGTTAAAAGGTAAAAAAATAACTAAATTATAATTTATTTTGTACTAATAAAGGAATGATTAAAATTTTTCTTTATAAATTATTATGTATCTTTTGATTTATTATTATGTACTAATTTGTTATTTAATAATTTAATTTCTAAAAGATATAATTATTTTTTGATGGTCAGAGAAAGTCACAATTATTTTTTAATTGAAATAAAAAATATTAGTTGATAAAAATAATAAAATAGAATATTTATTTTTTCTTATAAAAAAAGGGTACGAGAATGTTATGAGAGAGAAAATGTGCTAAAAGCAAGAAAAAATGACTCTAGCAATGAGAAAATAGAAATAACTCATAAAAAATCATAGAAGGACATCAATGCAATTTAACTTAATTTCTCAATCATTCATCAGTGCTTCATCACCATTAACAGATGGTTCCATAGGGAAAGACGATGCATGATTAATTTGTATTTGTTGAATACATATGTAATCACAGTTTCACATAAAATAATTATCAAACTACGAAATTCGAATTCCATATATAATTGATATGTAAACAGAATCCCTATTACGTGCTACCAAATGTGTCGTTATTAACATCCAGGCTACTAGCCAACTCCTGCTACTGCTCGTTGCAAATCCCCCGGTAATATCACAGTTAAGCTTAACAACAACCTCCACTGGAGTCTTCTTCTACTCCACTCTCTATTTTGATTTGATCAAGCTCTCAGTTTTCTTGCGTATGCCACAACTGAAGCAACATAGTCATTCAAAGCATGCTATACTTCCTTTCTTAGTGTTAATACAGGGGTTTGGAATCTCTTTCATGTAAAGCGGTAGAATACCTTTCCTTCCAGATGTGCCACGACAGGGAGAAAGTAAAGTCTTGTATGTAACAAGTACTTCACATGTTAGTACTGATATTATATCGTGAATTAATCAAATCAGATCGTTTTAGGGTTATGTTTTCCCCTTATAGATTTTATTTAAAAAATCCTAAAATTAACTTGATCGTGTTAGCTCTTGACACCATCAGCACTACCATGTGGTATACCCATTATACACGGTACTCTCTCAATGACAAGAAGGCAATTCCTTCTCTTCTTTAGATCCCCTTTGTCCATTTCCTTAAGACAACGGTTTACAAAAATATCATCGATTTCTCTTCTTTATCTCTATTCTTTTAAGGGAGAGAGTGGGTAACTTTGGTTTCTTTTTATATTTTCGGAACTGTCATTCATCCTAATTTAATTATATAATAGTTCTTTATCATTTTAATTATTTCAAAATAGTGACTCCGCCCAGTGTCTTTTGTTTTGCAAGACCGCTACTGTGTATAGATTTCTCCACTGCTGCAATTATCTGAAGTTATTCGTTGATGAGGTGTCATTTTACAACCTTATTTTAGTTTTCATTATTCGAAAAGTTTTAGTGCGTGGGAATGTGACAATTTGATTAATTTGTTTAATTCACACGTTATATTTTTTCATTTTTTAATTATATTTAACAATATTTAATGTACGTGGTACGACTAGTCTAATTCAAGGGAGCTGGTAAAATATTCAAGAATGCCTTCCATAGAAATTAGGTCTTGATTTTTGGTGGGAAGTCCATAATACACATTATTTTCCACATAGTTGACCAATAAATAACCCTTGATGACGAGTGCCGATTATGCTGCCACTTTCTACATTCGAGCTCTCCTGGTCGCACAAGCTGACTTAATAGAGAGCTCCATCCCCTTTCTTGTCAAACGGCAAGACGAGCTTGTCAAGCTTTCTGACATCGAAAGTGAGTACAGTTGTTATCAACTTGAGTTCTCATGTTGTTACACAAAATCGCAACCCTCGATACTCCTTCCCCTTGTACCCCACTCATGACCCTCGTGTAAATTATAATGCCCCACGACAGAGCAGAGCAGCATATACGCTGGTAGAAAGTGATCACGCGAACGGATAAGAGTTAAAAAGATTGTTGAGAACTTACTGCATGTCGGAGCATGTAACTTAATACGGTGATACCATCCTCAACCCGAATTCAATTGTTAGACCTACTTATCTAGATTCAATTCTCACAAGTGAAACGCGTTATATCATTTTATTTTCTTTTCTAAATTTATATGCATCCTTTATACAATAAAAAGAGAGATTATGATACCGAAGTTTAAACTGTAACGATAGTCAGATGGGATGCCTGAATGAACGGATACGTATATAGATTCAGCTGTCATCTCGCTTAACATTAGAAATAAAAAGCTGCTGCTCGATTTTGCTACAGATGAAATTACTTCCACAGCCTGAGGAACAGAAGAGGAAACCAGAAAATGAAAACGAGGAAGAACTGCAGATCGTTCCTCAACAGGTTTTGCAGTGTTTCTTCTTCTTCTTCATAACATCCGCTTGCTCGTCCAGGGAAATCTGCCTGCACCTGCACTCAACGCTGCAAAACCCCCCGTCCCCTCTTCACACCAAACAGAAATGGAAATGTCTCCCGTTAGTGCTTGTCTACCGACTGGTTAATAATTTACATTTTCACCCAAAAAAAAAAAGTTAATAAATACTGTACATGTTTTATCTTCTTCTTTTTTTAGCTTCCACTAATTATCAATAAGTTCCATAGTGATTTCTCCCATTATAATGTAAGGAAGTATTTTTTTAAAAAATCTGTTCTAAATTACGAGCGAAAACTGCAACAGTAAAAGTAAATTGATTAAGCTACTATACATTAAATCTGTTTTTCTTCCTCTTGTGAAGATAAATTTAATTCTTATAATGGTTGCATAAGAAAAATAAAATTTTCGTATAAGATAACTAAAAGTCAAATAAACTGATTAATTAATTTTAAACTACCTCAGTCTAATAATAGATAGCTCTTACATTCAAGATGGACTGAAAATCTCTAAAAAAAGTCGAAGCTAACTAGGAAAAACATCCTCTTTCCCTTATTTTCCTCGGACTCAATTAGGAAGGAAGAATATTAATGAGCATGAATTTCGCAGCATATAATTGATCATTTGAAGCAGTGCACCATAGACTCTACACATGGAGAAATTCTCGTACGCAACCTTCGAGTAATTCTTAGGTGGTCAGTCCTACCTCGCCGGATGACATAAACGAAATACTAACTAAAATGTGATAAATAAATAAATTAGTGTTAATCATCCCAATAATTAATATAATTAATATTAATTAAAGTAATTTAATTGGTTCGTTCTTTCTCACAATATTATTGTGAGATAGAATTATCCAAAATTTTTTCGATAACTGATATATCACATGACAGTATCAGAGAATATCTATAATAAAAAAATCATATCACATAAGTAATGTTAATACAGTATATCCTTTTAATTAAAATTCACTATCTATCTACTACTTCAATTATGATTAAACAATTATTAGGATCTTTTTATAACTTTCAGAAAATTTTTAAATTTAACAATCGTATCTGTAGAATTATTGTTATATGTCAAGTTCTCATTATATAAATATATCACATCATTATTAACACGTGATAACTACTTCATCAAAAATTTTTCCGTATTTACATAATATCACAAATCTATAAAATTTAATTATTTCTGAGATTAATTTTTTAAAAATTTTTATAAAAATCCTTAACAAGATCAAAACTTATTAATTTATAAGTCTGCACAAATAATATCATATGATATACCCATTAAGGAAAGACTCTCGTATGAAAAATTTTTAAAAGATCATATCTCACCATATGACATGAATAAACACCAATTAAAATACGATAAACTAATAAATTAGTGTCTTTATTATTCTTCGCTATATCATTATAAGGTAGAAATATTTTTTTAAAAAAAATTTTCCTCCACTGTACGTGAAGCGACCATGCCTGCATCATTCTTTTCGACAAGTAAACCACGAATATAGAAGATGAGATGGACCGAGTTAATCTAAATCAATGCTCTCTACTTCCCATGCAATATCTACAGTCGGGCGGACCATCTAAAAGCAGCAGATCGGAAGCACATCACGTACGTTTTAATGAGTGCGTTTGGTCGACAAAGATTACGACAAACAGGAAATCAAGAACAGGGAAGAAGCCTCACTTGTACATGTAAATGTCTCTGCCAGGCATGAGCTTGGCCTTGCAGAAGCAGCAGCAGTCTAGGAAAACCGGGAGTGACCGAGGGTACGACGAAGACAGCTCGGTCTCTCTTCTGGCCGGGAAAGGGCTAGGGTTTGCTGTGGGAGAATAAGGGAGAGACGATGAGGGAATATCGGTTTGGTGAATAACCATGGCCTTGTTGCTGTTGTTATTGCCGACAAGTTGTGGTTGTTGTCGATGGGTATTATCATTGGTAGCAGTATCTAATTTGTTGATAATGAGCTCCAGATGACTGTTCTGCACCTCCAGGACTACACTTAAACCCACCATGGCTCACTTTCATCTTCTCCCAGCTGCTTCCCCCCCGCACCCAGTCCCCCGACTTTCTTTTTAGATGGAACTGTACTAATATAAATGGAAAGAGCAGGAAGAAAGAGAGGGTTGAGCTGTGGAGGGGGAGGTTCCAGAACTGGTTTTGCTTATCGAAAAATATAATTTTATTTTTTATAAAATGTCAATGCTTATCCACGAATTCAAAAGGGACAAGGCGCTTTTAACTGAATTAGTGGAGATAATAAGATATTTTTTTAAAAAAAATTTATAGATTTGAATTTTATAAATGAAAAGAATTTACTCGAAAAAAATTTTACTCATTAGTGATCATTTCTTACTCGAATTAAATTAGTCAGAATCTACTGATCTTTTAAATATAAGTAATTTAGATAAAAAAATGTACACTTTTACTATCATTTTCAATTTTTATCTTAGAAAAAAATTCGATATTGAGTCCTCCGTCGATACCAATGGTAATAAAAATGCTAAGGCTGAGGTTAATAATTATCAACTAATTGATAAAATTACTAAAAAAGGTCTCACTTATTTTTCAATCTATCAAAATCAAAGAATTCAGCCATCCAAGGAAAAAAAAAACCTTTTTGATGGGATAGGAATGAATGAAGAAATACTAAGTTGTCCTATATTGAATTTGAAACTTTTGTTCTTTCCTCAATTTATCCTATTTTATAATACATATAAAATAAAACCGTGGATCGTACCAATTAAATTACTTCTTTTTAATTTGAATAAAAATGAAAATGTTAGCAAAAATAAAAATATTAATAGAAAGAGAAAATGGAATCTTTTTATCAGCTTTTACTTTTATCGTAAACATCATTACCTTATTCTTTTAAATATTTATCATTTTAATCTTATCTTTATTTTCATCTAAAAATAAATTTTAGCAAAAATATTTTTTAAAAGAATAAAGAAAATAAGTAGAAATAAAACGAAATGGAAAAAATATTAGTAAAGCATCACCGGTGAGCTCTAAAATGGAAACTCATGTCAAATTGAGAATAGATCAACGATTATCATATACAGAGAAATGATATCCATTATTAACAGTAATGAGTCCAAATTTTAGAAGAGGTGTTGGGAACGTGATGGTTTTGATACCATCTGTTGGGTCTTGAAATGCCTCAAATAAGATGATAAAACAAAAAATTCAGAAACTTAATATAGGATATATGTGGAAAAAATCTTCAACTCGAGAAACAATCACGAACCAAGCAGGAGAATCCACAAGATCAAATCAAAATATTACAGTCCTTAAAGATATCATCAATCCTAAGTCTCATTACAAATTCAATTAAACAAAGAGTCACAGTATGATCTCTCAAATTCTCACGTCCTCTCGCTACTGAGAAAGTTATGCCCTCCCGGACCCCAAGGCCCCCAGAGTTTCATGGCACCAAGCACATCACCACAACTCGTATAATATTATATTTATAAATACAAGATCATATTCTATTTAAATTCATAGAAAATATTCTTTACATATATTTTCTAAATTAATAGATAACGAGATTTACAATATCCTTTTTCAGAAAAAGAAACAATATATACAAAATCTTGGAAATATCCTAAAAGATTATGTCTAAGATATTATGTGCTTCCGATTACGATCTCGACCGTTGATCGTTGTTCTCACATATCTCATATCATGAATATGATCTCTAACTCATTTTTAGCTCTTTTGATCTTAGAGTTCCGTCTTACGACGAGACACATCCCAACAGGGACAATTTCTTTTGAACCACACTTCCTTAACTAGGGACGGTCTCAGTATACTCTTTACTTCAGATTTAATTTTTCTATTTTTTAAATTTTTATAAAGTGTTTATTATATTAAATATAAAGATTTATAATTAAAATAATAAAATATAAAAAATTAAGGATTAATGGTATTTTTCTTTCCCTCAATTTTTCCCCTCAGAAGATATTTTTAATTAAAAATATTTAGTTTGTCACGTTGAATAAACTGCTAAAGTAGTACGGTACTGTTAGTATTGAAAGGAGATCCGAGGAAACGTATCGGGCTGAAATGGAAGTGTAAGTTTCGGGATATTATGATTGATTTGCTATTTTTCTAATATATTTTTTTTTTTTTTGGTTTCCCACCCGGTGTCCGGTACCCGAAGGCTGGCCAACTAATCCGGATTCGGGGTACTGTCGGGCGGTTTCCCGGGGACCCCTCCCAATAAGGTCTGCTGCGTTCACAGGGGCTCGAACCCGGCACCTCTGCTTAAGCGACACAAGCCCCTTCCACTTGTGCCAACCTTCGTTGGTAATATTTTTTTTGTTATTATGCATCAATTTCATAGATTGATAATGAAATGTCAACCTCTCTTTGAGCGTTCTTATCTGTTTATCTCTCCCCAACTAATTCGTTCCGATCTGCCTTCTCAGCCCATCCCATCTTCACTAATTTAGGTTCGAGTCACGTCAGCTCATCAAGATCGTAAAACTTTTTAAATATAAATTTTCACCATTCGTAAAACTCGAACGAGAAATCTTATTTAAGGAGTGGAGGAAATTCACCATTTCATCCGACTATGTTGGTTGTCTGCCTTATGTGGCTTCTTGGATTGTATAGTAGGATTTTGGTGGTATAATATTGACAAGTCGGTATTTATACCAATTATTCAATAAATCTAACATGTCAGCAATTGAACATGAAAGTTTAAACATCACGTAGTAAGAGTAGTCGGATCGCTACTATAGCTACACTTCTTTTCTTTTTTTTTTTCCTTCACGGCACTCCTCCAAATCAGTGGCTTACTTGTGAATGCTTTCAAGTATAGAAAAAACAAAAGAAAAGGAAATTGTTTTTTTTTTTTTGTGTGTGTGTGTGTTTTTATATGCAATCTTCTTCGTTTATATTTATTTTCATTTTTGCTCGGAGCAATCTTCTTCCTTTAATGTTATAAAGTGACTAACAAATTCAATTAATTAGAGGTCCATAAAAGTTATAAATACTAGCAGTCCATATCTAAAAAAGACAGCAGAGCAACGAAAGTCATACCGAAAATAATGGAACATAAAACTTCTTCATCTTTCCCTTGATTTTTCTTCCGGATATATCTAAAAGCAGTACGAGGAGGTTCAATCACTGATAAAAAATTCAACTTTAAATTTCTTAAACTCGAATTAAAGGGAACATCATTGGACGGGACGTTTACGGTCACGATCTCATTAGCTGAATTTCTTCCGAGAAAAAGGGTGGCGGGGGCGAGCCAGATTAGGAATTTCGTGATGGAGATAAAAGTCCACATTTTATGAGGACACTGACAAAGGCGATAAGCTCCAAAATTGCTCGGGTAAGGAAGGGGACAGGTGTTCGACGACTGTGGCAAGTGGGGGTAACCCCCCACCAGCCTTCCACTCGTTGCAGGCCACCGCGTGATATCATCCCAGCTTTGCTTTTCATCATCCGATGAGGACGGATTCATGATTTTCAGTCGAGATGACGGGACCCAATCGAAAGGCAGGAGGAGCATGAATTTCGAAGGTACGAACCAGACGATTTATAAAAATAAAAAGATAATAAAATAAAGTTAAATTTGTGTAAAATTTCATTGAATTTCTTGAGCTCATCAGTTACCGCTCCTTGCGTGCCCCGAAATCCATTCCTTGCATTTGATGACAAGTGTTGGAGGCGTGGACCTTCTTTATTACAATCGGGCAATACATTGTAGCTTCATGATCCATTCTATACCGTAGCAGCAACAGATAGCCCTGGACGGGGATGGATTTAGGGTTTTTGTTGGGGAATTGTTGTACTGAACTCAAAAAAATCTATAAAATTTTATAAAATTTTATCAATTTTATTTATATCTTAAATAAATTATCTTATTTTTTTCTCTAAAAATCTATCATTTAACTTTCTATTGAATTTCATTCCCAATTAAAATTTCAGTCTGACCTGGGACATAAACTTGAAATCGTTATATATTATATACCGAATATTCGCTCCTTTTTCGAGGCCTCTGTAACTGTTGTCCACCCCTTATGAAACAAGTCTTCTATGTAGTACGCATATTACATGACACACCTCAAGAGTCAATATATATAATAAATTCAGCACAAAAAGTTATAGTTATCTGATATATTATAAATATAAATATTATAATATATGTCAAATATCCATTAGTATATAACATATATAATGTATATAATATACTCACTATACATATCACATTGAGAGAGTCCCAGGAAGAGTGCCAGTAACACACAGCGCCCGCTGTGCAGTATATTTATCCAATAAAAAGCTAATATATATATATATATATATATCTAGTTTTTAACATATCAATATTAATGACAATCACTTAGGCTTCTCCACGTAATAGAGGTACCATGCAAGTATTGCCGTGTGGTACCACCGTATCACCAAAACTAACATATATTGATTTTCTAGTAGACAAATATACAACGTAGACAGCCTCGAGTGATACCACAGGTGCACTTGACATTTCTCCTCGACCGTGAGCGTGTCCAAGCTGTTGACAGGATTGCACAGCTCGGCCGCTCCTATCATTTTTTGAATTATTATTATTTCTAATTTTCCCTTTTTGTCATTTTTCACCTAATTCTTTTTCTTTTCTATTTTTTTTTTCTGACCGTTGAGATTGGGGAAAGATGATGACTGAAAACCATGAGTTTTCATAAAAATGCGGCTACGGTCATTTATAGAAACCCAAGGTCTTCTCGATGGAGTGGGAACCTCATCCATCCACGACTTTGGGTTCTTCGGTCGTGACCGTAAATATTAAATCTTGAATTTATAAACGAATCAGATATTATCTCTTAATAATTTAGATTTTTTTAGTAAAAGTAAACTCGAACTCTTTTAACACAAGAAATTTTCAGGTGATCCTACCTCGTTGCATGACCGGAGAAAATACCAATCAAAATATGACAAACGAGTAAATTAGCGTTAATTACTCGAGCAGTAATCGTAATTAATAATAATTAATTAAAGTAATTTAATTGGTTCTTTTTCACCATATTATTATAAGATATGACCATTTAAATTTTTTTTCTTTTACTGCTAATATAATATATGAACACGTTGACCTCATCAGCCTGACATAATCTTGAGCCCAGATTGACAGGTCTTTCGCAGCAGTCTCATTCTGGCCTAATTGATGATACTGTGACATAAAAGTCTGATAGTATTAATATTACCGATCCTCAGCTGCAAGAAGCTCTTTGTTAAAGTGGTCATACCACATGTATAGATATAAGTGTTAAATCCTAAAATTTCTTTAAAAATGTAAAAAATCCTAACTAATTGTGAATCTTAATTAGAAAAATATATAAATAATAAATTATAATTAAATAAATATATCATATAAATATTATCTATGTGATGTAACTGCTCTTTTAAATTTGGATAATAGTGGTCACTGATTAGGCCCCCGCCGCTTTCCCTTCCTGCACCCTTCTCCCCCATAAAATTTTTTTAAAAAAGTAATTTTTACTTAAAAATTGGTATTCCGGATGTGGAAATTTGAAAGCTTCAGCTGGAAATTAGGAGCCGTAGAACCTAAGACTAGACGTCATAGAAGAAGGCCGAGGATAATTTCAGTAAAAATAAATGTTTACGATAAAAGATAGAAAGGCATTGAAGGTTGACGGCTACGGTTGTCATTATCCCATCGTACTTTAAAGTAATGTTTTCTAATTTTCTTTTACAAATTATTAGATGATTAATAAAATTGCGATTAAATTGATTAATTTTATATAATTAATTTTTTAAGTAAATAAATATATTTAACTTTTAAATTAGATAGTTATAAAAGTGGATTGTATAAATGAAATTAAAATTCATAATTTATATGTAAATATTACAAATAAGAGAGTGATAAATAAAATATAAGAATTAAAAAAAGCTACCATTAAGGGAAATGAATGTGACCAAGGCGGAGATTGAGAATTTTAAATGGGAGAAAAAAAGTGAGAGCGATGGCCATGTATGCAAAATTTACAATTATATCCCATTTTCATTACGATTCAAGGGTTAAAAAGATTTCAATTTTGATGCACTGAAGGTAAAAATAAAAAGGAAAAAATGATAACCAAAAAAAAAAAGGAGACGTTCTCTTAAAGTAAGAATAGATGAATTCGAGCGTCGAGGAGAATGGGAGGGAGAAGGAAGAAAATGGAAGAATACATGAAATCTTATAATTGAAATTCGAATTTTCAACATATTGATTATCAAATTTGCCTGGCCGTAAACGTTTTCGGAACTAATCGCGCGGATGAGATGCCTGATGTTAACCGGCAAAGATCCAAACATTGATGGTTTAAAAGGGATTAACGGTTGAAACTTTTTGGCAAGGGATGGACTTCTTTTCCCTTGCATTGACTTGGCGCATGCAACGCAAAGAAACTAACAAGATAAAAGTCCTTTGTTTTTTCATCATCCCTTGGATAAGCTAGAAATGACCTTTGTCGATTACTTTATTTTAAATTAGATGAATTCTACATTTTTCTTTTATGTGCATTAAGACCCACAATCTCAGTATTCATTTATGTTAATTTAACCGTTACAGCTTGTTTGAATTCAAAAATTTAAAGCGGAGGAGAGGCCGGAGAGGTAAAATTTGAAAGGTTAATTTATTTTTTTCATATTACTTATTTAAATATTATTATTATAAAAAGAATTTTGAGGGATAGAAAAAATATCGACCACTGCCATTCTGTTTTTGTTTCTCTCTTTTCTACCAATGAGAATTCATTATTGATTAAAGGGCAAAAGAACCGTTTTTATTGATTCGTCAAAATTTGAGAAAATCCATTTTTTAGCCTTAAGACCATCAGATCGGATTACTAGACAGGGACGGACCTATACAAATTGTGCAACATAATCAAACCAGTTAGAAATATTAGATCATGCACGAAAAACGTAAAAGAAAATATGTACCAGGAAAAATGTCTTAAATTAAAACTGCCTTTAAGAGTGAAACTAAATGAATATATTTTCGACAATAAAAACAAGATCAAAACATGAATGTCTATGTATCAATCCAAGTCAATGGTTTTAAATCCATTCCTTCATCCAGCTCGAATCTAAGCAAAGGTTAGAACTCGGAAACATCTCTTTCTAAGGAGGCGAGAAGCGACACACCAGAGAACAATAAACTTATCAAAAGAAGGGTATTGTGCATCATCTACATACCAAAACCTCGAGCTGGTTTGTCAAAGCTGATGCATCCATATGATGGAGACAAAGTTCGCCAAGTGACTCAAGCTGTTTTCGAGAGAGCCCCGGCTGCAAACAATAGATTCCTACGAGAAAACTGCTCCACACTCAAAAAGGAAAACTAATCAGAACAGACCCAGAAAAGAATATGAAAACGAAAATATCCACACACATCGGTCATCACCTGCAATGTGTATACAGGGGTCGCCTTTGTTGGGAGAGTTCTAAGTGATCTCAGCCTGCTCGTACTCCCATTCCTGCCGATTCACGTGCCAACCATACATAAGCAAAATTTTTGCACATGGTTAACTGGGATTTTTGACTATATCATTTTCAACAAGGAAACATGATGTATCTATATTTTAAGGAATGCACGAAGAAGAAACAAATTCCATTAGCTACCTTGCTCCACATGAGAAGTTCAAATAAATATGAAAGAAACATTTTTTAGAACTTAAATAATTATGTGGAATATTAATGGATGTTAACTTACTTCTCTTCGCTTCGGGGCAGTTTGGTGCTCCTAGTAACATCCCAGAGTTTGACGCTGCAATCAGCGGAACCAGATGCGAGAAGCGACCCCTCACAGCTGACAGATTCAAATGGAATGTTCAAGAAACATGAAAAACTAGATACTAGACCATTACATTGTGGAAACTGCTCTAAATCTCCAGCTTTCCGCTTGTTCTCATCTTATAGAAACAAAAGCAACATATATATATATATATATATATATCACCTTGGACAACTCAAAATGTGAAGTTGGAAACAAATTTTCCCTTTCATTCTCCTTGTTAAAAGGGAAAAGAATGGGGGAAAAACTGAAAACCTTTTGTCCAAAAATCACAAGGAAAATTTTCGGGTGAAATTTGAAGTACCTAAAAGCGAGTGTCCAGACGCAAGAGGTATGCCCAATCAAAGGGGTGAGACATCGGCCGGTTGCAAGGTCCCACATCATGATTGTGCCATCCTCATCGCCTGAAGCCATGTAACGGCCTTCTGGTGAAATTGCAAGGGACAAGATCATACTCCTGTGACCAATAAATATTCGAACACATTCTCCACTTGATACATCCCAAAGACGGACGGTCTTATCTGAAGATCCAGTAGCAATATAATTGCAGTTGGGATGCCACTGCACACACTGTAAAAGAATTTGTTAGCTTATTAGAAAAGAAAACTTATTCTCGAAGTCATTTTAGCAAATCAGAAAATAAAACCCTGTCCAAATTATAGATGTTACATATTGTGAAGAAGGATGATCACACCCGACCCATAATGTCCAGTTCAATTAGGAAAAATCTATGCATCTGGCTCAGTTTTGCACTTGGAAGAACTCATTCAAAGCCGAGATGTTACAGATTTTGAAGTATTCTGATCAGAACCAAACCAGAATTTCCAGTTCAAAAGGAATCAACCATGCATCATATTTGAATTCAGGTAGCCTCTTATTATTTAACTAAGCAAGACCCACCGAACTCCCACTGGGCCCTGAACATGCAAGCCTATTCCATCGTAACAATGTCTTGTTTAATCCAACATCTTTGCATAAAAAATACTCACGTCAACATCAGACAAGTGCCCTGCCATGATTCTCAAGGGTTGAATTCTGTCCATTGACCATACTCTGGCTGTTCTATCATGTGAGGAGCTTGCAAAATAGTGGCCAACAGGACTAAACTGCAATGTTAAGTCAGACAGAGTTAATGTTTGAATAAGACTATTCCTATCTACATATCCATGGCATCTATATTATCAATTTCAGTTGAGGTATAAGCAGCATGAAGATTTCTTAATATCTTTACCTTCACATCCCACACAGGATAGTTGTGACCCTTGTAGCACACAAGATTAGCGTTCAGTTTCATGCTCCATAACCGTACTGCCAGAATCGAGTGGCAAATCATACAATGCAGTAACTGAATGAGATGACAAGATTTGATTATATAAAGAAAGAACGTACTTGTCGAGTCAGCCGAAGAAGAAAGAATAAAATCTCCCAGAGGACTAAAAGTGGTTGAATGAACAGGTCCGGAGTGCCCTTGGAGTAAAGTGTATGATCTTTTACGACTGTTGGTTCCCATGGCATGCTCACTGTTAGAGGTATCATTTTCACCCTGCAGGCCAGCTGAGATAGAATGACTGCTTTCAGACATACATTTATTTCATTAGCAATTATGGGGTTCAAACACGTGCCAGCAATCTTTAGCAACAATTACACAACCATTTCAAAGGTCAAGTAAGACAAGAAAATGATAGGAGCATTCAGCAGTAAATATAACATAAGTCCACTGCTATTATACAAAAAATAGATTGAAACTGAAAGTCCTGAACTTACAAGCACCAGCCTGGAGCCCAACTTTAGCCATGTCCCACACCTGCCGAACCACAAAAATTCCAAGTAAATAAAGTATCATGAGGAAGATTTGTTTGACTATTAAGACCATGGCTAACCTTTACAGATGAATCTGAAAATCCACCAGCAACCAGAGACCCATCTTGGGATATAGATGAACAGTTTAAACTGGGAAAATTAAGCAAAAGCAAGCAAAAGAAAATTGAGCAAACAATTTAAATATGAAAAATGGGAGCAACAGAGCAATAGAATTACCCGTTATGTGTGTTGATGAACGTATAGAAACTGACAGATGGCAGTGCAGTACTACTCAACTGCACACGGTTTCTCAGGTCTTCAAGGATAGATTGCTCGACTTCTGTTGACCTGAAGCAGTAAACCGAACATCAAGCAACAATCACGTTAAACGAGAGACAATACAAAACGTCTACAAAGATTCCTACAGAGCTTGTCAATCACAACCATTGAATATCAGCCTCCAAAGACAAAAACACATTTTGACTGACATGGTCTTCGAAGGATTTATCCTCCAATGCCAGTTTGCATATGAATTTTTCCAACATCAGCAACTTCAACAGTTCCAACCCCTAACTATCATCTCCCAGGTTATGTTGTTGATCAAACATATAATGCTCTCCATGATAACATATACAAGTTAATGTACAGATCGGCATGACAAGCCAGCAAGTGTATAAAGTGTGAATTCTTTTTTTATATATATCAAAGGGTAGAAAATATGAAATAAAGAACTCTGAAATATACATTACGGGCAAAGCAAGCTCGGGTTTGACTCGTGGTGCCATAGAAACCGCATTAACCTCAGGATGCATAGCCTTCCCTCCCGAGCCAGCAGCCTTGTCCTTCTTTGACTTTTTGACTGATGCACTTTGCTTGCTTCCTTCAACAGACTTCCTCTGAAGTCAAGAAGATAGATATGAAATCTATAAAAACTTGCAAGCAATTAGGCAATATGCCAGAGAGCTGATAAAAATGGAGAAATGCTCATGCACAAATGGTAGAGTACATATATATATAAGATGAAGAGGCCAACAGAAAATTCTCACCTTACTATCATCCATATCGGCCTCTTTGGCCTCTCCATCGGCTCTTTCGGGTTCTAACACGGAATTCCCAGCTTTCTCTAACCGATCCTCCAGGGAATCTTCAAGCAACTATAGAAATTTTCAGGATATGAAACGCATAACCATTATAAATACTAGTCCAGAAAATTAATAAGAGAACTGTTTTCATCCGCAGCACTTGTTGACTTACCCCCCAGTGTATCTCCTTTGCACTACTTTGACTAGTATCCTCGGCTGTAAATAATGTATCAACCCCAACATCATCTGATATTGACCTGGGCTGCCCAGGGGAAACTGTTTTCATTCCATGCAGACCATCAGATCGGAAGATATTAAGTAATAACATCTCAGATCATCAACTAAGAACTTGCATGTGTACGAATTAAATGCAAAGGAAGAAATACCTTTGAAGTTTATATGCTCATTAATAATCCCGAGCATTGTTGTCAATTGGGTCTTGTGTAGGTACTGAAGCAGGAGCTCATACGAATACTGCAAAAACAGTGTAAGGTCCTCTAATCTTTGCATATTATTGTCCAAATGGAAAGGTGAAAATACTTGCATACTAAAATTATAAGCAATTCAGAGAAGATTCATAGGGTCCTTGACACTTATCAAAGCAATTAGTTGAAGTCAATTTACCTGACACATTTTTATATTTGCTTTGGTATGTCTAAGGTGACGAGCAAATTCCATCTCCTGCATGTTTGAGAAAATATTTTAATATTTAAAAAGAACCTATTTGGATTGAAGATAATAGAAATCAGTGGAAAATTGACCTCCAAATGTGATGGAGAAAGAACTCCTTCCAACCTCATGAGGTCTCCAGCATGCATCATCACATGGTCATCACGAAAGCTACTAGAGAAGGCTCGAGCTAAAACCATAACAATATTGAAACCATTAAAATTCTGAGGCAACAAGCTCTGAAACCGAGGGAAAAGCATGTAAGAATAGTGATGAAGAACAAAAGGAGAGATCACCTTCTTGGAGATACCCTTGGGCAATAAGATCCATAAAACAATGAATAAAAACTGGATAAAGCACCCGGAGCAACTCATGCTGCAAGTTTCAAGGATAACATTTACCAGGTGATTTATGAAATAATATTGACACTCACATAAAAGGAAAAGTCTGTCTCGACAACCTTGTATAAATCAAGGGAACTATAAGCCCATGATCTGAGCTTGCTATAACCTTCATGGTAACGAGGAGGACCACTTTCTGATCTGATAGAAGAAAACATTCAATTGGGATATCACATGCAATATAATTATCAGCAATGATATAAGAAGCAACATGTGAAGTCAATGTATCTTCCTCGTCTATACCATGATATAAACCAGGAAATGGGACTTCACCACACCTTTGTTTTCCTAAAACACCCTTAGTATAACAAGTCGAATCAATATTAGCAACTCTGTTAGGGTTGTCATTTCCATTGTGTCTAAGTAACTACCTAATTGTCCCTATTTACTTTCTTCCACTCAGCCACACACACTCTAGTTTCATAAAATAACGTGATACAAACCGAGAACCTATTAAATTTGATCAGTTGACATCAGACTTTACACAAAAGTAAATTTATCTTTTCCATTTATCTTTATGTCCTTTCAAGCTAATGTTATCATTCCTTGCTTAGCGTGGAATATGCCTCTAGTCTTAATCAACTACTCCAGAGGGTACCTTATTCCAGTTGCTCCCACACTTTCAAATATAATGCAAAAAGAAAGAGCATGGCTGACTATCAACCTAAATTCTCTCTCCTGTTTTACCAACCAAGAACCTACAAAATACAAAGCTTAATGTGCAAGAGATCAATTCAGAACTGGCTTTTACCAGTAAATCAACAGGCAATGAAGACAGTGGCACACTAAAATTAGTCATCACATTTTTCCTTCCCCAGAAAAGAAGAGTATTAACATCTGTGACCAAATAGATTGATATTAATCTGGTTTTCCTTTTTTTAAATAAGTATATATTAGTATCTGTGTCCAAATATTTACAATTTCTAGAAAGCCTACACTTTTCTTTCCCAGTTTGTAGTTGCAGGAGTTCCACACTGGAAATATCCTATTAATAGAACAAATGGTGCAACTCCGACCACTGTAACCGCATAAAACCTGTGACCCATCCCAAGAACAAGTATTTTCGGGACAGCTTTCATCCTCCATAATTCATACATTATATCACTCTGACAAATGCCTGAAAAGTAACTCTATTTGATACGAAAAAGCTGGTTCTCCCTCGCAAAACGGAAGTTTCACAGATTTCTACCCCATCAAAATACTCAAAGCAAATTCAGTTCACCAGTCTTCTACATATGTAATATCAACTTAGTGAAGCAAAAATGCAGGCTATTCCAAATGCCACTTAAGCACAATTAAGCTTAAAATCAAGGAAAAAGAGAGGTACTCGTTGAAGGAGAGGACAAGCTTAGCAATATCCGGGTCGTTTAGGGAGTTGGACGTGCTATTGGGCTGGGACTGCTGTTGCAGCTCTTCTTGGAATGCAAGCTCCGCTTGCTTAAAGCCCTTCTTCTTCAAATAGTTCATCACCAGTTTCTCTATATCTTCTTCTTCCATGGCTTTCCCCTCCACTCACAACACTATACCTTCCCTTTGATTATATGTTCAGTCTGAAATGGAAGATAACAAAACCACTGAAACAAGATAACTACCGAACATACCATACCTGAAGTCATAGATTTTAAAATAGCTACAAACTGAGAACCGCCCAAGACATGGGTTCATAGGTTCGTGGGTTCAACCATATGTTTATATAAAGAATAATATTATAAAATTAACAATAAAAAGCTAAAATAGTATATATTATGCAATAATTTTAAATTAAAGCTTTTAGCATAACAATCACAATATCCAAGCTCAACACAAAGTTTAAATCTAAAATAAAATAAGTTCATTATCAAAATTCCAAAAACACAAGAAAAATCCCACATAATCGAACACAAAATGGCAAGTGAAGTCATAATATTCAACGGTTAGCATTCCAAGCACTACAATCCATTCGAAAGACATTCTTGTATCTTGATTTCGTGCACCGGCGCCATGATCAAAATCACCATGCCAATCAGAGCACGTTCCACTAATTATACATCATGAACTCTGGTCTTCTTGCTGCTCTCAAAAGTGAGAAAACCATTTTTGGAGTGAGCAAGTTTCAATCAACTCGATTTTCGGCTCCTCATTATCAATTGTTATGAGCCAATGATGCTCTTATACTGCCCATTCATATCAAGTTGGAATTAAGTGATTTCGAACACAAGGTAATTTTACACCTTATGTGTTGTGGTGTTTTGGGAATTCAAATATTTTCTTTGTAAAAGATCAAAATGTTCAGCCATTCAAACACCCATAGGCAGCTATAAAGCCCTGATATCTAATTCCAAAAATGGCTGGCTTCAGACCTTTACATTACATAAGATTCAATCTCATGAACTCATAAAACCCATCGAGAATCACCTGAACGGGACAAACTCACAATCAGACCCTGATACTGGCTTAGAGACCATATTTTTGAACTTGAAACAAACTCTTTTACAGCCCAATAGCCCATAGTTGTTACAAAAACTGGACAGCGCCAGGTATCAAGGCACGAGTTCACAGGTTTATGGGTCAAGTAGGAGTTTGATGGGTCCAACCGCATATTTATAAAATATTAAAAAAAATATAAAATTAACAATAAAGAGCTAAAACAGTATATATTAGGGTTAATAGGAAGTAATTAGAATCTATGTATCTGTAAAAGGAACTACAAACTAAAAACAATGGAGAAGAGATTTATTCCCCAATGAACATATATTCATATTAAACAAAAGAACTGAGGATGAAGAATCAGGTTTTACATAAACAATTAGGTGCCTGAGTAAATATCTTTATAAGCAAAAATGATTGTAATAAAGAATATAAGAAAATATAAGGAAACACCACAACACTTCGAAGGGCAGAGGAGTTAATGGTGAATCCAATAATGTAAAATCACAGTATGAAGCTTGAAAAGATTCGGATCCTCTTCTAGCTGAACAAGATTCATGACTTTGAGATAAGCAGGTGCATCCTCAGGTGAAAGGCATATTCTGACACGGCGTTTAACCCTAAAAGCAATGCTATACTATTTTTTTTTTCGGCCAAATGCTATACTATTTGAAGATGAAAAAAAACAACCATCTCAAAGTCAAAGGGACTAATATCCACGTGTGAATTCAGCTAGAGTAGAAGTTTCGTGATCATCTATAGCGACGAAATTTATGGTTCTAAAAGCTAAACTGGGGAACATAAGAATTCAAATGGACTATGCATTCCACACGCCCAGTAGAAACATAGTGCTGATGACATAATAGAACATAGTAAGAGGAAGGAGAGCCATAGTCTTCAAAACCAAAGGAGCAGCAAAGAATGAAATGCCTAATGTCATATCAATTCTCCTTCTCCAGCAACAGGTATAATTAACGAAAAAAATAATCGAAAATTGAACTCAAAAATCACAAAATCCCCGATAAGCACTGCTAGATCAAGTATTCCAAATGGATTCAAGGCACAGACAAGTACGAAAAACAGGAGAGTCAAGGAGCACCACTGAACTCATTCACGTACCCGGCAACTGTTGACGATCAAACGTCGAGTGGTGGTGATGGTTTTTCCGACGAAATATGAGCAACACAGTGAGGCAGGTGATTTGAGCGAATCCTTTCCTCTTCAGTCGAAGCCAGGGTTCATTTCTTCGGAGAGGAGATGCATTGCAGATATTATTTCGTTAATTTTAGGACCCTGTTGAACCGCCGGTTTACATGGGTTCACCTCTTTCCAATTGAACCGGGTGTTCTTTATAGATACCGCCTAAACTAAGGGACCGATGGAATAATTGTTGGAACCGGATCGGACATGGAACCGGTCCCACTTGAACCTGTCGAACCAGCCAGCCTGATCCGGTTTAAAAACTTGTCATAGCCTATAACTAGGTTGGTGACCCAGCGCAATGCCTGGAGACTGTTTGAGCGATTAATACTAATTTACTTATTTATCATAATATAATTGATACTTTTTCACGTCCCCGTGGTGGGTAGGATTATTTAAGAATTTTTCTTTAACACACATGTGATTAGCAATTCTTTGAAGTGAAAAATACTTATCTAGACATCAAGGAGAAAGTTTTCAATGAAGCGGTCAAATCACGTACACGATACTAACATGATATATCTTTCTAATCCGAATTCACCATTTATGTATTTGTTCAATTAGAATTCACCAATTATTAGATTTTTTAAATAATTTTTTACCATTTATATACTTTTCAATTATGGTTCACAATTTACAACGATATTTTTAATATTTTTTAGAATTTAATAGTCATAATTATATAATTATTGATTACATATTAACTTCTGAGTGGACAGACATATTACAACAGCATCGACCGCTTCACTGACAACTTTCTCCACACTGAGTTATCGTTCCACAAATAAACTGGTGTCATTATAATGAAAATGAAAATTATAACCGGTAACACGATTGAATTAAACAGGCAATATTTACACTTTCCGTATCGGCTAAATTCAAATCCATGGAGTTAATGAATGTACTAAAAATTGAGTTGCAATGCATAGATAAAATTTGTATGATGCAACTGTCATGAATAATCATGATGCATATAAACTCGAGTAAATTACGTAGAGAAATATGCAGTTTACTCATTTAAAAAAATTAAATGTTTTAAATTTGAAAAATAAAATTATTTTATTTTATTTTCTTTCACAGATTGAGTCAAGTCTTTCAAGTTTAAAAAATAAAATAATGTAATTTTATTTTATTCTCAAATTAAGATGAATATTTTATATTAATGATATGAAAATTATATTATTTTATTTATTGAAGAGTTAGACCAATATATCAAAATATAAAGTTATATGTTTGGACGATATATCCTACTTGGTTGGTTCTATTCTGTACCTATAAATTGATAAAATTAGCATATTTTTATTTAAAATGAATTTAATAATTTTTTACTAAATTAATATTAATATTAGTTGTGAGAAAATATCGGGAGAACATTATATATGTGAAATTAGTGTAATTTTGAAGAAAATTTGTAATAAAAAAATTTATAAAGGATTAGTCAACTAAGCATTTAACTTTAGGTAAAGCAAGTTAGTATAATTTAATAGCAAAAATTAATATGATTTTAATTTTCAAAAATAAAATATCTAACTTAGATTGAGGTTAAAAGGAAATCACATTATTTTATTTTATAAATTCAAAAAATTTATTTAATTTGAGAATAAAATAATATTGTATAATTTTATTTTTAAAATTTAAAATATTTAATTTTTTAGAATAAAAATCACATTTTTTTGGGGAAAAAGACATTTTTGGTCCTAGACATTTCGTGTTTTTGTTATTTTCATTCGAAACCTTTATTTTTTATTATTTGTGTCCTTAACATTTTGATTTTTTTCTACTTTGGTCCTACCATTACTTTTTTTCATTCAAAAAAAGCATATTCCACCCAAAAAAATTTTCATTCAAAAATTATTTTCCAACAAAAATTATTTTTTAAAAAATAAATAAATAAGGGAAAAATAAATTAAAATAAAAACTATCAGTAGAGTTTTACTGATGGTCATATCTCCTTCAAAATTAAGATACAATTCCGATTCAAAATTGACTAATGAGTATTATCATTATAAAATCGTGACTTATTTTGAGAAAAATGAGTTCTAATTTTAGAATGGTCACCTACTAGTAACCAATATTTCCTTAATCATGATGAAATATACTATTATAAAAATGTTGAAAAATGATTTTAGGATGTAATATTCTTTTTTGGGATGAAATATACTTTTTTGGATGGAAAAAGTAACGATAAGATTAAAATTACAAAAACTCAAAAAGTTAAAGGCGTGAATGATAAAAAAAAAAAGTTTAGAACATAAATGATGAAAATGCAAAAGATTAAAAACCAAAACTATCTTTTTCCTTTTTTTTTGTTTATGTAATTTACCCAGGCAGCGGCAGGCATAAAATCCTCGATATCCACTTGAACATAAACATCGATCGAATGCCTGCCTTGTTAACCTGAAGTATCTTCAACATCCTTTTCCTTCGGCTAGACTTGAATAAAAAGCGAGCAAAAAGATGGACGTGACTGACACTTTTGACATTTTCATTCTACGTTGAATTACGCTAGTAGATTATCGAAGAGAGTTCCTGTTGGGAAATGGTTTGGATAAAATAATCAATGAACATTGGGAAAGTAGAGAAGAGAGTTAGACATTCAATTTACATGGTTAGGAACAACAATATGCTGTCTATGCATCTACAAATAAAGGAGAAACGACAATTTTCACTAGAGTGAGAATGACAAAGTACATGAAGAGTTCTCTACCATAGTTTTAAAACCGGAACCGGACCTGCCAGTCCAACCGGTTGAACATAGAACCGGATACTGATCCGGTCCGGTTGCATAGTCAACTCAGTTTGCACATTGACTGGGGTAGAACCGAGTTAAACCATCCGGTTTTCAATGAACCAGGTGGAGCCCATATGATATTAAATTGTTAATACTAGTGTATTTTAGATTATTACATGTACTTTATATATTTATTTTTTTAAATAAATCTGGTTCGATCCATTGAAACCCCAGTTGAACAGGTTGAACATGGAACCGGTCCCTTGACCGGTTCTCAGTCGGATCCGATTTTTAAAACTATGTGCTCTACTCTCTTAAACCCAAAAAATACAGCTCAAGCCTTTCACTTCTGCCAAAGATTTGAAAAAAAAAAGACAAAAAAAATTATGTCGGATAAAATTTTAGTTGAATATGAATTTAACTTCGGATTACAACCAAAAAAACTATCAAGAGATCTCTTATGGTTCCCAATGTATGCTGCGCGCACTTGTATATCACCGGCTAGATAGCAGTGCGTTGAAAATCTCGAAAGCGGGGTGTATGTAAATGTATCCAATAAATTTTGCTGAGAGCTTCAATCTGTCATAAGGGATGATCCACAGTGAACTGAAATTTTTTTTCGATGTGAGCCACTGGTAACTAAAAATTTAATGGATCTTAATTAATTCAGTTCAAACGGAAAAATCCTCTAAGGGGAAAGTTCTCTCAAGCGAATTCGCTTCATTCACAAACTGAATATTGAGAGCTTCATTAAAGAGAAGAGGTGGAACGAAGTTCTTTTGAATATTGAAATCTATTTCAACAATGAGTCTTCTCATAAATGAATTTCTCATCACTGGTACATACTACGTCCCTTGCTTTCCTATAATTTGATGCAAACTGGTTTTTCCTTAGTTTATTATAGCACACTCATTTTACTGTACAAATGCAATCCTCTCCTAGGCATTTGCCTGGATAGCGCTAGAACAACTAGAGAATAAAACGGGATGACAGCGATGCGATCTGGCAGTCGAGAAAGGATCGGCTTCTCCTTCGTGCAGAGTCATGTTCAGGCTTCCTACACGTTCATTAGGCCGGGACTGTACGGTACACCGCTAGAAGTAATCCAGGAGTCATCGCCCTTGTAGAATTTCCGGGGTGTGAAGTCGAGGATGTGCTGAGCTGAGACCTTCTTGACCCCTTTCCAGGCAGCTCTCTTGGACGTGTCCGAGCCGGGCCCCCGGCTCTCGTACTCAGCATAGAAGCATGTGTTAAGGTACAGTGTACCGGCCCAGGGCAGCCATCCTTGAGGCTGGATCAACTTGTCTATCTCCGATTGCATGATGATCGTCCGGGAGTAGCTCTTCCACGGTCGACCGAGGTAGGCTGGGTACTGGTCCATGACCGGTATGTATTCCGGGTCGCCTGTGACAGTGGCATTCATGAGGACTATGGCGGATGCAGAGTGCCGGTCGCCTCTCCCTGATGCTGTGACAATGCACTGCTGGTTTTCCATGGGCTTCCGGATGACCATCTTGCAGTTCTGGAACACTGCCAGTGCATCCCCGAAGATGAAGTCAATCGTGCCGGTGATGGTGCAGTCGCGGTAGAACTGCCGGTGGGCGTGGGTGTAGAGCGTGTCCTGGTACCCGTTCATCTCGCAGTTGTAGAAGATGGACTTGTCAGACTGCACTCGGAGCGCCACCGCTTGGTGCTTTATGGCTCCGGCCGTGTTCTCGAACCCCATGTCCTTCGCCATAAACCCAGGTCCCATCGCGGCTGCAAGGATCATGAGTTCAAAACCGTCAGATGAAATAGCCACCGACGTGTGGCTTGGTTAGTACAAAATTTCAAGTTCGAATCCCGGATCCCTATGCATTTAAAAAAATGTTTGGTAGATATATACTTTTTGAGCTGATACTTAAAAGTGTATGTCAGCTTCCTGAATTACATTAGGCCACGCTGACCGCATTAGTGCCGACTACTAATTACTCAGTTTATCTGATATACTTGCAAAAGTTTGAATATTATGTAGTGGGAATGACTGGATTGCTAACACGTCAACACCGGTGCCATTCTTTTATTTAGAAAGGAAAAAAGTAGCCCCCTTAATGTGGCAATTTACTTACTGAATGTTGCAGTAGCAGATGTCTGGACCCCGTCGATGAAATTTGAACTTCCAGTGACCACAGACTTCTTCGCACCATCCCCGATCATCGTAACGTTGAACATCTTCTTGTCGACCAGCACCTTCTCCTTGTACACTCCTTCCTTCACGTATATAACGAAATTCTTCATGTTCTTCGGAGGGACATCTTTCAGGGCTTCACCGATCGTCTTATACTTCCCGCTCCCATCCTTGGCCACGATTACATCGGGCTGAATGTTCGCCGGCGTGGCTGCGAGCAGCATGCGCCCTCTGTCGTTGACCCAGTCAGGAAATTCACTGTTTCCCGGATCATCTGACATCAAGCGCCGTCCTATCCCAGATATGTTCAACGAGCCAGCGATCGTGGAAATCTCCGAGATCATTGCGAGGGCGTTGCTCGTGAGCTCCCTCGAGGTCTTCAATATCTCCTTCATCTTCTCTCCAGCATCGCCTGTCGTGTAGTTTTGTCGGATGACAAAGTAGTTTTGAGCATGAACTTGATCATAGAACCGAACGATCCAATGTGGTAGCAGAAACATGTAACCAACCTGTCGTGTTCTCGAATGCGTCGATGCAGCTCTCCTGGAACGTGTACGCTCCGCTCAGCCAGACATTGAGGTCGGCGGTGTACTGATTGAGCTTGGTGATGTCGAATGCACCTAACCTCTCGAACGACATCTGGAGATCGTCGATTGAGGAGTGAAGGAGCGCCTCGCAGACATCGACCGCCTTCTGAGCCATCGGATCCTTTGCCAGCTCTCTCACCACCGACGAATTCTTTATCGCTTCCTTGATCCGGTCCGTCGCAACCTGGAACCCTGTCCTGATTAGCTCCTTGGTGTCGGTAGTGTTCCCGCTGCAGCTGACAGGCTGTTGATGCAAGTCTCCTTGTAGTCCGTCGGCTGGCAAATAGCCTGGACCGCCTTCAATGATGCTGATGCCTGAATATGATTAACGGAACAAACTATGTGAATCGATGCTTACCCGGAGTGAATAACCTTTGGTTCGATGAAAAGAGATTTGGACACTATCTGAATCAAAAAAGGCAACTGTATCTTCACCTGGCCGCTGCTACTGCCACCATGGTCTGATTTGTCATCTCCACTGCTGCTCGAGTGGACCGCCACACCGATTATGCAGGCCACCAGGAATATCCCGGCAATCCCGGCGACTGCATACTTCATCTTTCCTCGGCCCTGCTGGCCAGACACACGATCGTACCCATTCGACATGTTTCGGGCACAGTGATCACCTGAATCCTTGAATCTTTCTTTGGAATCCCTTGGGAGCTGATGGAGTCTGTTAGGTCGGTGTATGAAAGCTGGGGCAGCTTATGTACCACAAGGGATGGAAGGCAAAATTGGAAAACATCTGAGGACGGTTAATTCTGTTGGGAGATTGTGGGGTGGGACATAGACAAGGTTCGATCATTGGTCAGAGTTTTTCACTAAATTGGACTGTCAAGCTTAATCTTTGGTCAGAATTTCTTGCTTAATTTAGCGTTCATCTGCTGATCTCTGGATTGTCACTGGTAGCGTCCAATTTCATAATCCAGAATTAACGGGTGAATTTGAGATTAAGCACCCACTAACTAAAAATCGATTGGCCCGAAAAATTAAGAGCACTTTTTTTTTTTAACTAATGGTTATCTTCACGTGTGCAAATTGTTGGATTTTTACTTCTACTTTTGAATGTTTTCAGGTATTTTTTTGGATCTATTTGGTTCAAGTTTCCAAATCCAAACAAGAACAGGAAACACGATTTACATAGGAAATCAGTATATTGGGTATCTTCAGTTTAATGGTCTGGTTCGCGAGAAAATCTTGTTTGTAAAGGGTATAACATGTATATTGTTGTAATGTAATAAGACAATTCAATTCGGTTATTTTTCTGTATTTTTAGGTTTGTATTAAAAAAACTTAAAATGACTGAAATCTTATTAGTTGGTGATATTATATCGGTACTATCACGTGATGTACCGGCTACATATAGTACTCTCTCTTGGTTCATAAGTCGGCCCACTCCCCAGGTGGATCCATTCCTGTAGTACATCTTAATTAACCGAGAATAGTACAATTATTGATCAGATATGATGGGATTATACCCGAACAACTGCAATCAACCCATGCTTTTAGGAATTTCGAGGGGCTGAAGGTTTAGCAATATGTCTTTAGTACCATATCTAGTAAGGTGGCTCAGCATGAACTTGCATCAAGACATCGAGGTCCGAACATCTGGGAAAGAAGCGCTACTGTTCGAGTTTTGAACATCAAAGGCTGTCCTTGTTAAGCAGCAGATTTGATCGCGAACAAATTCCATAGTTTGCAGACACCAGAAGAATCAAATGCAAGCCAGTCCATCTCCAGAGTTTCCCACTTCCACAACCTATCCATCATCATCATGGTTCGCAGTTTTATGGCGATTGATTTACCAGTCTCGTTACTATGTTATCGTTTTTTAACATTTTTCTATTTACTGCAGAAAATTACATATTCAGTTCGTCGACTTTCCTTTACAAACTTGACTTGAGGCCTCCGCTGCTACTGGGAAATATCAGTAAATTTCTTTGAATTTTCTTTTTACTGCAGAAGCTTTGATCATTTGGAAGAGTTAAAGTAACGAAGAGTGCTCATTTGATCGCCGTCCCGGTTTCAAGCTTGATGAAGCTTCCCTGTCCTCGGTTGTCCTAAGTTTCACTGGACGCGCTCGACTGCTGGAGGAATCGATTTTGCCTGAAACAGAGTCCACCAAAAAGGATATGTTAGACATATATAAGCCAACTTTTAAGAGCCATTTAATTAATGTAACACAGGCAGGCCGGCCTGAGGTCGAATATCAAAAGAGATAAGGATTTCGATCTTGTCAAGCTAAGAGATGAATTGAACACGAATTCCAATAGGACTGACCAAATCCCGAAACTTGAGAATGTAAAGCATCTCCAAGTACCGCCGCATCTCTCTCCTGTCAGGCCTAGAGACATGCTTCCAGAACCCGTAAACTCCCGCCAGTGCCAGCAGCCTCTTCGAATATAATTTCCACGTGTACCTGCACATATTAGATTGCATATGACTTGTGCATCAGTTGTTTTGTCATCGATCAAAACATCCTCGGACTGAGCTAAGAGTGACCATTAACTTGCACAGTGGTGTTCTGTACCTTTCAGAGATTCGTCTCAATCCTGCATCAGAGATCTTGTGCCAGTAGCTAGGATCCCTTTCGCATTGCTCAAAGAAGTCGATCAGAGTTGAAGCAACCTCACTGGGGCTGTGTGGGTCTATGTGGAAGCCCGAGACTCCATTCTCGATTATCTCCCCAGGGCCCCCATGATGAGTGGCAAATGTAGGAAGGCCGCAGGTCATCGCTTCCACGACTGTTAGGCCAAACGATTCATATAGAGCAGGCTGCAATGCGAGATTTGTTCATCAAGCACTGCTAGGATCATGAACACATGAACTCGGTTGCTAGAATTCTTAGAAAAGTGAGACCAAATTCTGCGGAAAACTTGTTTTTCAAAAAAACCCATCCTCATCTAAATGTGGTCTGTCAGGGCTTCAGAATGTGAACCTGCACAAAAGCACCCCTGCCATCTGCGATGCACCGGTATAGCTCGCCAATGCGAACCCGGTTCGTTTGGGCAGTGATCCAGCGGAACTGTCCTTCGAGGTTGTATTCTTTCATCAAATAATGCATCTTTTCGATCTCTGCTGCTTCCTCCACGTCAGTTGATCTCTTGGCATCTATTTGACCGCCTACAATGACGAGATTCACAAGCTCTCTTAGCCTGGGGCTTGCTGCATAGCACTCAACGAGACCAGTCAAGTTCTTGACCTTGTCGAATCTTGCCATTGAGAAGATAATGGGCTTGGACCGATCTAATAACATTCCCCTGTAATCAAGCAGACGAGGAATCATATGCCTACTAAGGATTCCATGAAAAATATACTGTTTGTTGTCCTGTTTTATCTTCATTGTTTTCACAGGATTCATGGATGGAAACTGAAAACACACGCCCTCATTTTCCAGAAATAAATAGATGGCGATTGTCGAATATCTGAAGGATCTTATGGATCTGGCAATAGGGGATTACACATACGCATCGTACTTACACATGCTCATTGTTCTGCTCGGCACTGTACAGGAGCTTGTTGACTGAACTGTGTAAGTTAGTTGGTCTGCTCTCTTCTTCCGAGTAGGGGAAATATATTTCCGTATCTGCACCTGGAGGGACTACGTTAAACTTTGGATCGTGCACGTCAATCCCATGGATAACCCGATACAGGCCCGGAAGAGTGAATGCAGAGAGGCTCTCGTACTGCCCGACATGCCTTGAACTAGGAGGGAACAAACAGTAATAAAGAAACCGAAAAACCAACCCAGGCATTGATCCCGAATTCAGAAAGTTGTGAATTTCCAATTCAGTTTGTGTCAAGAGCGTGATTACCTTCCTGCAATTTCCTGGTATGTGCTGGTGATGATGAAGTCTGCTGCGTTCATTGCGATCAGATCTGCTGTGAATTGACTAGAAAAATGATACTTTGCCTCGTACTTTCTCCAGTAGACATCAGAATCGGCATACTTTGTCTTCTCCAGCACATGCCCGATATTGCACTTCGATAAACCAAATCAAGTTTTAGTTTGGGGACCGACTAATCGTGTCGAAAACATGACAAAAAGAAATTATGGCTTAGATGGATGAAGTAAACTGACCTGGGTGATTCCAAGCTTATAAGATAACAATGAAGCTACGAGATTTCCGTCCCTGTTGTTTCCGATTACCAGATCAGGAATGCCCTGCAATTCTGCGGCAATTTCATTCGATGCATCCTGGTCATAGAAAGAAAGCACACATCACAAGATGACCCGACTACGGACTCAACCGAAGGAAGAAGTCTTATATGTAACAAATATATCACTTGGCACATGTCACTAGTCGATTGGCTCATGACATAAATTACATAATATATCTGTTACATGAAAGAATCTCTCTGCCAACTGAATCAGAACAGAGGTTTCATTACGCTGGCAAAGGTCTCCAGGAACGGCCACACGTCAAATCTCGAGATCCATTTGTGCAGGATTCCCTTTTCATCCCTAAACGGGACTCGTAAAATATAAGAGTGCTCAGTTCCCTGAATCCGTTCGAGTCTCCGGTTGCAGGTTGTCCTCCTTGCATCAGGAATCAGCCGGGTCACCTAAGTACGCGATACTATTAGAAGCGGGACATCGATATAAATTCGAGTTCTACCTGGTAAAAGGAAATATAAGACGTAGACTTACAACGAGAATCCGCGGGTCCACATCCAATCCATTTTTCCGTATTCTATGGACCATCTCCTTCTCCAAGGCACGCACTTGGTCAAGTATGTAAACAACCTGAGAATCTAAAATTTCAGCATCTGAGATGTCTCAGTGCCTCTTAAGACAGTCAAGAAAACGATTACCTGCTCGCCTGTATCGGGCAATCCCAATACATTCGCTTGTCCGAGATAACCATGTGGCAATACAATTACGATGTTGAAGACCATCGGAATCCTCCCCAGGAATCTCTCCAAGGTGGATGGATCCGGAGCCTGAAGAATTTCCAGGAGAAGATGCATCAATTTGAGGACCCGTCCTGCTGTGGCTCCCCAGCCTCTCTCAAATCCCAATTCTTGCAGCCTAAGCAAATGAATTCTTGCATTTGAGATCATTTTACCAGCCGATGGAAAGTTCGAATTGCCGAACAAGGAGAAACCGCTCACTTGGACTCAAATTCCAAGTATGGAGTTATTGGCGGGATCTCAGACAGGAACTCCGCCGCCTCCACCAAAGCTGATCGGAGTTTCGGTATGCTGTGAATCCTATCGTTCAGCATCATATCCTGCAACAGCCATGTACTCTGAGAGATCGACCCCTTCCATATTTCCCTCAATTCATTCTAGAGATCGAAACAGTGTCTATTAAGGATGATTAGTAGTAGGCTTACATGGTCATCGTGCCTATGTGTCCGAAGAAAACCGAGCAGGGGCTCGAGGTTCCCTCTTTTGAGGATCACAGTTGAAGACAGGTGCCGGTTGAGGAACCGAACCCCGTTACCAATTGAGCAGGGTCTTGATGCTCGAGGGAATTTTGCACTGAATGGCCGAAAATCGATCTCCAGGACATACTTGCCCTTGGACCTGTCACAGATTGGGAAGTTTAGGTCCTGGCTTTCTGTTGGTAACAGAGCAATGCTTCAACATTGGACAGGACTGCCAAGAGACTAAATCCATTTCCATCCAAAAATCTAGAATGTTAAGTGGCGGTACTCGATTTTGCTGTCAACTCGGGATTATTCTTTAATCTAGTTGATGTGGGATTCAACTGATCGATCACTGACCTCTCTGGTTCCACAAACAAACAACAAATGGATTTCATACCCTCCATTTACGAGCTCTTCTTTGAACTGAAGATATTCAGCGACACTTAGATGATTGAAGCTGAGTTCGTGGGCGTTGATTCGCACGTACTCCCAAATGCCCGGTTCTGGCCTTACTGCAAATGAAACGACAGGAGGCACGACCACGGCTTCCTAGACAAGTAGTCCAACGGCGTGGAACTTAGAATAGAATAGAAAGTAAATTACAAGAAGAGGAAAGACAAGGTGTTCGGAAACCGTAGTGTTTCACCTTTGCTGATTGTAGGAACTTAAACAAGGTGCTGCTGCTGAGGTTATCCACCCGATGATCTTGTCCAAGAATGTCCACGAGCTCGTCGGACAGATCATGGGACTGAAGTATGCCCTTACCCCGAGCAGTAAACCTACCAAAGGAGAAAGCCGAGACTTAAATGACGATACTATACTCTCCGGTGTCCATTTTCTTGAATTACTATTTGGCCACCGGGATCATTTTCAAAATGGGCCTAAGGATGCAACTCTACTTAAAGATGGATGTTCCGTCGACTCCGAGACGACAAAGGTGCGTCTCACCCTGATGATGTATACTGGGCAAGTTCGGGAAGAACAGGGATCAGGAGAAGGAAGGAGAGACCTTGAAAGGAGAGAGGCCAATTCACTCTTGTCAGCAGAGAAAGAAGACTCCATTGCCTCCCTGGAGCTATACGACCCTCGACATCCGCTCCGCATCGTTGTCATGGCTCGAACAAGTCAGACGAGGACTTGATCATGGGAACCGTAGTGGAGATACACACATATATATACACAATTATATACATACAAGTGGGTGTGTGTGTCTGTGGAGTGATAGGAACATCGATACCTAGTGGCGGCATGCGGACAACAACCGATTGATCAATAGGTGACAAACGGATTATGATAGAGTTATGACGTGTGGCCTAGATGCCACTTTAAATCTGCACTTTACAATATATATCTCTACCTATCTGCCTAAAATTAATCTTCTTTTATGCTCTAGCAAGTTTTCACGTCCCCGGGAATCGTTGGATGGAGAAAAGTCTTTTATGGAGAAGTTGCCACGTGGTACCTCCAGAAAATTGTCGTGTGTCATGACATTTTTAACACATCAAAAGTAACAGCAACCAGTTACGCATCGCCATGTGGTGGGAGTGCCACGCAGTCGTAGTCACGTGGCACCACTCACTCCTACATTAAAATGGCAAATGTTAAATTTACGTTGGATAGAAATACAATGTAAGCATCGTGAAGTAGAACCACCGCTGAAAGCTTTGTCCAATGGAAGACATCTTGCGTGCCACAGTTGCCACCACGTGCAAGCTTGCACGTGCACGAGATTATCTAATCTTTATAAGTTTAACATATTTTAACTATTTTAAGTTCAGTCGGTCAGCCGACTAATTAAGGACCTTTTACATACATAACTATAAAATTTTTCACCTGACTCACAAGAAATTGGACCCAATATCCATCCTAAATGTTCAAGCAGATAGGATGGTGGTACCCACTTTTTTATAAACTGTATTTCTTTTCATTATTTATCCGAAGTGAGATTCATTTCTCAACACTCGCCCTCAACACATGCCTTTAAATACCTGTCCTCAACAATTGACTTAAAAAATATTATTTTTCTTTCATACTCGAGCGGGGTAATTGACCACGAGCCACACATTTTTTTTTATCTCGGGATTAACAGGCCACGGGTTCCATACTCGAGTATGGTGTGGTTTGAGCCCATGGCTAACTTTGATACCATGTAAAATTTCTATCCAATGCATAAGAGGTTGGATGCATATCCATCTCAAAAACAGCACCCTGTCTCTTATAAAGGATGCTTCTTTTCATTATTTATCCGATGTAGAATTCATTTCTCAACACTACTCTTATGTGACAACGTGTTCACACTTAATATGTACCTTTAAACAGTAACGACTCTGATCTGGGACCTTAAAAGAGGCAACAAATCATCTCAATCACATGATTTACAATCAAAAGTCGTAATACCAATTACAGCTCTTTTAAATTGATGAAATTGTAAGTGAAACGGTAATGGTAACTACCTTTACCACAGAAAATATCTTAGATGGTCCTACTTTGCAATAAGGTGAAGAGGAAGAATCAATCAAATTACTTTAAATAATATTATGTATAGTAGTTATTCGGGTAATTAACACTAATTTATTCGATTCCCATATTTTAATTAGTGATTATTCACGTTACATAATGAGATACGATCATCTAAAAATTTCTAGTGAGGGCACCATAGAGTCTTCCCCGTATTTAAATGCGGGTTCAAGCGGGAGGAATATTTCTCCACGCGGCTTAATGTTCGATGATGCTGTGGGCTGATGTGCGGTGGCTTTTTTGGGAAGACGGTCGGCTCGACACTGTCTGAGTGCAATACATAGAAGGAGATGTAATTAAACAATACCGTTACTTGATAACATAGCATGAGATATAAGAATCGGTTCAGAATAAAAGGAATATTGTTAAAGAAAAATAACTAAAATATCTTTCATTAATACATAAATGATCAAGAATTTTATTATGTTAATTTATTTTTGATATCCTAATTTCGAAGAAACCTTTCTCTACTACTGTATTAATTGAAACAAAAAACTTTGTTAGTTGATAAAAATAATAAGAAAAAAGGTTGATTTTAATTATTAATTTTTTGAACTATATTTATATTAGAACTAAACATTCTCTATATTGATTGTGCTCGAATCTTTTAAATATTATTCAGTTTTAATCATTTACATTATATTTAATATTTAAAGAAGGTTTTTTTACTTTTAATATTAAAAAAATTATTTTAATTAAAATTAAAAATGAAAACTTCAACAGAAAATATGGTCAAATCCGGTTATCACGGCCTCATGTGGTCACCAACAGTACCGGAAACTATGGATAATCTTTCCGGGAATAATCTAGAGTCGAACCCCCACCAATTCCTTTTGAAGTGCTCCTTCATTGTTATGATTGTAGAAATAATTTTTAGTTAAAATATATTTTATTACAAAAAAGTGAAGTTATCTTTTTTTAATATTAAATTATATATGAAAGGGTTAAAGTTGGAGAATATTTAAAATATCTAAGAGTATTATAATAATAATAATAATAATAATAATAATAATAATAAAATATTTTGATCTTATCTTGAAACTGGGAACACCCATCAGTGGTGTGCCTCTTCTTTTCAAAGCAGGAATAGATTGTCCCTATTCCTCGATTGGATTTACCCTTTCCGAAGGCCTTATCTAGCCCCCCTTAACAAATTAACTTGACGTCACGTTCTACTAGAATATGGAATGAAGACAATAACAGGATGGCTTGATCCCAATCCTTCACCTAGAATCAAAAGTCTTCAGCTCAATGATGAGGATGGCGAACTTGTTGATGCACAACTTGATCAGGATCACTTCATCTTAAAAAGGGTGTACAGTTGTTACTCGGGCCAACAGATTGGCAGTAAACTCAAGCAGCCACATTGCATCGAGCTTCCTTCGCAATTGTCATTTGATGTCTTGTCCGTATGAATCTCCTGTATGACGTGATTCATGAGGTAAAGAGCAAATTGGTGGGAAGAAACTTTCTGTTGAACTTCTTCCGTTTCAATGTTGGATATAAATGAGTCACGCTTGTTTATTGATTTCTCACATCCATCTCGTACTTTTAATTGAAACCTAGAACCCTAACCCCTGTTTATAGATAATGGTAAATTAATGTCAACTAGATTAGAAAGTAATTTGGGAACTTTCAATTAATTACTAACTAGTGTGAACCAAATCAGGAAATATTGTTGAACAATAGGCATCTTGCTTACGAGAGCGTATTTTGTGTAACGGGTATACCACATAGCAGTGTTGATGTAGTGTCACGAACCAATCAGATTTAGCTATTTTAATTTTTTAGTAAAATTCTAAAAATAAAAAAGAAAATGGCAACTCTAAAAATAATTAAATTTCAAGACTGAGTCCGTTTATCAAAACACCTGTTTTTAACGACTAGTCCTAAGCAAGACATTTTTGTTCTCGTCTCAGGTGGAGGATAAACTACCACGAAGCGGCATTTTTTCCTGTCCTCGAGCTAACATATGAGCCGAATTTTTTTTTTAAGAAAATACATTTTTGTTCCCGTCTCTTCTTTAGCCAACTTTCTTGTAACAGGTTAAGTTGCAATCCTTAAGCATGCTGGACAGTAATTGGCTCGGCATAAGACACTAAAAAATTTTCATTGTTCATGCTGTGGATGTAAAATTTTTACATGAGCCTACAAAGATGTTGGACACCTTTCCATTCAGGTGGTAGAATCCAAATTCTTTTATTAATCAGAATATCTTTATTAATTGTTCGATTTGGGATTCATTCCTCAAATATTGGATAAAGTCTTCAGTGGAACGGTCGTACCACGTAGGTGATGCTGACATGGTATAACCATTCAATCGAGATTTGACATGTCATGAATATTTATACAGTTATATGATTATTAAATCCTAATAAATTTTTAAAAAATATAAAAAAACTTAAATAAATGATAAACTCTAACTAAAAACAATATATAAATGGTAAAAAATATTTCAAAACCTAATAAAGGGTGAATCCTAATTGAAAAAAATATGTAAATGATGAATTCAGATTGGATAGATATACCGTCTCAGTATTACCTACGTTGTATGATAGTTCTACTGAAGACTCTCTCCAAAGAGGAATAAATCCCACATCGATTAGTTGATAGATTATGAGAAGAATTACGCACTGCCATCTATAAGATTGAACCTTTAGATGGAAAGTGGTTTAACCTATTAGAAGTCCGACATAATATTTTTATAGACTATTAGAGCAGGTTACCATGTAAGCTTACAATACGTCGACCTGAATATGAAACTCGTAGAAAGTTATATAACTCGATAATGGAAGAGAAAACTCGTCCCGTGGTCAGTTGTCCCTTCTCGCTCCAGCACAGAAGAAAAACATCTGTTTCGATATTAGTTATTGAGGATGGGTATTTAGTGGCAAGTGACAAGTGCCGCGCACATTTTTACAAGAAGGCCGGCGTTGAGAATGATATTTCACATTGGATAATCATGGAAAAGATCAATTTTGGAATATAATAAAAATTTATATTATCACGTACAAATTTAGAATTTTAGATAAATATGAGTTCAATCGTTTAAGTCGGATGAATATTTTACATATTTTTTTTCCAATAAAAGGAATAGTGGATGCGAAAGCACAAGCATACTCCTTATCAATAGAATAAGAGTATCATCTTCCAAATGATGAAGTATGGAGTGCAATGGTCCCATCACCTAATAATATTTAGGTGATAATATTTACCAATTAAAATTAATTTTTTTTTTAAAATTTAAAAATAACACTAAAAATTACTTAATTTTATTGATTAGTTTTATCACATAGATACTACTGCACGATAGCACTATTACATAGAAGACCTTCTCCTTCCAAATATTCTTTCTTCGATTGGTTTGAGGAATCTAATCCTCAATCTAAAAGGAAGAGGGGATAACACCATTATATAGAAGACGTTCTCCGTCCAAATATTGTATTCTTAAATTGATTTTAGGAATCTAATCCTCAATCCGGGAGAGGTGGGGCAAACAAGACCCCTTTCCACGTATAGCTTCCTGTCAATCCAGCAATTGTACACGTAACGATATTTTTCTGTTAAGGATAAATCCCTTTATAGCGGAGGGATTAGGACTGTTGATATATTTTAATATTCGAATGATAAATTAAATCTCTATTAGGCAGCCTTCATATTATAATATTCGATTTGGTATCTGTGTAAGATATTACATATCTTGTGGTTAAATAATATTCTTTTAATGAAGGTATATATACAATAATAGTATATATACGATAATATTATTCTGAGAGGTCTATAACTTCAACAATTTAAAAGGGTTTCTGTCACCATCTTCGCATCACATTATGAGAGATAAAAGGGTTTAGAAGATTCTTTATATCACCAATTTTATTGTTTTAGGCTTTAGATCGGTGTGTTCGTGATTAATCAAGTGAGACTGATCCGATCACATATCTGTTGGAATTGATCCATGTACACTTTCGATAAAGTAATTTAATATTTTAATGAATTTATCACTTGGATCCTGGAAATATTATTTGGTTTAAAATTTCTAACGTGGACATCACTAGAAGAATAAGCGGGATTTTCTTGAGATCAATCCAGCGAAAAAACCAATGAAATCTCATGGGAAAAGATGAAATATGGTGATAATACTGCCTAACATCCTCTCACTGAAACAACACATCACAAGACGTTTATCGTGTGAAAATCTGACTAAAATAAAATCTTATCCCTTACCCACGTGGTATCCTGGCCAAATTACCCATCGGATAACCCAGTGGCAATTCCGGCGGAAATATCCGTTAGAATACCGTGGGAATATTCTCAAATTGCTGATCCGGTGAAAAACTGATGGAAAATACCGTTGGCCATATTTCACGAAACTCTCGTGCAAATATCCGCCGCCTTTTTCTTGTTGTCCCATGTCCAAACAAGTCGTCATCGATATATGGAATAACCGGAAGGCAGGCTAAAGCGGAGTCGTCCGACTAACAACCGAGGCCATCGGGATATTTGCAGCAGACCAGATCCCCTTCGGCGGTGTCTGTCTTTGGCTTTTTATAAAGCGGTGCTGCTCATGTGAAAAAGGAGAGGACTGCTAAATTGGAGAAGGCATCTTGCGTCACCATGGCAACCAATCATATACGCTCGTTCGTGTGATTTTCTATAAAATCTATAAAAAAAAAACCAATCATAAAAATACTTAAATTTTATTAATTGATATCGGCACGTTAATGCTGTCACGTGACGGCGTCATGACATATAAAATACTTTCTCGTTAAATTGGCCTGTTAACAAAAGGTATTTTATCTTCGTTCTGTTTCGCCTGCGTAAAAATTACGCTTCCTTATACAAACTTAGTAGGCTCAAGTGCTATCAAGTGTGCACATGGAAGCGTATTTATTTGATTTGACTGAAATCAAAAGTGAGAGGATATAATCTCCTTTGCACAGTGAAATGGTAAACTATTCCATTAGCATCCATTCCATCAACTTACAATTCTGGATTCTCAAATGATAACCATAGTACTGGGGTGTTTGATTTTATTTTTTTTATCCGTACTGTTGGTATCTAGAACCTTGAAGGATCTTGACTGATTCAGTTCGAGTCAGGTGAATCTATCAGGAGTAAAATTTTCTTAAGGTGAATTATATATATTTCAAAATTCGAACCCGTGACATTTCTTAAGGGGAAGTGATGCACTACCAATTCCGACCAATCCACTTTGGTTTTTATATTTAATTTAGATATTATCCAAATGTTTCAATATTATATATTTTCCAGTTTAGTTTTTTTTCCTGTTCGACAAATCATCATATATAATTATTTGAGTCGGCCATTTTAATAAAATGCACTCCCATGCTTTTTGACCATTTGCTGACCACATTTATAATTATTGGTATATCTACTTTTCCGATATTTTCTATTAAATTTCTTCACGGATTTACATAATTTCTAGAAAGTGTAACATTCTCCTTTTGACCAGAAGTTGGGTGAGTGTATAGTTGAAGAGCATCTTTTTAATTGCCTTTTCTGGCTCCTATATAATGGATGGTTATGGCTTCCTCGAACATATGCAGTGAGACATATACACACAATATACTGTCACCTGGCATCTTGATAGGCAGTCGACCACCCGAAAGTCGATTCATGGCACCACAAGTAGACTTACTTGGGTTAATTCAATCAGAAGGCTTTTCTATGATCGACGAGTTCTGGGGCCCGCCGCGGAGGCCTCCACTTCCACCAGTCCGAGAGGCCAAGATACCCCTATTCCGCCCGCCCCAGTACCGCGGAATCCACGGTTACATCTGCCACTTCAGCGAGTTCCCTGAAATTCGTCCGACCACCGTGACACTGCCTCGAAATGCTGAATTTCGTCTGACCACCGAGACACTACCTCGGAATGCTGAATTTCGTCCGACCACCGAGACATAAGACTATCCACTACCATACTCGCCATCAGCACGCCCATTGATCGAGCCCGGAAATCAAGTCAACAGAGCTTGCTCGACATCAGGATAACAGTGGACTGGTCAAACGAGTTGCTTCGAGGCAGCCATACACGCGCACACACACACACCCGTGTGTGTGTCTAGATTTACGACGTGAGGTAGCATGTATATGTGTGTGCGCGTCTAGAAGGATAAAAGCATATCTAGGGTTTTTGACTTGTCTGTCCGATATATTGGTAAGTGACGACCTATTAATTATATTGGAGAGTATAAGAATCTAAGACTTCGTTGATGCCAATCTATCCGAAGAAAATCAAACTGAAAAAAAAAAACCCAAATGTCGTGCTTGATCGATCAATTCTAAGAGTATCGTCACTACTTGATGGACTAAACATATTAAGATTGGTTGGCAAAACTAGGGGTGTTCGGTTCCGGGTGCAATGTATTTTTTATGATACCTGGAACTTATCCTGTGTAGAATCAGATTCTAAATTTTTGATCCGAACATTACCCTGTTAATTTTAGGAATCGAACCTTTCCTGGAACTTGCATTATACCGCAAGCTGTGAACAACTTGTTGGAACATATCCCTTTTTCTTTCGAGGATGAGCATGCTAGAAATATCACCATGCTCTTACATTGGGAGAAAGTCATAAATGGAGCGATCATACCACGTAAGTAATGCTGACATGATATATCGGTCGAATCAGAACTTGACATGTAATTAAAATTATACATTTACGGTTATTAAATAATACAAAATCGTTAAAACTATAAAAACCCTAAATGGAAAAAATATATAAATGGTAAAAAATATAAATAAATAAATAAATTGTGAACCCTAATTAGAAAAATATATAAAATGTTAAATTCTGATTAGATAGATATACCATGTCAGTATCATTTACGTGATATGACTGCTCCAGTAAAAATTTTCTCCTAACGTTGGAGGTTTTCCAGAGCGAGATTGCGACTGACCATGAATTTCCTCCTCAAAATATTCCCAAATGAAGACGAACAAAATCTGATAAAATGAAGTAGAAAAGAAAAACACACCCCTCCTGGAGATGCATTCATTTTCTCGAGATAATGGAGTTAAGAATCAGACTTTGATTTCTTCTTGTATGGATATGCTCAGCCAAAGGTGATCCCTACCACAAATTCTATGCCCCCAATTTGAACAAGTTTCGAGTACCGATTCCAGTTTCGGTTCTGATTTCATGTAACTTATTTAGCGGAATTTACCTATAATCTATTTTAACCGGCTCCTTAATTTGACACCGGGGGCCTCCCTATTTTTGTTAATGTTTACACAAAACCTATCTTAATGGGTATGTTCCTATCGGTTATGGATCTACCGGGTACCAGTGCACAGTCCAGTAGAATTAGATCTATCTTATCTGATGTGGTTTGGGATGTTAAGGTCAATACATCCACGGGCAAGACGTCTGCACATTGCTTTCTTTACTCGCAAACAACAACTTACAAGGAGATTGTATAGTGTACGTGTCTGCTCCTTGAAAAAGTCTTGATTTTAACGGACATGTCAAGTGACAGTACTTACGTGGTGTCACAATCGTGACAAGGAAGACTCTCCTACTCTCTTGGTACCATCGGTTTATATCATGCACTTTCCTAAACCTTGATGCATCTCCTTTGAAAAGTTGCCACTTATAAGTTAATTCAAGTGATTCAACATCTCTCTTAAGTAAGATCTCAAATTCAATAATGTAAATAGATGAAATTCATGCTAGAAAAGTTTTACCCTCTTAAACTGACCCGTCTCGAACATAGAAAAGTCAGAGCTCATTGGATTTCTGAAATACTTCCAACGTTATTAGGCATTGAAGGAAGAGGAGTTCTCAGGTTTCAGTGCTCAATTCACAAAAAGCACACTGAGAACATAATTGAGGGTTCCATCTAGAGAGAAGATCTTTGATAGCTAAGCTATCTAACATAGTCGTCTAACAAATTGTCGATACTTTGGGGATGTGACCCTTGAACCATATAAGTGTTTGCCATTGGACGGGGTAGCCTTGAGTCTTATATATGTCATTCCATGCTCTGGATGTTGCAAAATTTGGAGATCCTCTCCAGCAGTGTTGGTCTTCAATAGAAAGTTTAATAGAAGATTGAATGAGAGAAAGGGAGGCTATTCCTTGCTTCACTAGGAACTGAAAAAGAGTTCTTCTCTAAGGAAACACATTCAAGTTAAAATTATATACGGTATAATTATGCGATTAACATTCATGTAAACCATAGTCAAGAACACTTCTATTGTACTTATTTAGCAACCTCTGCATTTTGCTCATCAGCCCCATCCTCGGTAGGCATTCCATCCCTCGTGACAGCGAACAACTCACACAATCATAACTGATATGAGAGGAATGATGGACTAATGGCATGGATGTATCAGGAAGGTCTTCAAGATTCATCGCGAGACGAATTGGTAGTCCTCAATATGTCTCCACCAATTGGTAGTGGCCTTTGACCAATCTCCCTAGACCCTGAAACACCGGGCAAGTCAAATCGGAAGTGATGGTCCGATTTGCCCTAGCATACTTAAATCAATAAAGAATGTTAAGAATAATGCCAAGTAATGAAGTAACAAAGTGTAGGTCTTTAGAGAATTTTACAAGTTGGAGGCTAACCTCTATTTTTAGAAGTTTTTAGACTACCGACTAATTCAATTCGAGTCAGATCTGTCGATTGAGGATTAAAACTTTTCCAACATGAGTTTTATCTATTCACAAATACTCGAACTCGAAACCTTTAGTTAATGGGAACAAATATCTTACCACTTGAATCAACTCATGCTGGTGAGGCTAACCTCTATTTATAATGAAAGAGAACAAATAACCGAAGGCTGATGACTAATAAAAAGATATCATATGGTATGTGATTATAATAAGGAAGATTATCATCTAAAATAGTTCATTATAGTATAAAGACTAATCTTACCCTCACAGTTATTTTATTCCTTGTCAATAGCAAATTGCGGCCTCTCAAAAGAAACACACCTCTTGGCTCCGTGTTCATCTTCGTAAACCCGCCGATCACATAACCTACCAAAACACGGCATCTGAAATTTTTCTCGAATGGTATTCTTTGTGACTTCAAAAAAAAAAAAGGAACAATGTTTGTCAAAAATAAACCGACCCTTCGTATGGCTTTGTTCTTCTTCTTCTTCATTTTAAAGAAGATTATGCGGATGCGCATGTATATTCTGTCTCTGGATTGAGTGCTTGCTAGAAGCCATCACGTGGAGAAAGTCTTGCATGTGATAGCTATATCATACTATAACGCTTACATAATATCACAAAATAATATAATTCAATTATTTCTAGGACTTTTTTTATTTTCAGGTTTTATAAAAAAATTAAAACAGTTAAATCTTATTGATTCATGACGCACATGTGTATTGTCATATGATACACCCGTTATATGGTATACCATCTCCATCACGTGGCCGCATCTTCCAAATATTCTTTAATTGGTTTGAAGAATCCAATCCATAATTCCTAGACTCCTGTCGATAACCATATTTGAGCTCTCCTGCACTCGGGTAACTAAGACGAGAGACATATAACTCATGTCTTGCTGTATCTATTCCCGGATTGGCATTTTGCAAGCTTCCGCGCACGCAACCCCGATACTCGTCATGGTACCATATGTAAAATCTTGCAGCTTCAGTTTTGGTCTCGCCATAGCTCAAACATTCTCCATGCTGCGTATTACAAGAAATTGTATATGTTTTTTTCATCACGTTATTATTGAGGAAGGATCCTATACAATCCCTCTCAGTTGACATATGATATAGGGTGAAGTAGTAACGTGAGCGAAGATAGACTGAGTGATGCGCGAGAAATGAGACATGATGAAACAATTAACTATTACAGTGGAGAGTTTTCTTTTATCTCATAGGAAAGAGTTTGGTGTACCCGCGTTGTATGTCCACGATCCCCGATTGAGAAAAGTGTTTGGTTCCCTCTTATCCTCTTATCAACTCATATCTCTACTCTACCACATTGTATAAAAAATGGACATTGTTGGGGCCGGAAATTGGAGGTCTAATTTATCTAAATAAATATGAGGGGATTTTGAGAAATAAGATTTGGGATAATCGCATTGTTTTTGATCTAGCATCAAGTGATTCTGGATTAGATTCTCAGCAAGAAAACTTGTTTAAGAACATGTGTTGGATGTGAACATGTTTTCACGGGAAGACGTGTTGGAGAATAAATATGACATTAGATATTCGATCGATTGAAATCTAATTTATATAATAATTGGGTAATACCTCTGCCAACTTAAGTTTTTGGGTGAAAACGAGTCCAACATCTTATTAAGAGATCTAGGGAAAATTTCACAGAACTTTTGTACCTCTTTCATCTTCTCTTCTTCTTTATTTTATATGTTTTCTGGTGAAAGGATTCTCATTATGAATAGCTGGATTAGGACAAATAAATACCCTCCAAATCATCTGCGGCCGCCCTTCTGGTAACCTCTTATCTGATCACGTCGTGATTGACATGGAGCTTCCTGCGCAGAGAGAGGATTGTGCATGGAATCACCGGCCATAGCAGAGGTTCTTCTTCCCGTTTTATTCTTAGGGACACTTCTCAAGTAGTGGGCCTCCCACAGATACCTTTAACCTGAATCCAGACCACATGCACATAACAATTTATTTATACAATTCTTGGTCATCATGACATGTACTCCATCATCCATTACTTGAACTAATGATAGAATGGTGTTCTCTCAACATGTACATGGACCTAATCCTAAGGAGTTGGTCTGGTGGTAAAGAAAATGTCAAGTGTCCTTATCATTCAAGGTTCAATCGCCTGGAGACTAGTATGCATCTTTGGATATATACCAATTATATAGAAGACTCTTGTAATCCGTCATACAGTTTTCCACATCTTGACGCATATCTTTTAAATATATCCTAATGAGCTAAATGCGATTCAAATAATTAGAAACTACAAGAACTGATGTGATGATTAAGATACGTAATTGTTGTTAAGAGTGTTGAAGAGTTTAGCACATCTCTACGTTCAATTGAAACTTGATTCTTTTGGGAACTCTTGATCGAATTGGGTGCAAGAACGAGTCCCCATATACCTCGAATAAGTCTGAAGGTGGCTCTTACTTGAGCAATGTGTGCACAGAGAGGTGGAATCCCATTGAGGGACTAAGCAGGACAAACAGATTTAAGATCGATTGTGGTAGATGCAATGCGAGCCAATGCTAAAAGTTATTGGGAGTGTCACTGTCAGGTCAGAAACCTAAAAAGACTGGAAGAATTGTCCAACTGACATGAAAATCGAAACGGAATGAATGCCAGCAGCTAGGAAGCTTTCGGGAGGTCAAGTCTCGCGACACAAGGAGGCAAAATGCTTCCGGACATGTGTGCTGTGACACAGTGTTGAGGCACAATAAATCCTATTTCGATTTTGAGTTCGGAAGTTTCATGATTTTTACAATCTCATCATGTATCAAATTGTGATATTTTCTAGCTATAAGATAATCATGTAGAATCCAATATAATATGGTTGAAATAATTCTATTTAAGAATGAACTAAGTCTTGTATACATGAATAGGATAAGCGGAGATATTTTAGTGATATTTTTGAGAAAATATTTTGATAACGTGATAGTTTGGCAACATTAGAGATCAATCATGCAGAATCCAATATAATTTGGTTGAAATAATTCTATTTAAGAATGATGAATTGAGTCTTGTATACATGAATAGAATAAGAGAGGATATTGTAAGTGATGTTTCCAGGAAAATATTTTGATAATATGGGAGTTTGGCAACGTCACAGATCGGTTTAAGACTCTTTTACACAAGGTAATGTATTAGGGGTTGGGTACAAGATTGAGGATTTATTTTGAGTTGTAATCTCTACTTACGATTTTATGGATTGATTGCATTTCACTGTGAATGTTTCTTTTTAAAACGTCATTTTGGTGTTTATATCCCTCCTCGTATTTATCAATTATTTCCACTAATGTTGCATTTAAATTCTAACATCTTGATATGGATGCCTGCCTGACAAATTTAGATTTAACGCTCAAATGTCTGTTGAATCCTATGTTGTACGTACAGGTTGTTCCGCATACTGATTTGAGTAAACAAGTTCACTTGGGTCAATTAATAAAGCTTTGGTAATGCTCTCTTGGCTCAGTGGAGGTGATATCAATTAGTCATATTATAATGACCTTTATATATATATATATGGTATGGACTATTAGTATTTATAAATCTTTTAAATTATTGACCAATCTATTTTAAATCAGGTCGGTCTATTTAGAGCTAAAACTTTCCCGATATAAGTTTTTTCATTTACAAAAAATTCAAAAACTATACCTTTGTATTTAGATGAACAGCACTTTGATCAGTTTCTTGGAGAAATTTCAGGTTGATACTGTAGTTCCGGTTGAAATCTTCCCACGAGGATGGCGGAATAAACCTCCTGTCCTGTCTCTCTTCTCCAAAGTTGCACTTCACCGGTTCGGAATCCCTTTCAAGAGCGTTGTTTCGGTCAAGACTCCGAGGTCAGCCAGAACATATGGTGAGGAGTTGGTGGGAGCAAACAAAATCACAAGGGAAACCTGATCGATTTCCCCGACATTCAACAACTGACTGTGGATAGACTCAAAGCAGCTCATCAACCAAGTCCGAGGATTCGATCTTGTGGTTGGTGGGACTCCCTGCAACAACCTCGCAGCCAGCGACCGGTGGCACTGTCAGGACAGACTCAAGGGTAAAGTGTGTCATGTCAAAAGGTCAGCGAAGAAGTCTAACACAACCTGAGTTGCTAGAAACTGCTATAAGCCAAAGGTGCAGGCTTTTCTGATTCGGGGCTTGTGATCATATGTACATGTATGATCTTGATTACTCCCCACTTCCATGGGAGCTAGAATGGTGCAGTTTATTTTTCCTTGCCTTTTTCTAAATCTTAAAATGTTCACTTTTTTGCATGGCTCTTTTGATTTCTTCACTCTTCTTCTCATCTTCTCTCTTTGTCCTCTCCCCTATATTTATTTATTTTATGAGTTTATGTCTACATCGATTTTCAATGATATCCGAAAATTGCACGACATGGCCTAATATATGTCGATCACACATTCTTGAATTCCATTCCATTGTGATTTTCTTTTTGGGTGGAGCAATCAAAGAGAAGTGGAACTTATCCTCACCTAGCAATGGGAAGGCAAATTCTTTAATACCCAGAACCATGGCCCAAAAAGATGAAGATAAAAAGGAAAATTTTGAAAATTGAAGTTAATGACCAACTTTTTTGCTTTATTCAGATTTTTTCCAATTTTTAAATTAGATATAGAAGAATATTGAACCCACTTGTCCATATACTTAAGTGTAAATCAAGTACTTGATCCTGCAAATCATTCCTCAATTATTGCATGATTCCATCTCTCCATCATCTCTCTCTCTCTCAACTTTAACTTCATATTATTCCACCAAATACTTAATTTTAAAGTAATTCTCATTTTGTGATTCGTTAAATTTGATAAACTTAACTATCATTTTAATTCTTAAAATTAAATTTTTTGCCGCCGCCACTGCAAATATACTCAAATATGCATCCATAACTTAATATACTTTACCACTACCGGGACTGTAAAGTAAGAAAGAAAATGCAACAAAAGCACAAAACTTGAATTTATATGTGTGTAAGATTCAAAAAATGGGAAATAATGTGAAGATAAATTAAAAATGAAATGAATTTCACCAAAAATTTAAAAAGAAAATTAAGTTCCAAAAGACACAATGCAAATTCAGAAACAAGGCTAAAACTAATAGATTTCAAAACAAAAAAAGTTTCAAAATTTAAAATAAAATCCATTCGAAAAAGAAAAAATAAAATAAAATTTTCAAATGGATTATAACAATAAAACTCATACACGTGTGTGTGTGGGTGTAATTTGCCCGGGTTTTTCAATCGTATTCGAAGCACAATTGGCAGCAACAATATCACCCATGAAGCTGCAAACTGATGCAATCGTAATAGTGGCAACTACTACGTATGGCTATTGTTGCGAATATAAAGAATAATTTATTTCTTAATTTTATTATTCTAAATTTACTTATTACCAAAAAATTATTTTTTCCAAGCTTTCACTGAGTTTTTCTTTATTTGGGTATTGTTTTATTTTTAAACTTTCTTTTATCTATCTATACTTATATACTATTATATGCAAACGTTTATCTATTTTGATTTTTTTAGTTTTCTATATTTGACATTTATATAATTTATATATTAAAATTTATGACATACATTTGTTTTTATAGAATTCTTCAGATTAAGGGTAAAATAGTAATTTTAATCATTTTTTCTTCTCACTCTTTTATTAACAAACTAGATTCTCCCACACTATAATTGCATAACAAAAATTATTCTATCTACTTTTAATTGTAAATTAAATAATTTATCATTATTTTAAAACGGATTTTGGAAAAATGTAAATAAATTGTAAAATATACTGTTGATAACTTAAAATATTCTATATGTTATTATGAGTTAACGTAAATTCATTTCAAATAAATTAAATTGTAATACGTTATAACTATACAGTTTAATTATATAGATTTATAATAATATTCACTTTTCTTTATTTTCATTTTCTTTTCATATGGAACACAAGTCAGTCTCTAGTTTTTATTTAATTTTGTTTATTTCTTGATAGTTATTTTTTGAGTTGCTTAAAATTTTTATTTTTTAATTTACTTTTATAAATGAAATTGAATTGTTCCTGTATATCTAAAATTTTGATTGTGGCATACAGGCGAGACCAGTAATTTATCAAAAAAAGGTTTTATGTAATTGTGGTGTACACTAAATCATAACCTATTTGTTTATTTTACTTATACTGTGGTAAAACTCTCGATAGAAGGAATGTTTATAGGACCCGAGTAAGTAATCCACTAGATTAAAATTTGATACTATAACTCTACAGGCATACTAGCGTATTTTGTAACCAAGAAGGGATAGTTCACATCAGATGTATCCATGTTTTCCCTTAATGTGAATTAGCATAACTAATACGAGCTAGTTAAGATAGTAAGACATTTCTTTTTCCTAAGTAAGGTCTTAAGTTCGTATGTTATGAGTCAAGGAGAAATTCTTAGAGAATCATACCTCACCATGTGAAGCGAGAAAACATAAAATAGAATATGGCAAACAAGTAAATTGATATTAATTACCTGAACATTTATCTTAATAATAACTAAATTAAAGTAATTTAAATAATTCTTCCTTACTATGTTACTGTGAAGTAGAATGATCTAATATTATTTTTTTAAAGAAAAAAAATTCATGATCGAAGATATTTACCCCTTAATAGACTGATTCGACTAAACCTAAATTAGTTGTAATACACTGGACTAGATATTATGTAGTATACGCAGAGGGAAAACATATTTTGTGAGTGAGATACTCATTTGTGGCCCATAAAGCTAGCGGGAGAGAGGAGGATGGAGCATCTTAACTATCTCATGGTGCCTATATAAGGAAGGGACGGTGGCGTCCTTAACATATGCACCAAGACAACATCAGATAAGCAAGAGACACACGGAATAGAGCCATACTCATCTCACAGCATCTTCTCTTCCACACACTGATCAATCTCCCTGATCGGCAGCCGACCACCCGAAACTCCATTCATGGCACCCCCAGAAGACTTAGCTCAGGTCGGTCGAGAAGGCTTTGCCATGATCGACAAGCTCTTGGGCCGGCGGCAGAGGCCTCCACCTCCACCGCCACCACCCAGAGAGGCCGAGAGCCTCCTCTTCCACCCATCCCACAGCCAAACCCACCCCAACATCTCCCACTTCACCGAACCTCCTCTGATCACCGAGAGGCTTCAGTATACTCGAGTCCTTCCCCATGAGACTGTTCACCGCCAGATTCAGCATCAGTATGCTTATCCAGCAATTGTGGAGTTTTGTCGTTATCGTGGTTTTGGCGGACCGGTCGAACGAGTTGCTCCGGTGGAGGGTGGGGGTGGGGCCATGGATTGCAACAAGGCAGCCATTCTGTACAGGGGAAAGGCAACCGTCGAATATTATGGTGGGTTCTAATTTTGGAGACAGAAGCACTTATCAGCTTTTGCCCTTTAGTTTGGTGACTTCTTACAATATGTACGACATGAAGTACCATGTATATCTTTGTGCGTGTGAGTGTATGTGTGTCTAGAAGGGCAAAAGCATATAAACAACTGTGATCCGCGAGCCCAAGATGTATTTATGGGAGTTTGAATTCGCAATGTTTAAATGAAAATATTATTGGAGAGGATTTCAACTTTCTTGATGCCAATTAATGCTTGTGAAGTAAAAAGAGCAAAGGATGATATGGTTGATACAAATTTCTCGCACCACCTTTTATTTTTCAAGTAACGAGTTATAAGAAGATTACATGGTGAAGATGTCTTCCACCAAGCTATCGTACGCTTCCATAAACTTGATGCATCTCCTCTAAAATGTTTTCGCATATCCTAATTTTACTAGAAAACAAATTGCCATGCAGATAAGAAAATTCTATAGAAACTTATCTATCAGTACATCTAGCAAATATTAAATTCCATAGTCTTTTTGGATAATACCAAAATGAAATGCTTTGTTACGTAAAAAGGAAAAGGAAATAAAGAAACAATTATTAAGATAAGAAAGATGCACATTAATCATTGGAGACGCTCTTTTTTCATGTGTTATTAGCCACGTTGGTGTTTGATGAGCAATCTTTTCCCGGGTTGTACATATTGGTAATTGCGGGAACCGATTTGCGTAAACAAGTTCACTTTGGTAAATTAATAAAGTTTTGGTAATGCTCTCTTGGAGATGATATCAATTACTAATATTATAATGACCTTTATATTTAGATGTATAGTTTTCTCAGTTTCTTGGAGAAATTTCATGCTGAAACTCTAATCATGAAGGAAATCTTCACAGGAGGAGGAGGCAAACCTCCCGTCTCTCCTGTTCGAGAAAGTTTTTTTAATGTAACGGTTATATCATATAGGATTTTATTAAAAAAATGAAATGGTTGAATATCATTGATTTATTATATCACGTAAATACTGTCACGTTGTATATTGGTTGCACATCCAGTGTTGGAGGGGCTGAGGTTGCAATTCAAAGGCTTGGAATCCCTGTCAAGAGTGTTGTTTCGGTCAAGATCTCAGAGGTCAAACGGAACATGGCGAGGAGTTGGTGGGAGCACACAAATCACAAAGGAAATCTGATCGATTTTCCCAACATTCAAGAGCTGAACAGGCTGGAGCAGCTCATCGACGCAGTCCGGGGATTCGATCCTGTGGTTGGTGGGAGTCCCTGCAACAGCCTCGCAGGCAGAGACCGGTGGCACCCTCGGGATGGGCTTGAGGGTAAAGTGCACCATGTCAAAAGGTCAGTGAAGAAGCTGAACACACCCTGAGTTGCTAAGAACTGCTAAGCCAAAGGTGCAGGATTTCCTTATTCGGAGCTCGTGATCATGTGTTCATATGATCTTGATTCCTCTCCACTTCTATCGAGTTAGACTGATACGATTCACATAAACGAAGGGTGCAGTTTATTTTTCCTTGCGTTTTTCTAGATCTTAAAATATTCTCCTTTCCATGTTTCTGTTGATTTCTTCATTCATCTTAGTTATTCCCATCCTCTCTATCATTCCTTCCCCTATATTTATTTATTTTATGAGTTATCATCCGCATCTTCAACTATATCCAAAATGCTAAATTACATGTTAAGAGTGGACGTTACAAAATAGGTAACTGAGTTTAAAAGAGATTACCAGAACTATCTAGTGATGATGCATAATTTTATTATAAACCCATTGTTATTTTTTGATTTGACCAATTTGGATCTAACAAAAAAGGGGTGGTGACATAATTAGACATGTGCTTTGGTCAAATTGTTACTTTTAGCAAGAACTTTTTCGTATGATTTAGGAAGACCTGAACTTTAAAACATTTGTCATGTTTAGCACATCATCACAAAATCTATTAAAATTGACAAAATTTGCTAACTTGTCACGTTAGATTATATATATGGCAGACGAAGAGTGATGTGGCAAATCCCCATGAACAAGTAGAGTCAAATGTCATTTTTGTCCAATAATAAACTTTTTGAATTTTAAAAATGAAAGGCGCCCATGTAATTTCATTCATCGAAAATCCATAAAATCAGAAATTACAAATAAAAGAGGGTTTTCGAGCACGGGAAAATGGAATTAGGGTTAAAACAGAGAATAGAATTAAAGCCCTAATTACAATTTTTTATTTTAGGGGTTTTCACTGGATGAAATTATGTGAGCGCCCTTCATTTTTTAAATTTAAAGAGTTTGATTATTGAGCATAAATGACATTTTACTTTACTCGTCCACTTGGCTTCCCCACATCACTCTCCGTCTGCCACAAGTATAACATAACGTGACAAGTCAACAAATTTCATCAATTTTAATGGATTTTGTGATGGCGTTTTAAACGTGATAAACATTTTCCACCTCGTGTCTTCCTAAGTTACGTGAAAAAGTTCGTGCTAAAAGTGACAATTTGGTCAAAGTACAAGTTTAATTAGTTTATTAGCCCAAAAAAAAGCATGAATTCCTCCTTGAATTGCAAGCCATGGCCCTAGCATACTTTAAAGCACAAACAACTCCTAACTACTTTATATCATTTTGTTGCAGTTAAGTCCTGCAAATTTACAAATATTTAATTCAGTCATACAAGATCAATTTTTCTATAATTTTAGTCGGAATTATCACTGTTCCATTAATATAACTATTAACGACATGAAGTTCATGTTAGCAAAATGTAACGATTTGAACTGAAAGTGTAACAAAACTGATTTTACAAACTGAATTAGTCATTTTCAAATTTATACGACTTAACTATTATAAATAACAAATATATACGACTTTTTCTTTAATTATTCCTAGGAACAATATCTAGTTTCACAAGTATATAATCTAATCCTTTTTTTTTTTAATGTAAGAAGGTTGCTCTTTCGGCTCCACGAAGACCCTACAAGTTTAGAAATCCTGTGAATTCATGTGCAAGAACATGTATGTGTATGAATTTCTTCCTCCATCACATTCATTCTTGAATTTCATTCCATTGTGATTTTCTTTTTGGGGGAGCAATCAAAGAGAAATGGAATTTATCCTCATCTTGCACTGGGAAGGTACGTTTTTTAATACCTAGAATCTTGGCCAAAAACGATGCAGATGAAAAGGAAAAGAAGATTTAAAAAATTGAAGTTAGTGCCAAACTTTTATGCTTTACTAGAAGCTAATCCTACGCTTGACAGCAGACATTTATGATATGTGAAAATTTTTTAATATCATTAATGTAAAGATGAAAACTCAAAATATTTTAAGAATCATTTGTAAAATAGAGGGTACAATATTAGTCATTTCCTATGAGTAAATCTCAAGAGTTTGACTTAACGGTAAGAAGAATTACAAGTATTCTCTCCATCTAAGTTCCGAACTTCTTAGACCAGTCAGTATCTTTGGGTTTACCTCATCTTATGAAAAAAAATATTCACCTTCGGGAATTTGGAGTATGAGAGTTCACTTGTAAAAATTGGGAATAACTATTTTTTCCGTAACACACTGGAATTTATCTTAGGTTTAAATTTCTACTTGGTTCACTTTTCAACTCTCAATCAGGAGAGGAACTTTTCTTCTCTCACGGCAAAGGTCAAGAAATGGAGAAGCAGGATGTACGTAAAAAGGATGTGAAGATTGCGAAGGTGGAGGTCGAACCTAGGACTCGTGTGTGGAGAAGGAATAGGAGAATTACTAAGCCATTCATTCATTTGGATTTAACATCCCAGAAAACCATACTTGTACAAAATGAAAATGGGGACATGTGTCACTGTGCGATCAAAGTGCATCCACTTTTATACATAAGATAGGTTCACATTTTTGCCAATTATTAAACTAGATATACAGGAATATTTAATCCACTTTGCCCCTTTAATTAAAACTGTAAATCAGGTACTTGATCCTGCAAATCACTCCCATCATTGCAAGATTCTGTCTCCATCAAGTCTCTGTCTTTTTTTTTTAACTTTATCCCCAAATTTTAAAGTAGTTATCATTCTATGAATAGTTAAATTTGGTAAAGTGAACTTTTTTTTTTTCAGTGTAAACTAGTTATATTTAAAAGTTAAACAGATCTAATTAATCTAGTTTGAACCAGAAGGGTCCACGAGGAGTTAAAATTTTCAAAGATGAATTATCTCAATTTATAATACTCGATCCCGAAACATTACTTGAAAAAAGAGGCGTTTGACCTCCTCAACTAATCCACTTTGGTAAGTAAACTATCTTCTTAATCCTTAAATATTTCAAAGGGACCACCGCAAAGGTACTCAAATATCCATATATAACTTAACATAATTGTTTTCAGTTTGAACCGCTGGTATCCATAAGTCCAACGGATTCTGACTAATCTAGTTCAAATCAGAAAGATCCGCTAAAGAGTAAAATTCTTCCACGGTGAATTTCTCTTTTAAAATTCGAATCCGAGATTTTGCTTATGAAAAGAAGCACCTAACATAATATAGTTTGCCACCAGTGAAACTGTGAAGATAAAATATTTTATAGAAACACAAAACATGAATTTAAATGCATGTAAAATTCAAAAAATAGAAAAAGAGAAGATAAAACAATAATAAAATGAATTTCACCAAAAATTTAAAAATAAAATTAAGTTTCAAAAATCAAAATGCGAATTAAAAAAAAGGCCAACTAGATTTCAAAATAAAAACTAGTTTTAAAATGTGAAGTAAAATCTATTTGGAAAACAAAAAGCAAATTCAAATTGACATATTCAAATAATGAACTAAAAAAAGGTACAATAACGGAAAACAAGTTGATTTTAGTCTTCAATCTTTTGAATCATATTCATATTTAACCTAAACCTTTTTTGGGTTAATTTCAGTACTTTATATTATTTTTTAATATTAAGAAAGGTAACCTTACCTTTTTTTAATAATTAAAAATATTTTTAACTAAAATTATTTTTACAATTATAAAAAAAAAAAGAAAATTTCTCGATATAAGAAAAGAAGAGTTAGTTTAGATTCAATCGTAAACTGTCCCGGAGAAAGTTATTAACAGTCTGTGATACTGCTAGTAACTTTACAAGAACCGTAATGATCAGATTTGATCCTTTTTTTCATTGAAATTTTCATTTTTTTTGTAATTTACAATTAAAAATATATTTTTAATGTTAAAAAGCCTAATAATCCTTTTTGATATTAAAAATAATATAAATGATTAAAACTGAATAATATTTGAAAGATTGATAAAACCCTAAAAAAATACTTATTTCAAATAAAAATATGGTTGAAAATGTTGAGGATCAAAACTAACTTTTTTCCCTACAATAAATTATAACAATGAAATTCATATATGTACGTGTAATTTGCCCTAGTTTTCAATCATAATCGAAGCACAAGTGGCAGCAACGATATCACCCGTGAAGCTGCGACTGATGCAATCGTAGTCGTCGCACCTACTGCTTCTTATGTTGATTGTTGCAAATAGAAAGAATAATTTATTTCTTAATTTTATTATTTAAATTTTATTTTCTTTTTCCCAAGCTTTTACTGAAATTTTCTTATTTTTGAGTATTACAAACTTCCTTTTATTTTTTATTTAATTTTGTTTAATTTCTTAGTAATTATTTTTGTTTCTTTTGAATTGCTTAAAATTTTTTATTTTTTAAACTTAATTTTATTTATGAAATTGAATGTCTATGTATATTTAAATTTTTCTTGTGGTATACAGGTGACATCAATAGTTTCATCTAATTGTAATTTTTCAAAAAAAAAGTTTTATGTAATTGTAGTGTACACACTAAATGATTCTTGTGAGAAGGTAGTGTTTAGGATGAAAGAGAAAAGTGTTGGGAGTCACGTACGTTTATCGATTCTTATAAGTGAATCCTAAATATTATAAAGTGATAAATTTTAAAATATTTAGGATTCATTTACAAAAATGGACAAACACATAGGACTCCCGATATCTTTATCTCATTTAAGATCATTAATTGAATTTTTAAGTATCAAATAACATACATTGAAAGTGTATAAACATAATTTGTGAGTGAGATAGCCTTTTGTTTGCCATAAAGCTCACGGGAGAGAGAGAGAAGAATGGAGCATCTTAATTAATTATCTTTTATGGTGCATATATAAAGGAGGGGCTGTGGCCTCCTTAACATATGCACCAAGACAACATAAGACAAGCGAGAAATACACAGAATAGAGCCATACTCATCTCAGAACATCCTCAATTCTACACACTGATCAATCTCCTGATCGGCAGCCGATTGCCCAAAAGTCTATTCATGGCACCCCCAGCAGACTTAGCTCGGGTCGGTAAAGAAGGCTTTGCCATGGTCGACCAGCTCTGGGGCCAACGGCAGAGGCCTCCACCTCCCCCACCCAGAGAGGCCGAAAGCCTCCTCTTCCACCCATCCCACCGCCAAAACCACCCCTACATCTACCACTTCACCGAATCTGCTCTAATCACCGAGAGGATTCAGTATGCTCCAGTCCTTCCACATGAGACTGTTCACCGCCATACTCAGCATCAGTATGCTTATCCGACAATTGGCTCCTCGGATTTTTCTCGTTATCGGTGTTTTGGCAGACCGGCCGAACGAGCTGCTCCGGTGGAGGGTGGGAGTCGGGCCATGGATTGCAACAAGGCAGCCATTCTGTGCAGGGGAAAGGCAACTGTTGAATATTATGGTGGGTTCTAGTTTTGGAGATAGAATCAATGATCAGCTTTTGCCCTTTGGTTTGGTGACTTCTTACAATATTATACGACGTGAAGTACCATATACATGTTTGTGTATGTGTGTGTGTGTGTCTAGAAGGGCAAAAGCATGAAGGACTGTGTGTATTTATGGGAGTTCGAATTCCCAATGTTTAAATGAAAATATTATTGGAGAGGACTCCGACTTTCTTGATGCTGATCAATGCATGTGAAGTAAATCAAGCAAGCGACAAAAGAACTGTTTGAAGTTGTACGTGGATGATGTGATGGATTTGGAAACTTTATTTGGAGAAAGAAGATTCATAAAAGAGTAATATGACAATTTTATATCGGGAAATAGTATATTTCAATAAAACAATTGGACAAAATCAAATTAAAATACATATTATATATTAAGAAATTTTTTTTTATTTTAAGGGTGATCGCCCCGGGCCCCTAAATCCAATCCCCTATGGATGGGTTCTCACTTCACAGTATCGTTGCTACTTGATTGACCGTGGCTTGCTTTGTCACGGTCGAACAGGCAGATGGAGATACAGTGAACGTGGTCTCAATTCAGTGAATAAAATCTCGACTCATAATTAAAAGATTATAAATTCGATTTTTATCTTTAAAATTATATGCCAATTCATTTCTCTTTAATTCATATCATTGTATTCGATTCATGAGTATCCTTTACCATCGAAAAAAACACAGATTGCTGAGGAAATTTTATAATTGCTTGTAAATAAATAAATAAATTGGAACAAATAAGTAAGATGATGATAGCAGGAGAAAAAAGACATATGGGTGTCCTCAGTATGGTTCAAACAGATTTCTCGCACAAGCCCTCGTTTTTTTTTTTTTTAAGTAAGAGTTACAATAAGATTACATGGTGAAAATGTCTTGCACCAAGTTGTCATAGACGCATATCCTAATTTTACTAGAAAATAAATTACCATGCAGATAAGAAAATTCTATAGAAACTTATCTATCATTAAATCTAGCAAATATTAAATTCCATAGTCTTTTTGGATAATACCAAAATGAATTGATTTGTTACATAAAAAGAAAAAGAAAATAAAGAAACAATGCTTATGATAAGAAAGCTGCATATTAACTCATGGAGATGCTCTTTTTCCATGTGTTATTGGCCACGTTAGTATCTGATGAAGGTTGTCTCAGCTGCTAAGATATGACGAGCAAACAAAAATTGTTACTCCTAAGCTTATCTTTGGTTTGCCGGGATGAAATAGAAAAAGAACAAAATACGACGAGCCCCAGCTTGCTCGCAACTGAGCTTCTCTGGCAACCATAATGACCGTCGCGACCTCAGGGAGCCCTACCGTCATCGCTGCCTGAAGCTTGTTCGCCATTGCAACCATTGCTGTGACCTTGGGGAGCCTGCACAGTGGAGAGAGAATTTTCTCTCTACATGTTCTGCTCAGACCAGCGGAAAACACGGGCATCAGAGGGAGGGGCAAGGATGGGGATCTGGTTGGTGGAGTCGCGCGCGTTGGAGGGAAAACCCAGGCATCAGAAGAACGGGGAGGGGGAAGGTTGATCGCGGGCACGAGGGACGATGGTTATGAAGATCCATGAGGGAAGACACTGAAGACCGAGCTTTGTGCTCGTTGAAGAGCGGTTCGCCAGAGGAGCTCTGTGCACGAATAGGGGAGAATGTCACAACCTTGAAAATTCTATGAACAGTGGAGGGTATTTCAGTAATTTAAATCCTATTCCTAGTAAATGCATGGGCAACACTAATACTCATCTATTACCCATCTACTCCACATCCGGAATATCTTTCCCGACAAAAAGATAAAGCAATTGTGATTAGCGTTAATGCTCAAAGAACTACTATGGAGTCTGATATATCTTTACAAAGTAGATTATTGAACCATTAACTCAAGAGTAGCCTGACTAGGCTATCAAAGATGATGATGGGTTTTCTGAAAATAATGTATCAATTATTTTCCTATATATTCTCAGGCACAACTATTAACCATAGAATGTATAACCAACATGAGTTCACGTTGGAAAAGTTTTACAGCTCAGTTGATCGATCTGACTTAAACTAAATCTGTCAAAAACCTGTATGACTTTTGGATATTAGTAATATGAACTAAAAAAGAACCATGGACCATGTGAACCTTTAAAAGGATTATTTTCTCAAGTCAGTACTAGTAAACGAGACACATCTTCCCTATCTTTAGGGAGAAAATTACCATTAACCAAACCCCTAAAATCCATCCCAAGCTTTGCCACAGAAAACAACCTAAATAAAACCGAACATCCCTCCATGGAATTAGGACCTTTCCATCCACCATTCTTCAGTTCGAACATTTTAAGTAAAAGAAAATATAGAAACAGTAAGATATCTTCTCCCCCACCCAAAAAAAGGGATCTTTTTTCACCTCCTCCTGTGAATTAAGTAGTTTCTCCATTGATTAGAGCTTCAGAATAAAAGGAAAAAAAACATATATTGTATTTAGTTATCAATTAGGGTTCTTAGTTAAACGAAAAGGTGAAAAAAAAATGGTCAAGATTGTTTTTGGAGGGGGAGAGTCTTGTATTATGGTGTTCTTGGTCCTGTTAGCCCTAGTGAGCCTGTGCGAAGTTGGTGGCTTGGTGAGGCCGAGGGGGGTTAGGGTTAAAGACCCTTTGGCTGCTCAGGCTAGTCGGGCCATCCATGGTCCCGACCCAACTGAGAAGGTATTCAACGTCTTGAATTATAAAGCCGACGCTAGTGGAAAACACGATTCTGCACAGGTAAGTCAAATGCAGCGGCATGCTTATATTAAATTTACCTGATAAATATTATGGCGTTAGTTTATGTTCAGGAAATATCTGTTTTGATCAATTGTCGAAGAGTCAAACATCTCGTGGCACCTCCGAGTCCAAGGCTAATCAGGAACCCTAGAGGTTGCTGGAATGGAATAAATGAACTCTTCTTCAGAAAATGGTGGGAAATTTTGAATGTTAAATCCAAAAGAGACATCATAATTCTGCTCTTGCAATCTATTATTAAAAAATGATCCTGCATGATAGTTGAGATTTTTTTGTTACACCTGTTTTTTTTTTGCACAAAACCTAGTATTTGTTTTTCTTTGGAGAGAAAAGGCTCTTTTTTCTTCACAAGTATTTATCTTCATTCTTAATTTCCAGTTATTTCATAAGTATAGTCCAATCTTTTAGTTTATTTATACCAAGAAATCATTCTTTCGTGTCCATAAGTACCCACAATCAGTCCACGGATCCTGTAAGTTTACGGCTCAAGCATCCATTTTGAAATGCACATTTTTCTTCATATGTAAGTGTTTCTAGCAGGGATGAATTTAGAGGTTTGCGAGATTATCACCCCCAAAATCGAGAAAACTTATTAGGTCTTAAAATTTGCTGATTTTATGTATATTTTTGTTGAATAATATTATTTCTCCTTGGGAATCCTTCTTCTATCTCTTCTTTCAGTTTCACCCCTTTGACCCGATTTTCTGGATTTATCCCCTATTTGTAGCTACAATTCTATTTAAACAAATATAATTATCTTCCTCCATCACATTCATTCTTGAATTTCATTCACTTGAGATTTTCTTTTTGGGAGCAATCAAATAGAAATGGATCCTTATCCTCACCTAGCATTGGGACTCGGGAAGATATGTTTTTAATTAAAACCTAGAATCTTGGCCAAAAAGGATGAAGATATAAAAAGGAAAAGGAGATTTAAAAATTAAGTTAATGACATAATTTTCTATTTTATCTAAAGTTTTTCGAATTATTAAATTAGGTATGCAGGAATATTTAACCCACTTGTTTATGTATTTTAAGTGTGAATCAACTGCTTGATCCTGCAAATCATTCCTCAATTATTGATGATTCCATGTCCCATCAACTCCCAGTCGCTTTTTTAACTTTAACTCCACATTGCTCGACAATAAATCCATTATTTAATAGCATTTCTCACTTTTTGGATAATTTAATTTAATAATAAAGTTAATTATCATTTTAAACCTCAAATATATCGCCGGCCTCCACTGCAAGTATACTCAAGCATCTATTCTGTAACTTAATATAGTGTGGCCTACCGAAATTGTTAAGATAAGATTCAACATACTTGAAAAAAAAAAGACCAAAAACTGCACCTAAATGAATATAATTTTTTTTAGAAAGAAGTTGAGAAGATAAAATAAAAATAAAATGAATTTTAATAAAAATTGAAAAAAATTCTGGGAATAAAGTTAAATGGTTTTAAAATAAAAACAAGTTTAGAAAAGTAAAACAAATTTCATTGAAAAAAGAAAAAAAGAATTAAAATTGAAAAATTCAAATAATGAAATACCGGAAAAAATCAACAAATTCTATAACGAAATTCAAGAATATGTGTATATTGCCCGAGTTTTCAAAAGAATAATTTATTTCTTAATTTTATTATTTAAGTTATAGTCATTTTCCCATGATTTTACTGAATTTTCTTATTTCTTTGGGTATTATTTTATTTTTTAACTTGCTTTTATTTTTCTATTTTTCAATTTTATGTATTTATATATAACTATACTATTATATGCAAACATGTAGGAAATTTAGTGTTCTTTTATTTTCTATATTTATCCTTAGTCTAATTTAAATATTAGAATCTATAATATGTATATACTTTATAAAATCACCTAGATTAAATAGTCATTTCAGTCATTTTTTCTCATTTCATATCTACGATTTTAACTGTAAAAATATTCATTAACTGCTCAGATTTTTCATTCTCATTTCATATCATTTTATATTTATAACTTTAACTGCCAGAATTTATCTTTTTTTGAACTATTTTTGCAATTTTTTTCAACAGTTTCATACAAATCTCTTAACTATACAATCTTTGTCCACGTTTTTAAAATCCTCCGACTTCTTGTGATATTCACAATTTTTATAAAAAAAATCTACTTTATTAACAATAAGTTCTCAAATTACCTGTTCTACTTCATTTTTATTTAATTTGAACTACTTATTTTTTATCTATTCTATCATTAAATTTTATTACTTTGATCATCTTAAATTTTTATATAATATATAATTAATAATTTTGTGCGTAGTACAGGGCACCATCTAGTTTCACTTGATACTTATTGTTATTATATTTGGTTTGCTTAAAATTTTTTATTTGTTCGATTTATTTTACTCTGATGTTGAATGTTTATATATATTTAATTTTTTTTTCTAAATTTTCCTTAATTTTTTAAAACTTTTTTTTGTCGATCAGCGATGCATCATCAACAAAATGTCATAAAAAAATGAACTGACATAACGAATAGGTATCTATAGACTATATAGAGCGATGGAATGAGCATTTAATGATCTTTCTATTGAGGGGAAAAAAAACTATGTGACTAGAGTTGACCGGCAGTGAATTTCAAAACCAAATTTACAGTTAACTCCATAGGTTGAGTTTGAGAGAGTATCCATCTGACCAATGTGAACTCGCTTGCGGCCCGAAAGACCAATTCGATGTTCATTCTGCATCATTTCATTTCGTATCAGAACTAACTAAATTATGACAGGGAACTTTTATCGGCTGATTTGATTTTTCTTAGTATCTCGAAAAAATTTTAGATGGTCTAATCATATCTCACAATTATGCAGTAAGAAAGTACAAATCAAATTTATTAAATTAATAATAATTAAAGTAGTTGTACAGATGATTAACACTAATTTATTCATTAGTCCCATTTTGATTGTGCTTCCTCCCACTACATGGAGAGAGTCCTTACACCATGTGATAGTACCGATGTGGTGTCACGAGTTAATAGAATTCCGTTCTTTTCAGATAAAACCTAAATAGAAAAAAAACTCTAAAAATGATTGACTCATAGCATCACGTAGACGTTATCACGTATTATACCCATTACATACAAGATTTTTTTCACAACATGGTGAAATAGGATCACCAATGTATTTCTGTAGTGTTTCTATAGAACTCGTTTCCTTGTAGGCTTTCATGAGGGCATGGGTGGAGACATGCCACTGGAACGGGAAGTCGAGGCTGCTGGTTCCACGTGGCACCTTTTCATTGGGTGAAGTTGTGTTTCAAGGCAAGTGCAATGGCCCGGGTGCAAAGGTAGTCGAGATCAAGGGCACACTCAAGGCCCTTGCCGACCCAAGCTCCTTCTCGGATGACTACTGGATCCTCTTCCAGCGGGTCGACGGTGTGATTATCATCGGTAGTGGGGTCATCAACGGTCAGGGCGCCTCCGTGTGGAAGTACAGTGACTGTGAGACCAACAGCGACTGCCAGCGCATGCCAATAGTAAGTTTTTTCTCACCTCACAGTCCGTCTTCATACGTGAATTCTAGAGTAATTGGGATCAGGCATTTTGTATTTTTATGGTATTCGAGCCTATCCTGTATAAGAGTGATTCATAATAGATACGACTCTATTGGATATCATAATCAAACCCTAGAAAGTTTTGGGCACCCTTTATTTTTCATAATACATATATTCTACTATATATAAGACTGTTTTCTAAAATTTGAATTTGAATGCTATTATATTAAAGCTCGAAGTCCACCCCTATTCAGAACCGACAACTCCGTCGAGACCCATTTATTATTAGTTTTCTTTTTGCTTTTTGCCTCTATTAATGCAAAATCATTTTAACATCTTTGCCATTTAATTGTAACAAAGTGATTGAATTTAGAGAATTTTATTTAACTTACTTATTGTATCATAATTCAGTATATTTACATTTAATTTAAGATATAAATTTACTTTATTATTTTGTATTATTAAGTTATAACTTATTATTATATTTTGGACATGGTAAACTTATCAATATATATAATTGCTATATCAATTGAAAGTTTATCAAGCTAGAAATTCAATGGTACAAATGATGATAATTGAAATTCAAATAAGGAAGTTAATTATTACAATTTACTGCACAGTCTGTTTTTTTATAGTCGTTCTGGTCCTTCCGGTTAAATTGTGCATTGGACTCGAAATTGAAATCAATTAATTTACTGCTCCGAACATACCTTGTCAGGTAACTTCTGCCCAATCAATACCAGGGACACCCCTGAACTCCATGTCGAATGTTTTGGGCTCGTATAGTCCTATAGTGTTAGATACTTCACATCTCTGAAAAAGTTCTCTCGCTAATGCGGTACGCTGCTCCAGAATCTGAAGTTCGACTGGGTCAGCAATGCGATCGTGAGCAGGCTCTCGTCCGTGGATAGCAAAGGGTTCCATGTTGCAGTGACGAACAGCAAAAATGTGAGGCTATATAATCTTCGTATAACGGCCCCAGCCAACAGTCCGAATACGGATGGAATCCATATTAGCAAATCAAACAATGTGAAGATCTCCAAAGGCGGAATCGGAACCGGGGACGACTGCATCTCCATGATACAGGGCTCCACCAACATCAACATCAAGAAGGTTGCCTGTGGCCCCGGCCATGGCATAAGGTGACTGATAGTATCTCATCTTCGATTCAAGCTTTTGCTAATCAAATGAGACTCTAATGACATGGTAAAATGTGAAAGAAATTCGATACCATGACCTTGCAACTAATCATTGGCTAGATTTCATTTCATCTCATCGTAGTGATGATACTCTAACATCTCCTCCATCTTGTTTTCATGTTGATGACAGCATTGGCAGCCTCGGGAAGTACCCCAATGAGGCAGATGTGAGAGGGATCACAGTCAAGAACTGCACCCTAATCGGCACCGAGAATGGAGTCAGAATCAAGACGTGGCCAGGTTCGCCTCCTAGTGCGGCTTCGAGGCTCACCTTTAGTGACATTGTTATGAATAATGTCAAGAAGCCAATTATCATCGACCAGGATTACAGTTCTCATAAGAAGAAGCAGGTTCATTCGTCATCTAACATCGATCTGTGTGATTAATGTGTGTCATGCTTAAGAACTACATAAACATATGCACTAACTCCTTGCAGGGAAGCCCGTCCCGAGTAAAGATCAGCAACGTCCACTATGCCAACATAAGGGGAACATCGACATCTCCTGCGGCTGTCAGCTTGATGTGCAGCCAACAAGTTCCTTGTGAACTAATCCAGTTTAGAAACATCAATCTAAGATATGTCGGATCGCCTGTAAGTGGTCCCAGCACCTCTACCTGTGTCAACACACACGGTCTGGTGTTCGAAGGCATTCAGATCCCACCAGCTTGCAAATAGAGAGAGTTTGTGTGTGTGTGTGTGTATGATAGTAAAAATATCATCATGTGTAGTCACAGTTGGAGTAGTTCTGCTGAAATTGAGAAAATTTATTGGTTAGTATAAATTTTGATTAGGGTAAATTTAGCTATACATAAATATATTTTGTTAGATTATATCTCAAACGACGGATATAAATCAGCTTTGTCTATTTTATGCATCAATGGCATATTTAACAGCTCAAAGAACAAAAATTATGAATGTAATAAACATTTCTTCAATAATAAAACATGAAGTAGTATTTTTTGGAGAAATGAGCTATTTTCTGACAAAAATGGACTTACATATTTTCTGCCCTGTTTAATTCTCCTGATTTAAAGCCATTCCCCTGATCGTGAGCTAAATTTTGGATTTGTGCTGCTACTTACCGTTGGGCAGACATTGAAGTCGTCTCGCTAGGCCTGGTAATTTTTTATACTGATGTGGATGGGACCGGAATCACTGACATGGAGGGCCCCGTCAAGAGGTATTGTCCGCTTTGGGGTACCGAGCTATACTCGCCCCTGACCGGTTTGTCCTTAAAAAGACACCTCTCGAGGGAAGAGGGGTACGCGTGAGTCTTATAAGGAGCTCACTTCCCCCTTACCTCTCCAATGTGGGATTAGTCTCCATCTTACCTCTCCGATGTGGGATTAGTCCGCATCACACACCCTTCGAATAGAGAGGTCGAAACTCGGGTTCGACTCTCAACGAGAGCACCAATGATAGTACCTTCGGGTGGCCTATCCGGTTGTGAGATCTTCGAGTGAAATCAGAGCCGACCTTGGGATGAAGAAAGTAGGTGGACTTCACCGGAAACTTGCAAAAAGCCAAGCCCGGGGTGATTCTCCGGAATGACCCTCCGATGCCTAAGATAAAGAATGATTTAATCAAGAGTAGGAGAGAGGAGAAGGAGAAGAGATGTTGAACATGAGAAGAGTCAATCCTTTCGACCTACCCCTGATGGGGCTATATATAGATCATGATCAGTACAGAGGACTGATGCAATCATGTGTTGACTAAGCACATGGGTGAGGGCCCGACTTGGGGATGTCTGATGTCCAATGTTCGATGTCCGACATCTATGTGGGAGGAAGTCGGATTTAGTTGATGTCTGATATCCACGCGGGAGAAAGTCGGACTTAGTTTATGTTGGACATCCATGTGGGAGAAGGTCAAACTTAGATATGGAAGTTGGACTTAGTTGATGTCTGAAGTCGGACTTAGCGGTGAAAGTCAGACTTAGTTGATGTCCGACTTCCATGTGGGAGGAAATCGGACTTAGCGATGGAAGTCGGACTTAGTTGATGTCCAACGTCCATGCGGGGAAGAAGTCAGACTTAGCGGTGGAAGTCGGACTTAACAGTGGAAGTTGGACTTAGTTGATGTCCGACTTCCATGTGGGAGGAAGTTGGACTTAGCAGGTGAAAGTTGGACTTAGTTGATGTCCGACTTCCATGTGGGGGGAAGTCGGACTTAGCAGGTGAAAGTCGGACTTAGTTGATGTCCGACTTCCATGTGGGGGGAAGTCGAACTTAGTGATGGAAGTCGGACTTAGTTGATGTCCGACTTCCATGTGGGCGGAAGTCGGACTTAACGATGGAAGTCGAACTTAGTTGATGTCCAACGTCCAAGCGGGAGGAAGTTGGACTTGGCGATGGAAGTCGGACTTAGTTGATGTCCGACATGAGTCGGTGTTTCTTAAGTCGGTATTTCTTGAGTCGGTCGTGTGAGGAGATCAAGTCGGGTCTCAATGAATCGGGCGTGTATATTAGTCCATATTAGATATGGCATAATAACTCGATACTACACGACACGAAGACCCAAAACGACATGATTAAACATGTTTAATTTTATATCTATATGTCAAATTCATTAACTCATTTAAATATATTAAGTTATGATTACAATTATACCATACATATTTAGTTATACGGGTTAAACTTGTTATGTCATGTTAACTTGGTTTTAAACAAGTCGTGTTTGTTTTTGAAATTTCTTACCCGTTCATTAAACTGGTCGTATACGTGTTAAGATACTTTTGACAAATCTTTTTAAACATAACACGACATTTATTGTCAAGCTTACCTCTTACTTAGTACATGATTTCCCTAAATCAATCAAACCGTGCTGGCTGCCTCCACGTGGATTGTCGAGACCTATGAATGACCATTAATAAACATAGATCTCCTGGTGGTAGAATGGAAAACAAACAAAATGCAAAAAAGAAAGTCAAGGAAAAAGAGTAGAACAGGTGTTCGAACTCAAGTAGGTTATCTCTAGAGTGGGAATTGTGGATCCGTAGATGGCCTACCTCCATAGTGTTTATTCAGTTCGCCGATATATGAATCTAGAAATACCCAAAGAGTTTTAGATAGTCCTACCAAGCATGTAAAGATGATAAAATCATGTAAAAATGAATGAGGAATTGGAATAGTCTTCAATTCTATAACTGCCTCTTTGGTCGGAAAGTTCGAACTTTCCATCCTAGATTGCTTTGTTGGAATGTAAAATAGAGGGTAATTTAGATTTACTGGGCCACATGCAGTTTCCTGGACTGAACTCCTTCACATGTAAAGCTTTTACACCCTAAAATCTAGGCATTCCTAGATTACAAGTGGGAACATCTCTGCAAACCCCCTAAAATACTAAAATATCCTTTTTCTATTTTACCCTTCTGGGAAGGGACAACGGAAAGGAAGAGGGGAAGAAGGTTATTATTGTAAAATCACTTTAATTTTTTAAATATTTTTATGCATAAAATATTTTAATATTATACTTGATTTATTTACCAAATACAACAGTTTCAAATTATTTTCAACTTTGCATATAAAATTTTACTTTTCCTGTGATCAAATTTCCTTATAATCTAATAATACTTAAACCAAACGCTCCCTAATTAGTTAAAAAAAATCATATGGGTAAACTCTATAGTTATACCTGCCAAAATTTCAAAAGATGGTAAAAGAATAAAATTATGCCCATCAATTTGATTCAGTGAGATATTCTCCTGTCCTATTTTCCACTTTACTCCACAGCAAGTGCAATAGAGCGGAGTCCACATTGAACTTGGACCATAAGAATGAAAAGGGAGATGGCATTAGAACCTTTGGTGAGACCATCAACAAGTTTATCCATAGAATTGATAAAATGAATCAACAATTATTTTTGCATGAATTGTTCTTGTATGAAATGGCATTCAGGTTTTGACTTGGAAAACTGGATTAGCTGTGCTATAGATGGTAGAAACATGACCAGGTGAGATATTTAGTTAATTGAAGAAGTGTCTGAAGCCATATAACTTGCAGTATTAGCAAGACTTATGTACTCGAACTCAGTGCTAGATCTGGCAATGGTCCTATGTTTATTAAAAATCCATGATATTTGGATTAGTATCAAGGAGGATAAAACCACTTATGGATTGGCGGTCATCATATTCTCAGACCAATCAACATCACAAAATCATGGGGATAGGATGAGGATCCAGGACATACATAAAACTACTTATGGATCTCGGAAATTTTCTCAATTTCGTTCGGTTTTTGTGATATATCCATGAGATATTTCATGAAATCAGCGGACTTCTTGTAGGGTTTTTGTTGCTTATATGCATCAATTTTGTCTGTCTACATCAAATTCATCCCTGTGTTCATCAATTTTATCCTTCCGCACATCAGTTTTATTCCTTTACATATCAATTACTCATTTTACATATCATTTCGTATTTCTACACATTAATTTGATATTTCTACGAATCAAACTCGCTGTTCCATGCACCATTTCCTATTTCCTTGAATTATTATATTGTGATTGTTGAGCTTGAACATCAACTGGCATCCCTTTTGTAGATCATGTTACTATTGGAAATAGTTTTTCGGAAACGATGCCGGACTGCAAACGTCGTAAGTGTTATGATTGCCACACTCCAAGGCCCGAAACTTTACCGTTCTCATTCTTCCAAGTGTTTCAAGTACTTGCAGAAGAGCTTACAAGTTCTTCATGTGATGAAGAGGCTTGTTTAAAGGAAGAATTCACAAAAGAATGGCGCCGAAGCCCAATCTTGATAAAGAGCCCAAGTCCCTTAATGGACAATTCAGTTGTTCAACAATCGTACCTTCGCGAGGATTACATGGTGGGAATCAAATTGGGAAGTATGTAACATTTCAGTCAAAAACACTTTGATTGAGTTCATGTGTAAACCACGAAATTTTCCACTTACTTATCAGGATAAGAATTGAATCTCCTTGTTTGGCTGAGACATTCTTATGCGGACTCAGCTTGTTTTCTGTCAGTTTTCCTGATGAACTCCCAATTCTCATCGACCCTTCAAAATTACATTTTAAAAAAATCCAGTACAATATCACAACTAGAGAAAAAAAAAAAAAAGAGATATGGCATCATAATTTCGTAAATAATTCGTATATTATTTGATCCCGTTTTCTTCTCTCCCAGAATTTCAAGACATAAAGGATCTCGACCATGAAAGAATCGTTTTCGCTGATATGGAGGACACTAAGTAAACAGAATGTGATCTCGAGGGGGAATTCAACGCTGGGCAAAGCTAGGTTGCTGAACAAAGTGTTGTCCTAGAGGCTGGAAACCAACATGGAACATTAGTAGGGCGCCTTTGGAAGAGCCGTGTTCGAAGATAAAGTTTGAGAGGCCGACTTGTCTCGATCCACAAATCAGACTTTTGGTTTGATCTCAAGGAAAGAACTTTCAACTCACTATCATGAGGTCGAAAGTTATATAGAATCCGATCGGTGTGGAGTAGAATCATGTTTTCTAGTAGTTGTGTAGAGTTTCTAACATGGTTTTAAAAAATTGCCCGTCGCGGCCGTTACGTAATGGTATCGGAAGGCTTTGATACCATTATCGGCCGATATCGCAGCCGGAAAGAAAATCGCTGAGCGTCACGGCCGTAATAGCGTTACATAAAGGCATAACGAACTAAATAGCGGCCGCAACGACTGTGACGGGTATTTTTATTCAAAATTTCACCGTTATTCACATTTTTACATACATTTACATGTTTTCCTCTATCAAAAATATTAAAAATACGTGCATTTGTCACCTTTTTATCCAAAAGTTTTTTTGTTCATTTTAGATGCATAAAAAAAATTCGGACCGCAATATCCGCGACATCATTATATAACGCCGCGACGACACGAAATTATGACAATCACCATGCAACCAGTACGTGACCCGCGACCACGATTTAAATCCGTGGTTTCCGAGTCGAGAACACAGAAAGAGGCCATTGGAGATGTGAGAAATGACAAGACACAGACCAGCGTTGACAGCATGGGGGGCCTCTCGTCTGTTTCAAAGGAAAACCGGAAGAAAGGCCGTACTTGGTGAAACTGCATTAACTGACAAGAGAGAAACAGAAAAGCGGAAAAATGGAAACCGTTTTCTCACTAGCGGAAAACACGTTTGCTCCACACCAAATCAGGTAGGCCTCCCTGTTTGTTATCTTTATCCTAAAAGCCAAATCCTTTTTCCCGTCCGCTCCCCTGTTTTCCATTTTCTATTTGCAGATATTTAGCACCACCATTCCTGTCGTAGAGATTATATTTGATTTTTTTTTTCCGGATCGTTCGAATAAGCAATTTAGCAGGATTTCATTGAGATAGATTTCTCGCGTGCTTCCTGAAATATGTTAGGTTAGGAAGTCTCGGTAATTATTCCCCAAAACACATAAGTATTTGTAATTTGTCGAATCTTATTCAAGATCAAGTCAGTATCATCGGGGGCCCAAGGTAATTTAACCGTGCAGTTAGGCACCGTGGTAAGATTGTGCAAGTACATAGCTACTGCTGCTGGGTCTCCATATGAATTTAGAACGTCGATTTTTCAGTAATTAATAACTATAATGATGTAATCATATATATTCTTTGGCAGTTACATTGTGCGAGTTGGAGTCTTATGAATGAAGCAAGTTCACTGTGGAAGAGCGTTACCCTCTAGTGGACCCACCCGGCTCGAACTAGATTAGTCAGCACCTATTAAATTTCTCGATACCGGTAATTCATACTGAAAAAACGTACTTCAATAAAAAAGTGAAAGTTCGTTCTGTGTTTACTAGATGATTAAATAAGTAAATGAGCATTAGGGATAGCAAAACTTACTCGAACCCACCGACTCGCCCCGTGCATAGGTAAGGGCAGGCTTGGGTCGGGCTGCTGGCCCGCCCCGCCCCCACTCAAATTTATATATTATTATACAACATTATTATATATTTTAAAATTAATTTACTTGATTTATGAATACTTATATATTAATAGATAGGATAATAATAATTCTATTTTATCAAAATTATATGAATTCTTAATTTTTTTTAAAAAAATTTAATTATACTATTATAAATATGTAAATTTATGTCATATTTTAAGTTATATTTTATAGAGCGGTAATTAATTTCCCTCATGTACGACCTGACCTATGCCCCGACCTGACCAGTGTGTGGCGAGACACCACCTGACCCTTGAGGGTGCAGGGCAGGTCTGGGTATCCAAATTCCCAGCCCTCCCCCAGACCATCGCCATCTCTAATTAGCATAGTTATTATGTGTAAAATTAATCCTAGGGCTTACATGAAATGGGCAGTGAATATGTAATTTTTACTAGTAATTCACGGGTTCTTAGATCTGAATATATTCATGAGCATATTACCCTTGTTGTAGCTACCTATATGTGATGGCACATTAATTTACTCGAACTCGTAAGCTTGTGGAATATTCATGAATCTAGAGAAAATGACTCTCTTATTAAAAAATCTCCAAAATTGGGAAGAATAAGAGGAAGGAAATGAGGTGATAAAAGTATCATAATATAAAAAATCAGGCTTAATACAGTCACTGTGATTCTGTTCTTGACTTGATTTTTACCAGTCAGACTTTACATATATGTTCCTTATTTACCTCTTCTTTTATTTAATTTTAGGTTTATGTAGGCTTTATTTTAACTAAAAAAAAATACTCAACTAGAAACTAAGAGGTTTTGCGTTCGTTATCACTAGCAAGATTTCGAGTGTCCTTTCATTCTGATTTCCTTCCATCTCCTTATAAATTTATGTGTTTCATCTATATATATAAAAAAAAAAGGATCATGGCACGAATTGTAATATATTACAATGTCAAGGTCAATGACAATCAGGTCCTTGTATTTTACATCCTTTCCATTTTTTCAGCCATTTTATCTGAATTTCTGCAACTAATTTCTCTCTATTTCTTTTTTTTTTTTTTAACCTTTCGGGTTTTGAGAACGGTGTTACTTGACGGGGCGTCCGGTTAAGGAAAGAGACGTGTGACGGTGACCGTCAACCATGCCCAACCATGCACCGCCACGCAGAGAAGCCCTTTACCCCTCAGTTTCTCAGGCGCTGGCCCTGTCGTCCTGTGGGCCCCACCGGCCTCAGGTGTCGGCCTATGTGGAGAAATCGTAGTGGGAGCTGATTTCGTGAAATTATCTGTAATCTCGTTTAACTGTTATTTGATATTTTGATAAAATATATCATAATATTTTTCTTAATATTTATTTTTAAATGTGAGATGATGATTTTTAATAGTCTGTTAAATGATTATTAATTGAGTCCGTTATATTATGTATAAACTTGACTAACGTAAGAATTTTTAACCAGCATATCATATGGGTGTTGAGATTTTGTTTTTATTTCTCCAAGTTTAAGCTGGTCTTATAATTATTTAATAATTTAGTAAAAATTATGTCATCTTTATGGAGTAAATATAATTAATTATAAAACAGTGATGTTATATAATTTTTTAACTTTTTAAAATAATATAATAAAATTTATAAATAATTTCACTAGTTCAGGTTACGTATAATTTCTAGAATATCCCAGGCGAAGGCCTCTCGAAAAACTTTCAATATAAATGCAAGTAAAACAGGTAGGTGAATGTGGTTTAACACTATTTCCCTTGTACAATCTTTGTTCTAATATTACGAATAGAGAAAATTAACAATTGACAGAGCATTTTATGTATTTTATTTGATTATACTCAAATATGAATCGGTCAAAATTCGAAATATCAGCTGATCCATTTAATTAAAATAAAATAATCAAGTTAAGTTGGTCCTGAGAAGCATGCGTAGTTTTTTTTTTTAATTTTTGAAAGGATAAATATTCTGTTATTTAACTGGAAGAATGATTACAGTAAAAGGGATATTACTCAAAAACATGCAGACCATCTTCAACAAGTAACAAACCTGCCTCAGATAGATTATGAGCTAAGAGGTTCTCTTCTTTATGGACCCAAAAACATTTACTATATTCAAAAGACTCTAATAATTGGTTGATACCTAGAATGACACGCTTAATTTTCCAAGGAATATCAGTTTTGGAGAGTAAAGTATCAACAACAAGTAAGGCGTCAGAATACAAGACAACCTTCTTCCAGCTCATTTGAAGTGCAATGCAAACTGCTAAGAGGACTACACTTGCTTCTGCAAGGAATGGCGACATAACTCCATCCTTTTGTATCTATGAGAATATAACCTCATTTTTCATCATTGCAATTCCAGCCAGGCATACTTGTTCTTCATTCCTTAATGCAAGTAGTGTTGTTGTCCCTTAGAACTTGACTATTTGTCCTGTCAAAAGGCAGGAAATCAACATAATATGAAACATTAGAATGAAAAAAAAAATGTGCCCTTTATAGTCCTTTTTAATCTTTTGCAAAATAGATTGCAAACCAGGTTTGAAACCTTTATGTAATACTCGATTCCTCAAATCCCAAAAGAATGCTTAGTTATTATCGGTGAAAGTGGGCTGTACTTGACAGATGCCTTCGAACCCGACTGCTGCCGGTTCCAGAAACAGTACTCGTCGATCGGCTTCTCTGGAATGTTGTGGTGAAATTATATATTCCCTTGAATTTTCATAACCTAAGACATTAAAATTATACCGACAAAAGTTGTTTAATTAAACTAGACACATACTCGTACGATGCACAAAAAAAATAAAAATAAACAGATGCAGAATACTGGAATGAACCCGTATTGTCTATTTATAATGTGATGATGGAGTATAGTAGACAGGGTATTTTCAATTGTCGTTAGTGTATTATATCAATTACACATTTTCAAGTTTACAATTTCGATCCATTCGTTCAAAAAAATGATAGGTTTTTACTACAAAAATTGTAGATACAGAGTAAGATGAGAAAATCTAAATCCTTAATGAATGATTGTTGCTTTTAAAATTGTAGACATGAAATGAGAGAAAAACTATTGAAATTATTATTTTATCCTTGATTGGGAGGATTTTATAAAACATTTACATATCATAGATTCTAATATGTAAGTTTTATTAATGATAAATATGAAAAATAAAAAAAATATTAAACTGTCGAAACTTTGTATATAATATATAGATATAAATATAGATATAGATGATGGGGCATATCTTTTGCTTCTGTCCATGGAGATCAAAGTGGGAATCCAGCACCGAAAAATTCAGAAAATTTATTCAAAAAGGGTGAAACTCAATAAAAAGGATATGACAAATTTAAGAAAATGAAATAAGATAATAGAAAAAAGAAAAATTAAAAGAAACAAATATCTATATTTCTATACTATTATGTGTAAACTTATGGGAAATTTGGTATCTTTTACATTTTCCATATTCGTTCTTAATATAATTTACATATTAAAATTTATGAGATATATTTGATTTCCATATTAAGGGTAAAATAATAATTCCATTCATTTTTCTCTCATCACATATCTATGATCTTAACATTAAAGATTTTTCATTAACTACTTAAATTCTCATATCTCACCCCATACCTATAATAATTTGAAATTGTAAAAATAAAAAAGTAAAATTGACATAATATACTGATAAAAATTGAGAATATTCTATTTACTATTACAAGTTAAAAATTTTTAATGAATTAAATTGTAATAGGTTATAAATAAATAATATAATTATATGACTTCGTCACAGTATTTTATATTTATTTATTTTTATTTTTTTGTGTACAACACGGATTTGTGTCTATATATATATATATATATTTCTCAATGTGCTTTCACTCTTTTGAAATTCTCCAATTCCCGATTCGCAACTTTCATAAAAAAATCTACTTTATTTACTTGAAACTCTCCTAATTCTCCTATTCTACTTCGTTTTTATTTGATTTGAACTATTTTTTTACAATACAATATATTATTTATAATTCTGTGCATAGCATGGTTTACTCTCTACTAATATTTTAAGTGTTTTGAGAGAGATGAAGGATTGGATAAGTACCGAGGGAAATGAATGGAAAGTTTCTTTTCAAAACAAAGGAGAGGACAACTCTATCATCATAAGTATATTTTTTAATTTTTCACCATCATTTAATCTATTATTTTGTATGATGAGAAATTTATTCTCTCCGACCATGAACACTGCATAAACTTGTGGATTCAGGTAGCGGAGTGAACAATTCTCCTCTTTCTTTTCTCTTCTTTCACCTCCTGTCATCCTCCTATCTGCACGAGTCATTAAGTAATGCGTGAGTTTTGTAAATGAGAAAAATTTATGGTAGATATGCTTCAATGAGCGAACCCAATTTAAAGGTGGATTAAAGAGTGACTTTTGGATATGAAAGTTGAAAATTACTTCCTCAATTATTAGTTTAGATTGAAATATAGTATAGAAATTATAGAGACTAAGACTAAGGAAATTCATGTATACTAAATAGAATAAGGAGTACTCTTATTTATATTATGATCATACATCAAATATAGAAGATATTTGCTACCTAAAATATAAAATCTCATAGATACTTCAATATCTTCCAGATTTTCTCAAATCATATCAAATTCTTAAATATCGTATTTTCTATATTCTATCCTATATAGAGAAACTGATGAAAAGGTAAAACTCTTATGATTATTAATTCCTCCCCTTATAATACGGAGATTCCAATGTTATTTAATATATATGCATATATTCAATCATCTCAATTCTCAATTCTCAAACTGAATTATATTATTTTTTAATACTAAAAAGGATCGCTAATTCTATAAAATATTCACATGAATCTAGAGAGGTGATACCTGTTTTCACCTATTAGTTTAAGATGGTGGTGATATCCATTTCTTTTAAAAATTGAAATTTTTTTTATTATCCGTCCGATATTGGATTAAGAACTCAAACCCAGTGTAATATAAGTTCATATGAAAATGTGCTTTAATACCAAGAAGTTATACATGTTTCCACCTAAAAATTTAAATTATCAAAATGATGTACTTAATTTTCTTATAAATTAGTATTATTTATATTTATTATCCGATGAGAAATTTATTTTCAACTATTTTAGAAAAAGCTCAACATGGAAAATCGAGTCCATGATTTATTGGATCACTGCACAAGACATGCGACCTATTCCCTCCCGACACAGTGCAAAAAAAATGAAAGAAAACATCAAACCAAAAGGAAAAAGGAAGACTGGAAGAGCAAGTTTGGGCGGCCCGGTGGGGGCAGAAAAGTTATGGCGGGTTTGTCTGATAGTGCAAAAGTTTGGTGTAACCGTTGCTCTATAGCCTATAAAACCCCACTCCCCATCACTGCCCCCACTCTCTCCCCCTCAGACGGAACCTACGAGTCCAAACGCTGCTCATAACAGCTAAGAAACCAAGGGAAAGAAAAAACGAGGGGAGAGAGAGGGAGAGAATCATTCATTACCAGGATGTGCGGTGGAGCAATAATTTCCGGCTTCATCGAGGCCAAGCGCGGCAGCCACCAGACGGCCGAGGAGCTGTGGTCGGAGCTCGACCCCGCCTTCTCCAGCCTCTTCGGCCCCGATAGCTACCAGGGAAGAACTTCACACAAGCCAGCGAAGCGACTGATCAGCAGGCATGGTATGGGTTTGTTTTTTTTAAAAAAAATATCTGCATGCGTATATATCGAATTATAAATAAATCAATTTTAGTATAAATATTTTTTTCTTTTCCTTCTCGGTATAAAAAGCTCTCATAATTAGACTGCTGTTAGAAATATAGCCAAAAAAATCGCAGCTGTTAATTATTTTATTTTACAGTAATATTGGTGTTGATTTCTCCAGTAAATTTATTTTTTCTTATTTTTAAAAATAAAAAATTACTTTGGGTTATGAAAATGATCGAGAATTATGGTGAAATTTTTGTTTTAACTTTTCAGATGATCGATTATGCTAACATAAGTTATTTGATGTAGTTCGATATCTCTTTCTTTTATATATACCGTCCCAATTTCGAATTTTGTAATGAAAAAAATCCTCACTTGAACAAATTTTATCTTGAAGTAATTTGATTGGATTTTTGAAAAAATAAAAGATTTTCATGATTTTATAACTGGAGATGATGAAATATTCCTGGGAAATATCTCCAACTTATGTTTTCTCTCTTCAAATGCCAGGATCTTTTTGGTAAATTTTTTTTATGCCTTTTTAAACTTTTTTTTGGCAATTTTTTTTTGTTAATTCTAATAAATTTTCATAGGCTTTTTCTAAGATATCCTTGTGGGTATGGACTCACTCACCTGGTTTTTCTGCCAGGATAACATACATCATCTTCCGCAAATCAATGCACCAGAATTGATTTTTTTTCTCCAAAAAATTTAATTTATTTTTACATTTTCTAATTTAATTAAATATATTCAAGAAATAAATAGAACCAACTGGGTATTTGTTGTCAGAATCTAACTGGATTCATTGAAGATACACACATGTTTTTAAAATAGAATTTCAGGGACTTTGTAAGCAGAGAAAAAATCGATAACTTGGTTCACTTTTAACTTTACATGGGAATATTGAAATTTATATTAGCTGAAGTCAGAGATATTTTTTCGTATAAGATGCTGCTCTTAAAATAATAAATAATAAATATATGAAAATTCTTGGGTTTTTTGTCGGTATAATTTCATCTATTTGTGGGGGATTTTCAAGCAGGGATTGGTAAGAAGGCCACGCGCAAGATGAGGCGCGTTGGTGACAAATCCTCATCCCCAACGCCAGGGGAGCAAGAGGCGGGAAAGAAGAATGGCGGCGAGAAGGCCAGGAAGAACGTGTACCGGGGGATCCGCCACCGGCCGTGGGGCAAGTGGGCGGCCGAGATCAGAGATCCCTACAAGGGTGTCCGGGTGTGGCTCGGCACCTACGCTACTGCAGAGGAGGCTGCCCGTGCTTACGACGAGGCTGCTCGGCGGATCCGTGGCGACAAGGCCAAGCTGAACTTCTCATCCCCCTCCCACCACCAGCCGCTGGTGGCTTCACCACCACGCCCCACTACCGAGCAGGCTTCAAAGGAGATCCCTAACGGGCATGCACCAGGTCCATGTGTTATTATTATTTTTCCTCAATGTACAAATGAGGTGTATAGACCCCTAGGACGAAGGAATTTGAGATAAAAAATATATGAAAAATTCCACTGATGAAATCAAGCCTAGAATCTCTAAATTATAAAACAAAGGTGTACCAATTGTATTGAATACATATTAAGTATTTTGTTATTATTACGGTAATCTAATATGGTTCAAAACGCTTTCATGTGTGGTAATCTAATAGTTTGAAACCTGCCTTCTTTGAAAAATGTTGAGTTCATGGTCCCATATTCAAATTCTCTAAAGGCATCTATCAAAAATATTTGATAAAAATGTGCTCTTTAATACCATTCTTGAATTATATGAGCTTTTTAGTAGTACTAGAGAAGTCACCTTGTGACGGTGCTTTCTTGATCACACAAACTTTTTAGATTAAACTATTTTAAAGATTTTTTTTTTATAAAACCTAAAAAATAATCCTCCTTCTTGTTCACTTCGTATAATATGTTAAAAGTTAAACAAAAAAAATGAAATTTGTGTCATAAGACTAATGGGTCGTGGCTGCTACTGTCATTCTATTTCATTGTTTAGGGAAAATCATCAGAAGTGTGGAAGTTATCCTCCCTATTGATGATTGTGTTATATAATGTGTCTTCTCAGATTACTTCAAGCCGGATTCATATCTGGGAGAAATGGTCTGCGAGATCGAGTCATCGCCAGTGACCTCGCCAACCGACTTTGAGCTGAAAGAGCAAATATCGAGCCTCGAGTCATTCCTAGGCTTGGAGTCGAAAGAAACAGATCATTCATCTCAGCTAGGCAGCCCTGTCGTTGAACCCGACTCAACCAACCTGTGGATGCTTGAAGACTTGGTCACTCATCAGTATAATACCCAGCTCCTTTACTAGGAAATTAAGGCTGTGTGCTCCTAAACCCGTGTGTCTGGCCACCCGTTGCTCGCTTAGATCGTACCTAATTACCTTGGACTGCATTATGTGCGAAGAATAATAACAACCCATTAATCAGAGAACGGGGCCGATGAAACACATGGAAATAGCCTGATATGTATGTACTGTTGTGTGTGTGGCTTGGTGAGCTTCATGGACATGAGTTTTGGTGTGTGGGAAGTTCCGTGGCTCAGTTTGGGTTTGTCATTTGACAGCCAATGTTAGCAGAATCAATGTTGATGTTTCATGTTTGGGTTTATCGTTAAAAAACTTCTCTGCGTCTTGTAAAAATGCACTGTTTTATTAATAATCGTCCCCTGCTATCCATCGTGCTCTCGATGATCTTCTTGTTTCTATTTTAAAAAGGGTCCCAAGCCAAGTAAAAAAAAAAAAAAAGGAATAAGGACTGAAGTGGGGGGATGAGATCCAATATTGTCGGTTTTTTATGCCAATGGCGAGCAGTTATGGGAATGAATACCCCGAGGAGAAATTCTTTAGAGATCGTAGCATATCAATGTGTGGTGGACTCAATTAATGATTGTTTAATATATTAGGTTAAAAAATCACTTTAATCAATATGAATTGGTTCAAGTGGTAAGACAATTGTTCTCCTTATGTAAATGTCTCGGGTTTGAGTTTGTGAATAGAGAAAATTTATGTTATGAGAGATTTATCCCTTAATATATTGATCTAACTCAAATTGGATTAAATTTATTTAATACACGCATAATAGCATTTTTATCTTTTTCACTGTATATAACAAGATTAGCCATGCCTTCCAAGACCTATTAGTCACTAGGTCATAAACAAAATTAGCCCGATGGAAGGACTTAGCCACCTTCAAGACAGCATCATGGTCTGTCTCAAGTCTAGTGAAATCACCGTCAAAGTATGTCTCATGTCTAACACCAAACATCACATACCATCAAGAGCAGCACGTTTTCAACGATGCTGGCAAGTTCGAAAGACCTGCTGAAAATTTGGCAGAATCAATCTCTTCTACATTACACAAATGAGAGAGCGATCTCGGCTGCCATGCATGGTCGACTCAGCCACGTGAGAGCAACTGAAAACTTGTCGTATGTCTTAGGACTCCAACATAGAGTTTCTGGCCCTGCAGCAGAGCTTGGAGGGACCAAAGAAGCAATCCTCGTAACAGTAACTTGGTCCATGAGAAGGTTTGTGACATTATAGTCCCATTGACCATTATTATGAACTGAAATTTATTGCCACTCTAACATCACTTTTTTTTAAATTATTGATATTCAAAAGTTCAATAAGTATTGATTAATTTAGTTCGAATTAGGAAAATCCATTAGGAAGTAAAGCTCTCCCAATATAAACTTTCTCCATTTACAAAATTCAAACTCATTTTACTTAAGGAAAATGAGGGACCTACTACCTTAACCGGTCAACTTTGGTACTCTGACTTCACTTCACTCTTACTGCAAGTAGGGATGGCAAAATGACTTGAACCCACAGGCCTAACCCGTCCCGTGCACAGATGTGGTATAATATACAAAATTAACTGTGTTTAATTTGTGAATACTTTTATTTTTGACAAATTAAATAGTAATCATTTTATTTTATTGAAATTATGCAAACTGCAATTATTTTTAAATTTATTTAACTATACTATTATAAATACACAAATGTATACCATATTTTAATTATACTTTTCATCCATTTATCAATTTTTTAAAATCAAATCCACCTGTTCCCCGACCCGCCCGAAACTGTAAGGTGCGGAGCCTGCATCCTTCGATGTAGATAAAACAATATTTCTTCTTAGATACTTCTTTGGAGTGGATATCATGGTATGTGGAAGGTGATAAATCTAAACTAATCCAAGTTCAAGCAATGTCCACTACTAAGAGATAAAATTATTTTAATTATATATTTTTTTCATTATAAAAGCTGGATTCCATAATTTTATTTAAAGAAGAAGTTTCAAACCTCGTTAGTCAAACCTTTGTTTGTCTTGTCTAAATCTGCACTTACGTGATGTCCTTAATTTGCATGCATTGTCATTGGCTCCTGTGGGATAGTGTCATTTAAGGTTCTGTCTCTCTCTGAGCTTTCTTTTTTCCCTTCATGGCATTGGTGCATGCACCATATCTATTAGTGGCCATTAATTTAAGTCCTATTGATATTTATTCAATTAACTCTAATATGATATTCATAAAAAATAACGATCATCATCATCATCACCACCAGGAGCCAGTTGGGTGGTAATGATATTGATTTTATTTTGGGTTATTTACACAAAAAAATAATTAAAAATGCAGGTGGCCCTTTTAATTATACATATTTTATGCATATATCATCTTTGTATACGAGTGTAAAAGAGGCATTTTCACAATGATAAAGGAAAAGAAATCTGAATTATTGGTACGATATGTTTGTTGGTGTCTCTTCCAACTTGCAAAAGATTAATGTGCTTGGACGATTCAGAAATCAAGTTCGAAATTCCAGGGAAATTAAAAGAAAAACAATTGGATGAAAGGATGGGTTTAAATGGATAAAATAAAATATTATTATTAAAAATAAATAAAATTGATAAAAATGATTAGTAATTTAAAAATTTTTCAGAACTAGGGGATCGATCCTATCCCCTAATCTGTCCCTGTTAATCTGAGTGTCCATTTGAGCAAGATTGGAAAAACAAAGCTATCAATAAGAGAGGTAAATCGAACATAAAATCTCCCATATAAGACGAGGTTGAGTATGTCGTTGTACTGAATTATTCTAATTTAACTCATGTTTCGGTAATTGATAGACGGATGAATTGTAAGTTCTGGACAAATATTAGATGGATATCACTTATCTTTTAATAAAAGAATATCGTCCAATAAAACTTAATTTAAATATAAAATTGGCCCATTTTGATTTCATATTTTCCAACCTAAAGGCTAAATCAATTCTCCAGCTGCTTTTCGTGCAATGTCACTAAATTGCCATGTTTCACAATTAATAGAATATAAATGGTGGATACATCCATCATCATCTGCCTACATCAGGGAAGAAGTTTTCAGTAAAACGGTTATACCGCGTCAACATCGCTTATATAATATATCTACCAAATAAGAATTTATTATTTATATATTATTTCTAATTAGGATTTACCATTTAGTAGGTTTTTTTAATATTTTTACCATTTATATATTATTTTAAATTAGGATTCATCATTTATTTAAGATTTTTTATATTTTTTAAATATTTTTTAAGATTTAATAACCATAATTGTATAATTATTTATTACAAATCATGTCATGATTGGACGGATATATATATATAATTATGGTTATTAAACATTTAGTAGAGCGGTCATACGACATCAGCATCACTTACGTGTGATATTCATCCAATCACGACTTCACATGTAATAAATAATTAAATAATTACGGTTATTAAATCATAAAACAATCTTTAAAAATATAAAAAAAACTTAGATAAATGGTGAGCCCTGATTGAAAATATTATATAATCGGTAAAAAAGATTAAAAAACCTAATAAATAGTAAACCTTAATTGAAAATAATATATAAATAGTGAATTTTAATCGTATGAATATACCACGTAAGCGATACTGACGTGGTATAACCGCTCCACTAAAGCTTTCTCCTCGATTAGACCGCTCTATGAATAAATATTTAGAGTGCATAACATAATCAATTCACTACTAAATCTTCATTCAGATATTGACACGGGTAAAGTTAACTTTTAAAAATTGTGAAAATTTTATACATATCAAAATATGAAAGAGATTTATACAATAAACTCATTATTTATTACATAGTAAATATTTACTCTAGCTCTATGATTAGGGCATCTTTCTAAAGGAGGGTAATGATAGTGATGATCCGACCATCCTTCGCTATATAATTTTTTGAACTTTTGCATTTAAATGCGAACATAGTAGACAGGCTGAACGATGAACACAAACGTTAGCTCCGCCAGCGTAGCATCACCAAAAGCCCAGTATAGTACAAAAAACCGGCATCAACTAATAAGGAATAAATATTCTATTTTATTATTTTATCAACTAATATTTTTTATTTCACCAAAAAAATAATTATACCTTCATATATGAGTTTCTCTTACCGTCGAAAAATAATTATGTCCTTTAGAAATTAAATTATTAAATAATAAATTAATACCTAACAATAAATCAAAAGATGTATAATAATTTACAAAAAAAATTTAATCATTCCTTAATTAATATAGGAAAAGTATAATTTAGTAATTTTCTTTCACCTTCTAGCAATTACTAGTTAATACTTATATCTAATTCCATGTTATAAAATGAAGATATTGTTCAATTTAATTTCCTCCCAATTCTCTCTACTCATCTATTTGGTTCATCACTAATTCATTGGCCATTCAATTCCTCGCTACCAAACATATCACAAATGATAAGATCCATGTCAAGTATAGGTAAACCTCCTGGAATTATATAGGGAAATTGATCATAAACCTCTTGTATTTTTGTTATTTTCATCCTAAATCTTTATTTTTTATAATTCACGTCCTTAACCTTTTAAGTTTTTATCACTTTAATCCTACCGTTACTTTTTTCATCACAAAAACGTATATTCCGTCCAAACTTACATCCTAAAATCACTTTTCAACAAAAATGTATTTTTTAAAAAGTGTATTTTGTCTATAATTAAGGAAATATTGGTTACTGACAGGTGCCCCCTTCCAAAACTAGAACTCGTTTTTCTCATAATGAGTCATGATATTATAATAATGATAACTATCAATCAATTTTAAATAAAAATGTGTCTTGATTTTAAAAGAGATATGACTATTAGTAAAACTCTATCAATTGTTTTTATTTTCGTTTATTTTTCATTTTTTTATTTTTTGAAAAATATTTTTTTGTTGAAAAATAACTTTTTGTTGAAATATAATTTTTTGGATGGAATATACTTTTTTTGGATGGAAAATGTAACGGTGGGACCAAAATGCTAAAAGTTTAAAAGGTTAAGGACCTGAATGATAAAAAATGAAGATTTAAAATAAAATTGATAAAAACGTGAAAGGTTGATGATCAAAAGTGTCATTTACCCAGTTAAATATTAGATTAGTATTATTTATGCACTGTGGAATATCAAAGACTTACAACACATTTGGTTTCCTCGAAAAACTATTTTAAAGAATTATTTCTTACTTTTCTTCTCATTTCTTGAATTTAATTTTTTTTCCATGTACAAATAATACACATAAGTTTAGATAGGAATAGAAAGAAGAAAAAAATAAATGGATATGAACTGCACCAATAACCATTCATCTTAGAATTTAATTAAATTATAATATTATAATATTATGTTTAGTAAACTAATACTATAATATTATTTTTACCTGTGAATTTCTATGTGTACTCATGACTCACGTGAAAATCCATAATAACGGAGGTTCAAATTCCCATTGAGCACTTAGCTCTGGGTGAGACCATCCGCTCATGTGCTATGCTCATGAATTGACATGGATCCATAGGCTCGTGAAATATTCATGAGCTCGAGCAGAATATACTCCTTGTTATCAAAAAAACATGTGTATATATATATATATATATTATGCTAAATTAAAAATTAGACATTTTTAATAACATAAATGAAAATTTATGAATTATATAAAGTTCAAAATTTTTATAATATTTTATTAATTAAGAATTATTAGTACACGTGTGTCACTTTGATATGTTTGTACTACCTGATTTTTTACCACAAAGTTACTCGAATCTTGTAGAGCACGATGTCCTCAACTATTTCAAGCGCAAAATTATCACGCTCAAGAAACCCAATTTCGTGCTACCTTTTACTAAAAGGATATCATATATTATTCTTCAAATTCTTCTGAGTTTGAAAAAAGAGCCGTGTTGATTTACAATCGATCGGTAACGCTCTGTTGTTATCATCGCTCGTGATCTAGAAAATACCAAGAATAGAAATGGTGCGCAAACATTTTAGACGAGGCAAACAGCCCTTCACTTCGATAAGCTTCCATCCATATGTCTCACGCGGTGCGGTAAAATAAGATCGTCTACTAATCATTCTTAAAATGGAATTTGCACTATAATTTTATGGAGAAAATTAAAAAATAAGGTAAGATTAATTGGAAACTAGTAGACTTCGAGATAAAGATACCAGAAATTCTATATATTTGTCGATTCTTACAAGTGAGTTTTAAATATTTTAAAATGTTAAATCAAGTCATGTATGTCATTTGCATTATAATATCAAGCTCTTTCTGTCACTTACCATTATTTTAAGTTGATGTGACACTGACGTAGCGCTGATGTGGCGCTGATACAGGCCAGCTGAAAGTAATGGCAGGTATGATGGAAATGACTCGATATTATAACGCGGATAATATATAGAATTTGATTTAACACTTTGAAATATTTGGGATTCATTTGCTACAATCGATAAATATGTAGAACTCCCGGTGTCATTATCTCAATAGACTTCTTTAAACGAGATGGTTTATGAGGACAAAAAAGGGTGATGGAACTGATGGCCATAAATCAAGGATGTGTCAAAGAAATTATTCGGAATCAACATAGAATAATTTAGTTGGTGAAACATTGATTGGATAACGTGAAGACTTTACAGCGCCAGACAGGTTCATGAACCCAAACCCTAATGTCAACATCACCCAAATACGTGGCCCTTCCAAAGCAACATTTTAATACTGCCTCTATCCCTCTAATTAACTCACTCTAATGTGCCTGCACACAGCCTTAGGTAAACCTCTCTTCCATTTAGTATGTAATATTTCGGATTCAAATCATGTTAACAGAAAATTTTTTATATGTGTGAGAATTTTACTCCTCAGTGGATCGATCTTACTCAAACTTGACAAGCTACAGCCGATTAAATTTCTCATCACTGGATGGAATAGATAAAAGAGATTGTGAGCCAAGACGATCTATCCTAGGCTTGGGTAATTATTTCTTCATAGTTTAAGGACACAGCCGAATCTGAATAAGTTAGGTAGTGTAGTTACGTTGTTAATAACAATACAGTTAGTTTAAGTTACAAAACGTGGAAACGGGTTTAAAAGATTACTAGAGAAATGATCAATAAAGAAGTCTAGGGATCCAAATTAAACCCATGATCTTGGATTGAAAATGATGTCGGTGTATCAAATCTCTTTGTATCATGTTTAACTTGAGAATCAAACCATCCATTAGTTCAATTAGGAAGAACATTAGTCAATAATTAATTGGGTGGGAGGCCCCTTATTCTCAACTTGAGAAAACTACTCCTTAACAACCAACATGGACACAATTCATCATGGAACAACAATATCGACCTGGTGATTTTTCTTTCCCCGGAAAATCCTAAGACCTTCGTCATCGAAAGGGAAACAAGGAGACCAAATTCATGGACTGAGACAAATGTGAACATTCACAAAATCAACTCCAGAGAGGATTCTGCTTCTACAGTCGTGTTAGTCGAAAATTCTCGAGACATAATAAGACTCGAGTATTTTACACCGAATGGCCATGGTGGGCTACCGGGACTTGTAGAATTGTCCGACCGCTCTGTCAGTAAAGACCGGATTTAGTGGCATGATGTCACGGAGTCATGCAATCAAATACAACAATTCTTCATCCCTGCCAAACACAAAACTGTCAACTTCAGAACAGCACAACATTTTCAAAAGAAGGCCAAGGAGTACGCAAGAAGTCCTGTGGCCGTAGCTTTGCCCCTGGCGGTGGACGATGAGAGGAGGAATAAGGGTTTTACTTGCTCACGTTAACTATACCTGATCGTTTGCCAAGTGAGGAAGAACACGTACCTACTCCAACAGTCACTTGCTCTTTCGTGTCAAACAACCCCTCTTTGCATGGAAATTCGATTTGGTGCAGATAGAATTAGATTTCATGGTGCAAAAGAACCACCCAAATGTCCGAAAGGCTAAAAAATATAATTCTTACAGTTTTTTGGGGTGGAAACTGCTTTATGAGCAAAACGCTAATGCCGTCCGCTGTAATTTTAACCGGATTCACTGTTTAAGAAGATCAAAACGACACTTTTTTATTCTGTCGTAAATTTAGTCACTTTTCTGTAAATTTTAATTAATTTTTTTAAAATTGTTTCACAGTTTTTTTTTAATTTTCTCCTTCTAAGATCCTGTTTATTTTGGCATTGTGCAGTTAGACGCTCGAGTCACGAACTTTGATGTTTATTCAATTCAATTCTGAGAAATGTTTCTCAATTTTTCTATCCAATTTATCAGTACTCATTAGAATCAACGAGTTTTTCCAATCTTCGTTTCCCCATAGGCGTTACATCACATCAAGATACCATAGCAAAAGACGTGCAACCCCAGAGGAACAATGCATTACGTATGTTTCTTCCCCTTGCTGAGCTTCCCAGACCCTTCTTCCGAGAACATGGTCTTCGAGGGCTTTGAAATATCGTCCTTCCCATCGCCATCTCGAGAAACTACTTTATGAGAAAAAGGCAAGTTCTCTTACAATTTTTTTTTTCCAGGGGTGCAAAGGAGACACATAAGCATAGGTGATGATAAAAAGAAAGGAGAATAAAGGGATACAGGGAGGCCAACCAGCGATAATTGAATTTAGGATCTCTTGGTTTCAGGTTGAGGATAGTACTATTAAACTAAATAATTTTTCTCAGTTAACTTATATTAGAAGGAAAGAAAAGCACTAAAGTTGATTGGTGGATGTGGTAAAACATTTCTTCTCCTTAAGCATGTTCGTGGATTCAAGTCTTGTTAATGGTGATAATTCAACTTGGGGGAGTTTTATCCCCCAGTGGACCCACACGGTTTGAACTAAATTATTCAGCATTGGATTTTTGAATATTGGTAGCTCAAATCGGAAAAAAAAAAAATTTAAAAAGCTAGATGTGCTTTATCGGTGGAAAATAATGTGGAGGTTAATCATCACGAGGTTGGAATCATGTACTGGTGCAATCAAAGTACAGCTGGGATGCGGTGAGGCCCGATTTTTGCTCTGATGGGCCGAGGAGACAGCGGAGTGTCCACTCAGATTGCCATGTCCGATGAAATTCCTATTCATTAACGAGGCAATTTCTTCATCATCACTCCCATGAGGTCTTGTAAGGGTTATTCTACATATTACCTGTAAAAATAGTTCGTAAATTCAACATAATTAGAACAATAATGGGGTTGATGATTTCTTTCACAAAACACCTTTGCTAAGTGCACAAAATGCTTACACATATCAACCGCTTAAACTTCACAATTTGAAGGACTGTTTCTAAAGGGTTTATCGAATTCCTAATTTGACTGGTATGTTCTAATTTTTTACTGTATTTTTTTTTTCATATTGTAATATTTTGCATCAATGAATGGACATGTTTGAAAACAATTAGATGATGATAAAATTATGAAAGATGTGCAAATCCTTATTGTTATTTAATAAAATGCTAATAGTTATGCCATTTTGGCTTGGTGATTGTAAAACTAACTTATAATATTTCCAGTCAAAATGAAAACTAATAAAAGAGAAATTAAACTCAAAATTAAACAAAAAAATCTGAATTAAGGGTCAACAGTTTGGTATTAATATTCTTAGGAATTCTTAAGAATAGGTCCCTAGCAACTACGCAAAAACAAATATTTTCAATGAAATATTGATCCTTACACGAGTATATGTATTGCTATAAATAATATTAATTATGAATAGAGTATCATTTCTACGAAAACCTAATCTAAATTATGACAACCTACTCTTACACAGACCATTGAATTCGGGTAAAATAAAAAATCAAATAAAAAGCATGAAACAAAATTAGAATTAATCATATTAAGAAGTTGTAAGGATCACAATTTCCACCCATCGTTATCCTAATTCAAATTAACTTCTACTATGCTTTTGATTTATCTAGCTGTTAACTTAGATTCCAATATCATCTTATGCAATTATCACTTTAATGAGATTGTACTCTTGTAGCAAGTTACGCCACTATATGTCTAGATGAAGTGAAAACCATTTATGTGTCAACCGTAATTAGCTGCATAAGATAATCATATATGCATATGTCTATAATTTTCATGAACAATACCATTTGTTAATGTTATAATAAGGACAATCCCATTTTGTAAGTGGGGCACCTCCCTATTCGCTACTTGGGGTTGCAAGTGATCTTTGGGTGCATTACAAACAGGGATTACAAACCTGTAATTGACAAATTAACTTGTCGTATGGATGCTTGGCCTGCTAAAAAGCTCTCTTATGGGGGTCAATTTCAACTGATCCAATTTATGGTCCACTCTTTGGTTAATTTCTGGTGTTATGCTTTTGTGTTACTAGAGAAGGTTATTCGTGCTATCACACAAAAATGCACACTTTTTTTGTGGTAGGGCAAGACTAAGGGGCCAGGAGGGTGTGCTGAAGCTTCTTGGTATCTTGTGTGTTTGTCTCGATCTCATGGAGGATTGGGAGTAAACAATTTTGGAGCCTGGAATTTGGCATGTCATTTGAAGCTCATTTGACTGTCATTATGTAAAGTAAGGTCTTTATGGATTGCATGGATTACATCGTATCTACTTAAGGGATGAAATTTTTGGGAGGTGATGTTCCTTTCTTTTTGTTCCTAGGCGAGAAAAAGGTTGTTGAACATCCATAATATTGCTCATCCTCTATTCAGGTGTCGATTAGGGAGTGGTAGTAGAGTTTCTTTCTGGTTTGATAGTTAGAGAGATGACTATCCGTTAGTTGGCCAATTCCCTTGGTGTTCCACTTGCTACTATAGTAGATGAGGTTGATGGCTTTTGCTGGAGTAATAGAGTTCCTCGTGCATCTCCTCATAGGGAATTTCATAATCTTTCAACTACTACACATCTTTTGCCTGGCCATCTTGACCGAGTTATTTAGGCTGCTTCAAGTAAAGCTGAGTTCTCTATTACCGATGCTGGATCTCAACTGCGATGCCATGATGCTCGAGTCTCCTGGCATAGGCTTGTCTGGTGCAGGAGTCATGTGCCCTGTCACACCTTTATTAGCTAGCTTGCTCTTCAAGATAAGCTATCCACTCTTGATCGGATTGCTTCTCGAGGTGTTGAGGTGAAATCTTCTTATTTCTTCTGTCGATCTGTAACTGAATGTAGAGACCACAAATTCTTTTCTTGTCCATTTACAAAGCAAGTGCAGGGAATGTCTTGGAGACTTGTGGCTACTCTCGCTTGGTTGGTAGTTGGATGAAGAAATTCTCATGGGCATGTTAGCATCTTCGAGGACGTGCTATCCATCTTATTCTCTTGAAACTTGGTTCGAACGCTTACATCTATTATGTTTGGAAGGTTCAAAATGTCTTGAAACATGGAAAGAAAGTTGTTCCAATGTTTGTTATTTTAAGTTCTATTCGACAAAACATTTGTTGTCAGTTACTCGGTCTTAGTAACTTTGGAGCTAAGATAGCTACTACTCCTCAAAGGGAGTTGCTTTATCGATGGGGTGTCAGAGGCTTGTGATTGGGTCCTTGTTTTGTTGGGCTAATTTTAAGGGCCTTTTAAGTGGGCCATCTGTATGAGGGTTGAATATTTTGACTTTGTACTTCAATGCTAGAATATTAATAAGAGCACTGCTACTTTGCAGCAAATAATAATAATAATCATAATAAGAAGTAATTCTTGGATGGCAATACCATGACAATTGGAAATAGAAATTCACAATACAAAATAGTGTTACAATAATATTGAAATATTAAAAGTGAGAAACTAAAATTAATGAAGAACAGTCCATATGCATAAACATTGCAGACTGTTGAGACTTGTGATAATTACAATATCCTTAAAACATGTGTAATCTATTCGGTTTGTGTTGAGGTAATGAAAGTTTACGTAAAGGTAGTGGAAGATAATATAGGTAGTCAATTAAGCTATCAAATGATAATAATAACCATGAGTAAAGGGGTAGATTGACTCTTATTAGTATTTGATGGCTGAGACCTTTTCAACATATTGACAGAAATGAGAAAAGTCATTAAAGTGAAAGAAGATATAATAAGAGGAGAAAATTGAGAGATTGGATAAGTAAAATTGTATTTGAATGGTGAAATTTCTTCAAAAATTGATAATTGATGAGGAATAATAGAGTAATTATAAATTTTAAAAATAAAAAATAGATTTAATGTCATTTTGTACCCCCATTGAAATTTTTAATAAAATTTTGAGGCATGATTAAATTGGTGAAAAATATTCAATATTTGAGTCAAATAGTTGGCAAAAAAAGTCCAGGGACTAAATTATTGATTCTTTGAAACAAAAGGGTTTAAAGTAAAAGTTTGCACTTAAAAAATATGAAGTTAATGTTCTTATGCCACGTGAGAATTTGAGGACATAGTGGTAAAATAATAGATATTTAAGTTAGAATTGGTAGCAAAAAAATTAAGGACTAAACTGTTAGTTGGGTACAATACTGGAGACTAAAAAGACTGTTTACTCTATATTATAAAAAATCCGGTCCGTCTTATTGGGCCTCAGCTGAACCAATTAAGCCAGCCCGGTTCAATATCCGGTATGGTTTTTAACACCATGATTCGTAATTCTCTTCTGGCGTGGCTCCTCTTCTATTCCTCATGACCCCCGCCACTCGGCTCTGTTTCTCGTCACTAGCTCCAATTCCTTCCCCACTCTCCCGCGGCGCGTTCGGACACGAGCATCGTCTCCCTCGGCCACGGGCTCCCTTCTCGTGGCCTCTTTGCCTCCTATCGCTGCGCTCGGATCGCCGTCCAGATCTCCGGCGGACGTCGCCTATCATGACGTCAAGCAATCTCCGACCAACCAGCTCGAACTAAGCGAACTCAGCGACGAGTCCGACTTCGAGAAGCTCCTCTCGCCCACCGGCCTCATCTCAATCTGCGGTTTCGGCTCTCTCCTCTCTGGTATGGGAACCGACAGTTTACTCAATGTCTGTCTCCACTGCCTGAATATCGATGTCCATGCGTGACTGATACAGTTTTGCGGTTCTGTTCGAGCAGAGAGAAGCGCGAGGAGTACGTTCCCTGACCTGATCAACTTCAGAGTGGCGAGATTGAATGGCTTACGACGCGTCTTCGCTCATGTTGCTCCGATTTTCTTCGATCGCGGCATCGCCAAGCCCGAAACTAAGGTCCCCTATCTGAACAGCTTCTCCATAAAGTTTAATCAATTGAATCGGAATTTCGGAAATATATATGCATTTTGTGATCGATCGAGTTGATTGTTGATAATGCTGCAGGAAATTTCGAGTCTCAGTGTGGAACATGCGAAGGCGAGACTCTCATAGTTACTGTCTTTGAGATTCAGCAGTCTGAGGTATACTTGAATAAGTGCATATTCATTCTTTTGCTTATTTTTCAACTAATCTACTTGCGATAATCCTTGGTACGATTAACTTAACAAGTGCATCTGCTTTTAAATTTGGTTGAACTTGGCTTCTTGCCTGATGAAGAAAGATTCCAGCATTTGTCGACAGGGAACTTGAGTTTAGATTTCTCGCAGTGAGTCTCTATACTCACCTGTTTACCAGTTCGATAAAGCTTCTGCTTCAGTTCGAGTTCTTAGGGGTGATTGCTTCTTTTGCAGGCTCAGCCTCAAACACTTGACGGAAAGCCATTTGATAATCTAGCCGTGTGTGAAATTTTACCTTTTTTGTCTGGTTCAAATGTTTTATGGTGCTTTCTTTTTGCATTTTACGGCTACCCCCAGTTTGTTCTGCTGATTAATTTTCTGATTATTGGTAACAATGGGTTCCAGGTGCTCTGTGCTCGTTATAGTGATGAGGAATTCTTCCATGTCAGGTGTAAAGGTAAATCATTTCTCACAGCATTGAAGATACTTCAGGCCTACATTTAGATGGATTTCCAATATGAATCGAAGCTCTGAAGAGTCTTGAATATATTAATCAAATTTGTGTCACACTATCATGATATTAAAACGAGACTACCATGTTAACATTTGTTCGTGGAATTTCACAGCTGTTTCTCCATGTCTTTTGTTTGATTTAACCGAAAGATTGTCATTAGTCATGAGTAATTTATGCAAAATGTCAACATCTCTTTGAAGTTTGAGTTTGATAGCTGGCCATGTATAAGCATTCATAAGCTGCTGTTCTTCGCTCTACCATCCTTATTATATACCATTACATGAAGGCTTCTGAGATTAAAGTAATGGCAACTAATATTTGACAAAAGAGGTTAAGGTTTTTGTTTGCAATCCTTCTTATCAGTATCTGGCTGCAATTTCTTTAATATTTGATAATTAAATCCTCTGGAGACTTTACCACTCTATATGCACAAGCTCTGCTGATTCTGCCCATTATCCTGCAGGAAGCAAGGAGATCTATTATCAACATTATGGACGATATGGGATTGATAAGATTTGGCGGGATGACGTTTTACCTTGTCGTGCCTATCTTCGACATTGGTAATTTCTTCTTGAGATAAAATAATTTTGGATTATCATAAAAAGATTTCTCATAGAATATAAAGTATAACTGCCGGGTCTGAAAATCAGCTTGCATAGTCGAGAGTACAAGCTATAAACAAGATTTTTCTTTTATACATTTGTGCTCTAAACTGTCCACATTTCAGCTGTCAATGCAGTTGCCTGTTTTGCATGACAGAGGTGTAAGCATGCTTATGTGCATGTTTACTTATGCATCTTCGATCCCCTGAGCTGAGTTGGTAGGTGGAAGCCAGATTAAACCTGTTTGTAACACCTGCACTTATCGGAGCTATGTGTGAATGGATAAGGTGTTTGTGACATAATAAGTTGGAACTCATACAATGAAAGCCTTGTTGGAGCTTTCAGCATCATCGAAGATTACTGAAGTCTTTCACTTTGGACCTTTTATGTAACTTCTCAACACCACCATGAGGAAATTTGTCAATTCTAGCCTGTTTCCCCATTTTTCAGGTTTCGTTGCTCTCCCGGTTTAATTAATCCAAACCGTTTTCTATGCAGTGTCTTGGCTGCGAAGAACCTTGGTGATGCTGCCTATGACAATTTTCTTGACCACACTTATCTGGCAGATCGCAAAACAACCAGCCGGGAGCACCTGGAGACATCGGGATCAGGTATTATGGAAGAGGAGCCTCCTGAGTCGCTCAAGTCCCGTTATGGTGGTTGATATCAACAAAGAGAGACCTAAATTAGGAGGAAGGTATCCTGCAGTTTAAAATTATATAATTAAAACTTAAACGATTCTTCCTGAAGGTTTTCCTCCAAGTGAATTTGCCAATTTAAACTATCAAAAGGCCTCTAGATTTCACCAATGTTTAATAACGAGTCGATGTGAAACAGCTCCTAGTCCTGCCGTGATTTTAATGCAATGCGTTGTTGCAGCTTTGCTCATCCCTGTTTATGGATGAGCTGTTGCGACTAGAGCTGATCAGGTCTGGGTACCTATATTTTTTAAAATACCTAGACCCTACCATGTATAAGACTGGTTTCTAGATTTTGAAACCGGATCGTCTCCTGTTAAATCTAGGAATCAGACCATACTCGAATCCCGTAAGATACCACAGATTACAATGTTGGAATCTGTTTATTATTTATTCTTTTACTTATATAGCATGAATTACTTCAATATTTTTCATAATTGTTATTGTTTCATATAATTTTTTATCATAATCAAATTTGTATAATTTTTAAGTATGTTTTTGTTGTATTTAAGTATTAAGTATTATGTATTACTAATTTTAAGTTATGATGATATTTTAGACATGAAAAATTTATCAAGTATGCATAATTATTATGTTAAATAAAAATTTATCAGGTTAAGAATACAACGATTTAAACAATCTGTAAATTGTAGTTCAAACGAAAAAGTTTGAAAATATTAAAATTAACGGCTCAAATAAGTTAACAGGTTCTGGTTCCGACTATGGGTATCCTGTGTGCTAGAATCAGAACCGGCCGGTTCCTTAATTCATTATTGAGAACTTATCCTATTTTCATTAAAATTTATCCCGAGCCTATTTAATAGAATAGCTTCCTATCAATTTCGTGCAGACCCCTCACTGCAACCACCAAAGATGGAGCAATGTTAACGATGTTGCAATCGTTTTCTTTTAATTATCTTTTCCGTACGAGGAAAACCTTCTCTTTTAACCAGCATTTTTTTTTTTTTACAATGGTGTTTTCATCCAGTCTTGACTAATGGAGCGATGATGTGTTTGATTGGCTAAGAGATAGAAATTCATATGTTGTTCTCATTTATAAGATTTGAATTAAGAATTTATATTTAGAAGGGGATAGAAGGAAAAGAGTTGAAGGGACGCACGAGTATATCTGTGACGAGAATTGAACTCTAAACATCTTGATTTCAGATTGAGAGTGATTCTCTTTTCAATTTAAAACCTTACTTTAAAGGTTCAGTTCATGCTGGTAAAAAGTAGCACATTTTATGCTTGGCACGAAGTCAAAGGTTAACCACCGGAAAGGACTGCTGACCGACGCTTCCATCCTTATTGCTCTACAACTGTAGCGCAGAGGGATGAAATCTTTATGAAAATGGTTCTCGCGCAAGAGGGTCTCCACATCCCAACAAGAGACTGGGGCGTCGCTGCTGCTTATGTAATTCAATTGAGATGCTGATTGATAAAACGGACAAAAAACATGCTGATGACTCAGTCAGTTCAACTGGAAAAAAAACGCGGAGTCTCCGTCTTTTTGCACACGTATGTAGTCAGGGGTGGATCCAGAAAATTTCGAGTGAATGGGTAAAATAATATAATCTAGTAAAAATAAAGATAAAAAATCTTACATAAAATCTTATGAATTTTTTTAAGTTCAAGAGGGTGATTGTTCTTGTGCATCCTCTAAATCCATCATTGTATGTAAATGCATAGAGTTGTGGGGGTATTTATAGGTAAGTTTCAATCTTTGATGCACTTTCTTTTTGTTACAATGGAGATTCGTGACTTTTAAAGAGAATATGAGAAAAAAGTGAATAAAAGAAAATAAAAAATTTTACAGATAATTGAATCATGTAAAACATAAGATAATGTTATTAAGAGACGGATATGAACTTTCAATTAATCAGGTCATGTTCCGTGAGGTTATATTAAATGTGTATTACTCATTTATTATGAATACGTAGGAGTCAATTAATTTAATTTAAATTAAATGTGTGATATAGCAGGACTAACTTTCTGCTTAAATTAATCCTAATTAACTTTTACACATGTACAGTAGTACAGGCCGAATGTTTAGTCGGTTATGTGCAGGAAATGATCGGTGCCAATAATACTGTGAAGTGTGGAAGTCGGAATGAATCATTGTCCGTGGAAGTCTTCTGTGGAAGATAAAAAGTCAACTGCGGGGGGAGGACGGCAAAAATAGAAAATTATTGGGAAGTCGGAAATTATGGATCCGCAAAGGTCAGACATAGGTTTAGTTCCCACTGACAAGTTGACAACCTGGGAAAAGGACGGCAAGGCATCAACAACGAGCATTTGGAAGACCAGTAATAGTTGGCTCAGAGCTCCGACGATTCTCGCGTGAAGAAGAAGAAGAACATTAATTTGAGGTATGATAATTTGAGGTATGATCATCTAATCTCAAGCAGAATGAATTCGGGGTCCCCTTATGCATCGAAACTAAGCTATCTGGGCCTGGTCGGTTTTGCTTTCGGATGCTCGATCAAGGTCAGATTGAGAGCTTGCCGGTGCTTCATGTCTCACATTTCTTTTCAACGAAAGGGCCGGTCTGATTCTTGACAGTTGCTCCTGCTTTACTGTATTCGGCAGATGGAGATTGCAGGGGTTGTTGCTGGCTTTTTAATTGTCTCTGCCCGGTAAGCTCGGTGGGGGGAGAAGTTTTGCAACAATATAAGCACGTTACGAGATTGGAGCAAGAAGCCGACAAACTAAGATGCAAGATGAGAGAACTCAACTGTCGTGAGAATGATGTCGGGACAGAGTTAGAGATTGCAAGATTGGCTGGACCTAAGAAGTCGAAGAGTGAAGTGCAGCTATGGCTCAAGAATGTTCAACAGCTGAAAGCTGAAGTTGATAAGATAGAATCTAAGATCGACAGGGAACTGGAAAGGCGCATACCCAACTGTCTTGTGAGAGTAAGGCTTGGGAAGAAGATCGTGAAGAATATCAAGAAGGTTGAGAAATACATGGAGAGTGGCCAGTTTTCAGAAGGATTGTTACTTGATCCTTTGCCAGGGCATGGGAGATGATGTCTGCAGCAAAGCTGTTCGGTGAAACAACAGCTAGGAGAAATCTCGAGAAGATCTGGGAATCCTTGATGGATAATGATCAGGCGATGATCGGAGTTTATGGGATGGGTGGGGTCGGCAAAACAACCATAATGATGCATGTAAATAATCGGCTCTTGGTGAGCAATTCATTTGATTGTGTTATATGGGTCTCAGCTTCAAAAGCTTTGGAACTTCAGAAACTGCAATCTGATATCGCTAAGGCTTTGAAGGTTGACCCTTTCCCTGAGGATGAGGATGAAACCAGTAGGGCGGCTAAGTTGTTGGAGACGTTTAGGCGAAGGAAGAGGTTTGTTCTTATCTTGGATGATATGTGGAAATCGTATCCTCTCTATAAGATCGGAATTCCCGAACCCAGCCGGTTGAATGGCTGCAAGATAGTTCTGACCACCAGGTTATTGGAAGTATGCAGAGGAATGCAGGTACAAAGGGTAGTTAAAGTTGATCTTCTCTCAAAGGAGGAAGCATGGGATCTTTTCAGGGATAGAGCAGGGCAGGGACATAGTATTGTGCTTCGGCCCGAAGTAGAGAAGATTGCAAAACTCGTTGCCGAAGAATGCGGGCGTCTTCCCCTTGCCATCATCACAGTTGGAGGAGCCATGAGAGAAGTGGAAGACATAAGGGAGTGGAGGAATGCTTTGCTCGAGCTGAGGACTAGTTCAAAGAATGAGATAAAGGGTATTGAGGGCGAAGTCTTTGAACCCTTGAAATTCAGTTACAGTCACCTAAGAAATGACACCATCCGAGAATGCTTCTTGTACTGTTCTTTATTCCCTGACAACTACAGAATCGAACCGTTGGTGCTTGCCGAATACTGGGCTGCAGAAGGCCTGATTGGTGAATTTCCAGACAGGAAAGCGGAGAAGGACAAATGTTTTGTTATCATTAATGAACTGAAAAATGCCTGTTTGCTGGAGACAGTTTTGAACGAGAACAATGTAGAATGCATGAAGATGCATGATGTGGTGAGGGACATGGCAGTTCATATTACAAGAGCGCAAAATCGGTTTATGTTGAAGCCTGGGATTGGCCTAAACAGACCATTGCAAGGTGAAGAATGGAGTGCTGATCTTGAGAGGATATCGTTGATGAAAAATAAAATTCCGGCTCTGCTGGGAGAACCAAGGTGTCCAAAGCTGACAACTCTGTTGGTTCAGGAAAACCATGCCTTGAAGAACATATCAAGCTGCTTTTTCCGTCTCTTGCCCGCACTTAAGGTCCTTGATATGTCCTGCACCAGCATAGAAGTTCTTCCTGACTCTGTCTCTGAATTGATAAATTTGCGCTCTTTAGTTTTACGGGATTGCGTGGGATTAAGGAAGCTGCCATCGTCACTTGAGAATCTCAAGTACCTAACAGTACTCAACCTCTCAAACACGGGGATCGAAGTTTTGCTGAGCGGAATAGGAAATTTGAGGAATCTCAAAAATCTGGACCTCTCTCAGACAGGAAATTTGCATCATGTAGCTGGAGAGGTCTTCTCCAAGCTCACCCTTCTCGAGGACCTTTCCATGCATGGGAGCAGATGGAGATGGCCTGCAAGATCAATCAATGGAGAAGCCACTACAGAAGAACTCATGAGCTTAAATAACTTGGTGAACCTCACTGCTGAATTCCTAGACGTGGAAGCCCTTGGGAGTTATGTAAATTCAATGCACTGGCGCATTCTAGAGGACTTCTACTTTCGTGTTGGTTCAGAAATGTCAACTCTTTTCCATGCCTCACCAAAGAACCGAAAAATTGAGATCAGCAACCATCTTAGTGGCCTCTCCTCTCTTCCTGATAACACCCTGGAACTTTCCGTGAAGGACTGCCACGATATAACCCATATGCCTCCATCAGTGCTGATGAACTTAAACCAGCTAACAGATTTCTCTCTCAACAGGTGCAATCAAATGGAGTATATCCTCAGGGGAAAACATCAGATTCTTCTCAATAGTTTGGAATTTCTGTGGCTCTGGGAGCTTCCGAATCTTAAAGCACTCTCTGAAGAAAAATTTCTTCCGGTAACTTTTGGGAACTTAAGGTCCTTGACAGTGTATGATTGCAGCAGTCTCAGGAGCCTGTTTTCAACCCGAATGTTGCTGCAGTTTCAGAATCTTGAAAAGATCGAAATCTGCAGCTGCTTGTTTATGGAGGAAATTATAACATCAGACAAGGAGGAGACACATCTCAGCAATCCGAATGCTGTGATCCTTCCGAAATTGAAGAGCTTGCACTTGGATTTCCTGCCCAGCCTAAAGTCAATCTGTCGAGACATTCTTATATGCAATTCATTACATTTGATGATCATTCGGGAGTGTCAGCTGCTCAAGAGGCTTCCATTTTCATATCTGAATTTACCAACCTCTCTTCGGGAGGTGGCTGGGGAGAGATCGTGGTGGGCTGGATTGGACTGGGAGGATGAGCGCGTAAAAGGATACTTCATGAGAATATCTCACTTGACCTGCCCCTGTGAGTGAAATTAATCAAACAAGCAGGAAAGTTCGTTTCCTGTAGCATCGAAAGGTGATGTCATTTTTTAAGCGTCTGGAGTTGTGACCTGATTCCAGAAGATGTGGGAAATGGAGTTCTCCATGAAAGGTACAGAAATCTGTAAGTTCTTTTGGTAAAAGTGTTTCTGTGTTATCTTTATTAGTTTTAAAGAAGTTGGAAGAATAAAAACTTACCAGAAGTATAATGAGAAAAGCTTTTCTGCCACTTTGCGGTGTGGCTCCGAAAACTTGTTCTGTCCTGGGAAGCGACCATCAGTTCACAGGTAAATGGAAAGAAGCTTCCCTTGGATTATGATATGTGTTTCCACCGAGAACACAGTGAAAGCACTCTTACTAGGAAGATCGAAGTTGTTCTTCGTGACTCAGAGAATCGGAAAACAAAGAGCTTTTCTCAACAATCATTTTTAATCAAGTGAAAAATTTTGAAAGAAAATTTTGCTTGCCACAGGTCCTACTTAATTTGCGTTTTCCAAATGAGTGGTTAATAGGACTCGACAGGTTCAACCGGTTGAACTCAAAACCAGAGATAAAAATCATATCAGACAATGTCCGAGCGATGAAGGCTTCGATCGCATCCTCGGTGCCTTTCAAGAAGATTGTTGAACGCTTGAACCACCATTTCTTCTGGTGTATCATTGATTGGGAATTTGCTGGTTATCTAAATAATCTTCATGCACCATTTGATGAGGTGGGCCTTCCTTCCCTCCTTGATTATCTTTACTAATGGTTCCTCGTCTGCTTCTAGTCCGAGGCCCGTAACTTTTCTTCCCACTGATGGCGCCAATGTAAGGTGGAAAAATTTTCTCATCCCCTTACGAAGGATAAAGCCTTGAGTGTGACATTAGTACTATATTAACATTACCATGTGATATCGTAACATTGATAATATCAGCATTCCATGATATGGAATTTAGATTATAAAGTATATATTCAAACTCTTGTTTTTACTGTTTAAAATAAAATTCCAAGGAACCAAAATAAAATAAAATAAAAAAAAACATGTCCGACAATATCAATACTCGGACATCCTTCTCTGATTCTCGATGATTGATGCCATGATTTCTTTGGATTTTCTAGAGCATCTTAGGATTTAAATTTTTTTTATTTAGTGTTTTAGTGCTTTTTGATTTGAAAAGAAAGGATTTGAATACATTATTTGTAGTCTAAATCTCTCATCATGAAACTATGGATGTGGTCAGCTGTTATTGACTTGTGACAGTGACAAGGCTTATCTGGTACACCATTACATGACTTTCTCCCTGCGAGGAGTTTGATTATTTATGAACTGTGTGGCTCTTGTGTACAACAAAATAGGAATTATATGAGAATTTCTGAGGTTCACCCGCCTGTTTCTTCATGGGCTTCAGTTGGACTGGGCCTGGCTTCTTCAAATCATTTGCTTCTTGGGATCCTACCAGTTTCATTTAGGAACAAGTGGAGCCGATTCTTTTAATTTTAAATGTTTTAAAAGGGCAAAAAGACGGCGGTAAATCAATTAAATTTTTCTGATTAATTTATTTATATTATTATATATAAATCTATGAGCAATTTAGTATTTTTTTTATTTTGCATATTTATCACTAATCAAATTTAAATATTAGGATCTATCACATGTACATACTTAATAAAATCCTCCAAATTATACGTAAAATAATATTTTCAGTTATTTTCCTCTCACTCCATATCTAAGATCGTAACAGTAAAAATATTTAGTTAACTGCTCAGATTCTCCATTCTCACTCCATATCACTTAATATTTACAATTTTAACAACAAAAATTTATCAATTTCTTGAACTATTCTCGTAATTTTTCTCAACTATTTTATACGATTCTCTTAACTGTAGAATCCATGTTCACGTTCTTAAAATTCTCCGACTTCTTGCGATGTTCGCAATTTCTATAAAAAAAATTTACTTTATCTACCAGAAAGTTCTCATATTTACTCGTTTTACTTCATTTTTATTTAATTTAAACTACTTATTTTTCATCTACTCTAATATTAAATTTTATTATTTTGATCATTATATCATTTTTTAGTCATCTTAAATTTTCATATAATTTATAATTAACAATTCCGTACGTATCGCATGTCACTTTCTATTAATAATTATGATAACCGTTTAGGTGATTAATAATAATATGCTCGTTTGACACATTATAATCGGTGTTTTCTCAATTCACGTGAAGAGGTAGTGTCTTCTACGAATTTCTAATTTAAAAGTTGATACAGAAAGGCAAGAGCCAAGGTCTTAGTAGCTTCTCGCTTTTTAGGCAGTTTATATAATTGGGAAATTTGACTGACGCTGCCTTTACAATTTCTGAGCTCCGTTTGGTTCGAACGCCGTTACATTTTGGAGAGAGTTTCATGGGCATTTTTTTTTTATCTGAACCACTAGTATATAGAAGTTCAACGGGTCCTGATTAATCCAATTTGAGTCAGAACGGGCCACTAGTGGGTAAAGCTCACCTAAAGTGAATTTTATTCATGTACAAGACTTAAACCCAATACTTTGTTTAAAAGGAAGAGGGCCTTACCACCTCAACCAATTCACTGTGGCGGTATTAAATTTTTTTAACTCACAGATTAAATTGCAAGATTATTGTGTTAGGAAAGTTTGACACGTGTAATTTAATGATTGGTCATAAAAATAGGATTTTACGTGATTTATTTAAAAGGAAGAGGGCCTTACCACCTCAACCAATTCACTGTGGTGGCATTAAATTTTTTTAACTCACAGATTAAATTGCAAGATTATTGTGTTAGGAAAGTTTGACAGGTGTAATTTAATGATTGGTCATAAAAATAGGATTTTACGTGATTTGAATATAAAGATTTTATCGGTTACATCTAAGTAAACGTCGCTTTTTTTTTTCTCTGAGTAAAATAAGTGCCGCCTTGGAAGGCCAACCTGAAGCGTTCATTTGAACTTTTATTTCACGAGGAAATCCGAAAAATTGCTATAAAAAATTAATCTTGACGGAAGAATAACAAGAACATAGCGTGTTTAATCAAGCTAATTAAACCGCCCTCGGTTCATCAACACTATCGGATTTCAGCATATATGGAGTAGTCATGTCACGTAAGCAGTACTGACGTGATATATTCATCAAATTATAATTTACTATTTATATATTTATCAAATTAGGAGTTCACCATTTATTAGGATTTTTATATTCTTTTAGCAAATTTTAAAATTTAATAATTATATATATATGTATTGATTAAATGTAAATTTTAAATTGAATAGATATACCACGTTATCATTAACATGTAATATAATCATTACACCGAAGACTATCCCATATAGAAGGGCAAAAAAAAAAATCAGATCTTTCAATAAAAATATTTTATATTTGAATAAAAGGAAGACACCAGCAATGACAGTAAAATGGTCTTGATGTATAATATTTAGACTTTCTTATTCAGTCGAGAACTTATCATATATATGGAACAATCACTGCTTAGCATCCGGTATAACTCAAGAAGCAACTTTCAAGTTCAAATCCAAAGAACAAATTTCAAGCTGATATTCTGACACAGATGCATAAAAAGCATTCAAATCAAGAATTTTAAGCTCATCAAGCTGAAAAAATCTTAAATGATTCTACCTCACAATGACGCGATGAGGAAGAACCAGTTAAAATTACTTTGGCTAGCAATAATTGTGACAACTGTTCGGGTGCTTAACGCTAATTTACTCGTTCGTCATATTTTAATTATTATTTTCTCACATTACATAATCAGATCATATCATGTAAGAATTTTTCAAACGAACAATATATGATTGAAATTTGAACCGCATAGTAACCGTCTCCTCGGTGATCTTTCAATTTGAATATGGTAATCCATCTATGCCCGTGAATTTAGGATGTAGCCACTTGGGGCCCCCAAACAACTTCACTTTGACCGGTCCATCGAATTTGTCAACGCAGGTTGTTGAACTCAATGTTCCTCGGAGATTTCGAATTTGGAACTTTGTCCCACTATAGGACATATTCATGTGGCTTCCCGTGACCCTAAAATTTTGAATTGGTGGAGTGGAGCAGATCAAACCCTAGCCAATTTTGATTGTTTCGATAATTGCCATAGGTCTAGCCATTTAGGGTTTGATTTTCCAACTTCCTTTTTTTAGGGTTTCAAATCAAGCCCTTGACGATGAGGTCTTTCCAATTTCAATTTCTTTCACTTGCTCTACTTTTTCCATCTTCTCGAAACGCATGCAGCTTTATTACTTTATTTATACTAAATTTTAAAAAAATTGTAACATGTGAAATATTTTTATTTCATAAAAATGATTGGAAAAAATCAGTCTAATGAAAGTCCCACGTCAATTGGGTTAGATAATTAACTTAAATTTATAAGAAAATTAGGTAATTCACCTAATTGTTTAGGTGAAAACGGACTCAACGTCTAGATAAGAACATATCCAGAAAATCAACATAATAGGTATGAAACTCAATATAGAAGAAAATGTTAAATTTTAAAGGGACGAAATAATGTACTTAGTAAAAATATTAATAAAATTGCTAAAGTTTATATAAATTTCTATGGGTTTTGTCAAGTTTGGGGGGCGATCGACGCTTGTACCCCTTAAATCCATCCCCGGGTTTTGGTAAAAATTTTACATGGTATAAGAGTAGGTTTTCACATAGGTTCACTCCACATCAAACTTGAGTGCGAAACTTGTGGTCAATTAAGCTCGAGATTGGAAATAAAATGCTTGGCTCGGGGCTAAATTTTTCCAATTCATAAGACAAAACTCTATTTGTATAGTTGTCAACCTAAAGACGGAACAAAAAGCCTACCTTGTAGTTGTTTGACTCCCTTCGTTGAGATACAAAGAAAAATGTCATGCTCGCGATCATTTGTTGGTAGTTGTTGAGAACTAAATTTCGTATCGGTTGGATTAGAGAGTCAACAATTGCTACCACCTGATAATTAGACTTGGGTAAAAATTTAACATATTGAATACCTGTCCTCAACAAAGCAACTTCAAAATTGACATTTTCTTCCTTTTTTTCGGTCGAATGAAATTTTTCTTCTACATTTGAACGGACAAATTATAAACTCAATAACTGGTTTTAATGCTATATAAATTTTCAGCGAGTATGTAACAAATTTTGGATTTACCGTCTAAAAGAACAAATTTATAAATAACTACTTAATCCCCCTTATATTTCATCATATATTTTTATATCGATGAGATCTGGTACTGTTACAATCGATTAATCCACCAGACAATGTGTTATACGACGGTCTGGGGTCCATCATTAATCTCAATATACCAATCTCGAGAGAGTCAAATCATGAATCTAAGTTAAATCATGAATCTGATCTACTGCAAGTTATCAATTTACTAGCAGATTCACCATTCGAAAACTATTTCATCGTATTTTTGTTAATTAAATGGTGAAGAAAGAACTGATCAACCCTAACCTCAAAATTCTCGAGAGGAAATTTCGATTCTTGCCACGTGGCTAAAATCAACTAAATCAAGTACCTCTCTCCGGATCCTTTCCTCTTTGCCATCCCTCAGTCACTTGTACAATTCCCACCAACTTAACCACTTTCAAATCTCTTCTCTCTCTCTCTCGCCCTCTCTTTCTCAACCGCTCCATCACTCTCTTCACTTCCCCGTTTAAATTCGTCTCTCTCTCCCTCTCTCTAAAAAACGAAGAAACTTCCCACAAAATTTAAATCCATCAGTTTCAGTTTCACAGCATTCTTTCATATCCTTCTTTTCTCCCTCTCTTCTTCTTTTGATGGGCACGACCGACATGGAGAAATGCAGGCTGGTGACGGAGATATGCTTCATCTCGAAACGGACCATCTGGTGCACTCATTCGCGAAACCGCAGCTCCCTGAGAGCACCGTTCATCGACTGGTACCGCGTCCTCGGTGTACGTGCAGCTTCTTTCTCGATCCGTCTCGAGGAACAGTTTCTGGGTTTTATTGAATTCCCTTTGGCTTCAATAAGTTCTTCGACATCCTGTGGATTGATCTAAATTGAGTTTATGTATAGGTGGATGAAAATTCCGGGGCGGATGTCATCAGGAAGAGGTATCATAAGCTTGGTGAGTTTATATATTATTTATATTAAAGAAAAAATATGATTTTTTTTTCAATATTGATGTGCTTGGAAAAAAAATGCAGCTTTGCAGCTTCACCCAGACAAGAACAAGCATCCCAAAGCTGAATTTGCCTTCAAGCTCGTGTCCGAGGTCAGTCTTTCATTTCATCCGAGATTTGTGCTCATCGTCCTCTTTGCGCTGAGCATTCCATCTTTCATTTCTATCGCCAATCACCCAATTTTCTGTAATCATGGCTGATGTTATGCTGTAGTTATGTAGATTTTTGTCCATTGTCAGTTGCTGATATGACCGACCATACCCTTCCAGTTTTATTTTGGTATCATCTCGGTTATGAGTACGACTCCAGAATCCACAAAATAATTTCTCGAACTGCAATTGCACTTTAAAATAATGCAGAATATTTCAATCCGAACGCATATTTTTTAAAATATATTTCGGTTTTTCTATCGAATTCAGCAATGGTTATGAGTTGGAAAGTAAATAGGGATCGATCCTCGTGACCATTTAGTTCAGAGAATTGGGTTCATGATAAACGTCACGTGAAAACATTAACATCTTCACAGTACTGTTTGGTGACAACGTACTAGAAATGAATCATCAGCTGTCTACTGTGCAATGTGTGACTCTTATCTTTCTAAGGATTCATTGATTTCTCATTCCAACCTCATATTCAGTGATTTTGACATTGGAAAATTCCGATTTTTTTCAGGCATACACATGTTTATCGGATGCTGCCAAGAGAAGAGCCTTTGACTCAGAAAAGTTGAGGAACTTCTGCTGGGAATGCAAGAGAATCCCCTACGTGACAATGGTCCCGAGCCCCACAACCACAACGAGCCCGAGCCCGAACCCGAACACAGGACCCGAGCCCCGGAGAAAAATCCGTGGGCTTGACGAGGTAAAGGTCCGGTTCAGAGAGGAGGCCAGGGTGATAGAGAACTGCCTGAGGGCAAGTGCGGTGCTGAGAAGAGAGCTCGCCAATGATCCTTCGTGTGATGGTCAGTTCGGCGGCAAACTCGACCGGCTTAGAGCCTGCAAGGAGTCCCCGATCTTCGACCCAGCGCACTACCTCTTTGATGGGTATCCGCATTTGAGGACGAGGGTTAAGAACGTGAGCTCAGGAGAGTTCTGGGGTTTCCAAGGGATGGGAAGCAGTGGATGTGGACAGAGGATTGGGACTAAGAAGAGCGATTCTCCCATTTTCATGGGAATGGCAGGGAGAGGACTGGCTAGGAGCAGATCTTCGTGTGTTCGTTCTTGACCAATGGAGATAGCCAATAGCCATTCAATTTGAGGAATGAGCATTGGCTCTTCTTTTTTTATATTAATTTTCCCCATTTTCTTTTATTTTTTCTCTGATTCTTCATAGAAGTTATTATGCTGACGTTCTAATTATAATAAAACATCAGCAGCTGTTCACTAATACCACGACTTTCTACATCTTCACTCTGTTTAAGTCAAGGTTGGGGAATGTGTGCTATGACTAAATTGCTCATGAAGCAAAAGAACGGGGAGTGAAGGAGAACTTTTTCGACCTGAAACAAGGGGATACAGGGGTCCTCAAGGCGACTCAAACCACTTTGTAGAGAAATTCTTAGATAGAGTTAGTTCACTGTAAATCTATTAAAGAAAAGTACTGATATTTTAGGTAATGGGTCACGTTTATCTTAGCTCTAAATTGCATGCTTGGTTGGGCTTACGTGAAAATGAAGTTTAGGTCCAATTCCAAGATCTAGTTGAGATCACTCGTTATACTTGGTGTTCTAAATCCAAATTTGATTCTTGGGCATTTAGAGAAATAGATACGATTGGAAATTGGTTGAATAGACAAAGTATTCGAGAGTAGAGAAAAGAGAATCAAACACCAAATATACGTGATTCTAAACAGCAAGGTGCCGTCTGTACGTCCACGGACAAAGGAGGAGCAGTGATCTTCACTATGAGCGTCGAACAATGGTGGAGTACAGACGAAACATGAACCTAGACCTCTCAGAATACAATGAAGAGTCCTATTGCTCTCGGCCCAATCCCTTCGCCTCCGCCACTGACTTGTGTTGGTATCCACATTCGGGTTGCACAAAATTTTAATTGGATTCGAGTTTTACATCGGGTTTACACCACAAAAAATTTAAGATATATCTAACAAATCTCCACCTTGGTTTGAATTTTCAGAAGCTCCTCAAGCAACATGCTTATGATGTCCTCCTTTGTCAAATGGCCCCTCCTAGGCCTAACTCGATCCTTGCAAGGTACCAACCAAGCCCAAGCAATACTCGAACTTGGCAATGGGCAAACACTTCGTCATCATGTCCGCTAGGTTCTCATGTGTGCTAATCTTCTCAACTTGAGCATCCTCTGAGCTACAACATCACGAATAAAATGATACCTCACATAATATGCTTTGTTCTCTCCTGATGCATCTGATCTTTTGTGAGATGTATGGCACTCTGACTATCGCAGTAAATAATAGTCGTATCCTCCTTAATGATGAGCTCCCCAAACAAACCTCTCAACCAAATAGCTTCCTTTACTACTTCAGTGATTGCCATATATTCTGCCTCTGTAGTAAATAATGCCACTGTTGCCTGCAAAGTACCTTTCCAACTAACAGCACATTCATCAATGGAGAATAAATAACCTGTGAGAGATCTCCTCCTGTCCAAATCTCCTGCAAAATCTGAATCAACATATCCAATCAAAGCCATCGGGCTTCTGCCAAACTCCAAGCAAACATCATATGAACCTTTCAAATACCTCAAGATCTACTTAACTGCCTGCCAGTGACTCTTTCTAGGACAAGACATGTATCTACTAACGACACTGATAGCATGAGATATGTTTGGGTGAGTGCAAACTATTGCATACATGATACTACAAACTGCACTTGAGTAAGGAACTGTAGACATGTACCTTATATCTTCTTCCGTATGTGGTGACAAAGAAGTTGAAAGTTTGAAATGCGCAGTAAGGGGAGTTCTAACTGGTTTTGCATCACTCATGGCAAAACGCTCCAGGACCTTTTCGATGTACTTCTGTTGAGAGAGAAACAGTCTGCCTGTGCGTCTATCTCTAGAAATCTCCATCCCTAAAATCTTCTTAGCTGCTACAAGATCCTTCATCTCAAATTGAGAATTGAGTATGGCTTTCAAACGATTAATATCAGAAAGATCCTTAGCCGTAATCAACATATCATCAACGTAAAGCAACAAATACATAAAGGACCCATCAGCAAGTCGATGTAAGTAGACACAACTATCATACTTGCTTCTCACAAAGCCGATAGTTAGCATAAAAGAATCAAACCTTTTATACCATTGTTGAGGGGATTGCTTGAGTCCATATAGAGACTTCTTCAAGGGACAAACCTGATCTTCCTGTCCTTCAATTTGAAAACCCTCTGGTTGTTGCATATAGATATCCTCATTGAGATCACCATGCAAGAATGCAGTCTTCATATCAAGCTGCTCTAATTGAAGGCCATGCATGGCAACACGAGCAAGAAGGACTCGAATGGAGCTATGTTTCACAACTGGAGAGAAAACATCGTGGAAATCAACTCCCTCCACCTGACTGTAGCCCTTAGCAACTAACCTCGCTTTGTATTTGGTGCCTTCATTTCCCGACCCTTCCTTCTTCTTGTATACCCACTTGCAACCAACAATCGTTTTCCCAGTAGGTGGTGCGACCAACCTCCAAGTCCCATTCTTGTGTAGGGACTCCATCTCTTCTTCCAATGCCATCAACCACTTATCTGAGTCGGGAGCCTGAATTGACTCAGATTATGATGTTGGATCGGGAGATTCAATATTCTCCGCAACGCTTAGAGCATAAGCCACCATGTCTTCATAACCAAATTTCTGAGGTGGTTTTTTCCGTCTCCTTTGCCTATCATGGGCCAATAGATACTGTTGCTGTTGAGGCTGAGGAGATGCCCGTGGTTCAGGTGAAGCATCCATCTGAGTTGGAGTGGAAATAATAATCTCCTTTTGTTCGGAAGAACTACCAACCTCTAGCTCCACCCTCTCCAAAGCACCCTGCTTTCCTGCATCATCACACATAGACAACTCCTTTCCCAAGTGAAGAATCACTGTTTCATCAAATGTAACATCCCCACTAATCATAAATTTCTTAGTTTTAGGACACCATAGTTTGTAACCTTTAGTACCTGTTGGATAACCTAGAAAACTGCATTTTCTAGCTCTAGGTTTCGGCTTCCCATCACTTACATGAGCGCAAGCAGGACATTCAAATATTCTTAGATGGGAATAATTAGAAGGATTACTAGACCATACCTCTTCTGCAGTTTTCAACTGCAAAGACCGATTGGGAGTTCGGTTGACTAAGTGGCATGCTAGGTTCACAGCTTCTGCCCAAAATCCCTTACCAAGTCCTGCATTAGAAAGCATGCACTGAGCCCTCTCTAGTAGTGTCCTGTTCATCCTCTCTGCGATGCCATTTTGTTGTGGAGTCTTGACAATTGTTCAATGTCGAACAATGCCTTCCTTTTCACAGAAATCATTAAAGTCAAACCCACAAAATTCAAGTCCATTATCTGTTCTCAGCCTCTTCACAGTCTTCCCTGTATGCTTCTCCAACAAGGTCTTCCACAACTTAAACTTCTCAAAGACATCATTTTTATGCTTCAGAAAATAGACCCAAACCTTCCTGGAGAAATCATCAATGAACGTGAGAAGGTATCTGCAACCTCCCTTCGAAACTATTTGGGAAGGACCCCATAAATCTGAATGGATGTAATTGAATGTTCCCTTCATCTTGTGAACTGCTGAACTGAAACTCACTCTCTTCTGCTTCCCAAATACACAGTGCTCGCAGAAGTCGAGTTTCCCAATTTGTGACCCTAGAAGGAGTCCTCTGGTACTCAAAACATGCATTCCTTTCTCGATCATGTGACCCAGATGCATGTGCCATAATTTAGCTTAATCAGAATCTGAAGTAAACGAAGAAACAACCGCTGAACCTATCACAGTAGATCCCTCAAGAACATATAAGCTGCCAGCTTTCAATCCTTTCATCAAAACAAGAGAACCACGAGAAATCTTCATGCCACTAGACTCGATGACAACTCTGGAACCATTCGAGTCTAAGACACCGAGGGAGATGAGATTTTTCTTCAAGTCAGGTACATGCCTAACATCTGATAAGGTTCTGACAACTCCATCATGCATTTTGATCTGAAAGCTCCCAATGCCAACAGTCTTACAAGGTGCATTGCTTCCCATAAGAACAACTCCACCTTCAACAGGCTTATACATGGAGAACCAGTTCCTGTTGGGACACATATGATATGAGCATCCAAAATCGAGTATCCATTCATCAGCAAACTTAGATTTATCAGTTGTCGTCACCAACAATACATCTTCATCCCTGTTCTCGGCTACTCTAGCATTAGCCAGATCTGATTTCTGTTTTTCCTTCTCGTTGCTCTTACAATAGTTGTAGACTTTATGTTTGTGTCTTGACTTAGACCTGGATCTATCTTGATTGCGATTCTTGAACTGTTGTCGACCCCTTGCAATCAAACCAGAAACTTGCTCATTCGATCTGCCACCAGCTACCAATTCATTATCCAGTTTTTCTTTGCTGAGCAAACTGCACTTTACGTCTTCAAAACTCAGCTTGCCTTTACCGTAAATCATGGTCTCTCTAAAATACTTATATGGGGCAGGTAATGAAACCAATAATAGTAGTGCTTGATCCTCGTCTTCTACCTTAGCATCAACATTTTTCAGATCATTAATAAGTGTAATGAACTCACTAATGTGAGCCTTAATCGACATACTTCACCCATACGTAAGGTATATGGCCTCTGCTTCAGAACTAGTTGATTTGCTAGGGATTTTGTCAAGTACAAAGTTTCCAACTTCGTCCACAAATCAGTCGTTGTCTTCTTCGTGCAGATCTCCTGCATAACATCATTCGAAAGACACAATCGAATAGTGGAGAGAGCCTTATGATCGAGTTTCTTCCAGTCGTCTTAAGACATGGAATCTGGCTTCGCCTCCAATGCTATCGACTAACCTAATTGAATAAGAATATTAGTCATTCTCATCTGCCACAGACTGAGATTCATGTGCCCATCGAACTTCTTGATATCAAACTTCGTTGAAGCCATCTTCAAAGAGCCGATTTCAGAAGCCCTCGCTCTGATACCAGTTTGTTGGAAATCGGTTGAATAGACAAAGTATTCGAGAGTAGAGAGAAGAGAATCGACACCAAATATACGTGGTTCGGGACAGCGGGGTGCCGTCTGTACGTCCACGGACAAAGGAGGAGCAGTGATCTTCACTATGAGCGGCAAACAATGGTGGAGTACAGAAGAAACTTGAACCCAGACCTCTTAGAATACAATGAAGAGCTCTACTGCTCTTGTAACCCCAAAAATACATAGTCCATACCGCGGGGGCTTTGCCCCCCGCACCCCCTAAGCAAATCAATGTCGAGCTCGAGCTCGGGCCTCTCAACCCAATCCCTGCGCTTCCACCACTGACTTGCGTTGGTATCCACATTCGGGTTGCACAAAATTTTAATCAGGTTCGGGTTTTACATCGGACTTACACCACAAAAAATTCAAGACATATCTAACAGATACCAAAGAGTATACATCTCCCGCAAGAAGGTTCATCTCCTAGAGAATGATGTTGTTCAAACTCGCTCTTATATAACGAGGAATCTCACTCTCACATATTTACAACTGGTGGGAATATGTCGGTTAAAACAATCAAAAAGATCGTTGATTGATTATATGACAGGTCGCATAGTGCAAAAGCAGCTTCTTGCTTGGATCAACTACATGGAGTTATTCAATTCTGCAGTGCTTCTTCAAGCTGCATGGCGATTCATGCGCGAATCAGTCTATGTTATCTCATTTGTTCATACAATGGAATGGATTGTTGATGCCGGTTCAATCTGTCATCTATTTTTACATGGCGATGAAAGGCTCGAGGGGCTGCCCTGCAGCTTGTTCTTCCTTGCACAGGTAAAAGTCGTTTAGAAAAGGCTGATGTGCAGGAAGCGTTGGCAAACGTTTCCCTTTCAAGATGTTAGCATTTTGACTCTGAAAACTTACTTTTCGTTTGCATTGTCTTGGATGTGCAGCAAGAGTTCAGTGCTCTCTCCTTGCCCAGGCCGACCCATTCACGATTGGTGAATGGAGCCTGCGTCTGCTATCTGCTGGAAGGGTCGAGGCTTAGATTCCCACAATCAAAAGCGTGGATTTAAGTCGTGGTTTGCGGGTTGCATAACGGTCATGTCGCGATTACAACATTTTCGGGTCGTCGCACGTTACATAATGGCGTCACCGGTGTCGTGGTCCGAATTTTTTTATGCATCTAAATTGAATAAAATAATATATATAATGTTGTCAATGAATATTCACTCAAGAAATTTGATATATACAACTTTTCTGCGTGTGTAATGCGGGTATAATTTCATATCAACATAATTTCTGCTAAAAATGTGATAAATACATGTATTTGTAATATATTTAAAAGAGAAAACATGTAAATGTGTATACAATATGAATAACAGTATAATTTTGAAAAAAAGGCGCAGATATTTAATCCGTTACGCCGTTACAGCCACACCACTCAACAATTTTCTTTCCAACTATGATATTGGCCCGTAACAGTATCAGAATCATACTGTTACATAATAGCCGCAGCATACTGCGACTGCCACGTTGGAATTTTTTAAAACCATGATTAAAAGACCTATTTTGGTGCTATACAATATACCACATCTGGCGAGAGTGCTACTCTCGAATTTACCTAGCTACCACAGAGGACACAGATGTCATCATTTGAGTCATCGTTGATTTGGTGAGGCATAGAATTGCTTTTGGTAGGAGTCTTGGTATGAAGTTACACGCTAACCATTTCACTGCAACATCACAGTTGACAGATTTTATAGAACTAGTTAAAAGTTAAAGTATTCCTTTTGTAAATGATGAATCTCCATAGACTCTGTGCGCTCTGCACAGATGCAGGTTGAATGGAAATTGTGATTTAAAAAAGAAAGTTACACGCTAACCATTCCCTTTTTTTTTTTTTTTCACTCTGCAGTGAATTTTAACGTTAATTCAATAATTTCAAATTATTAAGATTAGTTTTATGGTTCTTGTTCTTTTTCCGTTTCCAGGTCGTTTTGGTGTTATATTTTGATGTTAATGCAATTCTGAAAGCTTTTTCAATAATTCTGTTCAATTTCTCGACATTCGTTAGAATTAACGAGAGATTTGGATCAGTAATCTCCCTACTACCAAGTCTGTACGATTAGTTCCCTTATAAGTTTCCCTGAAGTGCAAAAGATAGTTATATTCATGTTCAGCACATTGCTCAACTGTTAACACCTTGTTCTTGCCGGCCTGTTCAGTTCTTTCTACATTATCCTGCACGCATGTGGATTCTCGTCGCTGAAGATCGATGCTATGTTCCCGCTCATCGTCCTGAAGTTATGACTGTTGTAGTGATGGTCCCATGCTGCTGCTCCTCCTCCATAGACATAGTAGTTCGTATACTTCGCAGGTGACTCAATGTATTCGGTAATGTAAGAAGGCATATAGGTATTGTAGCTATGGGTGACATGGAATGGCGCAGGCAGCTCAACCGGTGCTCCAAACCGCGGCCGTCCGCTGCTGTAATGGTTCGGGTTCGGGCGGCTTATCATGAAAACATCTCCATCCTTCTGCTGCCCGGAGAAGGGAAACGCTGATTCTTTGTTAGGATTCGCCTCTCCTGGAGGGTTCTGTGGCTGTGGATTGTCGGGCAGTGGCTGATCCTTGGGTGGCTCTGCTGGTGAGGTGGCCTCAGGAGGTGGCGGTTCTGATGGTTTTGCTGCTTCGTGGGGTGGTGGTTGGCCGCCCTCCGGGGCTGACTCCAGTGGCTGAGTGGCTTGGTTTGGTTCTGGACAGATGCAGGCTGTTCTTCTCGATCTCTTTACTGCTTTCACCAGCTTCTCCGGGTCAGCCCAGCCGACGACTGTTAGCTTCTGCTGGGGCAAATCGATGCAGATATCATATATTCCTGAGGGACACGAATCAGACCGAAGAGTAGGATGTCAAGTGTTGTACATCGAAATGCCCGGAAAGTTTGTAATTTGTTTGGTAGGTACCTCACCGTTTATTCCATAGAGCGACTTCTTGATCTTCTGAACGCATCCGTTGCAGTCAATCCTGACCTGTATCTCGGTGACCCGAGGCTTCTATACCGGATATAAGAAAGCAATCGATCAATACATCAGAAAAGAAATGCAGTTACATTCAGTTTCAGGTCGGCAGAATAATCAAACCGTGGTGTTCTCAAGGACATACATACCTCGACCTCCGGGACTGAAACCATTGGTCCACCAGGGAGCGGAACCGAGCGAGATGCAAATTCGAGGTCGGGAGGCTGTGGGAATGAAGAAGCAATATATTGAGAAGTTTGTGTTCACTGTGAAAGGGAATAATGTGATGAACAGCAGAAGTGTGGGGCATGGAAGGTATCTCCTTTGAAGTTCTGCCCTCTACCTCATTTTTTGTCTGTCCTTCAAGGAAATCTCTTTCATGTGCCCCTATTTTGATTAATGTCCTGGTAATGAGGTTTGATAGGGTGGACGGTGATGTCTTGGTGTCACCGGGAATCGAAGATTCGACCTGATCATGGAACTGAGAAAAAGAGAATTTGCTTTCGGAGGGTACCTCCAAGATGTTGCCATTGGAAAGATGAGAAAAGTTGATGGAAGTGTGCGTGGTTTCGTGTTTTTATTTGTCAAAGTTGCAAGGAAGGGCAAAGTGGCTTTAGAAGTGAATTGGACGTAAAGTGAAATGGAATGACAGATTACTATACGTAACAATTACACCATGTGGCAGTACTGAAAATAACTGAATTCTATAAGTTTGTGATATTATGTCCGCATATAAAGTGACATCCCTGAACAAAATGAACGCTGAGCTGGAAATTACTATTTCTGAAATCGATCGCCTTTCATTTGAGTTCGAACAATCAATTTAATCAATGTCCATATCAGCATACAGAATTCAAGCGTAGGCATCAGGGTTCTCCAATAAATAGGCCTCCACGACTTTGTAGATGGCCATGGCCTTCTCCTTCCCAGCCTTGATCTCTTCTTCATCTACCTGGAATTCGCCCGTGGTGTTGTACTTGCTGGTCATCTTGCAGACGGATCCTCCCTGGCCGGCGGCGGCCTCGAATCTGACCTCATAATCGATCGACTCTAGCCCGTCCCCAAGTGCATCGCCCTCGATCATAGTGTACCTGCAGATGAAGTTCTCCCTGTCGAGCTCATCGATTCGGTGCTTCACGAACTTGAAATGGGTCGCTGCATAGGATAAGTTCCAGGATTAGGAACGAATCGCTCAATCAAGCGGTTCCAAGATCACGAGTTCTATGAACCATAACATATTAGATCTATATCAGCAAAGACAATTTTTTTTGAACAAAATGAAAGTAGCAGTAATGACGATCCAACCATTCTTACTACGTAATATTCAGGCTTTTATGTTAAAGTGTGAACATATCAGACGGGACCCTATCTACTATCAAAGGTCTAATATAGTCTAACAAGTCAGTGTTTGCCAATGTGCAGACTTAAAAGAGTCCCTTCTAGCATACTTTGCACAGGAGATATTCGAATTTAGAACCTCGACCTTACCAAATCACATGGGAGTGAGTCTTATCATACTGTACCCTGTCAATATAGTACTATCAAAGGCTAGTCTAACAAGCCGCTATTCGCTAATGTGCAGACTTAAAAGAGCACATTCTAGCATACTTTGCACAGAAAGGGATTCGAATCCAGGACCTCGATCTCACCAAATCACATGGGAGTGAGTCTTAGACCGGCGGACCGCCGTTCTTCGGTGTTCTTTAAGTCACCGAACTCGCAGAATCTTCTTATTACACTACACCGCAAATGTCTTATAAGTCATAATTATGCTCGTGTCTATAATAAGCCTCGTCGTGAAAATAGGAACACAAGCTTGCAATTTATTTGTCATTGAAATCTATTCACCCAAATCTTCCGATTGGAAGCATGGAAGTTTTGAAAGTCGATGTACCTTCGGTGAAGTTGACCTGCTCGATGCTTCCGGCTCCTCCATCGCCCTGGACAAGCTCGACGCTCCTGATGAACTGGGGCAGGAGTCTCGGGATCAGGTCGCTCGACTCCACGATCAGGGCCCTGAACATGCGGCCGGGAGTGATTGGGCACGTGAACTCCTGGGTGTAGCTCGTGACGCCCATGCCGGAATAAATCCACGGTAAGAACAACAATGAATGGGAGATATCCTATTGAATGTTTGATATTTATAAAGAAAAGAGCTCTTGTGAGAATTGAAAATTCGATTTTGAACGAAATTCAAAGCTCAAAATGTTCACACACATGGGCGGCTGGTGCCTTTGGTTGATAATTGATATTCCCACCACGGTCCTTTTCCACTGAAACTGCTAGGAAGCTGCGGTATAGTTTGTTCCTTTGGACTCAAAGTCAAGCTGAAAATCCTGGCTAGAAGCCTTTATTTTTATCTTCACGTTACCTGAAAACCGTGAAATCGGAACCGTAGGCTAGCCGGAAAAACCGTAAAATTGATTTGTTGTGGACGACAACCTCACACTGTGAGAGATGCATCAACTGCTCGGGAGCCGAAACCCGGATGAATCATACGAGGAACACTTCTCTTGACTTTGTGAGTTCTATTGGGTCGATGATTTGCCGTGCCCTTGACAGTTCATCTGTTCAACTGATCACTGTTCGAGAGCAATCAGATCAAATAACAGTTTCATGTTGGAAAACAAACTGTCTGCTCTGTTTCGTTTCTTTCTGTTCTGGTACGTCTTCGGCCAAGAGGCATGCCTCAAAGGCATGCGAATTTCTCTTCCAAAAAATCAACTAACAAAATTGAGTCCATCCCGGATATTTACGTCTCTTGTGATTAAGCAAGTGCGAAATTGGAAAATGAAACCCTTAAAATTCACATCTCTTATTAGCAATCCGAGTACATCCCTCAAACCAAGACACTCCATTCTTTTAACTTACTATTAGACACTTATACTTCCCTTTTTACCCTCACAAGCATCTCTATTATGCATCCATAAAACAAGAAGACAGATCCAAAAGCTTAGGCAGGAGGCTTTGCAGGTCTCTAACAGACATATCGAGATGATCTCACTGATCGATCGATCAATTAGCCTAGGCATCAGGGTTGGCGAGGAGGTATGCCTCTATGGCCTTGAACATCACAGACGCCTTCTCCTTGCCGGACTTGATCTGCTCCTCAGTGATGCTGACTTCTCCAATGGTGTAGTACTTACTCGTGGTCTTACAGATCGATCCTCCATCCGATGACGCCTCAATCTTGACCTCGTAAGAGATCTTCTCCAACTTGTCTGAGAGAGCATCCCCCTCGATGATCGAGTAGCAGAAGGTCAAGCTCGCCTTGTCGATCGAGTCCACACGGTGCTTCACCGACTTGTAATGGCTCCCTTTATAAACCATGGCAAAGTTTAGGAACTCTTGATATATATTGTGACAGAACAATGAGTCCGAGACTTACTCCCGACACTCTGAGGAACATGCTGGATCCGAAGAATCCCTCCAGCTTGAACATATATGTGTGTAATCAGGGTCAACGATAGTCTAATGATCAAAATCTCAGTCCTATATATGTATTTTAATGAAATCGAGTTCACGGGTATGAATTCCTTATACTCAAAATTATGCTAGAAGTGACACTTTGAATACAGGTCTCAGGGGTCACCGGCTTATTAAACCCTTGTCCAAAGCCTAACCAACATTAGTGGTGGTTATTCAATTTGTTTGATATATTCACTGCCAAACACACAATCGGGATGGCCGGGTCGCGCTACAACAAACCCTCCTTTCTACCCAGAAAAAGGTACGTGTATGCATACTGTGTACCTTCTCCAAAGGTGATGAGCTTGACGGTGCCAGGACCACCATCACCTTCAAGGATCTCAACGTTCTTGATGGCCTCCGGGAGGATCTTCGGGATGAGGGTGTCGGCTTCGAGCACGGAAGCCTTGAACATCCTCTCCGCCGGGATCGTCGAGCATATCTCAGTCGTGCATGTGACTACTCCCATTTTTTCAAGCTCGAAGAAGAGTAGGGGGATGAAGATGGAAGTCGATTGGGATTACCAGAGGAGAAGCTCACTCGGGGGTGAAGCGAGTGGAGAAGTGAACTGGGCATTTATAGAACGGAGCTGGGATAGTGTATTATTTCTTCCCACAATAATTTCAGCTTAACTTATAATTAAAAAAATTATTCTGATTAAAATTTTTATTATAATCTCGCCAATCATACACGAGCCAGAGCCAAACCATCCTTGTCGGTCCAGACTATAGAGAACATGTGGTATCAAGATAAGTCCACCCTTAGGACATGTTTGGTTCAATAAAATAACTATTCCTTGATGCATTTATTTCACACGAAATAGTTATTACAGTGTTTGACCAATACATTAAAACTGCCTATTTCAGAGGTATTCAAAATAGAGGGAAAATGATTATTCCTCATCTTTAAAAAAAACTATATATATATATATAACAAATAGTTTTAAAATAATAAAATGATATAAAAAAAATCTTTAAATGTTAAAGTCCTCTCTCTCCCATTTTTCTTAAAAAAATCAATTTTACGAATATTTATATTTAAGTTATTTTAGTCTTTTCTTATTTTTCTGTTCTCTATTCTCTTCCCAAACAAAATCATTCTATCAAAATTTAATTTCTTTCTTTTCGGGGAACGAAACGAGTCGCTAATAATCTTGAGATTTGGTAAAGTATTAATGAAGAAATTCTGAGCATAAAATTGAATTACCCGCCCAAACTAAAGCGGACCCCACCAATAAGCGGGTGAATCAACTAATCTATGTTCGATTTTTTTACTTTATGGGTCGTTTTCATGTCCGAATTATTAATGTAAAGCACTGGGTGTCCTGGGACGATGTGGGGTTTAGTGACACGATGCATATCTATATCTGTCTAATATTAAATTTCTCAAAAAAAATTTTAAAATAATTTGGTTTGGTTGAATCAATTCAGCATTTTTTTCTGTAATTTTTAGTAAGGTTTTACGTTTCAGTATGGTGAACAAAGAAATTATTATTATGAATTCTTTAATCCTTTAGAAGGCTTATTTAAATCGAAATTGGATTAACTAAGAATACATAAAATAAATAAATAAAGGAAAAAGGAAGCACACCTTTGCAGTTTTACTTTTAGATAAAGCAATTGGACCATTGCGTTTATTTTGAGATAATGTTCTTAATATATGCAACTTGCTGAATTATGTGATCAAAGTTAACTCATATCCACTAGAAATTCTTAATAATTATAACCCATCATGTATCATTAAAAAATACTTATCAGATTATGACAAATGAATAAATTAGTGTTAATAATCAGTGCAATTATCTTATTTATTATTAATTAGAATAATTTAATTGGTTCTTTCTCACCACATTACTGCAAGTTTTGTGTACATCCGATATTACTGTCGATTGTCGATCACCCTTCGACAAACTCGGTTTTATACCTTCACAGATAGTAAAATTGTCCATGAACAAACAAGAAAATGACTTTCACCGCACGATGAATTATTCCAAGAATATCCGGGATTGCTTTAATTATTTTATCATATCTTGTGGACATGTTGCCTGTTTTTCCCAGCATGTGACAACCCACAGCTTGACTTGGGATTCAATTATGGCTGCTCCGAGTCCAAGTCAATTTTGGCGGTCGAAATCATAATTTAATCTACATTTGATTTCATGACCTGAGGCGTAAGGAAGGGATCGTCTAGTGAAAGATGACATGAAAGGGATGCACATATCGGATTCATCTCGGAACATCTTAATTTTAAGTTAAAAATAACATTACTATACCGATTTCATTTTTTCCTCAAAATGGTTTTTAACTAATTTATTATGTAAGTTTGAGTTTATTTTCCAAATCGTCTAAGATCGAGTTTGCTGCAATTATTCATTCTTTCTGGTCATATGACATGAGTAAATCCTAATTAAAGTGTTACAAAAAGGTTAAACAAGCATTAATCAATAAGTTAACCCTGTGCCTTTTTTTTTTCCCTAGCCGCAATGAAGCAATCTTTATTCAGAAGCTAACCAAAGTCATCATTTACATCAGTAGACACAAAACAGTCCCTCAACAACAACAGAACAAAAGGAGATGGCGGATCTGAGACCCAATGCTCTGGACACATCCCCTTCAAAGTCCGATTGGCAATCCAATCTGTGCATTTATTGGCGCTTCTTCTAACCAGAGATAAACCCATCTAATCAACGAAGACTTTGCAATTCCCAATTTCTTCAGCTATAGGTAGAAATGTCCAAGAAGCTTGAGAAGACTTCAAACAGCCTTGAACAACGAATTCTGCATCAGATTCAATGATAACTCTCCTCCATCTGCTACTTCGTGCAAGATATATTGCATCCAAAATAGCCAAGAACTCAACAGACTCCACATTACCACTTCGAACTTCAAATTATTCTATGAGAACCTCCAATAAATCTTCCTTGATAATTTCTTGCCACACATCCAAGTCCTACCAATCCCTTCACTTTATTAATAGCAGCATCCGTGTTGATCTTCACCCATCCATCATTAGGCTTTTCCCAAATAATAGAAGATGCTTGTTCATGCTGCCCACCACTGTGATATATCACCTTGATAGGTTATAGATTCAAAAATTCAGCAACATCTCTATTAATTCTCCTCATCACATTATCTGGTAGGGGAAGCTTCCTTTTAAAAGTAGCTTCACATCTCTCCTTCCAGATATGCCAGCGGGTAAAAGCAAACTTTGTCAACAACATCTTCTTAACCTCACCCTCGAGGTCACATGTGGACAGTAAGCTTTGCAACCATTCAACAAATCTGCCAATTGCCTCCTTATAAAATAACATTCCCATACTAGCAAACCATATGTTCCTAGTCCAGTCGCAAAGTAAAAGGACATGTTCAATGGCCTCTTCTTTATTGTAGAACAAACACTTACTGTAGTTAGCAACCCTCTTCTTCCAAAGATTCGAGAAATTAGCAACAATATTAGAGCATGCTCGCCATAAAATGTGTTTGATCTTTGGAGGACAATGCAAACTCCATAGCCCATTCGAAGTTTTCTAATCAATAAACGTCGAAGTGAAAGCCTTCCAACCATCATGAACTTGCTTATCCTTTCTGATGAAACTATAAGCTGATTTAACAATGAGGCTACCATATCTTTCATAAGGCCAAATTAGTTTATCAGAAACACAAGTATGTAAAATAGGATACTGACTACAACCTTCAAATCCTCAGCAGAAATTCAAAATTGAATGAGTTCTTTTTTTTTTCCCAACAAAGCATCCCTCTATATGAGATCCTCAACCATCCCTTTAGGCACCTCTCCACACCCAGCAACCATATGAAGTCTATGATTTTTACATCCTAGAACCCAAGCATCATTCCAAATATCTACAGATTGCCCATCCCCAATCTGCCAAAGAGCTCCATCTTTCAAAACATCCCTTCCTTCCAACATGCTACTCCAACACCAAGAGGCTCTGCTGCCTTTTTGCCTTAATGAAAGAGTCATTAGAATAATAAAGGCCTTTTAATACTTTAACCCACAGGGCCTCTGGACTACTATGAGCTCTCCATGCCATTTTAGCCAGCAAAGCAGTACTGTAATCAATTAAGTCCTTGAAACCCATCCCTCCTTGGCCTTTAGGTTGAGCTAAATCAACCCATTTCTTCTAATGGAGCTTCCTTTCCCCCACTTTCTGCCCCCACCGAAACTTACCTATAGCTCCGTTCACCTCCCTACACCAACTCTTCGGAAACCTAAAACAACTCATAGCATAGATTGGCATAGTAGTAGCAACAGCTTTAATAAGGATCTCCCTAATAGCTTGTGAAAGCAATTACTGTTTTCAGCCTTGGATTTTCCCTAGAATTGTATTTTTAATATATCCCAAAACTTTTTTTTTCCGACTTTCCCCACTTAGTTGGAAGACCCAAATATTTCCCAAGTTTTAACTTTGGATCTATCCCAAATATTTGACAGATTTTCTCTCTAGTCCTCTCACAAGTATTAGAGCTAAAAAATAGAGAAGGCTTCGACATAATCACAGCTTGACCAGAAGCCAAACAATATTTCTCTAGCACTGCCTTTAACTCAGAAGCAAATTTGCTTTCAGCCTTAAAGAAAAGGATGCAATCATTAGCAAAGAACAAGTGTGACACAACAGGACATGTCCTTCTCATTGCAATGCCTATGATTCTACCTTCAGTGATAGCGCTTGACACCATTAAAGACAGCACATCAGCAACCAAAATAAAGAGGTAAGGTGACAAAGGATTGCCTTGTCTTTTCCATCTCTTTGGTTTAATTTCTTTTACAAACTTCCCACTTACATTTAGACCATAAGTAATAGTAGTAATGCACTCCATAACCCATCCAATCCATTTGTCATGAAAACCCATCCTCCTCATAACCTCTTCCAAGAAACCCCACTCAACTCTATCATAGGCCTTCACCATATCAATTTTAAAAGCACACTCCTCACGTTTCCCTCTTTTTCCCCCTCAAATAGTGGAAAACCTCATTAGCAACCATAGAGTTATCATGTATCAGCCTTCCTGGGATGAAGGCACTCTACTCAAGGGAAATGATAGAAGAAAGATAGGGCTTTAGTCTATTGACAAGAACCTTGGAAATAATTTTATATAAAAAATTACACAAACTAATGGGCTGGAAGTGGTAAAGTTCTTAAGACACTTAACCTTGGGGACCAAAGCAATTTTAGTAAAATTGATTGCTTGGGGCATCTAACAAGTCCAAAAAAATGAAAGGCAGCTTGACAAATGTCATTACCGACAACATACAATATGAATGATAGAAGGTGCTAGAGAAACCATTAGGGCTAGGGGCTTTAGTAGCTCCTAATTGGAAAACAGCCTCCTTAACTTCCTCTATTGTAAAACCAGCAATCAAATTTGTGTTATTTCTTCAGAAATTACAAGATTCACATATTGTAAAACCTCAGTTTGGTTCCCAACAGGCCCTTTGTCAAACAAGTTTTGAAAATAGTCAGTAAAAGCGTTCATTATATCTTCTTCATTTTCCAGCCATACTCCTTGCAAGTTTTGAATTTTAACCACTTTATTCCTAGCTCTTCTTTGGACAGTACATTGATGAAAGAAAGTAGTGTTTCTGTCCCCAAAATTTAGCCAATTTCTTTTGCACCTTTGTTGCCAAAACATTTCCTCATTTCTCCATAATTCAGAGATTTTGCCAATCAGCTCATCTTCAATTTCCTGAAAGTTATTAACATGGTCATTATCTTGTTCTTTTGCCAACAATTTTTTCAAATCCTCAATTTCCTAACTATTATTGGGAAATTTTTTTTACTCAAATCAGTTAGCTCTAAACTACACCTAGACATTTATTTCTAATCAGACTAAGCTCCTGATCCCTACTTCTAACCCACACATCATTGATAACTGCTCTGCATTTCTCTAATGTGGTCCACATACTCTCAAATCTAAATCTATTTAAACCTCTTGCATCATTCCACTCAGTATTAAGAACAAGTGGAAGGTGATCTGATCCAATACATGCTTCATGCAAAACTTGGGTTTTGGGAAAAGAGCCCTCCACTCAGTGGAGACAAGGGCTCTATCAAGTCTCTCTTTAACCCTACCGTCACCTTGCCTCTTATTACACCAAGTAAACCTAGGCCAATGGAAACCAACACCCACCAATTGTAAACCACTTATTAGTTTTTGAAAACAACAAATATTCCTAGACTGTTTCATCTCACCACCCCCTTCTCTGACTGATCCACAATTTCATTGAAATCTCTTCCACAAAGCCATGCTAATAGATTATTACCTTTAATGCTTCTCAGTGCATCCCAATTCTCCATTCTGCTCCTAAAAACACTACTAGCATACACCCATGTGATCCTACAAAATTTATTCTCATAAATGAGAGCCACAATTGAGTTAATAAAATTCTTTGATTTCATTCTAGCATGGATGTCCACCTCCCTAGGCCACCATAAGGCTAACCCTCCCCCTACACCCATAGGATCAACATAGACACCATTGGGCAACCTCAATTTATTCTTGATTTTTTCTAGTTTTTCCAACTATTCCTAGTTTTCATTAAAAAAAAAAAAACTATATCAAACTGAAACTTTCTGTGGAGCTCCTTTAAGGACTGAACTGTCAAGTAGGAACCCAAACCTTGACAGTACCACCTCAGGAACTTCATTGTCCCCTTGTGGCTGTTAAGGAACAGCCACCACAACCCTTGGCAGGGACTAAGCCAAAACCACATTAACATTTACTAAATCAGCTTTCTCATTCCACTCTTTTCCCTTTTAGGCCTTACACTTTCATTTCCTTATTTTCCTACCCTTAATCAAACTCTTACCCTCACTAACCTCCAGAGCAGAGTCTACCCTATCAAAAACTACATCAACAAGATCATTTCCAAAAATAGCCCCTAAAACCAGCTCTTTCTTTTGACACACTTCCTCAACAATTCCTCTTACCTTCCTAGAGCTAATCCTCTCTCTATCATGAAACTCAAATTTCCTTTTCAAAGACAAATTCCCAAGAGCTAGGTGAATGTTATATGGGACCACTGCCATCCTATTACTAGTATCATCATCATCTTGTGGCAGCTTAACAAAATAATAGCTCTGAGTTTTAACCCCAGCCACCTTCCCTGCATCTTCCAGTGCGGTGTCAGCCTTTTGCATCATAGATGACTCATATTGAGTTGAAACTGTGGTTCAGAGTATTCAGTTCTGATAGTTTCAATTTTATCTATTTTAAGATTCACATCAGAACTTCTCCCAATATAATCCTGAGACAAACTACCATCCCTATCCACCAGCTTCCCCTCTTGTGCTTAAATACTACCTACAATCCCCTCAATGCCAAATTCCTTCCGATTATTACTCACAACAACATTACCAGACATGACCCAGCCATTTTTAGAGTACAATCCACATCAACTCTGACTTCCCAGTTGTATTGCTTCAATTGTTCCATCCTATTACTTGAATTGCCATAAAGGTCTTGGCTCCCTATGTCTACCTTACTTGGATTCAAAAATCCACTATCAAAAAAACCTCGATTTAACTCAGGTCTCCTACTCTCCATCTCCTATGTACCTTTATTGGCAATATAATTTTCTTTACCAAGATTTTCCTTTTGAGCTAACTGATTTATAACTGCACTATTTCTCCTAACTTGATTAGCTCTCAGCCCAAGCCCAAATTTTCTTTGGTCCACATAAACCCCCTTCATACAACCTTTATCAATATGATCAAGGCATCCATATTTCTAGCAAAAATCTCCTAGCCTTTCATATTGAAAGTCTACCCAAATAATATCACCATTTGGTTTATGAGAGCAAGCTCCCTTCATCAGAGGAACTTTATAATACATTTCAATCCTAACTCTCAAAACACTCTTACAACATCCTACAGCAAAATTTGGTGATTCAACCTCTAGGACTTTACCAATTCTACCACCTAAAGCTCTACCATTGCCCTCTGTCATCATTCCTAAAGGCATACCATGAATTTGAACCCAACGCTCCACAAAATCAGTGTCTACTTCATCTAGGGTTTGACTAGGAAACCGCTCTTTTAAAGCTAACCATGAACCATCAACAGTCCAAGGAGCATTTTTCAAAACTTTTTCAGCTCCAATTCTTTCTTTAAAAGCAAATATGAATTTATTCTTCAGAATGTTGGAAATTTGAATTTCACCCATTCCTGCCCAAGCTAATTTCAAAACATTTATCAAGCTCCCTTGCTAATTTCTTTAATAGAGATCACAGTTCCAATTAAGACTGTCTCCAAATTTGAGCTACTATAGGCCTTTTCCAGCATAACAAATTCAGAGCACCTTCCATCATTCACACAAGCATGATTAGCAGTACCACTTTCCAAACCAGCCATATCATTAACAAACAATCGGAAACCCCAAACAAACCAAACGTAAAAGCAATGGATAACCAAAGACTCGCCAAAAGCCCTATCCAAAGTTAAGCAAACGGAGGAGTGACAATCAAAGAGAATTGGACTGTTCCACTTGACTTAGGTTTCCACATTGTCGGAACGAACAACCTCTCGCAAGCACAGAAGAGGCGAATAAATCGCAAAAAGTAGCTTGAGAAACTGGCAACTAACGCAGTCAAATTAACGATGCACACAATGCTAAAGACACACAATTGACCTCAGTATGTGGATCTCTGCACTGCCAGAACGGACAATCTATATTGAGACTTAGGAGACGAAAATCGTCGGACGTTGCTTGACAAATGACAACTAACGTTAGATTTATCAACGATGCACAGATTTTCAAGCATGCATTAGCTATTTGAAGAAGCTCTTACCTGATTTAAGGAAACTCACGTGCCAGAGCAAGATCCTCATCAGGCACCAAAGATCATGAAACATACCTCCGAAGGTGGCAATAGACGAAGCTAGGATATTCTTCAGTGGAATCAAAATAGTTCCATTGCCGCCTTAATTTCACCATTGATGATGACACTGAAATCAGGATGAATTCAAACGCCTTGAAGCAAAAGAAATTTTGAAAGAAAAATCAATAGAGAAAACGATCGACACAAGTATCAAACAGACGGAATCAATCAAAAGGAGACACAAGAAAACGAAAGCAGAGGAGAAAAACTCCCAGGGAGGCCTAGATGAACTCAGCAGCTAATCTCACAAGGAGAGAGGATTTTCTATCACCGGGCTTTAATAATGAATAAAAGAATTCATACTAAGCGATTTATTTTATTAATCTAGTGAGAAGAGAATTCTTACCAAGAGGGGTTGGGCCGAGTGGTAAGCAGCTCGGTGCCGCTTAAGAGGTTCGAGACCTCACGTACGCAGACACCCCTCTTGGGAGCCTTACCCGCCATTGCCAGGCGTGCGACCCGGGGCGACCAACGGATTAGTCAAGTATGGTTGGCTGAAAGATGTCATCTCACCGCTGGTGGGGCCTGCTTGGATACCGTGGCTGGCGACAAAAAAAAAAAAAAGAGAAGAGAATTCTTGTGCATAAGGTATGTATTGTATAATAATCCATTTATCAGTTATCATGATTAAAAAATATTTTATTCATTTATCTTTACCAGCCTTTTAATAAAAATTAAATTTAAAATTTACCGGGCAATGGAATTAAGCGAGGTATAGAGAAATGAAAATATCTTTCATTTATCAGGTGTGTGCGATCTTTTAGTGATGGCGACAAGCCGTCTTTGTAGACTACTCAATAGGCCTTCTTTTATTACAAGGGTGAACAGCGCAGATAGGATGGGTTAACAAAGGAACATGAGAAATTTCATTTATAAAAGTTGAATTTAAAATTTTTTAATTTTAGGGTAGTTCGGTTCATATCCAAAATTAGAAACAGAAATAGAAACAAGATGTGATGGAATCGAAATCGAAATCAGGATGAAAAATTTTATCTTTCTATTTAATTTGGTTCGGAATCGGAATCTTATTTTCTTTATTAATATTTATCTAAAATTTTAGTTACGGAATAAACTTATTTTTTAATATAGTATAAAAATTATTTATATAATTATCTTGACATAATTTATACTATAAATGTATCTGATCATAAATGATATATTTATTACTGAAAATAAATAGCTGTCATCAATATATAATTTATTGCTAAAAATATTTAATTTTGATTATGAGTACAGTAGAGGGTTTTTTTATTGTTAAATTCGATTATGTGAGTATAACAAGCTGAGAGAATTCTCCATTTAGGGGAATTAAACCCCCTTACTTAAGGGAAGCAAAATCAGATTGTTCATGAACAAAAATATGTTAATCCAAAAGGGAATCGATCGTTCCAATTTCATTTTCGGTGTTAATTTCACACGAAATGAGCGGCCCCTTAGTTTTGCGATATTATTAAGCCAGACTTCATTTCTTTGACCCTTCGGTGTTCACTGATGGAGCTGCTGTTCATTATGAAATGTCTTTTTTTTTAAAATTCTGGGTGCACCATCTACAGTAAATAATTTAAATTTGATTTTGAATTGGTCCACTGGAAAAATATGAATTTGTCAACGATAAACTTTCTCCTACTTAATTGAAGAGGTGCCAAACTGTGGAAATGATATTTTTGTCGTAATGATTGGTTTTTTTCCCGTAATATTTGTTACGAAGTGCATCCGGTACCGTCATCAGACAAGGAAGCTTAACAACACAACTAACATTCTCCTTTTATACTAAGGAAAAATATTTTCTCGATAATAAACTTCCTCCATTTACGATTACGATTACTTTATTTCATATCGGGTTTAGCACCACTAACATTCAGTTCTTGAAATTGCCATATTCTTAGGTATCAAGTTGTTCATAACAAGCAAGTACGTTTCAAGACGCGAGAGACTATCCCTCCCAACATCAATTTTATCGAAATCATGTTCTTGATTACTCCTAATAGCGCTTTGTATTAAAATGTTTTCAATTTGTTTGTTGAATTTTGTAATGTTGTGAGCGGACCGTCACTGTGAAACTCAAACCTACAACCACAAGGGACCACCGAACTTGTGGGCTTACGTTAGTGAGGGACTACTGGAAATCAAATCCGGTTTTTACGTCAGAAGATCACTGTGTGGTCGCGCACTCACATATTGTATTGATAATGGACTTATAAGAGTTCTAAGCTCATTTCTACCCAAAAGTATAAGTTATCTTGGGGTGGTACCAATTATCTTATAAATCCATTATTATTTTCTCATATAACCGATGTGGAATCTAACATTGTTATTGTCGATTTCCTACAGTGTGGGGAAAGCTACCATCAAGATACGTCGTAATGTGACGATTAAGATGGGGAATTAGAGGGACACAAATAAAGAGATTTATTGCCACGTACATAGGCTTTGAAGTACATTTTTCCGTATCGGAAAGAGCAACAACGACGCACATTCAAGAAAATCCAGAAAAATAGAAAGGTGATTTGCTTCAAAAGGGACCGGCTCCTGAACGGACTCGAGAGACGCATTACTGAAATAAACCCGAGAACAGAATGAATAGTATGATGAGGAGACACCCAATTTTTCAAATCTATGACACGATCGGAAATTTAAGGTGCACGATTAGTTGTAGGTGTCTGGATTAGCTAGGAGGTAGGACTCAATAGCCTTAAACATTCCCATGGCCTTCTCTTTCCCGGCCTTGATCTGATCCTCCTTGATCTCGACGCCTTCCTTCGTGTAGTACTTGCTGGTGCTCTTGCAAACGCATCCACCGTCGGGTCCTGCCTCAAACTTGAGCTCGTTCGAGATCTTCTCCAGCGTGTCCATCAGGGCATCCCCCTCAATGATCGTGTAGCTGTACACAAGCTTCTGCTTGTCCAGCTCATCGACCCGGTGCTTCACTGACTTAAAACTACTAGCTGCAATTCAATACAGAATAAGCCGATCAACCTCCTTTTAAATGAACAGCGCTCATCAAAACCAAGCTCGATGCAGTAGTTTGCCTCTAGAAAATTAGGCGAAATTTACAAGAAAAATTGGATTATGTATAAGCGTAACAACAAGGGTCGGATGTGCCAATCAGGAAAATGATGTATATTGGAACCTCGGTGCTCACCATCACCGAAGTGGACGAGTTTGATAGTTCCGGCACCACCATCTCCTTCAACAGTCTCGACGCTCTTGATAGCTTGTGGCAGGACGCTGGGGATGAGGTTGTCGTCGAGGACAAAAGCATTGAACATCCTGGCCGGTGCGATCGAGGTGGAGACCTCCATGGAGTAGCTTAAAACACCCATGGCTGTTCTAGGACTGGGAATATAATGGTAAAGGGAAGGTTATATGACTTGGGACTTGGGAGAAAGACTAAGGAAGATCTCTTAAGCTGTGGAGATATGAGAAGTAAGATGTGCTATTTATAGATTCACTCTACAGGGGATCGTTCCCTTCCCATAGTGTGAAGGAAGTGGTTGCATTGCTTGCTCATCCTTCTTTGGAAGTTTCCAAAGGACAATCAAATGTTACATTTCCACATTATAGAGAGGAGAAAGTTATTTGTGCAATACGTATACTACGTGACAGTGTTTATGTAGTGTCATGAACCAATAAAATTCAATCATTTTAAGATTTTCTTTTATAAAATCCTAACAAAATTACGCGAAAAATAACATAATTTTATTAGTTAATGACATCATGTAGACATTGTTACGTGTTATACCGGTTACATTCAAGACTATCTCCTTTTTATGTCATTGTTAGGTGAGATTTGAGGTCAAATCTCGGACAATATGTTAGGCCATTGTGACAATATTGTGGGGGCATATAATTATCAATAATTCTTCAGCACATTATCTACATACATCTCAGTTCTTATTTAATTTCGTATATTATCTCCGCGTATTTAGTTCAAAAAGACAGTATTTATTAACCGTATTCTAGTCATTTGGCGTATAAATCAAAAGAGCCAAGACGGTAAATGAATCGCACATCCGATATCATAATAAGTTTGAGCATTGGAGTGTCCTTGATCACTTTTTTCCCTCTTAAAAGGAGATTGATAGGTGGAATTTGGAAAATTCAGAAGAGACAAGTTCCTGTGCCTTGATGTTAAATCTAACCAACCAATTTGATTTAAGTAGAGAGAGAACGGACGACAAATGGGATCTTCTTCACAAGAGAGTACTGTTTGCACATGACTATGGTTTGAATTTTAGCATCTCAATGTATAGAAAATTATTAAATATTTTACTTTGTTGTAATCGTGACTTAATAATATAATCTCGAATAATAAAATTGAATAATTCATTGTGTAGTTTCCTATGCAGTGCTTTGTTTCATATGACAAAGTACATACGTAATACCTCAGGCTAAACCTGTGTTGCACATGACATGTGTTCCATCTCGATTAGATACTGGCTTATACATAACTGAACAAAGCAAATAATCATAATCAATTTCACTTACAAGGTCGACTCATGTATACTTATAAATTATTTAGCTATAAAAGAGAATTGGGTAAAGCAAAATTGAAATGTCTAATTTATGGGTATGGAAAATGTGGTAATTAAGAAAAGCCTTTATAGAAAGCGATAAGAAATATGGGAAGAGGGAGGAGTAAGAGGTGGGAGAATAAGATGTTGACTACCTGATTATATTTGTCAAATTTACTCCTTTACCCCGTTTAGTTATCGATGTAAGAGATTAGAAATTGATTTTTCACACGTAACGAATAAATATGGGAATTAAAAATAAGATCAAAAAGGAAACTCCTCTCATGTGGTAATATAGATATGGATACAGAGTTAGGGGTGGCAATTTTGGGCCCGAGTCGATAGCCTAGCATGATAAGACCGCGATTGAGCCAAGAGTTATCAGGCCACCATGCCTGGCCCGAAATCTTTACGTGTTCGATGAATTTGGACTGATAGACAAAAATAGAATAATTAATATAAACATAATGCAAAAAATTTTCTCTTAAACGAAAATATAAAACTTTAATCTTCAAAATAAAGTATTGTGCTAATAGGTCTGACCGGCCCAACCCGATAAGACAACATGTCGTAACCGAGCCGCATCTTATTGATTCCCTTCATTTCGTGCCAAGCCGGGCCAGCCTGATAAACTTCATGGGCCGGAGGCCCCCCTGTAAAGACCCCTTTGCCTCTTAAACATACCAATTCTACAAGCTCCCCGGGTTCTCAAATTCACTTTCCATCAACATTCTGGTGTCAACAGATCAATAGTTGGATCTGGTTTGAGTACTATTAAATTATATTAAAATATAATATTATATAAAAAGTTATTATTTACATGAAAAGTAAGTTATAAAATAAAATTGTTATATTTGGAAAATGTTATAAATCATTGAGAAAGTAGATGGTAATGTAGCATTAATAATTTAAAAAATAGAAACTAAATATGAATTTACAGAAATATCCTTTTAAGAAGAGAGGGAATAAGAAGAGTTTCATCGAGTTTTTGGTAATTTGTCGACATGTTAAATCAGTGGATCCCATGTCAAACAGTTAATTTTTTTATCATATGATTTTTAGTTTGACACGGGTTGAAATATGAGATTAGATATGAGAGGCCGATTTTATTCCTCAAACCTCACCCATTCTTTTTTAATCATAAACTTTTTTCCCTATATTTATCATCCAAATAATGTTTTTTGCCGCGTTTGGTCCCTTTTATTTAAATATTTTTACAATCACCCTATTGGGATTGCCCGTGACCCGATGTTCAGCTGCATCCCGATCGGTGTGTCAGAGCCATTTAATAGAAAAAGCTAAAAATTAATAAAAATGTACGGAAGTTTGAGACGTAAAATTGACCGAAAAAATTAATATAAATTAATTCAAATAATAAGATACTTGTTTTTTTCAAGTAAATATCTCAGGTTCAAGTTTTTATTAATAAGAAAAACTTTTGCTGGATGAATTTTATTTCTTAATGTGCCGACCTGACTCAAACATGATCAGTCAATGGTACAATATGCTTCGGGATACTAGTGATACATATTTTAAAAAATCGATCCAAAAATTCTAACTAAATTAAAAAAATAAAAAATAAGATTATGGACCAAAAAGTAATTTTTCTTCACAACCATATCTTATGGTAGGGTGTAAATAAAAAGTCCAAAAAATTGCAAATACGAAAAAATTGATCCAATCCAGCTTGAAAAAACTGAATTTTTAAGACATGATGAAGTTTTAGGACAGCTTTCAAGGTGGGGAAAACCAACTTGAAAAACTGGCGTCAACTCCAAACCCTCTAAAAATAAAATATTATATTTAATAATTCATTTTATTATTATATTTTGAGAATAAAAATAATATTTTAAATACTTTAAACTACAATTTTCTTTTATATTTGTTTATTTTACTTATTAATAATACATTATCATTTATTGTGATTTTTATTTTAATATATTATTATATTAAAAATTAGACCAAAAAACTTGTAAAAAAGCACTCAAAACGGATAATCCACAAAAAGGTTCTTAATACGATTTTTTACGCTTGAAAAATCCACCTGAAAAAGTTGGAACTCGACAATTTTAACAAAAAATCATCCTACTTATGAGTATTTAATATTTGCGAAGTAAATTTTTTTTTTATTTTTGTAATGCGAAGTCAAAATTAACTGTGAGAGGAAGTACTTGGAATTACAGGAAGTGAAATAGGGGTAATATGCATAAATGGCTCCTAAATTTCCTTTTGTGGGAGATTATCCTTAAAAGGGCCTGGTCCAAGCTTAAAATACAGATTACCGAAACTGCCGACGCTAAACCCTAAGACTTCTAGCGTGAAATGCACCAACTCAGCCCTGGCAACGGGTAGAACGGTCATAGTACTACTAATCCAAGAAACAGTATCCAGAAAAATGAATGAATTTCCTCCTAAAGGGAAACTTTTCCAATCCATCCCGCGCAGTCAGTCAAAACCGCCCTCGCACGAGAGAGACATCTTATTAAATTCTGGAGCTTTCCCGGAAATATCTGCAGTCTCAACTCCTCTTCTCCTCCTCCTACTCCTCCTCCTCCTCCTCCCTCCTCTTGTTCTGTGTCAGGGGAAACCCTTTTGTTCCTCCGTTCATATGTATTGTTTTCTGGTTGTGTTCAGCTTCCTCCAGTGAGCCCTAAGCCCCTGGTAAATCCTCATCTGCGAATACCCAACACGTAAAGACTCCGAAAGATCGGTACTTTGTGTTATATGGTGCCGGAGAATGCCGGGTTCGAATCGGGTCTCGGTTGCCCGCAGCCGCCGTGAGGAGAAGCGTGTCTACTGCCCCCCAGCATTGCGGAAGCAGCGAGTCGATGCGCGAACCGCTAATGTAGGGCCTCAGTCGGAGAAGAACTCCGGTCCTGTAACAGAATCTGATGAATCTGTGTCGCATTGCTCGGTCTCTGGGAAGTCGCAGAGAAATTGCGTTTCCTCCAATTTGGATCGGTTCTTGGAATCAACCACTCTTAGAGTTCCAGTTCAGTTTCCGCCCAAGGTAATGGGCAAAATCTTCCCAGGGATTTGTATTTCGGTAGACTTTTTGAAATGTTTTTTTTCCCTGTTTGCTTGTTTTGCTGAAAATGCTGTTTATTTTTTGTGGATAGGGATGAGCGTATTAATGATTTACAATCTTAGTTTGATTCGGCTATAATTTGTTTGCCGTTAAGCTCTGGGATAACTTCGAAATTATGATGGATTGAAGTTGTCTCCTTATGGCTCTTCTTGTCAGAGTTCTTGCCGTCTTGTTCTAGGAAATTTTTCATTTGTTTGTTACTGAATAATCTGGTATTCTTTTCAACTAATTTTTCTGGGAATTTGTGCGCTGCTTGTTAATAGGTTGGTTAGTTTAAATCCTTGGGCATTGTTGAGGGAATGACTAATTTTATTTCTTTGCTTCTTTGCGTTTATCCTCGTGGTTCTGTGTGTTCGCTCAGAAATTCCACAAATTGGATCTCCTTTATTTCCACTTTGAAGTGGCTCAAGGTTTCATAAAGGTGGTGTGACTATGAATATCAAATTCTTGATTCTCATAACTGCTTGGCATTTTATGATGGACTCAACTTTTACTTTCTGCCAAAATGAAAGTGAACGGGAGATTTGATGTGTTTGGACATTGAAAGGACTAAAGGCAAGGGAAATACTTGAGCAAGCTCGTAAAAATCTATGGAGAAACCTCTTTTCTGCAGTGATAAGATATTATTACCAGTTCATCACTGAAATTGCTCTCTCTTAGTGATTCTCATCCTTGTTGGGATCCCGATCAGCTGCTTCTTATCATGTCTATGACATTCTGCAGCATGCTTTTCCTTACTCTTATGAGATTCTTTGCTGAAATATACAGACAAGTTTGAGTAGATGGAGAACCTCTGAGGTGGATGATCACCCATACATAGTACTGGGTGATCTGTGGGACTCCTTCAGGGAGTGGAGTGCTTATGGGGCGGGTGTCCCGCTGATGTTGAATGGAAGTGACTCCGTCATTCAGTATTATGTACCATATTTGTCAGGCATTCAACTGTATAGAGACCGATCAAGGTCATTGCCCCAGAGAAGGTCTGCTTTAATGCTTTCCCATTTGTATTTATTTGTATTCAGTTGGTTTTTGAGTCAATCCAAGTATCTTTTCAATGAAATCATTGAGCAACTTTGTTGCCTTTAGTTTAGCTTACATGGAAGTTGCATCTTGAGATCCTTTTTGTATCTTGGTAAAGACCTTAGTTGCTGTAAGATATGTTTGCTGTTGGAACCGTTTTCATAGTTGATATACTTGTGATATGATTGCTTTGTTGTTTGTCATGTGCAATATAATACTGATGCCTATTTTGCGTTTGGAGCGCCTGTTAAGTGTGAAAGAAGGTTGTTTTTCATAAGTACCTGATCTAATGGTCTTAGTTTAGATGTTACAAGTATTGTAGCTACCGATTGAGATTCTTCCTTAACCAGCCTATCCACTTGAACCAACTTTCAATAGTGAGAAAACCCTTAACATTTTGATTTAAGCCGAAGGCACTCTCTTCCTAATTAAAAATATGCCCTCGGTTGCACTTGAACAATGCACACTTACCGTCTGGAATTTATCCTTGATCTTTACTTAAATGATTCTTATTTTTGTTTTAACAGGAGATCGGGTGAGGAGAGTGATAACGATTCTTCCCAGGAGACAAATAGTGATGTAAGCTTTGAAATTGACCCAGTTAGAGGAGCAAATGGTACTCTTCAGAGGGTCTGCAAGCAACCAGCAGGCATAGATTTCCAGAGGTTTAATGGTCTCTCCGTAAAAGATCAACCCTCTAGTGATAACTCATGTGACGAGGCTGAGATCCCCAATCCCCCCGCTCAGCTTGTGTTTGAATACTTGGAATGTGATCCTCCATATAGTCGTGAGCCTTTGGTTGATAAGGTGAGTCCATTGCTTTCAGGGAACTGGAAGTTTGAACTCAAGCTTTTTTAACCATTTGACCGATATGAATTGATTTAGAAGTACTCTTCTCATTCCACATTAATTAATTTTTATATGCATATTTGTTCTTTTCTAGATAACAAAGCTTTCCTCCAAGTTTCCCGAACTATGGACATACCGGAGCTGTGACCTTTCATCTTCAAGTTGGATCTCTGTTGCATGGTATGCATTCTTCTGGCCCTTGTTTTTCAAGGTTTTGTTTCAGAACCAACCCTAAATGATCTGAAAGTCTTGTTTTTCCCACAAAGGTATCCGATATATAGGATACCCACAGGGCCCACGCTGCAGAATCTGGACGCTTGCTTTCTAACCTTCCATTCCATTTCAACTTGTGGAAGTAAGTTGTTTCTCTAAAACTCTTGTCCTTTTTATTTTCTGATATTCATTAGTAAAAATGCTGCCAACCTCTTGATGTTTACTAGATTGATGAAGTATGGAGAGCAAGCATTGTTCGGCTTCGGGAAACAGTTTATATTTTCAAGCTCATTCTGTTATACCTCCAGCAAAAAAGTTCTCTCTGTTTTACTCAAAGGAGAATGAGGGGGGAATGTGTTTTTAACACGTTTTTCCTTTTCCCCTTGAGATAGGAAAACAATGAAAAACTGGAAATGTATTTGCAGAATAAACGTACTTGCTTGAGAAGATTAGTTTTCACTTAAAAAATTAAAATCCTTCCATGTGAGTATTAAACCATTGGAGGAATGGTTTGCACACACCATGCAGGAATCATTCTAAAGTGTAAAAAAAGTAAGCAAATAGGCGAGCCAAGTGCCCCTGACCTTCTCTCTTTTCTATTGGACTGTTTGGGGATGTCATGTTAACTCCTAATATTCTTGTGCTGTGCAGATAAGTGCAGTGACAGGATGCCTTTGGACGGCACGGGTGCAAGGGAAGTTAGTGTCCATGAGAGGTCCTCGAAGTTGGCTCTTGAAACCTTTGGGCTCGCTTCCTACAAGTTCAAGATCTCTGTCTGGAAACCTATTGGGGTCGAAGAATGCCCTAAGGCGAGCTCGCTCTTCCGCTTTGCTGACAACTGGCTCAGGAGTCTGCAAGTAAACCACCCTGACTTCAACTTCTTCATGTCCCACAGCACATACTGGAGGTGAAGAGGTGAGCAAATTTCTTTGAAACTACGGCTGGGTCCTGGCACCTCCATATCTCAGCTGTAACTATTTTTCCATATATTACTTCAGCGACTGTTATGTCCTTGTTCTGGATGTCTCTACTGCCCTGAGTTTCTTGAAAAATAAGGGTTTGGGTTCAGTCCTGCTGGATGTTGCTGAGATTGAGATCATAAGTGTCATTTTTGTAGAGACCCAGTTGATCTATTATATCTGCAAACATTCTCCCAACCACCCAGTCAAAGTCAAGCAGATAGAGAATTTGATTTCAGATGGGCTTTCTTTGTCCACTCCGAAGACTTCGAATGGCCTTATACTTGGACCTTTTCGAATTTTTTAGTCGCTTCTCAAACTGATAATGATGAAAATTTTTCAAAGTAGTCTCTTGTGCATGTGCTTGGCTCTTTCAGCCTACATTGACATATATTGGTTGGCATCAGGAATTACTTGCTTTTCTGTTGTGTCACATTTGCTTTCATGAAATGCTGCAAATGAATCTATGAGTTCTATTGTCCACAAGATCTTGAATTATCGGTTCTTCAGGCGTGCCCAATTTGGTGAAGGATTTGTCCAAGTCACTTTGCTCCGTTTTGGCTAAGTTAGTGAGAGGAGGAACGGTTAAGGATTCACCTGATTAGTGCATCTGCTACTAGAGGTTTCGTTCCAGGACTGTTTTTGCGTTAGGAGGAAGTTAAACTCCTTGGCGCATAACCTGTGTAAATGGGGAATGGATAGTCGATACTCAGATGTAGTGATTTTTTATAGATGCACATGTGCAATTAGCAGTAGGACTCCTGTAATCTGTTGATTTTGTGAATAAATCTTCTTTGCTGATTAAAAAGAAAAAAGGATTAGTTTATCTGCATTAATACTTTAGTTACTGGTTTTGGGTATCTTGTGTTAAATGTAGAGAGTTTTTAACTCCTAAAGAAGCTCATTTTTCTTTTCCATTATCAGGGATAAAATCCCATGATCGTGCACATGTTTAAAAAAAAAAAAAGGGACTAAAATTAGTTGTCGAGCAAACTCGTTCCGGTTGGCCTGCTTCGGTATTGTGAAGAAATTTTGGACACAAATGAATGGAAAATCTATGACTCATTAGCAGTTTGAGGGAATTTTCTTATTTATTCAGCTTATATCAAGTATTGAAATATTCTCCACTTAATATTAACCATCTGTCATGTGTGTGTGTGTGTACACATACAATCTTTAGAATATCGGTGAAGCACAATCTTCCAGCATCTTGAAACAACAGTTTCTCCGGTTCTTTGGAACTTTTGGGCTTGTCCCCTTCTTATGTAAACGGGATAGCTTATAATTGTCATTGACCGCGGTATTTTTGGGTGTGCACAAAGTGATATCTAGAATTCCTTTGAACTACTACTAATTCTATTTAATCTAGGTCAGATTATTGAGTAAATCTTTTCCATCACGAGTTTTCTCATTTGATAAAAACTTAAATTTGAAACATTTGCTTATGCGAAACAAGTATCTTACCACTTGAATCAACTCATATTGATATTGGCCACCATATTACATCTATCTAAATTGCATCTACTTGTATCGTCTATTTAGAAAAGTAACCTCGCACTTCCCTTTCCAAGTATGCCACTTGGGAAAACAGCTCTCTTAGGCACCTTTTACCTATGCACCCTGTTTACAGCAACTTGCTTCAATAGGCCCAAAAACCCAGAAAGTTCCTAATATATTTGATATATCACGTAATATTATTAACGTAATATATCTATCCAATTAGAATTTGACGTATAATCTGCACATTTGTAGTAAAAATTATTAAATCCCAAAACAATCCTAGAAAATGTAATTTTTTTTTAAATAACAAATCTTACTTGGACGAATATATGTGTTAGCATTGTCACATTGTATATGCCATGCCTCTTTAGCTCTATCAATGGCTTCATATACATAGCCTATAAGTTTAGTAGAGAAATAATTTGTAGCAGAGAGAGGAAATGATATGCTATTTTCTTGTTGAACAAGGGATTGCATCCTAGAATTATAAAGAAAGATGCTAATTGAATCCCTTGAATCTAAGAATAGAAAAACATATAAACAACCTAGCTATAACAAAAATTTATTCACAACATCCACCTGATACTTATTAGAAGTAAATAATAACATAAAATATTCAAAAAGACTTGTCCCTTTTGACACTCCCCCTCAAGTTGGTGCATAGATATCAATCATGCCCAACTTGCTAACTAGGAACTCGAAATTTGGACGGAAAAGTCCTTTAGTGAAAAGATTTGTTGTTTGTTGATTGGTTGGCAAGTGATATGTAAATCATTCCTGAATCAAGCTTCTCCTTAATAAAGTGCCGGTCAACTGCTACGTGCTTGGTTTTGTCATGTTGCACTGGATTGTGAGCAATATTGATTGATGCCTTGTCACAATATAACTTCATTGGCAACTCAATCCCCTGTTGTAATTCTTGTAAAACTCTTTTCAGCTATATCAGCTCGCAAATTTAATGTCCCATTGCTCTATACTCTGACTTAGCACTATTTCTTGAGACAACATTTTGCTTTTTACTCCTCCGCGTCACTAGATTGCCCCACACATAAGTGCAATAACCTAAGGTGGATCTCCTATCATTGATTACTCCCACACGCTTTCATAGTTCATCTTCCTATTTTAGTGAAGTGCAAGCCTTTTTCCGGAGTATTCTTTAAATACCTCGAGATTCTATTACTTCTAGGTGCTCTTCATAAGGAGAATGCATAATTTGGCTCACTACAATTATGGTAAATGCAATGTTGGGCCTAGTGTGAGACAATAAATTAGCTCACTGATCAGCCTTTGGTATCTTCCTTTATCAATGGGAACACCATCTTACATGTCACTTAACTTCAGCTTTGGATCTATAGGAGTCTCAGCAGGTCAGCATCTACTCATTCCTATTTCTTTTAGTAGATCCAAGATGAATTTTTGTTGAGGTACAACTATCACCTTCCTAGAACGGGCCACTCCATGCCGAGAAAATATCTTTAAATTCGAAGATCTTTAATTTCAAATTCTCGAGCAAGACTTTTCTTCAATCATTCCATCTTAGCTCCATCATTGCCAGGGAGGATTATATCGTCGACATAGATAATTAGGATTGCTATCTTCCAACTGAGTGCTTGAAGAACATGGTGTGATCACTTTGTCCTTAATTGTAGCATTGCCCTTTTATACAATTTGTGAACTTCTCAAACCATGCCCTTGGTATCATATAATGATTTTTTTTAGCTTGCAAACTTTCGACTAGAAACTTTTCTCAAACCCTGGAGGTGCATCTATATATACTTCTTCATTTAAATCACCATTAAAGAAGGCACTTTTAACATCAACTTGCTACAAGTCTGAGTCCAGGTCAGCTACTAGAGACAAGAAGATCCTTAATGTATTAAGCTTGGCCACCTATGCAGAAGTTTCTTGATAATCAATACCATATATTTGAGTATATCCCTTAGAAACCAATTGAGCTTTACATCTCTCCGAGGATCCGTCCGAGATGAACTTGATGGTAAACACCCGCTTGCATCCTACAGTCCTCTTCCCCCTCGACAAATCCATCACCTCACATATGTGATTCTTCTCCAAAGGTCTCATTTCTTCAAGGACAACCTCCTTCCATTTTGGAACTAGAAGATCTTCCTATATATTTTTAGGCATATCCATAGTATCGAGGTGAGAGACAAAAGCCTGGAAAGGAATACACAAGTTTTTATAAGATACGAAATTTGTCAAGGGATATTGGATAGAAGATCTTACATCTTTCCTATGTGCAATTGGAATATCAAGATCTTGGAAAGAATCTAGATGAGACTCGGGTTCAGAAGATGAAGATTTCGGATGATTACTTGAATTGGCTTCAAGAATAAGCTTTGTTCCTCAGTTAGACTCAAGGCCTGATATTGGAGTGTTAGCTTTATTTCCTGAAGTGTGGTTCCTTCTCGAGTAAACCAACAACTCCGACTTTGATTGCTCCCTATCATTGTTTTCTATAGAGACACATTCTTTTTTATGTAAAACATCCATGAACACAGGTTTTAGGAATGTTTCAGAATGTGTCGATAAGAGCTGGAATGAGGGCTTGGTGGTCCTGGTTAATTTGCCTCTTCTGAGATCTAAGTTCACTTATATCTCTCTCTGTGTGTTTCTATCTCAAATACATCATTTCATCTATCATTCAAGGCATCTTCTTTTCTGCTCTCCCCCTGAAGATAGCCATCAAAATATGATTGGTTTTCAAAAAATGTAACATCTATAGAGACAAAGATCTTCCTAAGGCTGAGATCGTAGCATTTATAATCTTTTTTATTTGATGCATACCCAACAAAAGCACACTTTCTAGTTTGTGGATCAAGCTTACTCCCGTTGTGGTCATGAACAGCATAAACCCAAATATTTTCAAAGGAAGTCAAGAAACAAGCCTAGTATTAAGATAGGATTCCATAAACACATCTAAAGGCTTCCTAAATTGCAATGTCCTAGAAGGCATTCTATTTATAAGATAGATTGCAGTTAGGATTGCTTCTCCTCAAAGATACTTAGGTGACTGACTAGTGAATAGTAATGCACTTGCTACGTTTAAGACATGTTTTTTTTTACTCGACTATTCCATTCTGTTGTGGTGTGTCATTGCATTAACTTTGACACATGATCCCATTTTCATCAACGAAAAAAAAATTTCGTAGGACCTCACTAAAATATTATCTACCATTGCCACTTTTGAAAATTTGAATGGTAGTACCAACTTGTGTTTGCACCATAGCATGAAAAGTTTTTAAAACTCTCCCTACCTCTGATTTTTCTTTTAGCAAATAGATCCAACTTAGTCGTGTATGGTCATCTATGAACGAAACAAACAATCTTTTTCTCGAATGGTTAGCAATTCGTGAGGGCACCCATAGATCACTATTATCATAGAAAAAGGGTAAAATGGCTTATAACTCAGTGAACAAAATATTGCATGGTGGTGCTTTGCTAACTTGCACAATTCACACTGAATAGAAGAAGGATTTTTATTAGCAAATAAATTTGGAAAGATGAGTTTCAAATAAATGAAAATTTGGATGTACAAGCCTAAGATGCCACACCATAATTTCATCCTTTCTAGAAATGAAAACAGATTGCAAACAAGAGCCATGTACTGGTTTGCTCGAACTATCCCCTTCCTTAAAGAAATAAAGTCCTCCACTAATTTAAGCGTTGCCAATCGTTCTCCCTAAGGTCAAATCCTAAGATTCACTGTGGGATGGAAAGAAGTTACTTTTACATTTCAGCTCATGAGTCAATTTGCTTATAACAAATTGGTTTGAAAGGAACAATCGTATTTTTTATGGATGACAGGAGGCAATGGATATGTTTGCTCTTGGTTTACTTGGGGTTTAGCTCATAGTTTGTCAAAGTTGTACATATTTTATTATTATTGAAAGTGTTTACACCTTTTCCAAAAAAAAAGGTTGCATGCAAGTTTTGGAACGTGAAGAACATTGTGAAGAGTCAGGAGAAAGAATGATTGTTCTCGTTCGAGCAATTGTTGAGAGGGACCCATTAGTTGTTCGTATATCTCTATTTCTTTCTGCTAGACTATATGAAGAAAACAAATTTGAACAACCTGTCATATGGTTAGTAGCTCCAGAATCTATGATCCATGGAGTCGAATTTGGATAGACAAGGGTGATTGGCCGGTAACCTGGGTGAGCCATGGAGCAGGAAAATATTACCTAGAATTGTGGAGATTGAAATAGTTTGCATAGTTGCTTGAGTTATTCTTTTGTAAATAAGGATGACCCAAAATTGAATGGTTGCTTTGAAGTGTCCTCACTCACATATTGGAATGCTTTGTTCTCTCCTCCATATTTTCTCTTCATGTGTGTTGCTTTCCATGAATTTTCCAACATGTTTCACTGGTTTGCCATGGCTGTTTACAGTAATCACATTGTGGCTTCTTCTTTCTTTCTTCCTCAGTGTTAGAGGCCTGGGATGCAAAAGCAGAAGCTTCGTCTTCAATGTTTGCTCTAGAATTGAACTTGTTGAGCATCATCTTCTAACGAGCCTCCTCCCTACTGACTTTAGAGAAAAACCTCACGGATAGACGGGAGAGGCTTCCTTCCCAAAATTCTCCCACGAGCTTCATGTAGATTCCGATTTAGTCTAGCTAGAAACACATATGCTCTATCGCTTTCTTCTTGTCTGTTTAGCTTCACACAATCATTGGGCTCTCTCATTCTTCATCATAATATAGGTCTAGTTCTTGCCAAAGTGTTAGCATCTCAGGGAAAATTGCATTGTTCGTACAAAAACTTTGGTGAACGTAACGTTTTTCTACAAAATCTTTTTTTTTTGTAACTCCGTGCTATAAAACGTTTTTAAAATGTAATATTTTGGTACAAACCATCAATTTTGCACTAACACTGTTAATCGAGCTGACATGACATTATGATGTGACAATAATTGAGATTCCACATTGCAATTGTGTTTATATGGCATTAAAAAATCAAAATAAAATTTAAAATATGATAAAATAATATAAAGGATACAAAAATAAATCTCTCTCCTTCCCCCCTCTCTATATCGTTGAGAAGTTAAAACAAATAATTAAGAAATAAAAAGAAAGTAAAAAATGAAAAAAAAAATATTTTTAAAAATAAAAAATAATTCACTAACCTTGATTCATTCACCCCGAAAGTCAACCCTCCACGTGTGAGCTTATTCCTCCATGCCGGAACCATATGGTCCTTGAGATCTCTCTCTTGCGGAACCTTCCCAGAGGACCCCAATGTTACCGTCGGCTATATCAATCTGAACTAGTGGATATTCTTGCTCAGTGAGAGGGATTTCTTCACCGTGGATGAGAAGGCTTCATCGAATTGGAGTTCCTCACACCATTGGAGACCAAATCTAGCTAACTTGCATCGGCCTCGCCAAGCCAGGGTTGCTCGCCAGCTCCAAGTTAATGTTTGGGAGGAGAAGAAGCATTAACGTTTTTGTCAAGGAAAGGGATTTCAGCAACAAAAAAAAAAAAATTGTCCTTTAATGCCTAGAATTGGTTTTTCCCCCTTTCATTCCTCTTTCATTAATTAAATGTCCAACCAACAAATAAAAACAAATTATTTCGAATAGGAAATGTCTTTGCTGGGGGCATTCAATTGGTTTTATATTTTTAATTTTTAATTTATCTTTATTTATAAAAAAATTTTATATAAGATGGGGAGATGGAGGGAAAGTTCGCCTTGGGGGAAGTAAAAGGCGGGAAGTAAGGGAATGGGCAAGGAGCAAATATTACATAGTAAATTCCATATGTAAAATTCTCTAAACAACAGACACATGTAAAGTAAGAAAATTTTGAAACTGACTTGGGAAAATTCATTAACAGAACAGAATCGTTTCGAAAAGTGGTTTCAAATGCAACTTATTTTTTTAACACATTTTGATCACACACTGAGGATTTTCTAATTGAAAAATGATATAAATAATAATAAAATATTAAAAAAATTATAAATAGTCAACATCAGTTGGACAAATATATAAATTGTGAAATCTTACATGAGTATTATCTACATGGTATGACCGTTCCACCGACAACTTCTCCCCTTTCCCTCCGTGTCCCTTGACTCTCTCTCGATATATATAAATGGTATATTTGACTTCTTTGGCCTCTTTATTTGGATCATTTACTATTACTATAACTACTATTATTTTTATAATTGTTATATTTTAAAGAAAAAGAAACTGAATATAGAGAGAGGAACAACTTAAATAAAAATGTTATAGTATTAGTGTTCTCAATTTAAAATAAAAAATTTTTATATCGAATTTTACTGGTAGAATTTTATACTTCTTATTCTCTCTTTATTCAAAGGCAAAACAAAGAGATGCATTTTTATTTCAATTTTTTATTTTCTTATTTTTATATTTTATTTCTAAATTTTATTATTTTAATTTATTTTTTAATAAAAAAATTTATTTGATGGGGGAGAAGGGAGGAATGGGTGGGAGAAGTGGGAGAGATGGAGAGAGGTAGGAATGTTTTTTTTAAGTCAGTGGTAGGGGTGTGCAAGAACCAGTTCGGGAGCCGAACCGATTCCAAACCGAACCGAACTACATGAACCAGTTCAGTGTGGTTCTATATAGTAAGTCAAAACCGTAACTGGTTTATAGGAGAAAAACGGGATTGCTTTAAAATAGTTCGGTTAATCGGTTCGAATCGAACTGTTTTAAAAGTAATTTCGGTTCGGTTCAATTCAGTTTTAAACCGAACCGATTTTTTTTATATTGAAAACATCAATGGGCCTTTTGTGGGCTATCTCCAGCCCACCTAGCCCAACGGGCTCCAAATTTGCATTTGGAAACATGCGTGATAGAGAAGAAAAAGAAGCAGCGACTAGACGGAGAAGGCAGCAGCGACTAGACGGAGAAGGCAGCAGCGACGAGAAGAAGGATAATGGCAGATCGGCGACGGGTTGGATCAGTGAGAAGAAGGAGAGGGCAGATCGACAACGGTGAAACTGGAGACAGACAGATCGACAACAACCAAACCGAAAATGGGCAAATCGACAATAACCAAACCAAAAAAGGGTAAATCGGCAACAAAAAAATTGGAAACAGATTGACGACATTGAGACAAGCAAATCGGTGAAGAACGTCAAAGCCATTGTCAGTGCCATCGCAGTGTTTGATGATAAGTCGATCGATGATATCGAAGCTGGAGATAGGCCAATTGATGAAGAATAACTTCACCGCCACCGGTGGTGGCACACCCCACTACTGGCGCCATTTCAATCCGGCGGGCTCTTCGATCACGTTTCTCACCGGCAGACAGGAGATGAGTGGGACGGGAAGCTTCATCATGGAGGAATGGCCGAAGGTTCATGCCTCATGGAGAAAATTTGCTCAAGGTTAGGGTTTTTTACTTTTTTGATAGGATTGATAGATTATATTATTATTATTATTATTATTATTATTACTACTATATATAAAAACAGTTCGATTCGGTTCGAACCGGTTCACTGTATTTATTGAACTTAAAAATTAACCGAACTGGTTTTTGTCTTAAAAATTGAATTGAAAGAGAACCAGTTCAATTCGAACCGGTTCTTTTAAGTTCGGTTCCGATTCAGTTTTGATTCGGTTCATTCCAAACTGGTTCTTGTGCACACCCCTAGTCAGTGGGGGGTAGTGTGTGATTGATTATTTTTATTGTTTATTGTTTTTTAGGGTTTTTTACGGTAGTGAGGAGGGGAGGTGAGTAGTGGGGATGGAGAGAGAATGATTTAACTTGAGTTGATTGATTTTAATTGTATTATTATTATTATTATTATTATTATTATATATTCTTTTAAACTTATCAATAAAATAATAGTTTATGATACAATAGAAATTGTCATGCAATGTCTAGTCAAGTACATGTTGCACTGCCATGTTAGCTAGATTAATGGCATTAGTGCGAAATTGAGGGTTTGTACAAAAATATTACATTTAGAAAACGTTTTATAGGCAGAGTTACAGAAAAAATTTATGTACCAAAATGTTACATTCACCAAAGATTTTGTACCAACAATGTAACTTTCCCCTGCATCTCATTGTAATGGACCACTACACTTTGGTCTCCTTGTTTTGCTTGCCATAGTAACACTGCTTAACAGCCTCTCATACATCTTTAATCATTGGAAGGAAAGAACACGGCTTCGCAGTCCCCTACTCCATTGAATTTAAAAGCCAAGTTGTGGCTTGAGAATTTTCAGATCGCCATTTAGCAACCTTGGGATCATTGTCTGCAGGTCGGGTTATATCTCCTATAATATAGACAAGCTTTCTTCTTCCATCAATGGTTAAGTACATCGATTGAGCCCACTCCAGGCAATTCATCCCATCAAGCTTGTTTATAGTCAACACCGAATTGGATAGCATTGAGTTGGATAAATTTTCATCAATTCCTAACATTAGAACTTGTGGTTGGGAGACTTTGGATATAGCCTCAAAGGAAGCACTATCTCCGCTTGCACCGATCATCTCTATTTTCACCATGGTAATTAACTAGAGAGCCTAGGCTGTAATACAGTGTAAGTTTAGTAGAGAAATAATTTGTAGTAGAGGAAGGAAATGATCTATTTTCTTATTGAATAAGGGATTACATCCTAAAATTTATAAAGAGGGATGCTAACTAAATCCCTTGAATCTACTTACAGAAAAAACAAATAAACAACCTTGCTATAACAAAAAAATCTTCACAAAATCCACTCGATATTTCCTAGCAGCAAATACTAATAGAAAGATATTCAAAAAGACTTGTCTTTTTTAACATAGTCCATAGCTAGTTTCCTTTCATTATCAATCAATCACAGAACTCAAACTAGGGGATCCATCATCTTAATAATGTAAATAGTATTATTCCAAAATGAAGGTAGCAACACGGTTTCTCTTGAATGCTTTCCCTTTTCCTCCTTTGTCGTCATGCTTGAAATCCACTCTTCCGATACAAACATACTCCTCAAAGAATTTTTACGCTTGTGAATACTCTGTAGTGTGAGACAACATGTGTAAATTCTAGTTTTCACTATTCGAACTCGATTTGCTTACGTTATAAACTTACTCATCAATAGGGGTTTGCATAAGAACTAGTTCGGGATGAACCGAACTAGAGCCGAACCAAAACCGAACTGGAAAAAACTAGTTCGGCCAGAACCGGTTCTTTTTCACTTTGATTTTTAAGGAGCAAACCAGTTTGGTTAATTTATAAGTTCAGTAAATTCAGTGAACCGGTTCGAACCAAACTAAACTGACCTGTTTTTAATAACAATAATAATAGTATATGATTATAAAATCTACAAATATATACTTTTTAGGGTTTTTTTCTTGTCAATTGCTTCATGTTCAGCCACTCATCACGCAGCATCTTCTCCCTTTCTCAATCCCTTCATTTCTTTTTGTTGATCAACCTAGCCCAGTGTTTTGCCCGGGACGATGAGCAGATGCCAATGGTCTTGAGGGCCGAAGCTTCTAAGATGTGGTGGTTTCAAGGACACTGCCACGATGATGGTTTGAGAGTAGAAGCAGTGAATCAGTGGTTTTGAAGCCACCGACCAGCTTCTTCTTCAAAGGCAATGGTCGTCGGTGGCTTCTTCTTCCTCTTCTCGAATCGTTGGCTAATGCTGCTTCCTCTTCGGCTTCTTCTTCCTCTTTTCGAACTACTAGTGGTGGCTGCTACACATTCTTCTTCCTCTTCTCCAACCATTGCCGGCAGCTGCTGCTTCTTCTTCTTCAGCTTCTTCTTCGTCTCCGACCGCTGGTGGCTATGGCTGCTTTTGCTTCATCTCATCTTTCGATTGGTTTTCTACAGATGGACTAAGAGCAGCTAGATGTAAGATGGGCCAAGGGGCTAGACGAAAACACCTTGCGCTCAAATGGCCCATGGGCTGTTTTTTTTTTTTTAATTAAAATCAATTTCAATTTGGTTTAAAGTCGAACTGAACCGAACCGAATTATTTTTAAAACCAATTTAGTTCGATCGGTTAATCGAATTGGCTTAAACAATTCAATTTTTTCCCACAAACCAGTTACGGTTCCTTACCTAATGTGTTGAACCGAACCGAACCGAACTGATTCTTTTGGTTTGGTTTGGTTCAGCCCCAAACGGATTTTTGCACACCCATACTCATCAGGTTCAACACACTCACATGGTTATAAATAAAACCCATCAAAGATATGACTATTTCTAAGGTTCACATAAAGGCATCTTGCAAATATCTTCCAACATTAAATCAATGTAATGCACAACACGTGATGTCCAATATAATTTGGGTTTCTAAGATTCTAACAATTTATCAGCCCACTTGAGATTAGAGCCCATTATTAGTAATTATCTATACAATATTGGCTTCCCCACATGTTTGGCAAACTCATCAAGTATTTAAACACTTTCTCAATAGTTTTTGAATATGTGGATGCATCAACCGATTTCACAAATGTGGATCTAGTAGGCCAGTTAACTAAGAAATTAATAATGCTCTTACATGTTCTGCTAGTTCAACTATCAGCCATAATTGAACACTTATACTCCTACATATTTTTATGAGACTTCAACATATCTTGTCTGTGAAACTTCTATTTTCAAATATTTAACTCTTACTTTGTGGTAGCTTAGGGCTGCAAATTTGGACCAAGTTGTCTGATTGCTTCAATAGCACATTTAAAAGAATCTAGTCGATGGACATTGAGAGGCATACTAGCCCGATATAAGAACTGAGCTTTGTACTTATTAGCAATTTCTCTTCTTTCCTTATCAAGCTTCGCATCAATTTTTGTTTGTTTTAACCTTCATTGCCTATGAAGTTCAACAGTAGTTTCATGCTTTTTATAAATAAAAGTGTCCATCGGACGCTATCCCCTTACTTTCTCTGGCTGAGCTATAGAAGGTATTTTGCCCTTATCTTTGTCAAGTAGACCTAATCTTTTTCTGTGACACTGCCTTGCAATTCAAGCTCTTCAACATCTTCTTCTACCTCCAACATTTTATCAATACATTCAAATTCAAGCAATCGATCATAATTAATTTTCTCTTATTATTTCTTGCTCGTATATCTTTGTCCAATATGTGGGCGGGGTATGGGTGCTCAATTATGGCGATAGTTGAACTAGCAGAACAAACAAGAGCATTATTATTTTCTTAGTTAACTCTCCTGCTAGATCTATATTTGTAAGATCTATTGAAGCATTTGGTATTTAAAAATTGGTGAGAAAGTGTTTAAATTACTTGATGAGCTTGTATGAGCTTGTTGGATGTGTGGGGAAGCCAATATTGTGCAAGTAATTACTAATAACAACTCTAATTTTAAATTGGCTAGTAAAATGTTAGAAGCCAAGTGGCTCAACTTATATTGGATACCATGTACTGTATAGTACATTGATTTAATACTGAAAGATATTTTGCAAGATGTCTTTCGTATTGAGAATCCTAGAAAGATATATCTTTGAGGGGTTTTATTTATAGCTATACGACTATATTGAGCCTAACGAGGAAGTTTACAAAGCAAGCAAATCTAGTTTGAGCAGGGAAAACAAGATTTTGCACATGCTATCTCACGCTACAGAGTATTCACAAGCATAAAGATTATTTAATGGTTATCTTCGTATGGGAAGAGTGGGTTTCAAGCACGATAACAAAAGTAGGCAACGGGGAAACGTGCAAGAGAAATAAATTGTGTCAGTTCCTTTGTTCTGGAATAATATTATTTACATTTTTATGGTGATGGGCCCCTAATTTGAGTTTTGCAACTAATTGATAACGAAAAGAAACCAACTATGGGTTTTGTATATGAAACCATGGATAGAGTTAAGGAGGCTATCATTAACTCATTTAATAGAAGAGAGAACATTTTTTTAAAATTATTGATGAGTGATGGGAAGTTCAACTCCACCATTCGTTACATGGTGATGGTCATTTCCTTAATCCTGAGTTCTTTTATGATAATCTAAGTATAACGTTCAATGAGGAAGTCACAAGGGGTTTAACACTTGCGTACCAAAGTTGGTTCCAAATGAGAATTCATAAATGAAGATTGTAGATGAGCTATCATTGAAAGGCGAAATGCCTTTTTGGTGTAATTTGGCTATCAAAATAAGAAAACCAAAGGCCCTAGATAAAAAAAGATTATTTTTCTGATTATAAAAAGTTGTATTATTTTTGGTAAATTAAACTTGTCAATATTTGATTCATTTAATTTTTTTTTTTTTGCAGCTGAATGGTGGAGTTTGTATGGGAACTCTGCTCCTAATTTGTAAAAATTGACAATTAAGATTCTTAGTATCACATGTAGTGCAGCTAGATGTGAATGCAATCGGAGCATATTTGAACATGTAACTTTTCTTATAAACCAATATGTAGTAGTTAGTATGTTTATTAAATTATTGTGGATATTATACTCACTAGTCTTAATATTTTCTATGGTTATATATTCACACAAAGAGAAGGAACATGCTAGAAATACAAAAATTGAATGATCTAGTTTTTGTGAAGTACAATCAAGCACTCAATATTCGATATGAGTGTAAGGATGCTATCGATCTAATTGTCTTGCTAGATATTGATAAAATACATCTGTGGTTGATCGGAAAAATGGGAGATATAATTGGTGATGATGAATATGGAGAAAATGGGGGGGTTTTGGCGGTGAAGGTGACAACTTGACTTGGGATGTTGTGGCTAAAGCAACTGGAGTTGGAGAACCCCTTAAATTCACTCGCAAGAAAGGCAAGTTAACTCAAGGAAAGTCAAGTAAAGGCATTGGTAGTTCTAAAGTCTCAACAAGTCATGCTTTTGAAGAGGATGAGGCGAATTCTGATGAAATTGTAAATAATATTGAAGAATATAATTCTAATAATGAAAATAAAGTGGCTTATGATAGCTTTTGTGATGGGGATTTTGAGGATGACCCGTAAACATTAGAAGGATTGTAAATCTCATTTGTTTTTATGACTTTGTATGTCACATTTTATTTTGAATGCTAGTATATTTGATTTTGATGGATTATGAACTCATTTTGTTATTTTCCTCGAATAGCTAGTTTGTTTGATAGATTATGAACTCTTTTGAATTGCTAGTTTATTGGATGAGAATAGTAGATATAACAAGCTTATAAGAGCGCCTTGCTCCAATCAAGTGAGTACCTTTTTTTGTGCGTTTTGCACCTTAAGCGATATGAGATCCCTTGTATCTTGAGGGTGCTTTATGCTTTTGACAACATTAGTATTAGTGCACTTCCACTTCCACTTTCACTTCCACTTCCACCTCCATTTCTAGCATCCATATCACAATCTAATAAACTAAAATAAAAAGAAAAGACTAACAAGAACTAGTCAACACTCAGCAGTAGAATTGTGAGAGCGAAAGCTTCTTACAAATGCCAGTAAACCACCGACTAGTAGAGGAGGAGAAATACTATCAACTAGTAGGCAGATCATCGAGCAGACCAATGACAACTCAGCTACAATAGGAGCAGTAGCTTATAAATACCAAGATGAACAACAACAAATGCATGGAGTAGAGGAGGAGATTGCTGACAACAGTATAGACAAGACGATCAGCAGCATAGTAAAAAGGAGAGAAGGAGGAGGATCGCTGGCAGCACAGATGAGGAGAATGATCACCACTAGCATAATAGCAACACAAGCATGAAGAGAGGAGAATATAGACACAAGCAGAGGAATATAGACATGCTATAAAGTTTACCCTAATGATATTACTAGATTGTTTTAAGTGAATAGGCATAAAAATTTTAAAAGGGGTTGTTGTTTTAAGTAGGTAGCCCAGCCCACTAATGAAATATTTGATCCTAGTCCTTTGCAATAACCCACAAGCTATTAATTCAGTAAAGTGCATGCATTTTACGCTTTATGCTTGACGAAAAAGCGCTTCACGTGCGTGCCTTAGTAAAGGCCGGTCGCCTTGAGCCATCTAAGTCGTTGTTCCTCTTGGTTGCTACACCTAGTGCACCTAGGCGACCAAGCAAACGCTTTTGATTATACTAATCAATAGCTTTGTGAGTTCTAACCTCTTATATCTTTCTTTGGATAAATTAGTTCACTAGCCCAAATATCTCGTAATGAATGCCAAGCTATTTGATTTACTCTTCTTATTTAGACACCAGTATGCATTTTATGACCGTAATCTGATCCTCAGTAATCTCATGAGAAAGGTCTCAACTTACTAACTTATGGGAAATTACATTGGGATATGAGTTTAATTGAGTTAGTTAATCCTTTGGGCACTAAGACTTTTGGCACAAGGACAGCTACAATAATATTGAGATTAAAGTTTTTGCATAATGTCGATATTTTTGGTCCAAGTACGTCCCAGAATGAGTGGAAGAAGATTCCAGCAAAAACCATCTAGAATTGGAGCCTTCAAAATGCCTAATATGAACACAACATTTTTTATTTCTTCTTTTCCGATATCCTTATCCACAATTATTGAATCTTAAAACTTCTATTTTAAAACGAGTCTAGAAAGATATCAAGATGTGTCCTAAAAGATTGCATAAGAACATGAGAAAATGACCTCCTGGCACTCGGTCAACTTAGCCATGCCATTGTATCCTCAATCGATGTTGTGCAAGTTCAATTCAGCCTCGAACTCCTTCGAGGTTGCATTGGGCTTGTCAACGTGGTGACATTGCAACTCAATAATTGCATTGCAAAAGAGATGGCCTTGTATTATGGTCTGTACTACCCATTGCATGTGGCATACACAGCATGTTTGTATCCCCAGATAGTGGTGTGATTGGGAAAAAAAAAGGGTACTCAAGCCTTAAGCTTTTCTTGCTTCCTTTTCCCTCTCCAATGTTGTCGGAACCTCAATCTCCTCGAAAAAAGAAAAGCCCTTGCTTTTCCGATATTGATGATGCACAAACAAATAGATTCAAAATTTTCCGATTGTCGAGCTAAAAATCAAAAGAAATACACAACTTCGGTCCACTAAAGTTCGAGAATTTTTTTTTTTTTATGACGTGGGTATCCCAACCTTCAGTTGGCCTAATTTCCGGCCCCTTGCCAGCCTTTGACAATACCGGTCCACGGCCACAATGGTGCAAGTACCGGCATAAGACACAGGGTAACTCTCACAAAAGAAGTTCGAGAATTTTCTTAGAGAGAGTATGGTCGAGTAAGAATATATGATGCATAGAAGTATGTTTATTGTCAGTCGTAGCTGGAGATGTGGTTGATTCCGATACCGACACGAGTTCTTGAGCTCCGTGGTGGATGGCCGATCGCAGTCTGGCAGGGTATGACCCTCTGGCGAGTGTACGGTACTTGGGGCGGGCCAGGTACGCCCGTACTTGCTCTCTCGATGGTGGTTCCAAATAGTAAAGCTTCAGTTCCATAATTTTGATGTTGATGGAATGAACAAATCAATAACAAGGCAAAGGTGGGTCGGCTGTGGGGAAGCAAACATCTGCATTGCCACATGTCGGCATTCAGCAATCTTTTATCTCTGTGTTAACTTCGAATGTTCATATGAACAGTTCGGAAAGATTAGAAAGCTTTTGGGAAAATTACTCTTACATTGAAGACAAAATTTGCATAGGATTTCATGAAGTTCAAATTTGAACAACATTTATGGCTGCTCGGAGATCATAGAAGAAAATTAGACATGGTGGAGTACTCTAATTTAAGATCTAAACATCAAGTCGGCCAAGGTTTTATATACCCCATAGGATTGAAGGTCCTGGTTATCTCGACTCTCAAAAGAGAATCTGGTGTCCGAGAATTCTCTCAATGTGAGATTCAGGAAAATCGCGAGCGCCAGAGGAATTGGTGGCATTAGTTGAAAATCTAATAACTAGTTAAATGTATTTTAGATAATTTTCGCCTATTCATTATAAGGAATACATGTTTCTTACTATATCATGAGGAATATTATCTGTTTATTCCGAATACCTATTTTTGATCGGAATAAAATTCGTCATTCTATTTCTCATCATTCCCCCAGTTGAACATGATATTAATACTCGTAATTACCACAATAATCTCCCGTCACACTTATAAATACCTCAAATAACCATCCTCTCTCAAATTTTTGCTCTCTTCATTAATCGCTTTCTCTCTCTCTTCCTTGTTTTGGTTGGTCTAACTTGAATGCTAAAGAGCAGTCTCAGACTTTCACCTCAACTCTGCTTTCCTTCGTGTTTTCAGGTCTTGGGCCGGCTCGAATCATTCCACCTTGTCTCTCAACTGTTCCCAAGGTCTTCTCAACGCTCCCTGTTTTTCCTACAGGCTATCAGTACCAATCGATTTGAGAAGTCGGGTTGCTGTGCAGGCTTTTAGTTTGTTGATGACGGCAGAGCAAGAACATCCCTCCGAAGTCCTGTTACCTTGTGCTGGATTGCCTGTGCAGCAACCGCATCGAGCACCGTCGAACGAGGATTCACCAGACCCACGAATTTCTTCGACTAGAGATGAGGACAACTTTGGAAGGTGCATGTCGGCTGGTGAAAAGTGGGGCCCAGTCCCTCCTTCCTCTTCCGCGTTGGCCCACCAATCCTATTGGGCCTTCCGTACAAAATGGGGGCCCCACATGGCAGATTAAGGACATCGCCACGTGCCCTTCAACTCCGTTCACCTTCCCTTCCTTCCTCGGGGAAGGCACCAGCACAACATGTCTGTCAACGCCTCCCCGTCCGCTGATGTGAATGTCTCCCAAAGAGCGCTTAACAGCCAAAATCCGTCCCCAGTCAGTTTAGTAGTGAGTAAAATATTTTTTTTATTTATATTATTTAAATACGAGATTTTATTGCACATAAAGGAGAAAATTTTTTTGGTAATTTTATTTCGTTACGTGATGTGAGAAATTAAAATATAATAAATTAATAAATTTATATTAATCATTCGAGTAGATTTCGTATTTAATATATTTAATTCTTTCTTATCACTTCATTATAAAATAGAACTATATAAGATTTTTCTAAGTTATTTTTAGTTGTCTGAACTTGTCTTTTAGTGGGCCTCCACCTATGTTTTTCTGATCTTAGCTGGATCTCAGGGTAAATTTTGGATTTTTTTTAATAAGAAAGAACCAATTATGTAACTTATTCAATTTACCATGTGGGAAAATTAAATTTTACCTCACTAATGTTCTCACTTCTCAATTTACCATGTAGTAACTAATTCTTCCTATATTTACATGTATCGTAGGAGAAAGTCTTGTATGTAACAGGTACAAAAAATTATAAAATAGTTGAATCTTATTGGTCCGTTATACACCACATTAGCACTATCACATAGTATGTCGATTACATGCAATACTCTCTCGTATCACATAAGTATTCGCCTCAGTGCTTAGAAAATAACTTCTCATCTAATTACTACAAGAATGCTGCAGTTGAGCCTAATACATGATTATTGATAAGTAACGATCCAATACGCTCCGGATGCCGTGGTAAAAGCTCGATCAATATATCGGAGATATCGAGGATTGTGGACATGGTAAACCCATTTTAGAATTGCCCATGAAGTGATGACAGAAAATGAGAGAACTAAAGAGAGATGGAGGAGGGGGAGCTTTGGCTTGAACTTGCACCATTGAGCAGTCCTATTCAGTGTGACAAGGAAGTGTACAATGGAATGGACAATCGTAAGCTCAAAGAGGTATACATATTTTCAAGTCGGTTTGCAAGTACAACATTCTTTACGGGTGAGTATTTATATGCAATTAGATACTTGTCATTTTCATTGTGTCTATGAAAATTACGAAAAGGAGTGGAGAGGATCCAAGTTTTTTTTCTGTTTTTTTAATGTTGATGAATATCGGGACTTTATTCGACTGATCCCTATAGCCCATACGCACACTAACGAACGCATGGGATAGGGTAAATCAACGGAAAATTTTCAATGAAACGGTTATACCACATAGGTGATATTGGAGTATTATATCCGTCCAATTAGAATTTATCATTTATATATTTATTACATTAGAGTTTTCACCATTTATCATCATATATTTTTATATTTTTTTAGAATTTTTAGAATTATAACTATATAATCTTTATTATTTTAAGCCACCAAAGAAAACGTTTTTCTCTTTTATCTCTTTCCCAAATTGCCCTACAACTTGATTTAAGTTATAGTCATTTTGGAAGTCCTTTAATGTCATTTTAACATTTTATCAGTAAATGGAGACACAGTTACCTTGCTTGCGGTTATCTCATTCTGAGCAAAACAAGGAAGGCAGTTTATCATATTTCAATCCACTGCTTATCCATCACCCTCACTACTTCACAGTGCGGTTCGTATTTCTCCTCGAAACTTACAAATAATTGAACAACTCTAACTATCACTCTCTTGATTTAAATCGTTGCTGCCTCGAAATTATTCACCAAGTAATTGATTATGTTCTTTTTTTTTATTCGTACACGTATCGACAATCTTATTTGTTCACTTTTGTGCTTGATGTTGCTCTCCGTGCAGAGCACGAGTCGTGTGCTAGTTATTGATTAAAAGTCAAGTTCGAATTAGACGGATATATCACGTTGGCATTGACATGTGATACGAGCGCTCAATTGAAGATTTTCTCGTGAACAAGATGTGATGGCAACTTCAAGAGATCCGAACCTGAGATGGAAAGGATAATTATGTTAGCCAAAACTGAAGTTTGCTTAAAGGAAATTCGAATACGGGATTTTGACCTCACCAAGCTCCATGATGGTGGATTTTAGATTTTCGTACCACTGCCCTTAGCAGTGTAATTAATCAATATATGCACCATGCCGGGCACATGTAAAAACGTTTAAAAATTTTAATGACCTTTTTAAGAGAGTGGATACGAGTCATGACCAATTTTACACAGTTTCATAATCTATTGGATCGGTTCGCTACTGATGTAGTAGAGAGTCTGGTCAGTCACATAATCTCTCTCCACGTGAAGCCATTCTGTGCATATTCCATCTCCCTCAAAAGCATCCCATCCCTCCATGAAAAGATAGGATTAGAAATCAATTAACTAATCAGCAATTAATCAACTCAGTTAGCTTTATCGTTTAACTAATTGCCTTTCCTTTCTCCTTCTGGGAAGTTGCAATAAAGCACACCGGTGACAGTTTTGCTAGTACTTTCAGGTTATGGGAAACGGTGTCGTTTCAAAGCTCGAGAAAGCAGGAGAGGGAAAGAAAGATGGGTCTCTTCATCGTAAGAGAGAAAAGGTCTTTACTCTTTACTGGGGGAATATACGGTTCAGGGTGATGCTTTTCTACAGCCTTTTTTTTCCCAAAAAAATTATTAATTATATATTCATTTTTCACATCGACGAATTTATTTTCTCGAATTCATGGACACTAACAAGCCTATTAATTCACGTAAGTTCATATGTAAATTAGACCGGTAAAAACAAAAAGTTACGCCCACAGTGAAAGAGTCGAACTTATAACACCGGTTACATATTAAGTGTACACATGTTTTATCCCCCTGGCTAATACATGAGAAAATTATTTATATATTTTTCTTTAATTTGTAAATATGTGTGCAAAATTCCGAAAAATAAAATGAGGGAATAATAGTAAGAGTATTGAAAAAGATAAATGTGATTGACTACAAGTTAAAATTATAGAAGTGTAAATTTACGGGAACGACTGACTCAATGAAATAAAATAGACGTTCAGCGTATTTATAGACTCAATATTGAACATATTTGAATTAAGAAATAAATAATCACATAATATCAGAAATAATATCTAAGTATATGATAATAGAATATTCCAAACATAATAACTATAAAACATTAATTATAATAATATGAAAAAAGAATAAAGAAAAGACAAAAAGAGAGAACTGTCGAATTGCTCGTACGGAAAGCTGGCTGGCTCTAAGTGTGGTCAATGCATGCTTCCTATACGGATTCTGCTCCCAGTTTCAACTTATCAAAGGGTAAAAAGGAGAACAATGAGTGGAAAACTTTTGCTTGCATTTCTTTCATACTTCCACAAGATGATAGAGAAAAGTTGAAACAAGGATTGAAGAGAATCGCTCTGGAGAGCATTGAATCTGAACTTCACGATCATGGATGTCAAGGATGGATCCGGAAACTCGGTTCAGAGGAGGCGAAATTATATAGAACACTAACATAACGAATTCAGGAGAACGAAACTCCATAGGACACTCAAGCGGTAAAATAGGATAGTTCAATTAAAAGAACTAGATAAAATTATGTGAAATATGTATAGTATGTTAAGGATTTTTCCGATTTTTGGAGAGGCAATCGCCCCCGCGCCCTCCTAAATCCATCCCTGATGGATGTTACAGTTGGATAAAAAATCATCTTTCAATGTTTCAATTTCATGAGTTACGAGGGAATAGGATTGGGAGTATAACTCCATTAGGTAGCTTTTATATTGTAAATTTATTGTTGTCTTACATACCCTCTGATATTACATTATCCAGTTGGTCCTAATTAATTCAGGTTATAGTTGAATTGGTCCCAATGATGAATAAAACTTTACCAATCATTTGCTTTTTTTATTCACAAACTCGAAACCTGAGACCTTAATTATATTCGAGAAAGATATGTCGTCAAATCATCTCAATCAACTCATATTATTCCCTCTGTTTGTTAAGTTTACTCCCTTAATTTCAATTTCCTGATTGTGTTCCTACATGCCATCTTAGTTTTGATTATAAAATTGAAAAAAAAATGCTTCGTAAAGTTGGTACTGTTCTTACCATGTGACGTAAAAGTCCTGAATTTGATCTCAACCGAGAACTTCTCGTGCTCCTTTTACTCTCTCTTCTTTTTACCCTCTCAAGACCCATGTGTCTCCTCTGTACATTGGAAAAAATGTAAACAAAATTGGATGATCTTCAGAATGACAGGGCTGGGATTTAGAAAATTTTACGAAGGCAAATCGGATAAGTGAAGGAATTTGATTAAATTGTTTAATATTTAAAATATTTATAAGCAACATATGTGCTGTGCCACTTTATTTTCTTTTTCTCGTATACCTTTTAAACTCTTTATTTGTGTTTATGTATTTAATTTGCTATTTTTTTACTAACAAATTGGAAATATAGATAATAATAATAAGAGAAAGAGCCAAAAAGGAAAATAATTGGAAGGAAGACCGTTATTATGCACATGCAAGCCAGAGACAGTGGAGGCCAAAAGATGCCTTATCCTTTGCCCGGGTACTGCTCGACACGTGTCGACCTGGGGTTAAGAAGTGGTTAGATGACGTGGCACATCAAAGTAATTAAGACAAATACCCAAAAAAAAGTATAGTAAATAAATAAGTAAGGTGGTTGGCCAGAGAGAGAAGACTGAAATTCAAAAACAAAAAGGAATAAGTTATTTAAATTAATAATAAAAATATAAATGAAAAAGCTAAAATAGAAAGGCTTAAAAAGAAGAGAGGCAGATTAAAGAAAGAAACGAAAAGATATTGAAGGGGACGCCCACCTTTTTCCCACGCTCTCAGTTCCCCCTAATTTTGTTTTTTCGTCACGAGAAATCAGGTGCCTGCCTTCCACGGTGCCTTGTCCGGGAGAATGCATCCAGCCTTTTGATATTGTCAGGTGGTAGTGCTTACGAGATTATACCAATTAATAAAATTTAATTATTTTTAAAATTTTTTATAAAATCTAAAAAAATCCTACGGGTAATTAAATTTAATTCATTTGTGTCTCCACACGTAAACATTGCTACGAAAAGAATTTAAAAAAATTCTACGGTTAACTAAATTTGATTCATTTGTGTCTCGACATAAGCACTGTTACGAAAAGAATCTAAAAACTGACCCTTTGAGTAATTGAATTTAATTGCTAGCGTTATCACATATGTACTGTGAACTCGATAATCAAGCCAAAGTTATATCCTATTGAAACAAGTTCGTATTTTTTTCTCTCATTACATTGGTAACTCACATTGTAAAATTTTTAAACATCTTTTGATAAGTTTAATTGTTGCGAATTAATCAAATTTATCCCTTTTCTTATAGTTTAATTTAGTTTATTTCCTTAATTTAGAATAATTATTCTCATTCAATATTTAGTAGATTTTAATTAATTCTGAATACATCTTTACCATATTTCATTATTATTCGTTACTAATTTATAAACATCTTGGAATAACTTTACTATGGTAAATCTATTGGATAAGTATCACTAACATGACAAATGAAAATTCGTCAAGTGGTATAAAAGGTACAAGAATTGATGTTCGAACGAAGAAGTGATGACCAACAAAATTTAAACCACGTGAAATTGTTTCCCTTTTATTTATTTCAATATATTCCTAATACCATTTGTGCTAGAATTGGATCAGGCTCTAATCAATTCTTCGATTTACTACATTCGAATCCCGCCTTTAACTCAATCGAAATCTGCTCAAAACCTATCTAGAGTGATAGGTTGATGCGTATTCTGAATCTATCTGCCCAGTACTCATAAAAATCTTTGTAAAAGAGAGATCAGATCATGTGGCATTGCTCTTCAAGGGCATATTCCCCTTTTTACCCTTTAATTTTTTTTCTTCCTAATAGGAATTTCCCCTCTGAACTATGGCATACTATATATGCATATAAATGTTCAGAGATTGCATGGAACCACATGCTTTGCAACTTCTCCAAAAAGGCATGAGAAATGGTCACAAGTTGAAATTATTGTTGAGTCAGTCTCATTGAATGGCTTGCCCAGTTTTAAAGAGCCACCCTTGAAATGCACCTTGTGTATAGTACATGCAATTGCCTCTTATAGAGCTCTCTTTTTGGCGTTGATTACCTGATATCCAGGAGTTTAAAAAACCTCGACTAATTCAAGTTTGACTGCGTGTTAGCTCACCAAGGGGGTGAACCTCTTGTAACATGGATTTTCTCCATTCACAAGATTCAAATTTAAGATCTTACTCAAGAAGAAGATATGTCGAACCATCCCAACAAACTCACATTTGTTCCTCTTACAGCTCTCTTGGAGTTACACAACTTATCTATACATACATGTGGATCCCTTAACAAATCATGTGCACAAGTTTGATTTTTTTTTCTAGCTTAAAAAGAAACAAGAAAGGAAAGAAAAGACGACTTAAAACAGTTGGTACTGCCCTAACCCTGTGGTCTAGAGGTCCCGAGTTCGATTTCACCCGTGAGACTTCTCATACTCTTTTTATCTTGTCTTTCTATCCTTTTTAGGTATGTGTACCTCTTTTGTACATTGGAAAAAAAATAAAGTTCTCCTGGTTGGCTTCCTTGTAGTTGTACATGCAGATGCATATAACACATTGTGAGCATCAGCAAAATACCTTTAGAAATTCATGTTCGAAAAACCAAACAATAAGAGTGACCGAGATCAACAAACATCTTAGGAATTAGTCGGTCGGTCTCGAAAAATGGGACCGGAGAGATCGAAAGGGGAGTGGTTTGAATGACAATTAAGAGTTTGTTGTGGCACCACTCACAGCCAACATTGATAGGGCCATGGGCTGAGTCGAATTGAAGAACACTGTTCCTATTATTTGATCTGATCAACCTCTATTATTTGTACTACGTTTATACGCGTGTGCGTACTACCACATAGAGCACCTTCCTTTTATCTCATTTTCAATTTTTTTTTATTTTACACATTATTTTCTAATATCTCTTAAATCTAAAAAGATGTAACCATCAAGAAAATACCAAATAAACAATTCCATTATTTTTTTGATATTCTAACAATTACCTAAGGAAAATTATGAATAAAAATCCTATAAATTAAAGATACTTTTCCAAATATTAATCTGTGACACGGTAACAGAATTTTTAGAGCCCGTTTGCTTTGGAAAAATTAACCACCGTTTTTTAAAATTTTTATCCTTTCTTGAATTTAATTTCAACAGAAAAGTATGAAAAAGAATTTACTAATTTATTAAGTTGAAAAAGGCTTCTTAGCTTTTTTTTTTATAAATAGGATGACTATTGCCTGTTGGAACAGAAAATAACTTAACTAATAAATACATAATTCACATATGATGAAAATACTAATTATAAATTAAAAGTCTGGAAAATGAAATAGTTAATAAAACTAAAAAATTAAAAAATCCGAAATAATTTCCTAAAGCGATTGAAAATAATTTTCCTACAAAATTATTTCATTTCTAAACAAGTGAAAAAAAAAAGCAGAGGAATTTCTTGCTTTTGCAACTTTTTACTTCATAAATAATTTCACTGTAAAATTCAAATTTTGTTTGATATCTAATTTTCAGGGAATAAGTAGATACATTAACAATGTTACAGTTGAATTTTTTTCCCCTTCCTTTTTGGTCGGCAGGGGACAGTAAACAGTGAAATTGGAAGCTGTAAGTTTTGAGGTTGGACTTGTGTTGTCCGGTAGATTTGGTGCTCACATATGAGCTGGATCCACTCTCCGGAGTGATGACCCACCTTTGAATTAAAAATATGTCCCGCAAAAGATAGAAATTACAAAAAGAAAAAATAAAACACAAAAATCAAGAGAACTGGGTCTTCAACCATGGCTTTCTCTTTCCTTCATCTCAAGTCTCTACTGATTAGCTTCGCAAAAACAAAAGGATATACATGGGGGCAATTTTTTTTCCTTTTTTTTGCTGTGTATAGATACATAGGCACATATAAAAATGCGTTTTTTTTTAATTCCTGCTCCGAGTTCCCCTCCTTCCTCCTTGCTTCCTCCCTCCCAAACTCCCCAGTTCAACTCCACCCAGAGCTGTTTGCGTATATCAAGTGGCTTCTTTGATTTTGAATTCTCTGCTGGGTCTCAATCTTGTTGATTCGAGCGTTAGCTAGAATCACCATAGCTGAGGCAGCTCAACCTCACTTTTTTTTTTGTTGTATTTTTCTCTCAGTGTATCATCTATAGCACTTTTAATGAATTTTCGAGTCATTTGATTTATGAATTGGGTGTCAATTTTCTTGATTCCTCGTCCGTTCGGTTCTTGCTACTGAGACATCTCGCCCTTTCTTCAGGAATCAGTGCCCTCTTGCCCGAAACAGTTCTCAATTTTTCATCTTCCCTTTTTTGGGTTTCCTGATATATGAAGCGCGGTCTGTTATTCTTGATCCCATGCTCCTTTAATTTTCAGCAATCAGAGCCCTCCGGCGAGGAAAATCTTGATTTCCTTTGAACTCTCTAGGTTTTCTGGTTCCATGTTGGAGCTTGTGATTGGGGTGTTGCTGTTGGTCTGAAGATTTTCTGGGTCTTCTTCCTTAGAGATGAATCTGAGCAACAACAAGGGGTCCAAGTTGACTTCGTCCTGGAAGTCTACTGAGGTGGCCTCTGACCTGTTCCCGGCGGGCCTCCGGGTCCTCGTGGTGGATGATGATCCCACGTGTCTGAAGATAGTAGAGAAGATGCTTAAGACGTGCCATTACGAAGGTAGTTAAGCTTTGATTCTGTCTTATGGGTCCGTGGATCTGATTTTTCTGATCAATTTTCGTGCTCCAAATTTTACGTCATAATCTTTCCGGTGAACTTCTGTAGTAACTAGAGACAGGAAGGTTTCAAACCCACGAAAAAATTTATTGAAATTCCAGAATTATGAGATTGAACATGGGAAGTTCTACCTTAGCTTATGCAAGCTTAGTTAAAGAAACTGTCCTTACTGATGTTCTTGTGTAAGTTTGAGGTATGAGATCTGAGAAGCTCTTGATTTGGGGCCTGGATGAGGCACTCTGCTGTAGATGGTTTGGTGGTTTCAAAGTTCTGTTAACTTTTTCTTTGTTATAGAAGTGAGAAATGATTCAGTCTGTGGAATGTATCAGTTACAACATGCAATCGGGCAGAGTCGGCATTGGCGTCATTGCAGGCGAACAAGAATGGGTTCGATATCGTGATCAGTGACGTTCACATGCCGGACATGGACGGATTCAAGCTCCTCGAACGCATTGGACTCGAGATGGACCTTCCTGTCATAAGTATGTTTTAATCTCCCCTTCTCCTCTCTGCACAAGCACTTTTATACTCCCCAGATTTAGATTTTTCAAATAAAGCTGGTTACACTCAATGAATGCGAGAAGAAAGCTCGATGACCAGTACCATTTCTTGTTCATTTGAACAGTAGAGATCTGTCCATGCTAATGAAAAAAACAAGGAAATTGAATGGAGTGACAAAATAATATCAACGTGTAATGGACCGAATTATAATTGATTTGATGAAAAGCTTTTTTTGTTGTGAAAACTGCAACTTGTTGGATTAGATTTGGTATAAACTGCAGAGGATGCAAATACTCACTCAGGTTGAATTTAAAGTATATTTTGAACTTATAGCGATTCTTGATATTGAGCAGTGATGTCTGCGGATGATGGTAAACAAGTGGTGATGAAGGGTGTGACCCATGGGGCCTGTGATTACCTCATCAAGCCAATACGGATCGAGGAGCTGAAGAACATCTGGCAGCACGTGGTTCGCAAGAGGAAGAATGAGTGGAAGGAGCTGGAGCAGTCTGCGAGTGTTGAGGATGTTGGGGACAGGCTGCACAAGCAGTCCGAGGATGCAGACTACTCATCCTCTGCAAATGAAGGTGGGAACTGGAAGGGATCAAAGAGAAGGAAGGATGAGGAAGACGAGCTTGAAGAGAGGGATGACACATCCGCTCTGAAGAAGCCCCGCGTAGTATGGTCAGTGGAGCTCCACCAGCAATTTGTGGCTGCTGTGAATCAACTTGGGATCGACAGTAAGAACCCACTGCTAAGACTCCACAGCATAAATATAAGGTTTTGTTGGCAAGTTAATTGGGGGCACTTTTTGTTCCATGGAATGTGGAAGCTTCTCTGACTTCTCCTTGTTTTACTCTAGAAAACGAAGAACTTCAATAAACAAATAGTTGAGGGATCACACATCAAGAGATGCTCTTTTTTCTTTTTTTTTTATCAAGTCATATCAGGGATGGATTTAGGGGGGATCGCCCCCCTGAACTCAGGAAACTTTATTAGATTATATGCAAATTTTACTTGATTTTATCCAATTTTTATAGAATTATACACAGTCCGTCTCCTATGAATTCTTCATGTTATTTTTCTATAGAGTTTCGCCCCCTTGCATTCTTCGCGCTACTTTTCTATAGAGTTTCGCCCCCCTAGCAAGTTTTCTGGATCCATCTCATATTATGGGCCACGGATGCTTGATTTTTTTTTCCCCTTTATTTTTCCCCTCATTTTAAGAAACATAGAAACGGAATTGATTTCTTTTTCCAACACCAAACAACCACAGCATAAATTATCAGAAGATAGGATGTTGTCTTGGACTTTAACAATTAATCCTCTGACAGTTAAAACAACTGGTATTGTCTGTTCGCCCATCTGAAACAATATTATGTTGGGAATAAAATTTTATAGGATGATTGCATATGTATGCTTATGTTGTGTGCTAATATATGCAGAGGCTGTTCCAAAGAAAATTCTCGAGTTGATGAATGTTCCTGGCTTGACTAGAGAGAATGTCGCGAGCCACCTGCAGGTATGAAATACTTTGATTGATTATGAATGTTGAACTATATGAATGTTGAACTAAATGTATCTCATTTAGAAGTGAACCTGTTTTGCTTTACTTGAATTATCAAAATCTTAAGCGCAGAATTTTGTGGAGCAGAAATACCGACTGTACCTTAGAAGACTTAGTGGAGTGTCGCAACACCAGGGAGGAGTAAATACTTCTTTCATCGGGACACAGGATGCAACTTTTAGTCCAATTTCATCCCTTACGGGGCTCGAACTTCAAGCCCTAGCTGTTGCAGGCCAACTTCCTGCCCAGAGTCTCACCGCTCTCCAGGCAGCGGGATTCGCTCGCCCCTCTCCAAAGTCAGGCCTGCCATTGCCAATGGTCGACCAGAGGAACATCTTCAGCTTCAACAACTCGAAGTTTAAAATTGGAGAAGGGCAGCAGCTGCAACAACAAGCCAATCTTGGCAACAGTAATCAGATGAACTTGCTCCATGGTATCCCCACTACTATGGAGCCAAAGCAGCTTGCAAATCTCCACCAGTCTTTGGAGAACATGAGTAGCATGCAACTCCCAGGATCTCAGGTCAACTCTAGATTGATGAGCAGAGGACCAGCTCAGCTTCCAACCAACGTGGTCCAGCCTGTTACATCCAATGGCCTTCCAGGTGGGCTCTTGTCTAGAAGCATCCCTGCTGATAATGGAAGAGGGCTAGGAGGGTACACTGATCCAGTCCTTCAGACAACCTCGTCAGCAGTTCTGACTTTTCCCGTGAATCATGGGACAGAATTACCAGGCACTAATAGTTTTCCTCCTCTCGGTAGCCTTCCAGGCATTCCGAGCTTGACAGATAAGGGCCCCTTAAAGGAGGACATGGCGGTAAATTCAAACGTCAAAGGTTCAACTGCTGGAGGGTTTATCCCAGGCTATTGCCTGCACAACGACCTGCAGCAGATTCAGTCCCATGATTGGGAGCTGCTGAATGCAGGTTTGACTTTTAACTCTCCACGGAATGCCAGTTCCTTGACGGGAAGCCTTGAGAGTTTGGCTTCTTCTCTGTCTGCTCAGCAAGGGATTTCGAGGAGTGGGTCCATGAGGAATTCGTCCACTGGAGGAGGAAGCAAAGTGAGTTTTCCTGTGGAAGGAACTCATCATCAGAACCTTGGCAGCATTGTCAATAGTTCAGTGAGAATAAAGTCCGAGAGTGTTGTAGATGCCAGCTGTCCAAGTATACTATATCCAGATCATTTCGGTCAGGAGGATCTCATGAGCGTTCTTCACAAGCAGGTAACAACTTTTATGACCTTAAATTCTTTACTAATTGGTATCGTCTTCTTCTCGTTTGGACCTTATTTTACGTAGAATGGGGCCCCCATAGACCAAAACAGAGATTACTGTTTGCTTAAGACCGATCATGAAATTTCCAAGTTTGGTTTTGATTGATTAAGGAAAACTGCCAGAAAGTTCCATGGCCAACGCAACACCCACTTCATGTTCCTGGTCCTCAGTCACTCTCTGATCGACTTGACTCTGGTGTTTAACTGCTCTCCTCGTTATGCTTACTTGCCACAATGGTTTTTATAGAAGTGATGATCGTGTTGAGGAATGTCTCTTTTATTTTCCTTCTTTGCAGCTAAAGTTCAAAATTTTTTTTCGTTCTTTGCAGCAAGAAGGCATTGGCCCAGCGAATCCTGAGTTTGACTTTGATGGCTATAGCATGGACAACATTCCTGTCTAGAAAGCTCTCTGCATCATTATTTGCATCATCAGATGATGTACATAGTTGCCATTCCCAATGATGTTCTCCTCTCTGGAGAAATCCCAGAAACACGATTCTTGATTTGAGATGCTAGGGATCCCATGCTCTTTTTATGTGCCGGTCTAGGTGGGTAGTGCCCTGATCGCTGTATTATCGACCCATTAGTCTGTCTTACCGGAAGATTGAGATGATATCGGTTGATCAATCAGGGGAAGGTAGTGCTGCATGATGTGCAAAGGCATGCATGCTTTAGGCTTATCATTTTTCTTTCTCTTGTTGTCTTGTCATGTTATCCAACTGCCCTTTTTGATAGAAGATGTGCCCTCTTGCAAGGAGAAATCTAATTTAGGTTCGCTCGTTCAGTATGTCCATTCATATTTCATTTTTCGTTTTCTAGGCTCTTCTGCTTGTCCTGGTCAAGGTTTTCTTAACAATGCCATCAGATGCCTTAAGACTTCCATGATTCTCCATCCACTGTTTCCCTTTGTCACATCTTTTGAGATTGTAGTTTCGTTTCTGTGTACGTGCTCCATTCTCAACTGCTGCTGCTAGGTGGACATGCAAGGCTGGGTTAACTAATACGTTTACATATGATATTCTTTGTTGAATGTGTCCTTGTTATTCTTTGAACTCTTTTGTGCCCTCTCTGTCTTGTCTTCGATTGTTAACATTTTACCTGTCCCGGTTTGGTGCTGTTGAAATTCTTAAAGAGAAAACTGCAGTTTCTGCGGATGGCCATTCTCGAGCATGTAGTTCGCAATTGTTCAAAAATTTGGGGTGATGAATCTAAATTTTGTTGGAAAATAGCTGGTGAATGTGAAATTGAAGGAAATTAGATGGGTTAAGGTTTATAAAAAAGAATTAGGCTGAGAGAAGCTATGAAGCGATGAAATCCGTAAGAGTTCAGAGTGGAATGATGGAAAAGTTGAAGTATGCCTTAATAATGAGAGGGAAGTTTGAACGGTTTGTAAGAGAAAGTGCTCTTGTGTTGAACAACTCGTTTGGCTATCTTGTACGACTCATACCTGCCTCGTGGGCCTTCACAGAGGAACAATAGGAAGTCAAAATAAGACGAAATCGTGTTCGAGCATTTGGCAGGTGAGTTGAATGTTCAGTCTGAGGGTGGGTCTCATGTGAAGTCGAATTTTGCCTCTTTCAGCATAATATTTCTTCATTAAACCGATGGCCAACAACCCTATAAATTCCTTTATATTAGATTCCATTAGGCTGGTTAAATGCGATTAAGGTCACTTCAAACCTTATTAATGGCAGTTGGCCACACTTATCTTGCGAACTAAGGTAGTCAACCTAGTTAAGGGCAAATTAATTCACTGGTTTAGGGTTTTAATGACTGGCTCGGACCTCTAATTCTCTGATTCGGGCCTTTAATTTTCAGTTTGGTGATTTCCGAATAACTACTCTCTCTGCTTCTTCATGCATTGCTTTACAAAGTGGTACTTTCCTCCTATTAGGTTCACATGAGAGCTTGAAGTTTGATGTTATTTACAGTTCTGTCACTATTGTATTTTAGGATACCTTAGCATGGCCGAGAGGGGCGAATCAGTCGTCTGCCAGTCCTTTTTTCTGATTCAAGCAGATAGAGCGTAATAAGCAAAGACCGAAAAGAGGCGCAAGCCCAAATCATTGAGCTAATGGGAACCCAACCCAGGCAATTCCGATTAGGCTTGGAGGTAAGTCACGGAGGAAGAATCTTGAACACTGCTTGTTCTCTCCGTCTCCTCGCCTTGTCTTCGTTTTAGCCTCGGGGCTTGGGGCGTCAGTCACGCTACCGCTGGCAATGTGACTGAGGCAGCAATGACCGGTGTGGTGTGGATGAGAGGATGGAGGGTGACTTGCCACCGGAAAAAACTCTTTTCTGAGCTCCTCCTAATTCTTGTCTGGTGTTTTTCATATGCCACCTGTATTTTCTGTCAAACATAACTAGATGAATGATAGTGTAGGATCAGCAAATTTTCCTTTTTCCATTATTACTTGTGAAGGAGACTCGTGGGTCTACATGGGGAGAAAGTCCTGTATGCAACCGAATACACAACTTGATAGTATTTATACAGTACTACAAATTAATAAAATTCAGTTATTCTAGCGTTGTTTTTTTTTGTTTGTAGGATTTTACTTAAAAAAATCTTGAAATGACTGAATTTCATTAGTTCGTGATATCGGGTAAGTATTGCCACATGTTACATCCCATTACACAGAAGACTCGATAGGAAGAAGATGAGAATAAAACAATACAAATATTTTATTAATGGGAATTAAATTAAGATAGTGGTACTACTATATTAAGATAATCCTTTTTCTATAGAATACAAAACTGAAACTTGATAATGAAGGCTCAGTGATACAAGAGTGAGGTCAAACAGCCTAGTAATATTGCCAAAAAGTAAGCAATCCGATACTAGGAAGAGGGTGATTAAAATGGTGAATGTCATAAGGAAGATAAAGAGCCTAATGAGCCAACCGATCTGTACACATGTTACCCCTCTCTATAAACATGTTGTATCTTCACCTGTCGCTCCCTAATCAAGAGACTTCTTGTTGAGCCCACCAATGAGGAGATAAAAGATGCACATTCTCCTTAATAATTTTCATACAATATCCGAATTTACCTCTAGAATTAGTTGTCGTATACTCGAAGACCAGACATAATCTAAACCCGAAAAGACTCATAAGGTTTTACATTCACTACAATTGTCACACCAATGCTACATGAGATACCTTCCTTCCAGTATTCATACAAATTAGAAACCCTAGCCAAAGTTTGAAGCTCTCGGCATGAATCCTCCGCTCTCTGCCCTGCAACCACCTCTCCAAGGAGAAGGTCATGAGGCAACCTCTGAAGAGAAAGACGAACTCCAGAGGAGTACTAAGAGAGTCAAGGATAATAGCTGGGAGCCTCAGATCCCCGAGAAGACAACTCTAAAGGGACCGGCACCGACGTACAAAGATAAGCTTGCTGGAGTAATACCAGGAGCTTTTGAGCGAGCTTTCTACATCGAACGTGAATATGATGATGACACGGACGATGATGTCGAGGAAGAAGCGGAGAATGAAGATGGTCCGAGAGTAATATTTTCAAGAGAAGAGAAACTCCAGATTAGAGCCCCCTGGAGGGAATCACTGATAGTTAAGCTTTATGGAAAAGCTCTGGAGTACAGGCTTTTTAGGTCTAAACTTAACGAACTATGGATCCCGAAGGGTAACATGAAATGCGTAGACGTGGGACATGGTTTCTACATAGTCTCGTTTGAGTGCAGGGAAGATAGGAGTAAAGTAATCAGGGAGGGACCCTGGTTCGTTAACGGTAGATTTCTTACCATTAGAATGTGGGAACCCAATTTTCAGCCATCCCAAGCGACATTTTCGGCTGTGGCCTTGTGGCTTCGTCTACCAGAGCTACCATGGGAGTACTATAATCCCCGGAGCCTAAGGAAGATCACTGAAGCTATTGGCCCTCTCTTGAGAGTGGATGGATACACAGCTATGGCAGAAAGGGCCAACTTTGCTCGAGTATGCGTTCAAATCAACACAGACAAACCATTGCCCAAATCAATTCGTATTGGAGACAGGAAACAGCTTATCCAGTATGAAGGGATTAATATGCTGTGTTTTGAGTGTGGAATCATTGGACACAGAAGAGATTCGTGCCCGACTTTGCACCCTGGGCAGGAGCATGAACCAGATGCAAGAAATGAGACCAGCGAGCCAATGAAGGAAGAAGGTCTGATACCCATTCAATCCCAGGGTAAGCCTCTTACAAAAGGCACTGAGGACAACTATGGACCTTGGACGCTGGTTAGTCATCGGAAAGCAAGAACCTCGATGAGAAAACCATCGGAAGGAAGTTCCGGCCAGGGAAAGGGTCCCACTAACGGACAAAGAAAGGACACCAGGAGTCAGCGGCCTAGACAGGGACGGCGAACTCAGGAAGCAAGTCAGAACGGCTCCCTGCAGCAACAGTCACTTGACAGAACACCCGTACGAGGAGGAAAAGAGAAGGACCTTGCAGAACTAAATCAAAAGGCCCAAATAGAAGCCGATGACCAAAGAAGGGGAATGGTGAACCCAAAAATGAAAGAGAAGGCCGGCGATTTAACTGCAGAGAGTATGGGCCTAGCAAGAAAAGCCCATGAGAGGAAAAAGGATCTGTCCAACTTTCCACTACTACAGGAAATCAACGTTGAAAGTGTTAATCCTAATGCCCCTTCCTCTTCTTCGTACCGCAGGATCTCTGAAAGGAGAAACACGCATAGGAATGGCCGGAATCAAGCCGGAGGGGGAAGCTCAGAGTCTTCTGATTCAGACATGCCACACACTGATGACGCCAACCGAACCTGCATGGAGCTTTGTCCAACAGGACGGACAGAGAAGGCCAAAAGTGAACCCTCTCGGAATGACGCACCAGACGGGAATAGTGTTTCTAGCGATCGGCCCTCCTCGGGGAGTGATTCCTCGCCTCATACTACTCCCATTAATGGAGCCGGTGGACGGACTAGAAGGGAATCAGGAAAAATTAGGGTTTGTAGCCTTAATTCCAGCCCCTCTGTCAACATTCCCACCAACCAGATGGAGACTGAACAATCCAGCAACCCAGAAATATGTCCCCGAACTGATCCACCTCTGGATGAGCACGGTGACAGCATCATGGGAGACTCGGGAGAGGAAATCTATGAAGCTAGCACCCGGCACGAAGGTGCGATCCGTCCGAATCTGCGCCAAACTCTCGCTTTGGCAAGATCAGGACAGGGTGAACTACATGGTTGAGTTTTCCACCAACCAAATTAGTGAGGCAAACTAACCCTCCCTTAATTCATTTTACTATGATGAGTATGTCTGAAACACATGCAGATATTGCGTATCCGGAGACATTCCATTTGGTGACACTTCTATGGAATTGTAGAGGATTGGCGAACTTAACTTCGCTGAGCACGGCTCGGGATCTGGTGGCAATGCACCAACCCGATATGGTACTGCTCACCGAAACCCGACTCAAAAGGGACAGGATTCAACGAGTAGTAGACAAATTTCCTTTCGATGGTTGGGCGGCTTCGGATGCTATAGGCTTCAAAGGAGGTATCATCCTCATGTGGAATACAAGAAGGATGAATGTCCAAATAATGGGGAGCACAGAACAGGAGATCCATGCCGTAATAGAGGTGCACAACTCTAACTCTCCTTGGCTATTTTCTGGTATTTACGCTAGTCCTAGGTTCAGGGAGAGGAAAATTCTATGGGAAAACCTTGAATCAATAGCGGAATCAGTCGAGGTCCCCTGGGTTGTTCTTGGGGATTTTAATGAGGTGTTAACGGAATCAGATAAGCTAGGAGGTAGAGGAATCTGTTTTAATAGAACTGCCAGATTTAGTGAGATGTTAAACAATTGTAGTTTAACAGACCTGGGCTTCTATGGTCCCCGTTTTACGTGGACAAATTTAAGACAAACAGGGGGACTTATCCAAGAGAGGCTGGATAGAGCAGTTGCTAACCCCTCTTGGAGACTCAAATTCCCGAATGCTGCAGTCAAACATCTCCCTAGAATCCACTCGGACCACTGCCCAGTTTTACTTGATTTCAATCCAAAGAGGCAGATGTTTCATGATAAACCTTTTCGCTTCGAAACCATGTGGCTCTCTCACCCTGATTTCGAAAAGGTTGTAATGGAGGCTTGGGACGAGGGGGACCCGAACCTCCAAGACTCCATAAAAGTCTTTCAACAGAAAGTTTTACAATGGAATAAAGAGACTTTTGGAAATATCTTTCAGAAAAAAAGACACATTTTAGCCCGTTTGGCTGGAGTACAAAAGAAGCTCTCAATTTCGCCCTCCAATTCCTTGTTAAGTTTGGATAAATCCTTGAGAGTGCAGTTCCAAGAGCTGTTGAAAAATGAGAGGGAATTTTGGCTGCTTAAATCTAGAACAGATTGGATCCTCGAAGGAGAGAGGAACACCAAGTTTTTCCACACATCCACTATAATCAATAGAAGGAAAAACAAAATTTCTGGTTTAAAAAATGAGAGGGGAGAATGGTTCTTTGATGATGGTAACCTAAGCCAAATAATTCAAAATTTTTTTACCAACTTGTATTCATCGGAGAAAATTTCCTCAAGTTTCAATTATAACCATCCAATGGTATTGAGGAAATCTATTCCAACACAGCTAGCAACTAATCTTCTGCTTCCCATCACGGAAAAAGAAGTTTCCGCAGCAGTGTGGAATTTCAAACCTCGGAAAGCACCCGGGCCGGATGGTCTCCACCCCATTTTCTTTCAAAAACAGTGGGCCTTGGTTAAAAAATCAGTGTTTCACTTTGTAGTAAAATTCTTCCAATGCGGGATTCTCCCGGAAGGTGCCAACGACACTTTAATTTCCCTTATCCCAAAAAAGCCCAGTCCGGAATTTATCTCTCAATACCGCCCGATTAGCTTGTGTAATACAAGCTATAAAATCATCACCAAGATTCTGGTGCAGCGGATGAGATCCTTCCTAGATGAATTCATCTCCCCTTTTCAGTCGAGCTGTGTACCTGGTAGGCGTACTGCAGACAATGTAATTCTCTTACGAGAAGCAGCCAACTTACTGGAAAGGAAAAAAGGAAGGACTGGAGCCTTCATTGTCAAACTCGACTTAGAAAAGGCCTATGACCGACTAGAATGGGATTTCATCCGGAGAGTCTTAGACTTTTTTAACTTTCCCGAGCAGTTCATAAGGATAGTCATGCATTGTGTGTCGTCGGTAAGGATTAATGTCCTCTTTAATGGTCATAAGCTACACCAATTCTCTCCCTCTAGAGGTGTTCGCCAAGGGGACCCCATCTCCCCTTACTTGTTCCTCTTATGTATGGAATACTTCTCCATTATGATTGAGGATGAGTTGAACAAGGGGAAATGGAAAGGTCTCCGATTAGGAAGAGGTATTTTGCGACTGTCACATCTCCTTTTTGCAGATGATGTGTTGCTATTCAGCACTACTGACAGGGAATCATGCGAAGCATTGAGCCGAACACTTACTTCATTCTGCCACCTGTCGGGACAAAAGGTAAGTGTTGCCAAATCAGGGATTATCTTCTCTAAGAACACCCCAACTAGCACTAGAAACGAGATATCCTCTACACTGGGGATCAAAGAGACTGGGAACTTAGGGAAGTATTTGGGTTTCCCCATGGATCTATCAGCTAGGAATGCGAATTCCTTTCAGTTCCTAGTAGATAGAGTAAAAACCAAGCTGGAGGGTTGGAAGGCAAAACTCTTATCTATGCCGGGAAGGACCGTGCTAATTAACTCAACCCTAGCAGCCCTACCTTCCCATATTATGCAATGCACCTTACTGCCAAAAAAGATCTGTAACTCCTTGGATAGACTAAATAGGAATTTCCTTTGGGGCTCCTTGGAGAATCAAAGGAAAATCCATTTAGTTAACTGGGAAACAGTGACCCTCCCAAAGAGGGAAGGGGGCCTAGGGATCCCACGGATGGAAGGTAGGAATATGGCCCTCCTCGGGTCTTTAGCCTGGAGAAGCTCGAGAGAGAACAAACCATGGGCCCAGACTTTACGGCAACTGTACATACCTAATGATAGATCCTACACGATGGGGAGTACAGTGAACAGAAAAGCTTTTGAGATTGGGCTCCAGGTTTGTTCCTTGGGCTCTAAATGGGTCATAGGGAATGGACGAACAGTGAAAGTCTTCTCTGACTGGTGGGCTGGTGCTCAACCCATAAGGTCCTTAATTGAAGGACCTTTGAATGTAGGGGAAGACCAACTAGTTATCCGTGACATCTTAGACCAGGATGGTTGCTGGGATTTCAGTAGGATTTCCTTCGTACTACCCCAAGAGATACAAGACTTACTTTTGGGAGTTCCTCGACTCCCGAGACTCACTGAGCAAGATAAGTTATACTGGTTCTATTCAAAAGATGGAAAGTTTTCTACAAAATCAGCCTATGGGCTACTCTATGGGTTTAAATCTGACAACCAACAAAATGACTGGAAATGGCTGTGGAGAACGAGAGCACATCCGAGAGTGTTGAACTTTCTCTGGCTATGTTGCCATGGTAAGATTCCGACAGCAGAGCATCTGAGCTACAGAGGACTAAGCATTCCCCCCGGGTGTAAACTATGCGGGCATGAAGAGGAGACTATCAGCCACTGTCTTCGGGAGTGTCCGGTGGCTGAAGAATTCTGGCGAAACCTCCATGTGCCAACCTCTAAGCAGGCAACTTTCAGGTTAACAGTTCCATTTTGGTTGAATTATAATTGCCAAGCTTATGAGTTGCATTCTTTGAATATACCTTGGAATGTCATCTTTCCGATTGCTATTTGGCTCTTGTGGAAACAGCGCAATGCAGCAGTGTTCGAAGGTGTGGCACCACCAGGCAACCTTCACCGTACCTGCATAGAATTGGCTGCAGAACACTTCGCTTTGCTTACTGCCCCGAAGAAATTGAACAAAACTCCAATCTTCATAAATTGGAGCCCTCCCCCACCAGGCTGGGTTAAACTAAACTCAGATGGATCAGCTGTGAACAATTCTAGGGCAGGAGCTGGAGGAGTTCTCAGGGGGCCGGATGGCAATTGGCTACATGGTTTCGCTAAATTTCTGGGCAACACCAACAGCCTAGTTGCTGAAATTTGGGGAGTCAGGGAAGGGCTATGGATGGCATATAACTTGGGCTTTTCTTCTTTAATTTTAGAAATGGATGCAAAAGTAGCTTTCGATATTATTTGGAATGAGAATTTGCCTCATGCAGCACTAATGCCGCTGGTTGTGGAATGCAGGCAACTCAGCCAACGCTTCACAAGATTCCGAGCAATCCACGTGTATCGAGAAGCTAATGGAGCAGCGGATAGAATGGCGAAACTAGCGACCGAGGCGCGGAACGACAACAATTTGGACATCTTCAAATGTAATTATTATGAAAAGCCACCTCTTGGGCTTTCCGATATTTTGTTCGCGGACACAATAGGGGTTGCATATCCCAGGCTTGTATGTTCTGAACCTCTGCCTCAATTTGATGGGGGCTAACTGATTTAGCAATACATACCATCTATTTAACCAAAAAAAAAAAAAAAAGATAATCCACTAGCTGCTCCCATGAGATGCACCATCGATATCAAGCTTCTCTTCTATCCATCCATTAATGGTCGATATCATTAGCAGGTGGTACAATATTAATTTCACCGTATTTTTACAGGATCTGGCACAGACGAATCTTGAAATGGGATGCCTTTATATAAATGTTGTTTAAAGCAAGGTGGCATCATTTTCAGTCACTCGGGGCACATGCCGAATTGGGGGAACAATCATTTCTGCATTGATTTTGTCTATGAGGTGTGGTTGAAAACCATTGCTTGACTTGATATTGGCAAACAAGAAATTCTTTATTAATTTTACTTCCGCCCGAAAAAGTTCCAGTGAAACTATTACAAATAAATAAAATAGTGTCCATCAGTAATGTGATACGACATGGTTAGAGGAACAGAATTTGCTACCGTAACAACATCCTTAACGAGATTCTCATCTGATATTCTCTACGGTCACAAATAAATGAGTGTATGAAAAGTTTTACAAGTGAGAATAATTTAAAAAATTTTTAGATCATAAAATAAGAACGGTACCGACTGTACCAAATCATTTTTCTCATGTTATTTTTCTACTCATTCTTTGATGAATTATTTACGGCAAAAACAGGTAATCGGGATCAATTGATGCACAGATGCAGTGATACGAACGAGAATTCTTTTTCAATATAAATGTTAGAACAGATACAGAAGATCCCATCTCACCAGTTCTTACACTTGGAACAACTTAACTAAATCCTAAAACTACAGTTAGTCAACACCATGACATTAAAAGAAAAACCTAAGAAAAAAACAGCAGACGACAATCGTACAATGAACCTCTGATTAATCGAACAGTGACCCATTGACCACTCCGCCATATCATCATCATCATTCACCTCAACTAAGATTCCGACACCTGACCTAATACAAATACGTAGCGGAAGGAGCTTTCATCGCCTTCCAAAATCCGCTTTTTCTTCTTCATGCATACACATAGCCACAGGAGAGGGCCATGAGCAGCGCGGCGGCTTGCTCCACCTCGCCAAGCTTCCTCCGCTGCCTCTCGCTGGCTTCTGATGGTGATGTCGACGAAGGTGGCTGTCTCCGGAGCGGAATCTCTCTCTCCAAACCTAACAATCTCCTCTTCCATGGATCTCCAAACTTGGCCTTACTGTTGTTCCTGCTGTTCAGGTTCAACCCACCTATACTGCTCTTCTTATGCTTCTTCATATCCTCCGATCCCTTGCTCAGCCCGACGATCACCCTCCTCTTCTTCCTGCTCCTGATCCCGCAAGCGTTGCATAGTGACTGCAATCGAACACAACCGCGAGGACAAGATCAAAATCAAATCAGATCACATCAAAGGCTGAAACAGTAGCAGATCAAATCAATCGAAATGGAACAGATCGTTCCGATCATCTCTCGAACAGATCGTAGCATCGGCTGGAACGAAGTACCTTGGGGCCAGCGGGGCCACCCCGCCACAGTGGTGTCTTGGACGTCCCGCAGTCGGCACAGGTCTTCTTGTTCTCCATCGAGTGCCCGTCGTCGGAAGATGCCACGTCAGCGGCGGGCTCCTTTCCCTGTCACAGCAAACCAAATCATCAGCACCGAGTTGATCAGCTAGGTTACAGATCGGAATCTCCGCGTCCGATCAGATCACAAGCTTTGATCAGTGACAGGTGGCGATCGCTCACCTTATCACTCGGATCCGGCATTTCAGACTCCGAAACCGAAGATCTGGTAGCTGCGATGACAGCAAACAACCTGAAGAACAGCCTGATCCCGACTGCTCTGTGAACGCAGCCGTAGAAGAGTAACAGAGAGGGAGAAGGGCGGAAACGCAGCTGCGCGGAGACGATGGATCACTGAACGAGCGGGAAAACGAAATGTAAAGTCGAGAGAGTGCAGAGAGAGAAAGTGACTGTAGAAAAATCGCTGACTGAATGAACTGAAGGCGCTATAGAGAGAGAGAGAGAGGGAGGGAGAGAGAGGGAGAGTGGTAATTGAACCGGACCGACGGGAGCCGCAGCGGATCTTGAAGGAATCCCCTCGCCGATTTATACCGGGGATCGGAAAACCCTAGCTTTCACATTTGAAATGACCCAATTGCCCCTGCCGTGCTTTGTTTTTCACGGAGACTGCCACCCGCCAAATCCTTCAGGAGGGAGGGAAAGGGAAAAAGGTTGTCTGAAAAAATGGATCAAAAAAAATGGCGGCAGGGCTCAACGTTGTGGAGATTTAATTAGTAGGCTTTGATTCTGTTGTTAGGCCAATTTAGTCCCTTCCTAACTTATTTCGGAATCGAGTCGGCCCTTCCACCTCGGGGTGTCATCGACCAGCCCACAAAGGTATCATCGATGAACCGGTTTTTAACAAACCATGCCGCATTAACACTCGAATCAACTAGACATCATTTTCAGTGAAACTTAATGCTATAGACAACCTTACCCTTTCCTACTTGCATCAGTATAGATTTATTACATTGCAGGGATGTATTTGAAACTAGATGAAGTATTATATAAATTTCAATTAATTTCATTTATTTTTTAAATTATCTCAATTCACTCATTTTAACTCCCCCTTTTTCTTACCTTTTTATTAAGTTTCATTCCCTTAAATTTTTAAGAGCCTCTTCTGTCCTACAATCCTGGCTTAAGCCGTGTCAATTGATGTAGGTTGGTTCTTTCTCATGTTTACTGTTTTTCTTTCTTTCTCCACTGTTTTTATTTGGAAAGAACAAGGGGCTTGCGATGCAGTCTGCTGCAGCATCCGCACCCCGTACACACTACTGTAGCTTTAGTTTGCGGCCGTCTGATCGGTCAACGGCGCTGACCTCACCCCTGGAAAGTTAAATTTTACTTATGTCAAACATTCGAAGCTTCCCGCTTCTTAAACGGAGCCGTTTGGTGAACTTTCCCAACGGATAGATCATAGCTCGGAAAAAATTTGAAACAAAAAGCGAATCTATAAATCGCTTACAAGAATCTCAATTCTCAATTTTCCTCCCACTATGGTCAAGATTGAGACAAAACAAGACAGAGAAAGATGATTTGGTATGATGGTATTACCCTCAATCGATACAGGACCAAAATATCATGGATTTAGTTCTTATTGGTGGAGCTTGTCGTGCTCCTTTTATTCCCCTTCTACGCCTATCCACCTCAAATTTATATTGAAAAATTTAACGACACAAAAATCCTCATATTACAACTACGAAAGTTGCAGGCTAATAAAATGGATCGTGTTCTAGTCGATCAGGGTGCTTGGACACCGTCATCTGTCTCTCCGATGAGGTGCCTTTATTCTATAGAATGTTAGACTACTGCTTTGTCACGTGAATCAATCAAAATAGAGCAAACCTTCCTCAGATCTATCCCATGAAGTCTCAAAAGGTCCAAGTCTAGAAAGAGAAGATGCCCAGATACTAGAGATCTATCGGACCTCGACGGGCATCTTGATTCTAGTCAATCCTAGAACCGGTTTATGGGCTATCGTACAATGTGTAACACTGCTAATATCGGAAACCCCTCCTCACCCCTCGGATCCGAAGAGCCGCAACCACAAGTTTAGGATAGGGAAGCTCATCCAAGAAAATGAGTGTGGGATTGACTGGGTGGGAAGGGGAAGCAACGGATGCGATTAGGAACGCAGATATTATTTATTGTTGACAGAAGGAATGAAAGTGAGAGCTCATTTCATGATCCAACACAGAGAGTAGCTGTAAGGAGAGGGACCACTTAGATATTTATTGGTGGCTTGCTTTTAACGTCCCGCTGGGGTAAGCATCTCGGTCGGGAAAAAGAGTGTTCTGTATAATGGGTATATTAAGTGACAGTTCTCACGTATTGTTACGAATCAACAAGGTTAAGTCATTTTAATTTCTCTTGCAAGACCCCGAAAAAGTGACATTAGAAATAAATGAACATTATTAATTTGTGATACCATGTAAATACTGTCACGTGATATACCCGCATTAGGTACGAGACTTTCTCCTCGGTCGATGGGGATATGGGTACCTTTCATGCCAAAAGGAGCAAACTCTCATGTCCAACCCTGAATAAAGAGGTACAGGTTACGTCCCTTAATTGATGAGATTTAATCCTAGCCCTAAAGCTCATTACACAAAACATAGACCGGAAGCTCTGGACAGTCTTCCTTCTTTAAGAACTCCAGGAAACATGAACAGTTGAAGCTTTAATGATCTTCTTAATCGAAGGGCTTCCTTCTAATCAAAATTACAACAGAAATTTCGGCAGAAGCAATATCCTAGTATAAATGAAGGAAAGGCATGAACTAGGCTCTTACGTTTGACATCTTTTCTTTTTATGTCCATTACATTTAATTTGTTGGTCTGAACTGCTGGTATTTAAAAGTCCAACGGAACATAACTAATCAAGTTCGAGTTCGGAGGGTCCACTAAGGGGTTAAACTCTCCCAAGGTGAATTCTTTCCATTCATAAGGCTCGAACACATGATATTACTTAAAGGGAAGAAATATCATATTATCCTAATCAAACCACTTTGTTTATTTTTATTTGATTAAGATGTAACATACTATTTCACTAAGACCTTTCACTTTTGAAAAAAATTCATAAACTTAATGGAATTAAAAAAATTTCTAAATAAGAAAAAACCTGCTAAATCAGGGCAAAGAAGAAGCGATGTGAGAGGCTGTGAGGTCTGAAATATGAACCACTGAAGTTCAGCAATTAAGCGAATTTGACTTATCCAATTTGACATCAGAGGCTTTTTCACTTAGTAATTTAAGTGTCCGTACCTAATCAGATTTGATGAAAGAATTCAAATGCCAGTAATTACATGTTCATAGCTGCCCATCTTTCTCAAGTGAGCTAAGATGGCGAAAACTGATCTCCATGGTCGAGATATAGATCACTGCCAAGGTCACCCAGCTTCTTATCTTCCATCAAAATATCGAAGATATAATCCAAGCTTGTGCAGACCGGCTCACAGCTCATCAATTCTTTTTCTTCTCTATGCTATTCATGTTCTAGCCAACGCCACGGTTGAGAAGGAGCCGCGATATTGCTCAAGTACTCCAGCAAACCTTCGTCTGTGGTGCAGTAAGACATCAGAGGCCAGGCCGTGCTCTGTGTATAGTTTTCTCGAGAATGAGAAGAAGGCGACACCGGATGTATCGATCGGGTAGAATCATCGAAAACACTTTTAGCTACTTCGAGCTCCGAGGCGTGCCATTCCGGGACCTGAATTCGGAAATGATTGAGCGCAGGCTCTGCAACTGCAAATTCAGTAGCCCCAGAAGGGAAGAATCATACGTGGCAAATAGCAAGAAATATTCGAAAAAAGTATGCAGATGGCTTCTGGGAGGTGTTTTGCTCTGTAAAATTTGTCGATTTTCAGCTGCAGATTGTACAAAAAGCACACAATAGCATAATCATCTTCGACTGCCTATTTATCCTTCAAATGACCGCTCCAGAAGAACAGACGACTTTCAGATATTATGAACAATGGCTTTAGGATATAATAAACACTGAAGCTTAAAACTCTGTGGATCAACAATGAATTTGACCTTCCCGACAACGTATCAAGAAAATTGAAGAGATTCCTCCTCCTCCATCATCGTCTTCTTCTTCCGACAGTGCTTTCGTCTTTCTTCCACCATGTTCGTCTCCCCTCTTCTCTCCATCTGCCATGGTTTTTTTTTAGCAAGCTTTCTTTTTTTTTTTTTTAAATTATAATTGCTTTCATTTTTTCAGTTGTCCTGAGATTGCATATTAAATCCGCAGTCTTTTAAAAAAGTTGGGATCACGGGTTCAACATGAGATTTTTTAGGGACAGCAGTCCGATAAATACTTTGATAAATATGATTTTTCAGAAGTCATTTTTAAAATAGATAAAAATAAATAAAAAGGTAAATAATTTTTACGGTAAAAATTAAATCCACAACATCTTAATTATGAGCTGAAATTTGAGACAATCGCATGAGATCCCTTCCTTTTTTCGATTTGAACCATCGGTATTTAAAAGTCCAATAGGTCCTGACTAATCCAGTTTGAACCGGGAAGACTCACCAAGGAGTAAAGCTCTCCCAGTGTGAATTTTCTCCATTTATAATATTGGAATACAATACCTTATTTAAGAGAAAGAAGTGTCTTATCTTCGCAACAAATCCACTTTCCCTTCCTTACCATCCACTACTCAACTTTTTATATGAGATTTTGAGTTGAATTTGCTCATTCAGACCTCATTCCTCTATTTCCGCACTATCTAATGATATTCTCACGGCCACTAACTTTTTAAATTATATTCCCAAATTAATTAATTAAATTAAAAAACATATTCAATCAATAAATTTCTATCTATTTACAAACAATAATAATAATAAATCAATCCTATTATAACGCTTCTCCATTTTCTTGCACTTCAAGCAACCATATGCTCCTCTACACAACATTAGATAGCTTGTGGCTTAATATCAGTGAAGAGTGCACTGGAGTTAGGTCCGAGATCCAGTCGTTCCGGGTCTCGGGTCTCTCCCTCGGAACCGCAACAAGTCGATGAGGCGGTGATCGGGGAGGCGACGCATAGAGTACGGATGTCTCGATCATTTCCCTCCTATAAACTTCTTGCTTTTGGAACATTTTCTGAATGCGCAGAACAGTTAGATGTAACCCGGTAGCCACAAAGACGGTTGTCAGGGCGAATACTCCGGCGGCAGAGAAGAGGCCCTCTCGGACGACCAGGCATGTCGGTCTTGGCTCAGACCAATTCCTTAGGTGTCCGGATTCCACACTCAATCCGATCAGCAGTAAGACCTCAGTGACAACAAAACAAACCCTATAAAGAGAAAATTGGAAGTCTGAAGTCAGGATTTTGATGAGAACTGTGGTTACAAATTGCAATATAAGCTTTCAGACCGATAGATGTCTTACAACATGAAAAACATAAAGCCTTGACAATGGAAGATGTACTTTTTTTGGGCTAACGGAAGATATATTTGGAAATTGAAATTAGACATAATACGAATATATAGAGAGAGAAGTGACAACCGAATTAATTCAAGTTCGAGTTATATTCCTACAATAAACCTCTTTCAGCTATAAATTTTTTAATTCATAGGAGTCAAAACAGCTTTCTTGGGTAAAAAAATGTTACACCATTTTAACCAATTTAATTTGCATAAAAAGAAATTTTAAAATGGAGTTATTTATATTTAGAAGAGACAAAATTTGATTTTTTTTATCTTAACCACTTGATAACCAGAAATCTTATTAGCCTATGATTAACTCAGTTTGAGCTTGGACAATTCAATGAGAGATAAAATTCTTCCGACATAAATTTTCTCGGTTCACGAAAATTCAAATCCGAGACCTTCATTTAAGAGGATCGAGTACTGAATTAGTTGAACAAAATTCATGTTGTAGACTTGATTTGGTCTTTGTAGGAATTACCAAGTGGCCACGAAGGAGAAGCCCGCCTGCCAAGTGAGGTTCCTAGCAGACCCCATCTCCGGCTCCCAGTATACCACCATCGCCGGAGGCGGCAGCCGGCTCACGGCGAAGAGCATGTACATGTGCTCCACCACCATGGCCGTCGCCAGCACCAGAAATGCACCTGCAGCACACATCAATGGCGTCTTCCCGCTCCCGCTGTACTCGCATTCGTAGCTCTCGTCCTCTCCCGCTGAGACCCAGCTCACCTGTAGATACAATATCGGGACACAATTGGATGTTTGTGTATATACAATATGGTATTCAAAAACCCAATGAATCCTAACTAATTTAAATTCGAGTCGGATCGACCTACTATGAGGTAAAACTATCTTAACATGAATTTAGTCCATTTACAATACTCGAGATTGAGACCTTTCTCAATGGAAGAGGTACCAAACTATTTTAATCAAGAGGTACCGATAATAATTGGATCTAACCGTACACTTGGAACATCCCGGCTAATCAAAGTTATCCACCAAACAACCTGTCGTGAGAGGTCGAAAGTTGAGCTCAACTTTCGACGGGAGCGGTGCTATCTACTCTGAACGTGACTCGCACAATTTTATCCTCGAAAAAAGACACCTTTCGAGGTAGAAAGCATGGATAAATCTTATGAAGAATTCAAGTTCGTTGTTCCTTTTCGACGTGGGACCTAGTACCCATAAATTTAAAAGTTTAACGGATGCTAAATAATTCAGATTCAATTTAACTCTCTCAATTATGAATTTTTTTAAATTTATATACTACACCAAAACCGAGATCGGTCATAATGAAAATAGATACTAAAACATCTCAATCTCAATTATTCTCACCGGTTACCAGGCAACCCCAAACCTAATATTTTAAATTTGAAGCTACAGAAATCAGTTATCATTGCATCATAATCAAACTTTTTAGCCATAAAATTTACTAAATGAATCATAAGGACCGTAATAGTAAAAGCCATAAATTACATAAATTTAAGAGTTAACAGTTACTTTAGACCTAAAATTTGTACTCAACCATCAATTCAGTCCCCAATATTTTTTTGCCAATAATTAGGCTCAAACATCCATATTTTACCAATAAGTTGGTCTAACCGTCAGCTTGCTGTTAAAAATACTGACATAAAGTTCGATGTATCACTTGCGGCTTTAGATTTATACATTTTTATTAGTAAAATATTAAAATGACGTCATTTCGCTGAATAGAAATGTGTAATGATTGTTTTATCCATAACTATTGATCATATTTCTAATAAATTACCATTGGTCTAAAAACAAACATCGTTGGATATATGATTAATAGTTAGGGATAAAACAATCATTACACCTTTCTATTCAATTAAATGATATCGTTTTAATGTCTTGTCAATAAAAAAATGTAAATCTGACGGTATAAGTGATACATCGAACTCCACGTTAATATTTTTAACATCAAGTTAACAGTTGGACCAACTTGTCAGCAAAAATATGGATGTTTGAGCCTAATTGTTGGTAAAAAAAGATTAGGGACTGAAATATTAGTCGAGTACAAATTTTGGGACCAAAGTGAGTGTTCACTCTAAATTTAAGTTTAGAGGCCGGACGTGAACACCATTGATTTGGTTAACTAGCTAGCTAGGTGGTACCTGAGAATGAGTGGCTTCGGCAATGAGACACAGCACGAAGGAGAACAGACCGCATAAGATCGTCCAGACGACAAGAACCACACCGGTCCTGCTTTCCAGATCTGTCCACCCCCGACCCGGCTCAAGATCAGCGTGAGTGATGGCCGTGCCTTGAGGCATTTTTGCCGATATGTGTCCTCCGGCCAATGGCCGAAATTACTCCAGACAGGCGGATCACTCGAGAGGGACAAGGAGAAGATGAAGATGGAAGTGCAATACTTGAGGCATTCCAGTTCTTCTCAATCCGTCACAGTGACAGGTGGTCATTGGAGATGGGGATTGGAGAGAATAGGAGAATTGCTTGGAGCAAAGGTTGCTTGAAGGCCAAAGATTCTTGTGGAGTGCTTGATTCAAGTTCAAGGCTTTCGTAAGCTGCGGAGGGGAATAAACGCGCACGAGAAATTTTACTCGTCATAGTCAAATTCATTAACTATTATTAATTTTAGATTCGGGCAGTATTGTTGTACAATAAGACTTTTTCTTTGTATGTATATATGATCCCGAATCCAAAAAATTTAATAGATCATGACTAATTCATGTTCGAGTCCTATTATTATATTAACGGATAAATACTTCCTAACCATAATTTATTTCATTAAAACTATTTAAATTCGAGATTTCAGTTAACGAAAATAGTGTTAGACCACCTTTAGAAAGAACAGTTTTTCAAAGAAGAAACTTCTTCAAAGATTTCTGATCAAAAAATTTCTTAAAAGATTTACGTATATAAACTGTAAACGTTTGTTCTCTGTCCCTTCAACGTGTGATCGCGGTCTTTCTTTACCTTTGGCTAGAAACAAAAAGGAAAAAGTGAAGCATCCAGCAGCTACACCATATAATAATTCTTATGTGATATTATAAATAAATAAAATTCAGTTATTTATAATATTTTTTATTTAATGATTTTATAAAAAAAATTAAAATGACTTAATCCTATTAATTTATGACGATATGTAATCACCGTCATGTGATACACTCGTTACACGAACCGGCTCTCTTCAAAAAGGGGTATGATTTTCATCTGCTTTTTTGACTTCATAACCACGGATCGTACCCGATCAAGATGTCAAAATGACCGATCGAGACGAGTCATACGTGGCTTACAAGTATTGAATGTTAAGGAAGTAATCGTGCCGTCAAGCGGCAACTCGGAATCTTGCATGTACGAGAGTCACGCGAAATCTATTTTTCTACACGTTATACGGTACTTGAAGAGATTTGAAACTCATTCAAAACACCTTATACGGTGCTCGAATAGGGATTGATCAAAAGTTCAAGCATAGTTAGCTTCATAGTTTTAAAAACCGGGCCGGACCGGGCGGTTCGACCTGTCCGACCAGGACCGGATAACAGTCCGGTCCGGTTTTTCTAATTACTCCTTTTGCAAACTGAATTCGGTTTAATCCTATTAGCCGGCCGGTTCAACCGGTTTTTGTCCGAACCCATAAAAACTGGCCAAAAAACCGATCAATTAAAAAATTTGAAAAAAAATTGAAAGACAAAAGGAAAACCAAATGTGACTAACACAAAGCCGTTCCTGATTCTGTAGAGTTCTCCTTATTTACTGATAAAAAATCGGGACTACAATATCAATTAATGAATGATTTTCTCTCTAATAGTTGTTTGTTATATTAACTTGAATTTGATTATGGGGATATCATGTATATTTAAAATTTGAATGGTTGGTATATTTCACTTTTAAAATTGTATTTTTTGTGTTGAACTTCTATATATATATATATATATGTATGAATGTATGTGTTACAATAATTTAGTTGAAACCTTGATACTATAAATTAATTTTTAAAATATGATATTCTACCTTATTATTGTTAATTTTATATTATAATTTATAAAAATCCGGTTAGACCCATTGAACCCCGGTTGGACCTATAAACCCAAGAACTCATGTCATGACCGGTTCCCGGTCCGATCTGGTTTTAAAAACTATGGTTAGCTTAATGAGAGGTAAATCTCTCCCGACTATAATTTTATTCATTCACGATATTGAAATATAAAATCTTACTTAAAAAAACATGTGTCAAACAATAGTAACCACCTTGTATTAATAAAGTTGGTCTAACTCACGTGTGGTAGTTCAAGTAGATAAAATATACGTACACTTTATGAGTTATTTCCGAGATTATAAGTTCGATCCTTTCCTTAGTGAGGCAACCAACACATGTATTTTACACATAGTTTACGTGAATTCATGAGCTCGTATGGTGTTCATGGACTCTCTGAAAATAAATTCTTTATCATTAAAAAAAAGTTCAGTTTCTTATTGAGGTGTAATCGGGTTTACAAATGATGCACCCATCGTTGATCTTTTTCTATAGATGTAACTATGTGCACTATTCCTTTCTTTTCTTTTCTTTTTTCTTTGGATGAATTATAACAAAAAGAAAAGAATTTTGAATACAAGGTGAATGATATCAAGAATGTCTGAGTTTTGGGTAACCATACGATTTTAAAAAATATTTAACAAATGTTTTTTTTTTTTACAACTTCTTGTCAAAATGTGGTTTCGATTTTTAAATTTCCTCGTTTTCCTCCCTGAACAGTGTCGTCTCCTCCTCCTTTGCAACCTTGTGAACCTGTGATTTCAGTTCAAATGTGGCATCAATAATTCGGGAAATAGTTTGAAAAATACATTTAAAAATAAAGTTTATCGAAAATGGGCATTCCGGCCCAAAGCTCCAGAACGTTTATATGTACAGGCGAAAAATCACATGCTAAGTGGAAGAGGCCCCGAAGCAGATCCCAAGCCCAGCGCCTGGCTTATAAGAGTCTGCACCCTGTTTTTACCCCAAAATCAGTTCTTTTATAACATTTTTCTTTTCATATCAGACATAACTGACCATTAATTTTACACTTAGATCTGGCGCGTTATGAGCCCATACGAAAAGTCGCTTTAATACCATATAAAGTTTTTCTGTTTTCACCTAGAAGTCTAAACGGTTCGATGATGGTATTCGATTTTTTTATAAATCAGAATCCTTTTTATGATCTTTCCGACATAGGGTTCTCTTCCCCGACAGCTTGTTAGTCTTGCATCGTCAGATCTGCTCATGCCATGACTGATATTCAGCCAGGTTGCCATGGAAATGAAGGATCTGATTCCTTCATCTCAAATTCAGTATTAAGCTGCATTGCACGATCGGTGGAGGCACATCGCTATATGTTGGAGGATCTTTAACCCGACAATCAAACATTTTCAGACTCTTCGTTATTATCTCTTGACCGACTAATCAAAGTCTACGGTAAGGCAAGACGGGGAGAAACTCAGTGAAGAACATCAGTTATAACGATAGTGTTGGAAAAATGACATTGAATTGAATGAGAAATTATTTTTATGGACGTAATTTGTGTAATGTGGGTTGGATTTAGAAAAGTTCATGAAAAGACCAAGCAAGCCCACAAGAGCCCGTGGTGTAATGGTGGGACTTCAATCTCACATTGATAAGAAAGGCAATTCTAATGGGTTTTTAAGTATGAAGTGTTTTTATTATGAGTAATCTTTTTTAGTTATATGATACGACTTAGCCAAGGCCCCCGTGCAAGTGCGGGGTGCAAATCACTGGATTTTGCCATTTCCAAAAATTTTTCCGATGCTTCAATTCAGTTCGCTCTTCAGTCGACTATTTATGTATTCTTTATTTCATTACTCTTTATTTTTATAGTAAGCTCTTTATAGCACGATTTCGTGTCCAAAGAAAGAAATCGAAAAAAATTATTTGTTTACTTATATCCATCATCTAATTGTGGCCATCGAGATTTTTTTATTATATTTCGGATTACAGATAGTTCGTCAGAAATATATCGAAACACAAACCCTTCATCATGTGTTTCGAGCACCTAGCTATCATACTCCTTCGCAATTGGGAGAAGTTTTCTTTTTGTAATGATGGGTAGGTCCACGTGAATGAATGTTGATGCTAGGCCAAGTTCAAATCTTTGAACTTTTCCTTTATGCAGTAGCCTTTTCGTGAATGGGAGAACTGGGGACAAGTATTGACACATTAGCCTCAGGTACCCTCTTCCAATCCGTTAATGAAAGATAAATATGATGGGCAAAATAAATATTTAAATAAATAAAAAAACTATTTAAAAAATTTAGACTAGACTAATAATTAAAGAATCCAATTTATTGCGAGGAAACATACGAGGAACTCAATAATTTTTTCCATAATTTTATTTCCCAATTGCCATTTCATTTAACACATGAGTCTGTCGTCTCTTTGTCATCGACAGAAAACTGATGTGACTGCATGGTGGAGCAAAAAGACAATAATTTTACTAATATGACACTGCCACGCAAGCAAAAAGAAAATAGTAGTGCAATAATACTTTTGTCCCTAAATATTTAACTTTCTAAAACTTATGGATATAATAAAAATTTTTACCATTGCTGAAATTCATAAATTGATATTTCATCTATAGCTTTGATTAAGTTTTCAATCTTTCTAAATAAAAATAAATATGAATGCCAATGTCGTGACACCTGCTTCGATTCTGTGTTATTCTAACGTAAAAGTACGTGCCACGGGATAATATAAAAGTAAGAACAAGTGTCATTCTATAAAAACATAATTCAAAATCTAATTAATTACTGAAACCAATACAATTGCACATTATTTAGAAAATAAATATTAATCGAGTGAAACTCAAACAAGAAAGCAAGCAATAAATCAAAGGTATTAGTAAGTAATCAGATCAATCGACCCTGAGGATCACAAGTTCCTCAAATTGTTATTCTTATTCTGGCCTTTCTCTTAGATCATGCTTGACCATATGTTTGGTCTGTCTCTTATATCATACTTGACCATTTAACCAGATTCTACTTAACCTTTTAAATTTTTTTTTTAATTTTGCTAAAGTGCAATGCCACATTAGTATTATCAACGTGTATTCGTTCCACCTAACTACCACTTCAGTTTTTCATCAACTGGAAGGAGATGGCCGACTCATTTGTAAGACAGAATGAGAATCGGGGAGGAACTGTGGAAGAAATTACTTAAATTTTCAAGTGTTGGTTCGCGACAAATTAAAATTGTTAAGTGTTTGTCTACTCAAAAATTTACGTAACTCATTAAATATGAGGAAAAAAGAATCAAATTTCATCATAAATTTTCTTCGGCTAATAATGATATTGTTAACAACGTTGTTGTATCGAATTATAAATCGGAAGATCAAAATCCTGACAAGTTAAGAAGGAAATCGAGAAGAAAGAAGGTTCTGAAGAGCTATGAAGCACTCTCGGGAACACTATGCAGCACAACAAGTTCGATTTCAATTGGCTCGGGGGCAGCCCAGATGGTAAGCAAGTCTTTCCTTACTTCCTAGGTGAAGGGTTCGATTTCTCGAGGGCACGAGCCTATCAAGATTTATCCTGACTTATCTGACACACATGATTTACGGGCTATTAGGTATACCGTAAGGAGGAGGTGTCGTAGCAACCACCAGTCGGGCCCCGAAGGCACTCGGATACCTCGGTTATAAAAAAAAGTTTGTTTTCAATTAATTATAGAAAAAAAGTTCAATTTCAACTCTATTTTTGGAATTTTTAATTTCATATTATCTTTTTTAAAAATAAATTGTGATATTTTCCTGGAGTGAGATAATTCAATACTATTTCATTGAAATAGATTTATATTCTGCAAAATAAAAATAATTGAAACAAATTTATATAAAAGTAAATAAAGTCTGTATAAAATAGAAATATTTTCCTAATAATGAGAGAATTAATGCCGAGAGAATTTTATTGCATAATTTTGAGTGCTTCCTTTTTTTTTTCCAAGCTGCTGTGGCAATTTAAATCGTAAGTCTGTAATAATGTATGAGAAATTCATTAGATATTTCATCCCTAGCCAAATTACATGCTTTTTAGTCCCGACAACATCATGTTTTGTTAGGGGTCATATCAGAAGTTCCTAAATAAATGGATGGCTCCTTCAATGAATTTGTAACTATAGGGACCACACTGCGAAATATGAAAATACTGGAGAAGTTCCGTGCACCAATCAATTAATGAACGTCAAGTCTTTCTTTTTTTTTTTTTTTTTTTTTTTTTTGGTCGTCAGCCACGGTATCCAAGCAGGCCCCACCAGCGGTGAGACGGCATCTTTCAGCCAACCATACTTGACTAATCCGTTGGTCGCCCCGGGTCGCACGCCTGGCAATGGCGGGTGAGGCTCCCAAGGGGGGTGTCTGCGTACGTGAGGTCTCGAACCTGAGACCTCCTCAAGTCTTTCAATATTAAGCACAGCTCCCACGATGACACGTGTAATGGCCATTGCAGGCTGTCGGGTCCTCATTCCGTGCAATCACGGTGACTTTATCGACACTCCTCAAACACATGAGACACCCCCCGTTTGTAATTTGAATCCTCCTCTCTCCAAAGATAGACGTTAGAGCCTTTTTTGAAAATAAATTTAAAAAATAATGATGAAATAATAAATACAACAATTTCTCGACAAAAATTCAAAAAAGAAAAGGGAGCTTCGTCCAGCTTCAGCTTCTTTCTATTTAACTTTTTGAAAACTCAAAGATCGAAAATCCCATCTGCCTTGTCTCTCCATTAATGCTCTTCTTCATCTATCCCTCCCCCACCATTCATCACTCTCCCTCTCCCCCTGTAAATCTCCTTCGCTTGCCAAGCGACCTCCTTTCAGCAGAGATCTTTATTGCTCTCCCTCTGTGAGTTTGCGCACGGTTCAGCTCAGAAGGCCCCGTCCCTGAGTCACATTGATGGGAGATGTGATTGATCGAGAAATGAGCTGATCTGTAGTTCCTCGGTGTCTGCTCAATGTAAGTGACGCTCCTTGGTCCCTCTGAACTGCTTCAGTTTCTTGTTTCACCCATTTCAGCGGCTTAGCTCGGTTGGATTTTATTAGCTTCGCATCTGGATTGCCTTTTTGTGTGGACTGGGAATGTAGTGTGTTTAATCGGGTTGCAGTGAAACGTTAACATGTAGGGTTCCCGTTTGATTGTTTTGGCTTAAAGATTTGATTTTGCTTAACTTTCTGGGTTCACTGGGCGAACCCGTTTCGGCTTCTTTCCTGTTGGGCTATTGAGCTGGAGCCCTGGAGCTTCGTTTGGTTTTCTAATTTCGTTAAGTAAGGTGCATGACATTGCTAGGCTAGTGTTGCTGTAAATCTTGAATGAGCGAGCAATCCCATTGATTCCTCTATGACTGGTAATCTGAATCATTTTTTGAGCACGCTGACTTTGAGGCACTACGGGGATGGTACTGATGGCCTTTACAGTTATCTTTTTGGGATCAATCACATGACAGCATTTTAAGTTGCTTGCTAAGATCAGTATTGCCCAGTAGGTAGAGATAACTAGTTAATAGTTGAGTTTGGTTAAAGATATATGTTATTTGTATCTTGATCAGGATTCAATTTGATTTGCATGCAGGAGGGGAGTGAATTTTCGGTTCTAGCTGCTTTGATTGTAGCTGAGGGGAAGGGCTTGATCTCTGCACAAGAAAATGGGACTCGACAGAGAAGGCTCGAAAGTTGGTGGTTATGTGGGTGGTTTCTTTCATCTCTTTGACTGGAAAGCCAAATCTCGAAAGAAATTATTCTCAAGCAAATCGGATGTACCAGGTACAGAATTATCAGATCAGTGGTTAGTGTCATGTATTCAATGATCTCTCATGCTTCTTACAAGCCAATTGTTACTAAATTTCATATCCCACTCTGTCTCCAGCAGAAAATTCAAAACAAGGAAAAAAGAGCGATGGGAACTTGCCCACAACACGTGTTTACCTTGTAAGGATTCTGCTTCCTGGGATTGAAGTAGCATTTCTGTTTCTTGAGCATTGGCCCCTCTGCATTTTAGAAATTATACTTATCTGTGATTTCTCCTCTGTGCCTACAGATGGATGAGGATGAGAGTGGGATGTGGTCAAGTGCTAGAGGGAATGCCGACTATAGTTGTGCTTCATCAGTCACAGATGAAGAAGGGTGTGGAAGTAGGGGGCCCAATGTGGTAGCTCGGCTCATGGGATTAGATTCAATGCCCACAACTCATTCTTCAGAGCCCTACTCAACTCCTTTCTTTGATACACAATCTCTTCGAGATGCCGAGTACAGCCGGAGGAGAAATGCTGAGTACTCGCAGAACTATCATCAGATGTTGTATTCTGGAGATCTGATCATGGAAGCAGAGGATCCGATCAGGAATCATGTAGAGCCGAAGTCTCTAAGGACAGCAAATCGGCCAATCGAGAAGTTCCAGACAGAGATGCTGCCTCCAAAGTCAGCAAAAACGATTCCCATCACACAACATAAGCTTTTGTCTCCAATTAAATGTCCTGGTTTTGTTCCAAGTATGAATGCAGCTCATATAATGGAAGCTGCAGCCAGAATTATTGAGTCTGCCCCTCAAGCTACTGCTGTTAAGGGTAAAATGGCCCTCCAGGGGCTGTCCTCTTCTACTGTACAGTTGAGGGTTCGGGACTTCAAGGAGAGAGAGGGGATGGTGCAGAAGGCGCAGCTGGTTGGGCCTTCATCGGTTCCTCTTCGAGTTAGAGATCCGAAGGGGAAAGTTGAAGCCACTCAGAAGACAGCATCAAGGCTTCCTGAAGCTTCTCGAAAGCAAGCTGATTCAGATTCTGCTGCTATGAGTTACCTTAGAGGGAATGCTCTCAATAAAAGCTTCAATGCTGGAGCAGGTGCATCGTCTTCTTTCAGAGCTTCCACTGATAAAGAAGAAAGTTCCTCTATTTATAAGAACAACGGGAGGTCAATCTCTCTGGCAATCCAAGCGAAAGTAAATGTCCAGAAGAGAGAAGGATTGGCTTCAGGTGAAAGAAGCCAGTTGATGGCCAACCAGAACGAACAAAATGACAACAAGCTGGGTCAACCTTTCAAAACCCAACCACGGGTTCAGAAGAATGTGCACAAGAGATCATCAAATCTCAATGTTTCTGGTGCCCTAAGGCAGAACAATCAGAAGCAGAACACTCAAATTGATAAAGAGAAATTACCTTCAAAGTCTTTGGTTTCAAATAGTAGAAAAGTGCTGCAGAAGCCTGTGAGTAAGCCAGTTGGGAGCACAAAAACCGGGTCGAGAAAGTTGGAGGTATTTGACAGTGACAAGGAGACTTCCCAGTCTAACATGAAGAACTTCCCCAGAAAGAAACGTTCAATTGAAGGGGGCCCCCAATTTGAGAAGAATAAGGTTGCTGCAGATGATTCATTAGTAGACAGGAACAGGAAGCCAGCTCAATCGAGTTCAGTCATTCAGAAGCAGTTCTCTTGGGCTGAAAATAACAGAAAGAAAGGGACAGATGTTGTTTCTTTTACCTTCACAGCCCCACTGACCCGGTCTATGATGGGTTCTGAGTCCCCGAATCTCAATCAATCCTCGGAAAATCGATACAAAATAGTACTCTCTGAGTCAGATAACCTTAAACTTTCATCGTTAGGTTATAATGTGCTAGGAGCTGATGCTCTGAGTAAGCTTCTGGAGCAGAAGTTACGGGAACTAACTTATGAGGTTGAGTCTTCCTCTTCTTGCAATGCTTCTGCTAGTCTCGACTCAATTTCAAGCTCTGCAATGGTTTTTCAAGATTTGGGAGCCACTCCTGATACCGTTGCATCAAAACCAAGAGTAAAAGCTAATCAGGAGCAAAACGTTCTACTTGACAATGTACTGGGTTATGGGAACCGTGTAATTAGTCCTCCTCTGCAGCAAATGAAACATGAGTTTCAGGTACCGCATTTTCTTTGCTCTTTTGCACAGTCAATTTTGTGTCATTTATGTGATTGCTCGATGCACAACAACCAGGCTTCTTTTTAATTCTCTCTAATTTGTTGTTGCAGTTCCCAAGTATGGATTTTAGTTCCAACTTGGTGACCTCATATTCTGACTTTTTAAGATCCACTGTTTCTCCTCTAACATATTCAAGTGTCATCTCAGTTATGAGTAGGCTTGGCATTCACTAACTTGCAATTAGGAGAAAAGTTTTTGTGATGTGCAAGAATCATATTTTCTCTTGTTTCAAGTTCTCTTTAATTATTGTTATTATTATCAGATGACCTTTATTCACAAAAGAAGATGTTGAACCTTTTTAGGGGCCTGATGAAATGGAGGTGGATCCTGTCACAGATGCAAAGCAGCCGTTTGATTCCCGGCACCCAAGTCCCATTTCTGTTCTTGAACCATCATTTGTGACTGACAGTTGCTTTTCTTCAGATAGTATGGACAGTGATTGGATCGAAGGTAGGAGAAAACTCTCCCTCTTAACTCCCTCTCCCCCTCTCTGAACTAGCTTTTCCTTTTCCCTTGAAAAAATCTCAAAATCTGATTTCAGGGAACAAGCATTCTATTTCGCAAGCTGCAGAAATTCTGGGACCGAGCCCTTTAAGAAGATCTTATCCCTCAGAAGCTGATGTGGAATTATCGGATTCAGCTTCTTCAGTGTCAATTGGCGGTACTTTCAGAAAGAGTACAACTGCAGACACTCTTTCAGAGTCCTCAAAGTCAACCGAGTGGGAGCTAGAATACATAAAGGAGATGTTGAGCAATGTCGAGTTAATGTTCAAGGACCTTTCTCTGGGTCAGGTGCACAGTCTCATTCACCCTCACCTCTTTGAACAGTTGGAGGCTCGAATAGGATCAATTGGAACTGACGATGTCGACTCCCGACTTAGAAGGAAAGCACTGTTTGACTGCGTCAGTGAATTCATGGAATTGAGATTCCGGCGCTTTGTGGGTGGTGGGTACCAAGCATGGGAACTGGGTCTTGCAGTGGTGAGGAGAAAAGAGAAGTTGGCTGAAGATGTGTATAGGGAGATCTCAGGCTGGAGAGGATTGGCAGATTCTATGGTGGACAATCTTGTGGACAGGGATATGAGCACCCCATATGGGAAATGGCTGGAATACGATTCTGATGCATTTGAACTTGCGGTCGAGTTAGGAGGCGACATTCTTGATTCTTTGATCGACGAGGCAATCTCGGGTATTCTGCAATTGTAATGTGAGGTATTATCTCTTGGTTCTGCAGTTGTTATCATAAATTGCCACAAGCCAGCTCTATGTTATCGCCTGAAAAATAGAACACTGGAACTTATGGCTATCTGATTCGAGGAGTTGCAGCTTTTACTGATGGAACGTCATCCTGTCTTTCTTATAAGGTTTTTGCCAGTGTGTTCTTGGTGGAGAAAGCAGAAGATGATCCTTGATGAGCTTTTTCGATCGTCTACTGTCTTTTATGAGAGTGTTTTATGATTCTCCCGGCACAACCTTTGGGAGTTGTCACATTTTGCTTCGAAATATTCTCCATTGCTGGATTCCTTGTTCATATGAAATGCGTCAATTGTTTGTCAATAGAATGGTCGGTTTTCTTCTCAAGAAACTCCATTTCCTTTCTTACATTGTCTCATGCACTTGTTTGCGGGTTCTCTCTTGTCGAGGGACATTGACATAGAAATCATTTCCACTAGGGAAAACAAAATAAAAACACACACACACACACACGATGAACAGAGCTAGATGACGAAGATGAGGGATTGCCGTTGTTCAGTCCACTCCTCTAGGTTACGAGGAACCTTGACAACTTTGGAGGAGGGATAGGGAGGTCGATGGCAAGCCCCTATCTCTTGCACCTTCAGCTCTATTTCCCATGTGTTTATTTTTATTTTTAACTTTCAATAATTTTCATTATTTTTAATAATAATATAACAAAGATGATTACAATAAAATCAAAAAAAAAAAGTTGAGACCAAATCCAATCTCTCACTCCCCATTTAATACCAGTGGAGATCCTTTCTTTTCATGAAAGCCCATCATCTATTGAGAGGGCCAAATGGGCCCGCAAGGGACCCACCTTTGCGAACGAAACATACAAGAGCGGGCTTTTTCATCCTTTGCCGGATAATTTTTATTTTTCTTTTTTTATAATGAGATGTTTATTATTACGCTTGAATCGAAATTAATGGAATAGCATGAATATTTTAACCATCCATTACATATATTTTACTTAATTGCACTCTTGGAAGTCAGCTATGAGCATTTACTTATGATTAGTTTTCTTTTTATCATGAGATTCTTTCAAAAAATTTAGGGAATGTTCTTTCCAAGATCTCTTACAATTTTATTCCTTCATATTTTCGAGAGTAAACGGTCACTTTGGTGTCGAATATGGTATTCAACCAACAGTTCGGTCTCTAATCTTTTCTTTTGTCACCAATTTGACTCAAGCATGCAGCCCTTGACCGCTACATTAGTTCATCCATTAAAATGTTGTTTAAAAAATTCTACATATATTCGCATGGTATAGCGGTGTTAGCGGGAAATGCAATACTCTATGAGTAGAGGGGTCAATTGAATATTCTTTGTATCTAAGGACTTGGACTTCTCCAACATTTCGAGGAAGATGATGGCAGCCATTTGATGAAGAAAAACAGAGTCAAGGGGAGAAAATTGAAAGATTGGAGCGGTGGAAATGCAATTGAATTTCAAGTTTCTGAAAAAAAAATTGATGAGTTTTTAATGGTATTACTAAATTGGTGACAAAATAATGTATGCTTGGATCAAATTGGTGGTGAAATAGATTGAGGACTAAAAAGCTGGTCTTTGAAAATATGAGGGATTAAAATGTAAGTTTACACTTTTAAAAAATATAAATCTGACATCGTTATGTCACGTAAGATTTTTTTGGACAATATTTTAGTGGCTCGAGTAACGTGATGCCAAAAGTATGGATATTTGAGTCAAACTGATGGCAAAAATAGGAATTAAACTGCTAGTTGAATATTTCATTCGGAATTAAGTAACTGTTTATTTTATTTTCAAAACAGGCATAAAAGACATTAATTTTTCCTATGCGCTATAAATTTTATCTTATAAAAATCATTTTATTCTATTTCTATCATTTACTTCATACAAAACCTAACATTTAGGTTCATGAACATCTAAAAAAAACATAGGCATAACAGTGCCTTAAGTCCAATTTAGTGTTTAATATGATACTACTTTGTACTTGTACTTATCCATCAAATAGAACCAAGTCACTTGTTGCTGAACATTTCATGCACATTCTATTGATTATGATCAAACTCATAAATTATGATAATGCTTTTAAAGTAGAAATCAAATAATGTCAGTAAGTTATAAAGTCGTGCAGTCCTTGGTTTAAGAAGTCTCTGATAGGATCACTAAATACAGGATTAATAACACCGGTCAGATTGATACACACTTACATCCTCTATAATGAGTGATAACTGATCTTACAGTTACTTAAAATTGATTAGCATAAGAGTACAAGTGCTCGTCATAAGTTTAAAAAATTGACTTGTCCGACGAACGATTCTTCAAGTGATAGTAAATGGAAGTAATTCTTAAATATGATATTACTATAATACCATATAATTGTTGAATTGTGGTTTTACTCTGTTTCTTAACTTATCTCTCTGTGACATTTTTGGCGTATTCTGAATCTAGTAAGACTCTTGTAGAATTGAGTGGGTAATCAACAAGGATGAATTACTCCTGATAAGAGGAGAGATTGCCCTTCGTGTTTTATTAGATATTGACTTTTAAATGTATTGTTAGTGTGGGATAAAAAATTATAAATGAATTTTTGATGTTTTATATTTGTGTGAATACGCGACAATACATATGCATATAAATAAGTATTCAGGTCGCATATTTTGTAGATATTTCTTTAGGGTATCATATAACTGAAAGATTTAATTATTCAAGAAATAATCCTTTAGGAATGTTCGGTAATTTTGATTTGGGGTTGTAATAATAAATTGTTAATCGTCAATCTTGACTTAGCAAATTTAATGAGATTATTTGAATGAGTATAACGAAATTAATAATAATTAATTAGATTGAGTTTTTTTTTTATTTGAACCACTGGTATCCAGAAGTCCAACGGCCCTGACTAAGTCAATTCGAGCTGATAGTGGCCACTAAGAGATAAAACTCTTCGAATGTGAATTCTCTCTATTCACAAGACTCGAACACAAGACCTTACTTAATGGAAAGAGACGCTCTACTACGTCAACCAATCTACTTTAGTTGGACTGAATCTACTTTGGCTAGAGTCCGCTGCTGAATTTAATTAGATTGAATTTTAATTAATTAATTAATTAAGCTACAGAGTCTACTGCTGGTCCAAAATTGGGTAACAATTAAGTAATTTATCACAAAAAATTTTACAGTTTAAATTTTAATAGGATAAATCAGATTTTTGATAATATGAACGGATCGTTGGTCGCACTTAACAGTTTTTAACATTAAAGATCTTTGAGAAAGATGATTTAGTACATTTGATATTATTCTCGCTAATGTAAAGATCCGAACCAGTAAGACAAATCCCTGGCCCAAACCTCCCGGCCCAGTAAGAGCCAGCCCCGCCAACTAAACCCACCTCCCCACCCCCCCAGTCTTTTAGCTTCCGTGCCGGGCCGGGCGGCCCGAAACATCTACGGGCCGTGTCCGGGGCTGACTGATTTCGTTCCACTCTGGTTTTTGTGCCGGGCCGGCACTTGCTACTTGCCACTGCTACTGGTCTGCCAGTACATCTGTCGTGCCCATATCAAAATTTTAAAATTTCACGTCCCGTTAGACAAACCAATTTCCAACATCCATTTCAAGATTTTCGTGCGGTGTTGTAACTTTAAATGCCTTCTCAGGAACACGTCATTAATGAATATATTCTTCAATAATGACATAGCTGGTCGGTCTATCAAGAGACTCTCTTTCATGTAACTGTGTCGCCACATAACAGTGTCAACGTGATAATACCAACCCATTAAATCAAATCAGATATTTAGGAATTTAATGTAAGATCTAAGAGGAAACAATCAGCTGTAAATGACTTGATTTTATTATTTGGTGTAATCACATGTGAGCTGTTACGTGGTGAGATCATTACATATAAGACTTTCTCACCATCTATTTGTCAATACATTGACCAGCATATTGAAGAATTAATAAAAAGGAATTCTGAAATATAATTACAATTTTAGATTGCGTATGAATAATAAAACTCTTATAAGTTCAATTGAAATTTTTTCCTAAATTAAAAAGTAAAATATAAAAAAGTTGAACAAGGCCACCTGCATACTTAGACTTTTAGTTCAAATATAAGCCGAAATTTTATTATCAACAAGCTCAGTCCCAAACTCCCACGTGATGAATATAAAGCCTTGTGGGCTGAAGCGAAGACCTGGAGATAATGCCGACACGGCGACGCCGATTCGTGTCAGTCCGACGAATCTGATTGTCATTGTCAAAGTGTCCCTGATCACGGAGAGCGCGTGGGGAAAAAGAGCGCCGACCAATCCTCAAAAGTCGGCGTCGACATGAGAATCTCTTCGTAGATCTATCTTTCCGTCTTACTTTAAAAAATATTCGTTGAGTAATACAAGTTCGTCCACATAAATCTATCTCAAATTTTAATACGTCTAAATTTTTATAATTTTTTTATTATTAATTTTACATGTACTAAAATTTGAATAATAATTTATATAACGAACTGTCTACATATTACATATTGAATGTTGACTCAACGTCGAGGAGAAAATAAAGTTTGCTTTGCAATTGGCGGCTTTTAAAGAATGAAACGAAAAAAAAAAAGGCAACATTAGTTGTTCGCTCTTACTGTTAATTAAGATTAAACTATTATTATTTCGACAAAATTTGAATAAGTTCTCTATGTCCACTTAGTTACTTTTCTTTATTTTTAAGAATAAATTACACTTTTAATTTCTAACCTTTCACTCTTTACCGTTTTCATTCTAAATATTTATTTTTTATTATTTATATCTTCAACTTTTTAAATTTTTATCACTTTCATCTCATCCTTAGTTTTTTCATAAAAATATTTTTCATCCAAAAAATATTTTTAATATAAATATTTATGAAAGTTAAAAAGACCAAATGGAAAGTAAAGAGTACCATGGGTCGTCTTAATTAAGGAAGCATTAGCTAACAGTAAGTGTCTTATCTAAAGTTAAGACTTATTCCTACTCAGAATGAGTCATAATTTTATAGTAATAATTAGTCACCAATCAATTTTTAATCAATAATGAGTCTCAATTTTGGAGGGGATGTAGTCACTGACGATGCTCTACCGATATTTTTCCTTTTTGATTACCTTCTATTATTTTCTTTATTTTTTCAAAATATTTTTGTGGAAAATTTATTTTTGAAAGGAATATGCTTTTTGGATGAAAAAAGCAATGATAGAATTAAAGTAAAAAATTCAAAAAGTTGATGATTTGAATTATAAATAATAAGAATTTAAGATGAAAATGACAAAAATTCGAATGAAGAATCAAAAGTTCTCTTCCTTTTTAATCAATAAATAAACCTTCCTTATAAAGAAAAGAAGAAGAATAACGTTTCTTACGCAGCGGTCTCCCAGTTTTAGCGAAACTGGGAAACGAGTAGGTTACTATATTTTTTTTTAATCAGTGATCCATGACTTACTTAGGTTTGGCTAATCATTTGCAATTAACGTTGAGAGACCAATATATTTTATTTTTTATTGTTTTACAAAATTCTAAAAATGAAAATATTTAGAGAGTTAACATTTTTTTTTCTTCATTTTAAGGTTGGCTGACATGGCTAATATGACACATGACAAAAGAAATTGCCACGAATTGGTTCAAGTGAATATGACGTGTGTACACTTTGTAAGTAGTTCACGAGATTGTATATTCGATTCTCTCTTGCATGGGTAGCTCTTGGTGAAGAAGTCTCTTGCACTTGCCCTTCACACATGTACGTACCTAGATTTATGGGTTTTTGGGGTGTATATAGGCCCGATGAGAATAAACTCCTTATTATCAAATTGATAAAAATAAAATTAAGGGGTGAAAATTATAATTTATAAAAAAAAAGGTTTGAAAATTTTTGATTTCATATCAAGATCAAGTTATAACTCACTTTTTTTTTTCTATTGGGATAACAATGAGTTTTATTCTTCCCGGCCAGTGAACAAGCTCTACAAACTCATGAATTCAGGTTAGTTCATGTGCAAAACACAAGTGTAGATGGTCTCACCAAGAGTTACGCGTTCGAGAGGGATTCGAACCTCTGACCTCGTAAATTTCCACATAATTCATATGCACATTATATTTACTTAACGTAATGTTGGGTTTATATTATAGCTCACTTTCCTTATTGAATAAATGGGCGTAATGGAGCATTTGTCATGACTGTCATCATAGTTCCGTGGATTGTTTTCCATGTTCATCTTATGACTTATGCAAACTATTGACCTGGTTTATAAATGTTCACAAAAAAGTCTAAATTTATAGGTAATGGTATTTAATTATCCTTACATTGCATATTTTAATCTCTTTATTGTTTAATGTGATATTGTTTTTCAGTACCGCTCTCACATGGTACTTGCAACCAACATTTATCATGTGGCCTTAAACATTCATTTTCAATAACTGACATCAAATCGAACATTTTTTTTCCTATCTCGGGAGGACAAAATACTACGAGACAGGCTTATTATTTGCTCTTTGAACATCAGGTTGAGAATTATACGAGTCGGTTTCTCTTTCACACACGATAAAGTGACGCTAGTTGAACGTTTTTTTTCCAATCTCGTATTTAACTAGCCATGAAATTCACACCCAGGCTCTCTGGAAATTGCAAATGTTCTTTTCTGTTTTTTCTCCTTTTCTTTTTAATATTTTAAATTTGAAATTTTAAAATACTATTGTTACATCCAACTTTATTACTCGAAAGAGACAAATACCCATTCATGACGCCGGCCCCAGACCAATAACGGAATACTTGTTATCTGATGGACCTTATCAAATTAGTACATTTAATATTAAATTCAAAACATAAATGCTAGACTGATAGATGTAATTTTCTAATTAAAAATTAAATAGCTACACTCGATATCAAAAAGTACATAATCTCAAAAATATGGGTAGGTTGAAATGTTATAGGATCACCAAGAGGGGTTGGGCCGAGTGGTAAGCAGCTCGGTGCCGCTTAAGGAGGTCTCAGGTTCGAGACCTCACGTACGCAGACACCCCTCTTGGGAGCCTCACCCGCCATTGCCAGGCGTGCGACCCGGGGCGACCAACGGATTAGTCAAGTATGGTTGGCTGAAAGATGCCATCTCACCGCTGGTGGGGCCTGCTTGGATACCGTGGCTGGCGACCAAAAAAAAAAAAAAAGAAATGTTATAGGATCTCCTTTTTTATGTAAAATCTCGTGTTCAAATTTTATTAATAAAAAAATCCATAATAATCGATCAAGTCAGTTCAAATTAAATAAATAAGGACCTGCTAGCTTTTTAAATATATGATGATTAAAGTAAAAAACAGAGAGGAAAAAAAAGGGACAACCTCGGACGAAAAACATTTCCCTGTTCACACGTGAATTTAGCTGGAGCGTCACTTCTGCAGTGTGAACACGCATGCGTGGGTGTACGTATATCAACTACTCGGACGGGTTTCCATCTAGAGTTGGTGTTTGTCAATTGATTTGGACACGGTCCCCTTCAAGATCCATCGGCCCTAAATAGTACACGTGTTTCTTTGGTCTGACTCGAGCATTTGGATACGCGCCAAGTCTGACAATTTGATTTTGATGTGAACGATCGCTCGATAATGAATGAGAAGGGGATGTGGACGGAATGACTTTAGGGCAGTGATTCACCATTATCACAGGTTCGTGATTAAAAAAAGTGAAGATGCGAACCGAAAAGCAGAATTCAAAAATCACATTCATGCGTCTTGGAAGGGATGATAGTAATATTAGCGGAGACTTTTTTTTTTTTTTTTTGGTCGCCAGCCACGGTATCCAAGCAGGCCCCACCAGCGGTGAGATGGCATCTTTCAGCCAACCATACTTGACTAATCCGTTGGTCGCCCCGGGTCGCACGCCTGGCAATGGCGGGTGAGGCTCCCAAGAGGGGTGTCTGCGTACGTGAGGTCTCGAACCTGAGACCTCCTTAAGCGGCACCGAGCTGCTTACCACTCGGCCCAACCCCTCTTGGTTACATGCAACCAAGACAAAAAAAAAAAAAAAAATATTAGCGGAGACTAATGTTGTGTTTGGGTTGGTAATTTTAGGAAAAATATTGATTTTTTATTGTCTTCCTTTATTTTTTTCCCCTTTTCCATTTTCTTTTTAGAATTTAATGCTCGAACTTCTATTGCATTCACTTTTTATTTATAGTTTTTAATGACGATGAGTTTATTCTTCCGGAGTCATCGTGCACTAACAAGTTCACGAATTCAGATAAGTCAATGTGCAAGACATGTGTGGGTGGTCCTAAGTAAGGGCTGCGTACTTAAGGGAAATCAAATATAGACTTTCTTATTATTTAGATACACGTTTTATTAACTTCAACCAACGTAAGAGTTTATCATTTTTTAATGTCCCTGACAAATCAAAAATTAAAATAATAAAATTTGATAAATGATAAAGGAAGGAGAAAAAATGAGTGGAGGGAAAGGGAGAGGCAAGTCAGACTGTCACCCCTATCACTCTGCACTCTCGAGGGTGACCAATAACCTCGAAGGAAGAAGGTTTGCTGGGCGGACTCTTTCCCCTTTGATTGTGAAATCTCGCTGAAACTCAGATTCCTCCATTGGAGGCGAAGGGTCACCTCGACAATTCTGTCTCCCTCCCTTTCAGACTTAGCTGGCTACTTTAGATGTTTTCAATGATCTCAAGATCTTATTCTTATTTTACATGTCAGTAACTATTTATTAATATGAGATCTTATTCTTCCCCACTGGTTTATGTTCAAAATCTCATTTTTGTTTTACATGTCAGTAACTATTTATTAATAAGATATATAAAATAATGTTAGGACCAAAAATGATCTTATCAAAGAAGATTGAGCACTAAATATGATAGAGAAAAGGGAATTTAAGAGGAAAATAGAAAAACAGAAAAATTGAGGACCAAAATCAATTTGCCGGGTTTTTGCTAGCCATGTTATTTATGCAAAGGAAAAGTCTTCGGGTCAAAAAAAAAAAAAAAAGGGGAAACGCGGTTTCATCCTACGAATAGATTGGAGATTTATACATCCAAGATCTCGGATTGAAATCCTTTCTGAGCAGTAGTGTCAAAAATCTGCTCAAAGTATTATACTCCGAGTATGAGCTTGGCACTGAATGACACTGACTACTTGATCTAACCAAGCCTTTGGTAGTGTTGTTGCTGATAGGGTCAATACTGAATGCTGTTTGTTCAATTTGTCCAATAAGTTTATGATTGAATAAAAAAGTCTGAACATTACATTACGGCTGACTGAATTGTCATTATTATTGTTATCTTTGTTCATAGAAAAAGTTCACCAGTGTTCTCTCTCTGTGAAATTACAATTTTTAAATAAAATCCATAAGTTGACTCATTGCTTTAAATAATTTTGTCACGAGTTAATTTCCTACAAATCTTTGTCGACCTGATTCTAGCAGACTATTTATAAGTAAAATTCGATTTTGTACGATGCTACAGTGTTGTTACATATTTTTATCATTTAAATATGAGGTAGTATTTTAAATTTTTTATTAATTTGTAATTCTATTTCATTCATGATGACTAATCATTCCGAATCACTCCAGTAATTACTTAATTCTTGCTTTCTCTTAGTTCGTATACAATGGTGGCATAACTTACGTGATAAAATTAATTAATAAAATTTAGTTATTTTAAATTTTTTATAAATTTTTTTAAAATAACCTTAAAAATAACTAAAATTTATTAATTAATGCTACCAAATAACTATTACTATGTGCTGACACCGTTCTGTATAATACTTTCTCCTCTAAGACAAACTAAAATCACATTACACACTCTCAATTAAATTTTTTTTCTCAACTATTAGTATCTATAAATTCAATGAGTTCTTATTAATCCAGTTAGAATCGGAAGGATCCATTAGAAGATAAAACTCTTTTAAGGTGAATTCTCTCTATTCATAAAACTCGTCGAACCCAAAATCTTACTTAAAGGAAATATGTGTTCAACCATCTCAACCAATCCATTCCAGTCTCTTAATTAAAATATTGTTTCTCAGTGTCTGACATTGAAATAATTACTTTTTCACAAAAAAAAAATTAACTGTCGACCTTTTTAATTTAACAATAATTTCCCCGGAAAAGGATAAGGGTCAAGTCCTCCTGAAAAGTACTAAGCTACCAACCACAACGGAAACCCACCATTTACAATCGATAATAAATCGAATAGACTGATTCTGGTGCTGTTTATTTCACTGTGATCTTTAGTCTTTTTGTATAAATTCGAACTTGTTGCCATGGCATGGATTCCTTGTAAACTCTGTTATAATATGAGATTACTAAAAACACACCAATGCTACGCATGGAAGGAACATTAATTTAAATAAATGTGGAATACTGAGACGAATTTGTAAAATAGATCGTTTATTTGTAACGTAATACAATTTAATTTATTTAAAATTTGTTAATCTACAATATTAGATAGAACATTTTTAGTTGTTATTAGTATACTATATTAATTTTACAATTTTCAAGTTTACAATTTCAAATCATTCATTCGAAAAATATAACATATATTAAAATTGTATATATATAGTGAGAATGGAAAATCTGAACAGTTAATAAAAGATTTTTACAGTTAAGATTGTAGATATAGAGTGAGAGAAAAATGATTAAAATTACCCTTAATCTAGATCATTTTATAAAGTATATGCAAATAATAAATTTTAATATGTAAATTGGATTAAGGACAAATATAGAAAATGAAAAAAATACTAAACTTTCCAAACATTTACATATAATAGTAATATAAGATACCCGAATAGTCTTGAATTACAAACAAGTTTATGTTGTTTAATCTCTGTAAAAAAAAAAAAAAAGCAAATATTGGGGACATGGTCGTAGTGCAGTGACGTAAAATTTTAGCTCATAACTAAAAAGGTTCTGAGTTATCATCACCGTAAAAGTTATGAGCTCTTTTTTTCTCTTTATTTTATATCATTGTATTAGAAATGTGAATTTCTCTTATTATCGGAAAAAAAGGGTTAGCCAACATTATATTCTCGTTGCTCGATGAGCAATATATTTGTCAAACAAAATAGGGAAAAAAACAATAGTGGTATAAAAAGTTTAACTAATATTATAATATGATATAAAATCTTTAAAACAATAATGATACAAAATCTTTGGAAAATTGACGCTGGTGGTACAAATCGTTAAATTAACTATTAAATGCCGTTAGTGACTACTGACATGACACTTACATTGCTGCTGACTGGCACCTACGTGGTTGGTGACTTAGATATAACAGCAAAAACCTAGGAAAAAAAGCACCAATGGTGCAAAAAGTTTAGCTAGTATTACAATACGATATCTTCAAAACATTATAGAATTGTACAAAATATTTAATTTGTATAACTATTTTATTTTATTGAAAATTCTAAAGTTTCCAATAACACATTATCACTAGTATCATTGTCACCATGCATATATCAATAAACTAAAAATTTTAATTCAAAAAAGTGTCGAGTAAAAATTTTAAGCCCTAATGACAAAATAATATCCGATACTTAGTTCGTATCACTGGTTGACTGTATACAACAATTTTTAATTTAAGTATTGGAAAAACGTCAAGCCAAGTAGCCCTCTCCCGTATCTGTGACTATATAATTTTTACGAGTAGTTACCATGATGGCCTTAGTTTTCGTACTCTTTGAGGCATGTTGAGATTAAGAAGATTGCTGCAAAGTCGATTGATAATGATCACGATATATGAGAGTATGTGAGAGAAAAAAAGTAGATGGATGAACTTAAGATTTTATTTGTTAATAAATATAAACATAATAAAAATATAAAAATTTTGCACTATATTATAACATTTTAACAAATTTGTACTATATTATAATATTAGTCATATATTTTTTTTTATTGATGCTTTTTTTTGAGTTTTTTTTATTGCCATTCATTCAATTGTCCAAGTTAGCGTCCAGGTAGGCATCACGTAAGTGCCACATCACCAGCAATTAATGACGTTAATAAATAATTAACAATTTGTACTATCGATGTCAATTTTTCAATGATTTTGTAGCATTTTGTAACATTTTAAAGATTTTATAATATATTATAATATTAGTCAAATTTTCTGTACCATTCATGCCTCTTCCCAACAAAATAGTTTCTGTTTCGACATATAACTCATGAAGATCTTATTATAATCGAGGTTTTCTTTTAATATTTTCATAATCGAACCATACCTTGACCAAATGCACCAACCATTTGACTGCACGAAGGGAAAAATTGGAACCTCCGACAAACTAGGTTGGTAGTCAAGAAAGGAGCAGTTGTTGTCGTAATGCTTTACAATGAAGACCTAAAGTTACCGTGCAGGTCTTCGTAGTAAACCGGTAATATCGAGATGTATTAGTTTTTTAGGTGTACACCACTGATATTACGAAATCTTTTAAATTATCAATAAATTCAGTTTGAACCCGTCGGTCCATTAAGTGGTAAAATTCTCATGGCATGAGTTTTCTTCATTTATAAATATTCGAACTCGAGATCTTTTGCTTAAAGGAAATAAGTGTCTTGTCACTTTAATCAATCCATGTCGGTGGAGAATGCATTGTTTAACAAAAAGGAGAATTGCACATTATATGGTATTCTTAACATGTACTTTAAGCTTGCGTGTACCCCGAGGAGGAGGTGTTGCAACCACCGCTAGTCGGGCCCGGAAGGCGCTCGGATACCTCGGTTATCAAAAAAAAAAAAAACATGTACTTTAAGCTTTTAAGCAATTTTACTGGGAGCTGGGATCCATGAACTCATGCACGGCCGTGTAATAGTAAGTTGTGATCAGTCCAAAATCTAGCATTTACAACCACGGCCATGGATTAAGAAAATTTGATAATAGAGCAAAAGTTAAGGGAATTTAAGAGGAGAGTAAACATTATATACTTTGTTAATTTTTAACTTTTTACTTTAATTATTTTGACGGGTCAGAAAGAGTTAATAGTAACACATGACTGCCCCGCCTCGATGTGACCGTGATAAAGTAAGTGTTAGGTTGGGTCACTAGGTCAAGAGGACGTGATAGGTCCATATTTTCCAATATCTATCCGTCTGCCCAATCCACTGTCATCCTTATATAACATGTATAACTTAAAAAGAAACCAATAATTGCGCTAAATAGGTTGATACTTTTTTGTAAATAACTCATCAAGTTTGAATTTTATAAATGAAAAACATTTATAATTAAAAGAATTTTATCTTGATGGATGGATCGATATGATGCAATGGGAAATAGTTGGAATCAATTTCTTAAGCTGAAAATTAGAAACTAAAAGTAGAAGGCCTTAACCTCCAGGGGCAATGGTCCAGTGGCAGGCTTCTTGAGTAAACTCCAAGAGCGCCCGGGTTCGAAACCCCCTAGAGGTCGGCATCCTGGGTTTAATGTGGGGCCCAGGGCTGTAAATACACCCTCCGGTGGATTAGTCGATTGCTACGGCGCCGGACACCATCGATCTCAAAAAAAAAAAAAAAAAAAAAGTAGAAGGCCTTAAACTGAAAATCATAAATTAATTGGGCCTAACGAAATACTAAAAGTAGAAAATAAGAACTTGTCTACTGCTTTCACTCAAAAAAGAAAAAAAAAAGGAGGAGAACTTGTCTCCTGCAGCAGACAAGGACCGACGCGAAGATTACTGTTCAGTCCGGACATTTATAGTCTGAATCCAATGCTCGATGAACGGTCTGAGCTCTCTCCGCTCTCACTCTGGATGAAATTCGTAAATATTTATTTCTAAACCGGGTGGTCGAATTAAATGACTCTTGTGTCTTCTCTCTTCTTCACCTCCTTTGTGTTCGAAAGCAAAAAGCAGCCCGCGAGTACCTGAGGATTTTCTCAATTCTTCTCCAGTTTTCACTTCTCGATTGATTTGCCTGCAGCGTGTCTGATAGGCCGAGGACTTATCGACTGTCGACTTAGGGGTTGCGGGAAGGGAAATTCCGGGGGGGTTCTCTTGGTGGGTAAATGGAGGGGACTGCTCAGGAGCAGCTTTTTGGCTCCGAGATTCATGGGTTCCGTACGCTGCAAGGTGGGTTTCCTGGATTTCTGCTACTTGAGTGGAATCTTTCATGAGTCTGTGCGTCTATCTGAGGCAAAATTAGTAAAACTTGGTCATTTTAGGGGTTTTACTCCTTCGGGCCATCCACAACTGTTGTGGCCTTGATTATCTTTAATTTGCTATCTGGGTGAAGTTGAACTGGTGAGCTTTATGTATAACCTTTTAGCTAAATCAAATTTTCTGCAGCATATATTTGTCTATAAAGATGCATATTTTGGAAAGCAAATTTAAGAAGGCAATAGTGAGACACATGGAGATTCATGAATAACTGAAGGTCATATAGTTGCTGTTTCTAGCATTGCTGTTGGCTATTTAATGCTATCCCTCATCTGTTCTCTTTTTCACTTGCCCTCTCAGATTTGCCAAATGTGTTCTTTACCATTTTGTTTTTGTTTATTCTCATGTGTTAGCTTTTCCTATATGCAGAATTGGATATTTGCAGTATTATGGAAGAAGCCCCGGCAAGGTGGCTCCGCCCAAACGAGATTTATGCGATACTCTGTAATAACAAGTACTTCAGCATCAATGTGAAGCCGGTTAACTTGCCGAAAAGTACTCATCTTTTCCAAGTCTTCTCATTCAATATGTTCTAATGTTCGGTGATATTGCAATTTTTGCTTTTGTCTCTCATCCTCTGCTGCATATAATTCACATCATTCTGAAGATCTGACCCGATTTCTGATCTGTTTACGATGTTACTTCTAGAAAACTGTCAGTTGTACTTATCAATGTTGTAGCTTTCACTATACTCTGCCCATTCCTCATTTCTCTTTTTGGGGGGATTATTATATGAAATTTGAAACCTTTTATTTGATTCCATGTAGTGGAAACCAGTGTTTTCTATGTTTTCTCGAAGGAGGATAACAGTGAGATAGTTCATCTCTTGTTTGTATTTACTGATATTGGAAAATATCTCATCCAATAATAGAGATCATGATCCCGATACATTTTTATATCTGTACTATTTAATTCTGTTTCATTTCAAATAACAGGTGGAGCAATCATATTGTTCGACCGTAAGATGCTCAGGAATTTCCGCAAGGATGGCTATAACTGGAAGAAGAAAAAGGATGGAAAGACCGTTAAAGAAGCCCATGAGCATTTGAAGGTGAACTTTCAGGGGCACGTGTAACATTTAATTAGAGACATGCATTGACAAATTATAGCAAGAGAATTTTCTGATGATTTTTTCTCATCAATTTCAGCATACTGTTTGGAAAGTAAAAGAGAAATGAAAACGACAACATTTTCCAGCAAATAATTTGACACATTTCCATCACCTATTCCATGCAGGTTGGTAATGAAGAAAGAATACATGTATATTATGCACATGGCCAAGATAATCCAACCTTTGTTCGTCGTTGCTACTGGCTTCTTGATAAGTATGTATAATTTTTACATTTATGAATTAGGTTCTTCTTGACTTTTGAAAAATGATTGGAGCTTTGCTTTCTTATATTGTGATGACAAAAAGCATTTCTTTCCCTTTCAGGACATACGAGCACATAGTCCTTGTCCACTACCGTGACACACAAGAGGTTGGCTACTACCTGGGTCTAACTGTTGTATTTTTGATAAGCAACTTAAAATCCTTTTAGCTTGAAATTGATGATGATAACTGTTTAGGCTTAGACAATGTTTTTCTTTCATGGGATCCGCATAATAACTTTCTTGGAAAATAATTTGAAGTTCATTTTGGATGAAAGCTACAACAATGTTGATAATTGATGATAACAGCTGATATTTAAAAAGGCACTGGAATTGATATTTGCCAACTCATATATGTAAAGAGCATCCAGATATGATTACGTACAAGTTTTGCTCGTTTGGTACCATACAAAAAAGTTTTGGTTGTTTAGCATTTTATGTTTTCTGCACTTTGATGTGATGCAGCAATCACAAAATTCACCGGGAACTCCTGTAAATTCAAACTCTAGCTCAATCACTGACGTGCCTGGTTCTTGGACTTTATCCGAAGAACTTGATTCGGGAGCTGGCCAGGCTCATTGTCCTGTAGAAAAATATCTAACAGGTGACATTCCTAGAATTAACGTATTTTTCAAATGTTAGTAAGAGTGATCTCTCGAAACCTTATATCTTTCATTTCGTACTATTTGTCATACTTGTCTTGAGAGATTTGACGCTGCAATTTTTCTTTTGGAAATAATAACATTCTGTTTTTTGTTTCTTGAATACAGTAAATGATGACAGTTTGTCATATAAAAGTCATGAAATGAGGCTTCATGAGATTAATACACTTGAATGGGATGAACTTGTAATCAGTGATTCCAATAATCTCAGTGCACCTACAGGAGGTAATGACTGTAAATCGATGCATGTTTCAGTGGGAATTAATTAGTTCAGCCAGGAAACCCTAAATTTTTCCTCTCTTGTACCCTTTACAGGCGTCGTTTCTTACTCTGATCAAAATGGCTCCATTGGTAATGTGAGTTTTTCTCAGTCTTAACTGCTCTGCTGTTGAAGAGAACTATTTTTTTCCCTTTTGCTGTGTGTATCTTGTCCAGTTTCCATTTTAAAAAAAGTTTAATTATTCCTTGAAGCTTTTTTTTCCCTTAATTAGTCTTCCCTGAAAATGTCCTCTGTGGTACGTAATATATGGTAATCATAAGGGAAATCTCTGCTTGGTTTTGTAGAATTTTTCCAGCTGTTCTTCTCAAAACAATGGAAAACAAGGCGAACAATGAATCTTTTGTTTTTTGGATATCGATGGTGTTCGGCACCATAGCAACTGACTAATCCACCGGAAATTTTTTTAGTATTTTATTTGTTCTTCATTTGATTCATTACAAATATTATCATTTTTGTAGGGAAGCATATTGGTTGGAACTTCTTCACTTGGTGATTTGAATGATTCTATCAATAAAATGGGTTTTGAAGTGGGGTCGAGAAGGAATTCTGAACTAGTTGCTTGTAATACTGTGGAAATCTCGGCAAATGATGGTTTGCAGAGTCAGGATAGTTTTGGAAGGTGGATAAACTGCATTACGACTGACTCTCCTGGCTCAGTTGATGATGCTTTGCTCGAGTCCTCTCTCTCTCTTGATCAGTATTCATCTGGCACCTCACCAATTGGCAGTCAGCAGTCTCCTGGCCCTGGAAATATATTCAGCATTACAGATATTTCTCCTTCCTGGGCCTTCTCGAATGAGAAGACTAAGGTACTTGCCTCTTTAGCTTGTAGGAGGTGATTGTTAATTGATTTATGTCTGCGAAAGTTCCCTGGTCTGTAAAACAAACAAATGGTCTTTGATCATTGTTGGGTTACAATTTAGAGTCATCCATGTCCTTTTCTTTGTGGGGGTGTACATATACTCATTATTCCAATCATTGAAATTAGAGTCAAAACTACTCGGATGTTGGAAATATCAATAGATGTTCTGGCAAATGAAGTTAATGAGTGCTTACTAAATGATCATATATCCATGCAAAAATTTTTAGATAAATTGAATCGTTATTTCTTTATGTGTCTTCTGTATCGTTGGAGGTAAAGATTTTTTTTCACAAGAGTGAAATATCATCAATGTGATCATATTTCAGTGTTGAATGTATCTCAAGCAACTTTTTTGTATTTTATAAACGAAGTGAATGTTGTCTATGTTAAATCAACGTGTTACATTTGGCACTAGCTTCACAAAGCAGGTAAAATTGATAGCTTTTGGAGGATTTTGCATCTCCCATTGCTTTATTCCAGAAAGAAAAAGACTGCTGCTGTATATCTGAATTTTAGCAACTTCCTACTTCTCTAATAACTCAGTGCTTCGCCACAATCATCCTTGCAGATTCTAGTGATTGGCTCCTTCCAAGAAGGGTATCTCCCCCTCGCAAAGTCCAACCTTTTCTGTATCACCGGTGATATATGTGTTCCTGCTGAAATTGTCGAGGTTGGAGTCTACCGATGCTTACTAACACCTCACCCTGCTGGCATGGTAGACTTCTATTTCAGCTTCGATGGGCACAAACCAATCTCTCAAGTCCTAAACTTCGAGTACCGGGATCCACCTACCCGTGCGCCTGTAGTAGAATCCTCTGACGAGGAGAAAATGAAGTGGGAAGAGTTCCAAGTTCAGATGAGGCTTGCTGGCTTACTTTTCTCTACTTCTAAGTGCATTGACATAGCCTCTAGTAAGATCTCACCAAGCACGTTGAAGGAGGGGAGAAAGTTTCTTTTCAAGACCTCAAACCTGATGAAGAGCTGGGAGTATCTGATCCAATCAGTTGAGGATGAGAGAGCTTTGATTCCTCAGGCTAAAGAGAGTCTATTTGAGCTCATGCTGAAGAACAGATTGAGGGAATGGTTATTGGAGAGACTCATTGGAGGGTATAAAAGCTCGGAACTTGATGTTCATGGTCAAGGTGTTATTCATTTGTGTGCCATTTTAGGCTACACATGGTCAGTCCAACCATTTTCATGGTCAAGTTTTTCATTGGATTTTCGTGATAAGTTTGGGTGGACAGCTCTTCATTGGGCCGCTTACCATGGCAGGTATGTGTCATTGACTCTGTTTGTGATTTAAGCAGCCAATGGAGTTGATTTTAAATAATTATAATATTATCTTGTATAAACCTAATCGAAATGAGTGAAGAATATGTCCAATAAAGTTTATAAAATTAATGCTATTATTTTAACATGACTTATTTAATTTTCCACTAGAAATGATCAAAGAATATCAATTGATTGAGCCACTCGGTTAAACAGGGTTCACTTGCATGTAAATGCAATCGAAGCCTGTAAACTGGTCTTTTGCAATGGAAGTAGCTATCTTTTTCTGCCTCAGAAAACTCACAAATTTGGATTTTTCACCAGGGAAAAGATGGTTGCAAGCCTATTATCTGCTGGGGCAAAGGCAAACCTGGTGACAGACCCTACCTCTGAGAACCCCGGTGGGTGCACAGCAGCTGACCTGGCATCCAAGAATGGACATGAAGGGCTTGCAGCCTACCTCGCCGAGAAGGGCCTTGTCCAGCACTTCAAGGATATGTCCATAGCGGGCAATATCAGTGGTTCCCTCCCAACCTCTGATGATACGTCGACCGTGACCAACGAGAATAATAATCTCACGGAGGATGAGATTTTCCTGAAGGATACCCTTGCAGCCTACCGGACAGCTGCTGATGCAGCTGCAAGAATACAGTCGGCCTTCAGGGAGCGCTCGCTGATGATCAGGACTAAGCATATCCAGTTCTTGAATCCTGAGGACGAGGCAAGGAATATCATCGCAGCCATGAGGATCCAGCACGCATTCCGGAACTATGAGCTGAAGAAGCAGATGGCAGCTGCTGCGAGGATCCAGCACAGATTTCGGACTTGGAAATTGCGGAGAGATTTTCTCAACATGCGGCGTCAGGTTATTAAGATTCAGGTAATAAATAGCCTCTCTCTTTCCCTGTCAGAGAGGACGGACCTGTTATGGATCTTTCTTTGGACCCACTAACGCAAACTTTGATTGTTTGGATTGGGAACACATCATCTTATTCTTGTTCTTCATTTATCGGGGGGAACAGAGCGAGAAGATTTTCCTTCTCATGAGCTGACTACAAAGTGGGAAAATATATCATCTGTAATTACAAATATTGAATTCTAAAGGGTCTAAGCTGTTCTGGGAAACAGAGCAGTTTTCCAGTTTGTCGATTTTCTCTGCATGGAAAACAAAGTAAAACAAGAAAAACTTTCTTAGTGAAAAGATTTTCCCCAACATATTTAATCAGAAGCATTTTTTCGGAAGGTAGTTGGATACAATTCATTGTTTATCTGTTTATCAAGAAAGTGGAAAACTGAAAGATTTCTCGACTAGGAAGGATCTGATTATCTGACTTATAAAAACTTACTGGCACTCCACGAGACTGATACCACAAAAAACTAAGAAGTTCTGATAACCTGAAACTTGTACTTCTGTTCTAGGCGGCTTTCAGGGGCTACCAAGTGAGGAGGCAGTATAGAAAGATTGTTTGGTCTGTTGGGGTGCTTGAGAAAGCAATTCTGCGATGGCGATTAAAGAGGAAGGGCTTCCGTGGACTCCATGTAGAGCCCAGTGAGATGGTTGCAGATCAGACTACACAAGAGAGCGAGACAGAAGAGGATTTCTTCCGGATCAGCAGGAGGCAGGCGGAGGAACGTGTCGAGCGATCAGTTGTTCGGGTCCAAGCGATGTTCCGGTCAAAGAAGGCCCAGGAAGAGTACCAAAGGATGAAGTTGGCTCACAACGAAGCCAAGGTTAGCTCCATCTATCTAAAGGAAAGTGAAAAATTGCTCAACTGTCCTCCAAACTCTAGGTCACTCTGCAGCTTTCGCCTAGAATAACAAGAAATAATCACTAGAAAATTAAAAAATAAAAGAAGAACAACAGTGAACTTCTATAGGTTATGAAAACCACTCATTCTACATACGTGACTCTGGCTATTTTTCATCAAGCTCGACCTGGCTTACTTAAAGCTTTATATATTTATAATATTTTTAAAGGCTTCACAATGTTCTTCTCAGCCTCTGACAAGCTGGGTTTTTGCCTCATCGAGGCTGACAAGGGGCCAAGTTGGCCAAGTTGGTCTAGTTTATGCTGAAGGCATTTTAAGGTTTTAAGGCTGAGCTTTAGCATCTCGAGTCCATGCATGTCCCTAAGTAGCTTCTGATCGGTCCTGTCTGGCCCTGACATGGTGTCGATATTCACTGCCTGCATAGTTCTGGCCCCGGGGGGGGGGGGGGGGGGGGGGGGGGGGGGGGGTGGGGCGGTGTGGCGGGTGTGTGGGGGTATGCGTGGGGGGTTGCATTTTGCTAACATTGGCAAATCCCCTGAACATATTTACAGTATTTATGATTACCTGGGACAACTCAGTAGATGATCTCTCATTATGCAGCTCGAGTATGAGGAGATGAAGGATCACGACAATGACATGGAGAGATAAAACTCTGCAGATGTTCCTTATGCCGGTGATGTGGAGCTTGGGAAACCGAAGTTTCTGTATGATAGCACTGCACAGCTAGTTAAGTTTGTAATGTTAGAGGGAAGTGTTGTTGTGACCCCTCTCAAAGCCATTTTAAGATCCTGGGGGGTGTGTGATTTTTCCTTTTAGTTCCTGTGTTATCCATCAGAATCCCTTGTAATGTACAAAGGACCTCTAACTAGACTTCTCGAGTCTCTGTCTGAGTCATCTCCTCCTGCACTGTGTCAAGAACTTGACCCTTTCGCCTCCAATGTGCGTTGTGATCATTTGACAGGCTCTGGCTTGGCTTGACTTGAGAACTAGAACTCTAGATCGATCATAGTAGAATAGCTTAGTTGATTAACATCGAATAAGCTGTAAACTGGAGGATGGTGTCCAGGATTGAGCTCGTGCTCCGTATGTAAACATGAAATTAGTCTTTGGTCGCTCTTTCATAGACTCATTAGTCATTACTTAATGTGCATTGTGAATCTCGCAAAAGCTTAAAGCTAGTAGATGGAAGAAAGGATGTGTGAAATGCTGGTCCCCAACTCGAGCAGGCAAACATTTGTGTCCTCGAGAATTAAGAGTGCGGAAATGTACAGGAAATAGCTGAGTTCATCCTCTAAGGCAGCATAATGGATATGAGTTAAGACGTGTCTTGAATTCTTGTGATGAAATTTGATGCAAAATTTTAACTTGACTAAATTTTTTTGTAACTTGAAATGAGTGTCACTTATTCATAGTAGATGAGTAACATTTGATCTAAATTAATGTAAGGGAGAACATGTCAGATTACAGTGCAAATTCTGTTTCCTACTTAAATTAATTTTAATTGGATATTTTTTATTCACAGTAAGTAAGATCATCCATTATATAGTTGATTACAACTAGGCCAATGGTTGTTCCCTCAAATCGAGTAGCTTGCAATGTACCAAAATACAAATTCCATCAAGAACATCACAAGAAAACTCTAAAATGTACTTCCTTTCTTTTTCTTTTGGCTACAAAATTAACCGAGCAGTTTTTTTTGCTGAACCTGCAAATCCGCTCAGCTTCATCCAGGCCAATTTCCCAATTGTTCTGAAGTGAAGATGGTTGAGTACACGGAGATCTGGCCACGGCCAGTTCATCACAGGCGCTGCCGACATACAGGTCCAATCAAGATCTTGCCAGACCCAATCGACTTCTTTAGCCAAAGACCTTTGCGATTTAACTTCGAATAATTGTTTACCCAATTCAATCAAGAATCAGTCAAGATCAAAAACTTCGACTAGGGAAAGGTAAGCAGGTACAAATCCAACCTACGTGTGCAAAATGCTAGGGATACCCATCAAGCGACAAGTTATGGTCCATAATTTATTACAGAATCCTTGAAGAACACAATAAATGTTAGACAAAAACCGGAATCCATCAGGGTCACGAGAGCAAGCTCAACAGATAAGTCCTTTAAAGCACGACCAACTCATCAGTGTGGAACATATATATATATATATATATATATGGTTCACGACTAATTTTTCCCTTCTAGTATTGACCCTTTCTTCAAAGGAGGTGCAGAATGACTAGAAAATGCTACATATTGATTAACTGTCTAACCCCTAAAAAGGTTTGAACTTCTTCTTTCCTCTCTACTTGATGTATTGAGACAGCCATTTGAATCCATCCCCGTATCCCATCTTACGCACAATGCTGCACATGAAGACCTCCATAGGCCGAACGCTAGAATCCCCGAGGTTGACCTTGCCCTTACCAGTGGTGAAGTTGGTCAGACCTAGGTGGTACCTGAGCTCGTCCTCAGAGGCTGCGTAGGGAATGTCGATCTTGTTCCCGAGGATGAGGAAGGGGACAGAAGCTAGGGCTTCATCAGAGAGGAGGGCATCAAGCTCGCCCTTCGATTCTGTGAACCTGTCCTTGTCATAGGCGTCCACTAGGTACACAACAGCATCCACCTATTAAGGACAAGTTCATCAAGGTGTAAGGTTTCCGACGGATGGCATCTACCCGGTTCTGGAGAATGTTTCAAGTTTGCACTGCGTTTCAACACTTGCTACCTCGTTTAGTGCATTTTTCAAAAAAAGAAAAGAAAAAATTGAAGGCCTTTCTACAACAAAAGATAACTTGGTCTTGAGTATCACAAGTATATAAAACTCCATAAATTTTAAAAAATGTCAAACTGTGAAGATCATTATCATGTAAATGAAGTAATGAAAGTGCAAGGGGAATCCACCTAATAAGCAATGGATGATTAGAGATTCCAAATCACATCCAAATAAGTCAGGTTGAGTAAACATGAAACGGAATGTGCATAGATTTTTCAAATAGTGATTCATTCATCATAGAAAACTAATATCATCAAATCTTAAGACATGCTGTCCACTTAGATCATCCCCATGAAAACAAGAATTCTCTAGACAGAAATTTCACGTGTGTAAGGAAAGCTACTGCAAGAACACATCTTTCAAAAGGCTTGAAAAGGTTCCATCAGCAAAACTTCCACTATCATTATTTGCCTCCCATGAATCAGATAAACCTAAAGAAACCTTTATCTGAAAAACAATACAGTTGAATCAAAAAGTAAGAAAACTGAGAAAAAGACACTTCCAAATCATTTACTCTAATGGGATTTGGCACCGGAACCGAAGAGCTTATCTGCAAGCATGACTATCATTGGAAATCCTATTAATTACAAACGAATCTACCACAATAGTTTAGCATCCCATAATCAATGAATGCATAGCTGATAAGTAACAAAGAAACAAAAGACAAAGATAAGTCAATATCAAAGGAAAATAACGAAGATATACCTTGGCATAGTAATCCTTCCAGACTCGGCGAGCAATCTGATGGCCCCCCAAATCAAAAGCTTTGAACTTGATTTTCCCGATGCTGAGCTCCTCCGACGTGGGATGCTGAGTCGGCTGGTGCTGCACTAATCTCTACACAAAGAAACCCACAATAACGAATACCCTCGTCGAAACTATCCTACAATAACCAATAAAAAATAAACAAAAATATTCCAAAGCAAATTTAACTCATAATAATCTCTGGAAACAAGGAACCCACACTCTGAATCTATCCGACTAGCCCGAAAGGAGAAGCCAATCGAATCGATTGAAAACTTTAAACGCTTATTGAGCTTATATCTGTAAACACAAATACCCAAATCACAGATCTGCCCCCAACGAAGCCCCATTTCCCATGAAACAATCTGTCCCGCATCTTCAGAAGGAAGTAAACAATTTCTTCACGTGGCACAACTCAAAAAGTGGGATGGATCGAATCAAAATTCCGACAAATAAACGACAAAGCTTCATCCAATCCACAATCAAATCAGCTATATTCCGTCAAATAAAGGAAAGAAGAAGCGAGCGGTCAGATCAACGGACAGACCTCGTCCTTCAACATGTGCAGAAGAGTGGTCTTGCCGGCATTGTCGAGACCGAGGAAGAGGATCTTTGCCTCCTTCTGCCACAGACCCAGAGAGGCTAAGATACCATAGAACCAATCGAAAAGGAACATCTTCCGCTCACTGGGTCGACGAAAGTATTGATTTTTCGTGTCGGGCAGATCGGACACGAAGAGAAAAGAGGGAGATTGTAGAAGATGTGAAAGAAAGGGGAATGTGTAGGGGTTGTCGTTGTTATTGAATGTACTATGTAGTGTAGGTAGGTTATTGGAGTGAATGCGGCTCGGCCAGCTATAAATATAGGGTCGAGGAGGGTGCAACCCCCAGTCCGGCGAGACGGCCCTTCAACACGTCGATATAAAAAATAGTTATTCGAGTGGTTGTGATTTTAATTTTCATGAATTATTTTCTTCCTTTTTTATTTTTTATTTAATGCTGAAAGGGGAAATTAAAAAAAATAAAGTTTTTACACTGCACCTTAGCATAGAAAATTTGTGGGATAGTTATAGTAGACATTCTATGTCATTTTGGTAATTGAGTCATACAAGTTTGAAATGACCAATTCGATTTTATAACGTCGGTTACCTTTACGTCTGAATCGTTACTATTTTGCGGACGTGGACTTCACACTATCAACAGTTCCGTTAATGGAATAGTGATAATTCAGACTGAAAGTGTAACAAAATTGAATCGTACAGGACTAAATTAACCATGTTCAATGTTATAGGGCTTAATTGCTAAAAATAATAAATATATAGGACTTCCAGTATTCGTTTTCTAAAAATTTATATTTGAAAGAATTGTTTTACTAACCCAGTTTAATTCTAAATTAATGAAGATATTTAGAACTATGCTACGCATGAAAATATTTTATTTCCACAACATAAATAATAGCGATTTTTCTATGTGTTGGTTATAATATTTTAATTACTTTTGCTAGGAGTATGTACGGGTATCGAGCAATGGAACTCACCCTATCAAGTAGGGTTCCTGTAGACAGTAAAGAAATTTAGGTAGAGTGGGTTCGGGTAATAATTTAGGAATCGGTTCCAATCACATGATATTCGGAACTAGTTTTGGAACTGGGTATAAGAAAGGAATGATTGATTTCGATTAGCTATAACTTTCTCAATCGTACTCTAATTCTCATTTGTTTATATTATTACATTTTTAACTCGATAGATTTCATTTAAATAACAATTATGCATATTCAATACATTTATTATATTAAAACTATCAACAGAATTTATAAATAAATAGCAAATAACTAAATCTTATATCCAACTAAACTAATAAAAATTAAATTAAATTTATAAAAATTTATCATAAACTCGATTGTCTAGTAACTAAACCTATAAATTATAAATATATTTATAAATTTGTTGTGACGAGAAAGGAAAAAAAAATGCTTGAGTAAGGTCTTCGAAACATGTGGTGTTATACAAGTTCCAGATAAGGTTAGTCCCTAATTCTACGGGGTGGGGTCCAGATTCAAGATTTAGAAATCGATTCTACACATGTGATGCTAGGATATAATAAAAATACATGGTATCCGAACTTGACCATCCTTAACTTCTTTCCTTCTTTTTTTTTTTCCCTCTGTCTCCTCTCAAGTATACGAATGGATTTGTCCATTCAGAGCATTTATCAGTGATGTGAAATTGGAGATCGTCACAATTTGCAAGGAGACAATTCACCAATGTAATAATACGCGATGTACGTACTTATTTCCATAGTATTATAATAAAATGGTTTACGAAATTAAAATGTTGAGTTTTGCATAAAATACTGGTTTAGTGGTTAGGGTGTTATGTCAAGAACATCTTAGTGAGATCGATACTTAAACCATAACCATTGTTATCAATGTGAGCAGTTCTTTCTAATTGTGTTTCTCCATTGGAAGAAAGTTTTTAGTGCATCGAATATATTACGTGGTGATACTAATGTGATATATCCGTCCAATTAAGATTTATCATTTATTATATTCAGTATGTTTCTTTAGGATTTAATAATGATAACTTTGATTATATGTTAAACCTAAGTGGATGGATATATCACGTCAATATCATCACGTGACATATTCGATGCACTAAAGATTCTTTCTTCTCATAGTATATCAGACCTTGGACATGGACACATCATGTTTAACTAATTACATGCGATGAATCTCTAAAATTAAAGCAGTTTATGAGTGAGAGGAATATTAAGTGATGAATAATTCATAAAAATAGATAAAAGATATATGAATACATTACCTTTATATCATTTTTTTTTTACAATTTTACTGGTGATAAGTCTTAATTAAATTCAATGAGAAGCTATTTATTTTACTATTTGCATGTAGTCATCTTTAGTTGCACATTGACTTTAAATATTCAGCAAAAGAATACACATGGATTTTAAATGGTAAAAAAATAATTTATAGAATGGTTATGCACAGATCTAAATAGAGTTCTAATTATTATAGTTGCACTACATTTACTAAATATCATTCCGAAATCAATGCTAGTTACTTTTTTTTAATGCCTGTATGATTAACTTGAGGTTGATCTAGTAATTCCCTTACTAGATCCCCAAGTGGGTGATCCCAAAATCGAATTCCAAGTTAGGAGGGTCAATAGGAATTTTTCCAGGAATCCCGGCCCGACCGCAGATTAGTCTCAACATGTGCTTTGGCTAACCCGGGGATACTAAAAAAAAAATACTGTATGAAAGTAAGAGTATACCTATATTTCTTAAGATATTCTTAGGTGATCATTTCTCATCACGTGATGTGAAAAAACACGAATTAAAATGAGACAAACAAGTAAATTAGTATTAATCACCCAAGCAACTATCATAATTATTACTAATTAAATCAATTTAATTAGTTTTTTCTCATCACGTCATTGTGAGCTAGGATCAAGTAAGGAGTTTTTCATAAAGTCCTCAAATGTCTCCATTTAACTTCATTAACTCTCAGTTTCATTAGATTCATTTTTTTTATTATTATCATTACAAATTATATCATCTTTCAGTCAAAGAATGGAAAAAAATGAATTGCCTTAAACTATTTATTTATCTAGACTCCCAAAAAAAGTCAGAGAATGGGTGCTACATCCCCTGGACAATATATGTAAAAAATTTAAGAATATGCGAGTTTTTTCCTTGCCATTTTTAAAATGTCAAATCTATTACAACCACGGAAACAAAAGGGAAAACAAAGCTAAGAAAGAGTAGTCCCTAATATTTTGATCTTAAATCGAAATAATATCGAGGAAGAGAAATTAATACAGTTGATACCGTTTTCCTCCTATATCGGGTTTAGTCTCACTCATGGGACTTCCTATGTCCCTTTTATCTCATTTTTTTTTGTAAACTTTCTAATCTTACGAGTTTTCTCTGTACAGTAAAAAAAATCGAAATAATGTTAGAACCCCAAATCCATTTTCTCATTTTAAGTCTATTTTATATGTATTATGCTCTTTCTCTGTGTGTGGATGTTATGTATAGGGAAAGAATGAATTTCGCTTTCACATTTTCTGCCTACGTACCAACTACCAAATTCTTGGGTAGGTGGGTTGAACAGGGCAAGGCTAAGTCAAAACAAACTAATAGTGATGGTCTCACATTTTTCTTGTGGGCTATTGAGACACTAACACCCTTTTTGCTTAGAAATATTTGGAACTTCGACTCTTTTACACCACCAAATTGGAAATATTGTTGCCTCACTTCCCATCCCTCCCTTAACATGCTTGAGGAGAAATTAAAAAAAAATTTTAAAAAAATCTTTTTTTACCTCATTTTAAAAAAAAATTGAATTTTGGGGGTCTAATATAAATTTTATTTTGCTTTTAATGTATAGAAAGATTGACCCAAGAAAGTTTGGCCTATTTTGAAAAATTCAGTGGATCTAAATTTGATTGATGATTATATAATAATAAAATATTATATTTAGCAATTTATTTTATTGTCAAATTTTGATGATAAAAATTATATCTGTCTTTTTAAAGTTGAATTCTGGTTCATGGCTATGTTTTTAACACATTAGTATACCAAGATTTTTACAAGGATGTGATACAACTAGTAGGTCTCATTTATTATTGATGAGATCCTAAGACTCGAAGGGGGTAGGCGAGGGTGTAGATCGATGCGGGTCACTCTTATTTGACTCGAGTGATTTTGCATTGGTGGACAGATGAGCTTACTAGTGGATATTAGGTCAGGTAAAATGAAACACCAAATGGAAATTGAATAGGGGGTGACAACTATTGGAAAAAATGGCATGGAATTTGAATGAGAAATTGTTCTCATAAATTGAAGAAAATTTTATTGGGTTTAAGTCAAAAGGTTTAATTTATGTAATGTAAGTTGCGTTGAGAATAACTTATGAAGAGACAATCCTCACATAAGCCCATGGTAGAATGATATTTAAAATAGTTTTTAAGTAAGAAGTATTTCTATGTTAAGTAACATCCTTGACTTTATTATATGACCCGTGCTCATCTTGTGTGCCCGCACAAGGGTGTAGTCGTAGGCTGATTTACTTGAGAATTCGCGTGTACGCATGTAACAGAAGCGATGAATGTTCGTCCTGGCCATGGGGCCGCGCGCGAGGCCAAATTTTACCTTCATGTAACCAGTCCTAGGATTCCTTATTTCTTAGGATTTCAATTGGGTAGTTTAGGTGTATTAAGACAGAATTAAGGGTGCATTAAGGGACTAAATTAAGGGCATTAATCGGTATTAAGGGAGTCCGTCTTAGTAAGGACTCTAAATGCTCGATTCAATGCATTCAATGCCTTTTAGGACTTTAATTTCCAGTTCACTATCATTAAGTTACCAACCCTCCTCTTTCACTATAAAAAGGACCCTCGTCCATAGGTACCAGCAAACAACTCAAGCATCCTCTTCTCTCTGCACTATAATATGCTTTTTTGGTGGTTTCCTGCTTCAGTTTAGTTCGCTCTCAAGTTTCAAGTTTCGTTTAGCTTCAAGCTCTCATCTGTCGTTGTATCATAGGAGAATGAAGTTCATGCTTCCTCAACACTGTCTAAGGAAACTGTGACTGTCACAAGTCTTGATAATCAGTAACACCTTTATACTATTACATTCTTTTATTTGATTATAGTTGTATTTCTATACTACAAAATTTTTAGCATGACTTCCTATCGGGAAAAAAAATTTCTATCTATATTATTTAACTTGTAATTATGGTCATCCGAGGTTATTTTATTTTATTTGATTAATAACAACCTGATTTGATCTTCTAATGCTCAATTCAACGTACCTATAGAGAACATGAGAAAAAATGGATGTTAGATAATGAAAGGTCGCACCTAGTGTTGGACTATATATAGTGAATGTGAAGAGTTATTTGCAATTGATCTATAATAGCCGATAGACATGGTGCATGCACATGAGTCACACCTAATGTCGAGGTGATGGAACGACTCTGCCCTTGATCATGGATAACAATGGTGAGTGTGTACCTATTGGGTAAAGGGATGAATTTATCCCCCTTCAAGAGTAAAAATGGTTGGTATGCACCCTGTTGGGTGAGAGGACGGTTTTGCCTCCAAGTAAGAACAAAATGGTAGGTTTGCCCGTTGATAATCTTAATTGAGGTTGATTTGCCTTGTTCCTTGAAGATATCTAGATGACATGAGATAGGAGATAATTTAGTCATGAGAGGCCAGATCCGAGCTTGAGTAGTATGTTTAATTTGGGAGAAAGTCTTATATGCCACGAGAATGCCTTGTTACGATGCTAAATGGTGTCACAAGCCAACAAAGTCAAGTTATTTCTAATTCTTTTTATTTTAAGGATTTTATTAAAAACATTAATTGGCTAAATATCATTAGTTTGTAATATCACGTCAGTACTATCACGTGGTATACATGTTATGCATAATACTCTCTCTTGATTTGGACTTTGTGAGAAATAAGTAAAGCATGCTGATGGATTTTGATTGCAGAAAAAGTCCAAGAATCCTAACCCATTCTTCTCTGGGATTCGTTGTCCAACTTTCATTTGCTCAAATCCTGTCCTTATAAAGTTACTACCACCAAACATGGAGTAGCTTAAAATTCAAAGACGCATACATTGTAGATTTTTAGTTTATTAAATGAATAATATTGCGATGATCTTGCTTATATTGTCCTAGATTTGGAAGGCATATTGACTATGATAATAGGGATGATAATGAATACAGACTATTAGATTCCACATCAGTATTATATGACTAGTAATAAATTTATAAGAAAACTAGATACTATCACCTAATAGTTTAGACTTTTAGTGGGAATGAACTCAGTCTTTTGTAAGGTTCACTAATAACAATTTAATATATAAGCGTTTGTCTACAACAATCTTTGATATGATTTCGGATTCGTCTCTGGTAGTCTCCTCATTAATGTAAGTCTGCAACCTCGACAATCTCCTATAGGTCTAATTGCCAACTTCGCCAATGGTTCGCTCACAAACACACTATTCAACACAATAACCTCGAAAGCAACTTAGTGCTGTGGATGGGGATGAAGGGGAAGAAGAGTCCCTTAGGTTAAAGAGGAAGAAGAGTCCCTCAGGTTGAAGAGGAAGCCCACTAGTGTTAAAGAACCCAAGCTCGTGAAGAAGCAGTAGCAGCTCAAAAGCCCTAAATTAAAAGATAGCATCTTTGCAACCCTCTATTTAATCTTAAGCCAAGTAGTGCTTCCAAGCAAAAAGAGAGCCAACTCGAACACAAAACCTGGTTCTTCCCAAGCACGATAATCTATTAGGAGCTTTGGTGAAATAGAAAGTTCTCGAGTCTCTCTTGACCATAGTTTTGAAGGAGGAAACAAAGTAGCAAGGAGAATGAGCATATTTGTACATTATATCTTGGTTTCGCAGTTATGATGGAATATTATAGTCTCTTCATAGATTTCATAGGCATGTTACAAATCATATTAAGGTTGTCCTAGCGTATTGACACTCTTATACAAGCATATGCTTCAAGAAAAGCCGATGCATATGATGATGAAATGAGAACATTCATTAAGAGCAAGTACTCTGAACAGAGGATAATTAATCCTTTGAAGTAGCTTGAGATTACTATTATCCAAATTGATGATCAATGATGATGACGACAATTTTTTTTAAAGGCCTCGGATAGTTGAATCATAATTAGATGGATATATCTCATCGGCATTACCACGTGATGTATTCCCCGAACCTGAGACTTTTTTCATAGGCATGAATGATTGGGAAGGAGGAGAAACATATTTGAAAGGACCTATTTAATGTTAGGGATATATTTGAGGAGATAGTCTTGTATATAACGATGTCATCACATGATGGTGTTTAGTGCACTAACCAATCAAATTAGGTTATTTCAATTTATAGGATTTTTCTAAAAAATCTTAATCACAAAGAAATTTTATTGGTTGGTATCACCTTGTAAGTGGTACTACATGGTGACACCACTACATAGAAAACTAGCCCCTATTTGAGAGCATAAGAGAGAGAAAATGAAATAAGCAACCTTTAAACTGTTAAGGATTTAATTGATCATATTTTGAAATTCTAACACTATTAACCATGAGAACAAAATTGATATTCAGAAGGAGCAAATAAAATTAAGAAGGATGTAATTGGTGTTCAGCAGAACTAAATTGATGTTTTGAAGAACTTATTGGATGTTTACAAGACTTATTGATATTCACAAGATCTAATTAATATTTAGAAGGACTTAATTGATATTTAGGAAGATCCGATTGATGTTCAGAAGAATGATATTAATGTATAAAATAGGAAAGCGATGATACATCTCTTAGAATGGGATAATCTACTTACTCTACCGAAAAGGGTAAATATGAAAACTACCTAAAGGTCCAAAAACTAGAAAATAACTAGATCCAAAATTGTAGGAGAAACTAAAATCCCAAAAGTGTCATGTATACAATTTTTTTTATCGGTCTCTTATATGAGAGAAGTGTTGAGTGATCTTGCCTTATCACGTAATATGAGAAAATATTAATTAAATATGATAAACGAGTATATTAGTGTTAATTATCCTAGTAGTTGCAATAGTTATTAAGTCATTAGAAAATCTAAGATTTTTTTTAGAACAGTGAGGGAAGCTCTCTCTTCATTCATAAGAAAAAAGAAGCGGTCTCTTCTCAGGGCTTCATATTCGAGTGAAGGTATGATTTTTTTTAGATCTTCGATATCCTCAAGCTCTAGTCTCTTTCTGTAGCTTGTCAAGCATAGCCATTTTCCCATCTGTTTGCACTGATTCCCGCTTTTTCGGATTAGAAGTTTGATTTATCGCAACTATTAGGTTTTGGGGTCATGTGGGGCCATGTAGTTGGTGATTCTTGATGGAGAAATCTATTTGTATATTAGGGAGGGGATGAATATGATGGGTGGTATGATTCTCTCTTTAGAAGCTTTGAAAGCTGTCTACTTGTGATGAATGTGTTTGCACTTCGATTTTGTCCTTTGAGGCTAATACGATTTGTGACTAGGGAATGCATGAGATGACCAGTCAACATTTCAAAATTGATGAGATCTATTGGGCATAAAGAAAAAATAAATCTGTGATGATAGTTGTTAAGAAAATGCATAACTCTGTGAAGTTTATTTTGGAGAAACAGTCGTTTGGTAACAAGTGAAAAGAAGCTTTACTGTCTTACTTATTTGTTATTGCTTGCTCATTTGATGTATCATATGTAGAAGAATGTCAGATAGTCAATTGCTTTCTTCCTTACATTCTTGTGACATGAGATCCTTGTTTGTTGTTTTCAAATGTTTATGTTGAGAATTTGATTCTAAACAAGTGGCTGTTGTTCCAGATATTAGTGGTGGAATCGAGATTGCTTATATCACTATAATTTAGATGGTAGATCATGTTGAGCGCGAAGAAAGAAGGCTCAAGATGCGGTCGCACAAACCAAAGCTGCGGCCTTGAGTGCTGCAAAAGGCCTAAGCTGAGCTCAAGCTAAACGGGCAACTGCTGCTGTTGCTCAAAATGTCAATGCTTATCGATAGAAGGAAGAAGGGCCAAGCAAATGGCAAGAGAAGAGGGATGCAAAGGGACATATGTGTCTGATGATTACTAAGAAGGCTATGAGGTTGGGTGACAGGAAAGACTTAAAGGCTATGTCTTCTATGATAGCTGGTTTGACTCAATGCCATAAGTGTTATTAATCCAATCACTGGACTTACCAGTGAAAGAATGAATAGGTGTACATCTGTCATCCATCTCTGACACAAAGAAGGAAGAGAAAGCAAAGAAGCAATCCAAGACGAGTAAGAGGAAGCAACGATCTAACTTGGAATCTCCCAATGACAATGAGGCTTCGGTCTTTGAGAGTAAGAGTGAGTCATCTGAGTCAGACTATTCTTCCCAAGAGAGCAGCTTTGGTGCCAGCTCGTCCTCTGATTTGAAGGAAAAGAGGAGGCAGTGGAGAAAGAAGAATAAGCAGCAGAGGAGCCGGATGAGGAAATATAGCTTACCTTCTCAAGCTGGCAAGGCAAGGGCAGGAAGTAGAATTGGTTGCATTGAAGTGAAGGGCACTTTAAGTTGAGAAGACCATCTATTCCAAGTTAGTTTGCCCTTTTATTGAGCTTATTCACTAAACATGTTGCTCACTTCATGCTCTGATAGATCTTCTTCTCGCTACAACAATTTTTCAGTTCTGACAAAATTCTAGTGGTAATTTCGTATAAGGGCTTTTCACTATATTAATCTATAGAATTTGATTCTATGCATTCTGTTGTTTGACATAAATAATGTAGATGAAGCAGCCTCGACCTTTTGATTCATCCATGGAGATCCTTATTGTGCTTTTGCTCATATAATTCCTGATAGTGTGTTCTTGCATATATAGATCTTTGTGCCCAAAAGGATAAAAACACTATATGACAATTGTCTCCTTTTCACTCACTAGTCTTCTTTGTAATAGAAAATATTACATGATAATTGGTATGATTATCGTACAAAGGAGGTATATAAATCTATAACGGGATATAATGAAGGGAGAATAAAAGGGCACATAAAAGTGAACTTAGAAATCTTCAAAAATGAATATTCTTCATTCAATTTGTGTTTCTTTGAAGAGAGATGATATCAATGCATTGTTCTACATGAATGAAAGAAAACTTTAAATGAAAAATAAGTCTCTCTCTAAACATGGTACAATATTTCTCAACTGTAATGATTTTACCCCATTTCCAATATTACAAAAAATAAATAACAATTGGAATAACTTTGAAAACATTCCAAAAGCCCACCCTCCACCATAATGAAACATCCTTCTAGTGCATTCTGTGTTGCTTCAGCATTATCAATAGATACTGCTTCAGGCTTAACGCTCACGACCATTGCATATCCTCGGCAAAGGCAAGACAGTTGTCGACGATGTGACGGAGCCGGGCATTTTGGTTAAGCAGCGGGTTAATTCCCATGAACTCATCGTCGCATTGCCCATAGTCGTCTATGGCACTGCTGAGGTAAGTGGTGAGAGTCCCATAGTCCCCTGATGAGATCGCATCCACAGCTGTCTGGATGTCCTCGAGTGCATCGTTGAAGTCGTCCTTGCAACTTTTAAGGCTCGTGAGCATTGCAGGGTAAGGTGCCTTGGCCTCATACTGTGTTACGAGCTCGATTAGGGCATTTGTCTCGTTGACGGCGACCTTGATTGAGGCTTGAAGGACAACCATCATGTCGTCAAGTGAAGCTTGGCCAACTAGGAATGGGGCCATGGTTGACTCGCAGATCTCAGGGTAGCTTGTCAGCTCGGTGCACAAGCTCTTAAGCTTGAGAGCAACCGGCCCTGAGAGCTTCGCAATAACCCCAGAGCTAGTGTCGGATAGTTGAGGCGTATAAGTGGCTGGTTGTGGAGGAGGCGTGGCTGCTGGTGGGGGTGGGGTAGATATTGGAGGAGGCGTGGCTGTTGGAGGGGGCGGAATAGATATCGAGGTTGGCGGAGGTGGGGTAGATACTAGGGATGGTGGAGGAGGCATGGCTACTGGAGGGGGTGGTATAGATACTAGGGTTGGTGGAGGCGGGGTAGATACCAAGGTTGGAGGAGGAGGTGTGGCGGTTGGTGGAGGCGGGGTTTCCTTGGTGCGTGGTGGGCTTGTCTGTGGAGGGGAGTCAACCTCCGGCGATGATGAGCTCTTCGGACAAGGAGGGGGAGGAGTCTCTGGCTCAAGTGCCGGTAGGCTCACGGGGCTTGGAGGAGGAGTTGAAACCTTGGGGGGAGGCGGGCTATATGAGCTTGGTGGAGGAGTGATCACCTCGAGGGGCGGCGGAGCCACCAAGCTTGGAGGAGGGGTGGCCCCATTTTGGGGTGGAGGAGGAGTGGACACAGGTTGTTGTGGGGAGCCAAGCTGGGGATTGTACGTGCCGGCTGAGTTGCGGGAAGCGCACATAGCATTAGTTGGGTTGAGAAGAACGAAGGAGTACAAGAGGACGAGGAGCAACATTTGATTCATCCTGTGCTCCATTCCTTCTGGGGTTGTTTGTTCAATTGGGAATAATGAATTTGTTCTCAAAATGGGGGATAGAATTTAAGGAATGGAGGAGTTGGGAAGAAAATGGAAAACAACTTATATGGAGTTTTTGAGTTAGAGGTGGTTCTCTGTTTTCTGTTTAAAGTGGGAGTTGGAGAGTGAATTTAGGTTGAGGAGGCCTTGTCAGCCTCTTATGTTTTTCAGGCAAGCTAACCATTTTTGTAGGAGCCCAATTAGTAAATTGTACATTATAAGCTAGTTCTTGCCGTTGTTTGGCACACTGAAGGCCGAAATTCAGTCGAGCAATTGCCCACTTTACATAGGGGTGTGCAATTCGAAAACCAAACTAAAGGAATTGATTCAATTTATTTTAGCATAACAAACATGAACTGTAAATGATTTGTGTGAAAAAAATTGGATTATTGTCGTAACCTGACTGAAATATCGTCATTACAATCAGCACTTAAAATAAATTGATTCCTCCACAATGTAGATCAAATATTTTAGTTCCGTTTATTTTGATATTATTCATAGATTTTTTTAAATACAACCTGAACAACATCATATATATATATTAAAATATAAGATTGTTTATATAATATAAGATTGTTTGAGGTAAATTTTCTGTACATTTGGAATATCTGGATTTTGTGTTACAACTATTTTATCTGTACTCCAATAATAATTGAAAGAATGGCTCCTAAGTTTATTTTGAATTAAAACTTGCTTCCATCTGTTGATTTTATTTTTTGACGTACAAATAAGGCACATCAACCAATAAAGAGTAGTAAGAAGAGAGGATAAAAGAGGTACGAGAAGTTCCATTTCTGAGATCGAATTAAGGACTTCTAGGTTATAAGACGAGAGCATTACTAGTTGTACCATGCCCTCTTCTTTTGGTGAAATTAGCAATTTTCGACTTTTCAATCTTTTGTTTCAATGGAAAAGAGCAAACATTGCTTCATTGTAGGTTGATGATCTTCCCTACAATGGCACACATTGATTTAACTCAAAGACAATTTTCACAGGAGCAGACATTAATCATCCAAGTCCAACAAAGAAAATTATAGCAGAGACAACGAACTTATTTCCCAAAATCTGAAAACAAGACAGGGGCTTGGATCTTATTTCCTAGGCAGAGAGAATAGAGTGAAACATGTGGAGTTACACTGTTCTCCATTGTATGTGATCATTCATAGTCTGGGCTCTTCACTACTGTGACAAGGCAAGACCCATTGTTCACCACATAGTTGCTGACACTTGCAAGTATAGCCCTATAGGAGAGAAGAAAAACACATACAGGAAAATCTTGGAAATATAAGTGAATTCATTTCTTGAGGAATACTATGGGAAAGTTCAACTGTTCAAGAAGCAAATTCGAGTGACTAAATGTTTTGCAATGAAAGCTAGATGTCAGAGGGATCAAGATTCTCTGCATTTGCAATTCATCATTGAAGTTTGATTCCACGGTCACTATCATTTTGTGCGTATATATGGAAAGAAGTTTTGGGTGGCTCTGAATTTTGACCAATGCTTGTGAGAGTTTTATAGAAAAAAGTCCTATATGTAACGAGTATGCCACATGACATATGTCACAAGCTATCGTCAGCATAGTATTTGTAAGTTGTCAGATTTCTGCATGCTGGCATGTTAAACACTCATTTAACTTGTGACATATGCCTACATCCGTTATAGAGAAGACTCTCATCTTCCAAACAACAATCAATTGTCATACCTTGTGGATATCCACTTATGGAAATTCAAAGAGTTTTGGACAATAGCTTGCAATAAAGAATAACGGAGTCATCAACCTATGAAATGGGACATGGCAGCTCAACTTTGAACTCACCAAGCAACAATTGCAGAGAAAGCCAAGTTCATTTATAAGATAGCTGTTTCGGAAGAACTAAAAAAGAAGTTGCACATCTTAAACAAGTCCGACACTGTACAGACAAAACAAAAACAAAAGAATTGGTTTGCATCCTACCTCTTAAGCTTGCTGAGACCCCTGTTTCCAATGATAGGTAGCCTAGAGGGATCTTGTCAATAGCTTCACATATCTTCTCTCGGGCATCTCGCCAATAGATCTTCAGCAGCACGGTGATCTGCGAAAACACCAAGACAAGGGTCAATAGATTGCAATCCCAAGCAAAAGTTTGAAATTTCAGTAAGATAAGCTCGAGAATAGGGAGAAGCAGTACAAGAAAAAAAGTCACCTCTTTCTGTGCAGCGACTGTGCTGAGGATGTCAAGAGTCTCGTGATCGAACTTCACTCCATATTTCTTCATGATAACATGATCGACAAACTCGCTCAAAGGAATAAAAGCCGCCATACATGTGAAACAAAGTTATATATGTAATCCTAACTATCCACTACTATATCCTAGTTCAAAACCAACGTTTATGTCAACATAGGCATTATCCATAAATGCACAAAGTCATCTCCAGTTGAGCAAAAATGAGAACTTTATTTGAATAACACAAATGGAACCTGGACCATTAGCTTTGAATGAATAGTTGAAAAGTAGCAACATGGTAAAGGTTTCAAGTTTCCATCTGTAGGATCAGATTGGAGTGGATCATCTCTCTCAGGCCTGATGTAGATCGGGGTTGAGCATATTCATTCAGGACCTATAACCATCGAGTGTTGAACAAGATTCTGTTTTGCAAAAGGATTTCAACACACGCGCAATGTATGTTTTCTAAATAAAATGCTTTGTCAAGGGATAAGCATCAAGTTCCCTTTAGAAGTTTAGAGAAGAACACCGCTACTTTATATCTAGGCACTTGGTACATACCAAAATAGGTGTCTGATTAGCAGAAAGATGAACTCGCTAAACAAAGCATCAAAGCTAGATAGATAGATAGATAGATAGATAGAGAGAGAGAGAGAGAGAGAGAGAGAGTTACGGGAGCCGGTGGCTTCCCAGAGCTGCATCTCGCCCTCCTCGTGGGGTGGACGGTGATGAGGATCAGGTGGTCACCAACGCGTGCGACGTTGTCCATCGCCCACTTCAGTGCCTTCTTGTTGCACGCCGAGAAGTCCACCACAACCCCAATTTGCCACTCCATATCAACCTCTGTTTCTTGCTCACTTGCATTTGAAGAGAAAAAGCTCAGATCTTTCTGGTTCGTGAAAATGGAGTCGGAATGTGGCACATTTCTGAGAGGAAAAAACACATTAATGAGTAGAAATAGGGACCGAGTTGCCTTGCTTTAGTGGATTAACTTATTCTGTCTCCAAGCACACGAAGGATTACACTTGAAACTTATTGTCTACCATACGGTGGATGACAGGAATGAATCTGACGATTGGCTTGCGGTGAAGTTCATTAGAATGAAATATATGGGAATATTTCTTCTTAGGGCAGTTATTTTTAAAAGACAGAGCTAGATAATATTGAAGTACAATGCCATGGCAGACATTGCATTCCATCACATTTGTTAAGGCAGCAACGACCAAGTAATGCTCCAGATCCCCTCCGCCTAAGCACCGATATAATAATCTAAAACTCACTCTTATATATTTTAGTAATATCAAGATCTAACATTCAAATATTCTCTATGTAATACTCGGTAGAAGAGGCTATTTGAGTTTGGGTCTTGGCGGGTACTGATTTCTTGAACTATATTGATTTTTGGTGATACTATATTGACGGGGCCAAAGTTAATGCTGGTTATTCAGTTTGTTAGATATGTTCATGATTGAATACAAAAGTTCGAATATATACACAGATGAGGGTCGCTGAATCACCAATACCGCTGCACTCTTTTTACTGACAAAAAAAGACCAAATAATGCTTCATAAAAAAATAATTGAAGAAGAACGTTGACCTTTTTAGTCCCCTAGATAGTGAAGCATTTATAACTCTGAAGGCAATTGAATGTGCTCTCCTCCGTCTATGGATTTCACAACTTTCACTCCAAGAAGATGCAAAGGACATGAATGAAGACATATGCAGTCACTCCAACTTTCTTTCCTTCCATATCATCGATCACGAGAGAAGCTAAAATCCTTCTAGCTCTTTTTGACTCCTAGAACATCTTATATATTCCTTGAGAAAATAATTTTATATCTCATAATCTAGCTCACTGGGATGCTTATATGGGTCTCCTGGGATCTCTCAATCTCTCGAACTCCCAGCCCAAATAAGACCTTTTAAGAGGTTTTAGGCTTAAAGGACACTTTTTTGTTAGCACCTTATTTCAATGAATTATGTTTATGAAAAAAAAAAAGCTTTGCTTCATCAGATATTCGAAGAAGATCATTGACATTTTTAATGTATTTTTATTTAGAAATTTGAATGAATCCAAACAATGGCAACATTAAAAAAAATTTGAAAGGGGTTGATAGAAGTAAAATAAAGGATCAGGAGGAATATTGCTAATAGAAATCAAATTCAAGATTTCTTTATTTTGATCGATAATGACTATTACTATTTGTGTTTCCTACATTTTGTTTCCTTGAGACTATATAATGCCTAGTTCGAGTCCACATGATTGTAGGATGTTCCGTGAATGTACGAGAAGACAAGTTAAGAGGTAAAGAAATCTCCAATAAGGTATGGTGTAGCAATTGCTGCAGCAATGGAGCTAAAGAAGGAACTGAAGAGAGAGACTTATTATGCCTCCAATCTCATCATGAGTTTAATACTGTCACATTATTAAAGGAAACTTGTCTGTTCAAAAATTTAGACCTTATTATTGTAAACACAATCCTCTTCGCATTCCCCTTTTGATACTAAAGTGAAGGATAATATGGGCAAGAAAACTGCTAAAAGATGTAGACCTTGTTGGCATACATTGTGTGGAGGCCATTAACTCATCTAGTGGACTTTTTCTTCTTTGGCATGGAGAACTAGAAAAGTTTCTTATATTCATATCAGAACTTAATATATATGTGTGTATATATATGTATCAATATATATATTTGTGAGAGTTGCAAATAATTTTTCCATTTATGAACATATATTTAATCAGTATGTAATGGGTGCCTGAATTATTGGTTAATATATATATATATATGAAAATAATGAGCTTAAAGCCCAATCAATCCATAGTTTTATTTGAAAGCCACAAGTCCATGGGCCAATAGAACCCAATAAATCAAGCCTAAAGCAAATCATTGAACCCCATAGCTTTTAATTTCCAGCCACCACCTCAACTTAGGGAAATATTTGCCAATCTTCATTTTTTTTCCTTGGTTTCGGTCAATACACATAAAAGAGGGAGAGAGAGTTGACGGAATAGGGAATGGAGAGGATGAGCTCAACAGAAGAAAAGAAAAATAGAGAGAGACAGGATGAGCGAGAGTTAGGAGAAGGGAGCCAAGCGAGATTGAGTCGGGGGAGATTGATGGTCGATGTAATAAGTTGACAAGGAGAGCGGGAGGGAGCTGGGAATTAAGATTCTTGAATGATAGAAATATTGAATGGATAGTTTGATGGGAAGTTCTTGAGCGATGTCTGATCAAGAAGGAAAAAGAAACGGTGGTTTTGTTGTTGTATGTTGAGTTAAAAGTAGGAGCTTAAATAAGTTTGACTTAAGACATTTATAGCTAGAGATATATATGCATAGTTGAAGACAAATTTCATTTGTATTTTCTATTTTGGTCTCTGTAGATTTTAGAAGTAATATATTGGGTCTTATCTAAATTGGTAGAAAATAAGGGAAATTATAGCTCATTCCTAAAGAGTTAGATCTCATTGATTTATTGAATCTTTAATTTCATAAGTTGCTGTTAGGTAGATTAACTTTGTACTATTTCGTTTTAAAAGGTCCAGAGGTACGTGGATTTAATTTTGTCGGGTACCAATTCTTGTGCTGCTAATTAGAGAATGAGTTCACTAGTAATAATTAAATTGCTTATGGAGGTGAGTTGGGATCTAGTATGCTATTCTTTAAGGAGCTAATTTTTGGTATATTGGTATTGTGAATTCTAGTTTTAAATCAATATTTATGGGATGATATAATTAATAGCTCAGCTAAATGTAAATATGTTTGTCTTGAATTAAGGAGTTCCACCATCTAAGGTGTTGAAGCACTTGTATGTCTTGGGCCGTTTTATTGACTTTCTCATTTCATTACAAGTGTAGTTGCTACTTGGTTAAAACTTCTTCCATTCGTTGGATTTGGCTTCACGGGAGTTGGGTTGTTTGCATCTTATTTATTGAATTATCTGTAATTATAGTGAGACATAAATTGGATTTCAAAGTAAGGGAAACTACTAGAAGATTGAATAGACAGAGCTTTCGTAGTATGATTGTTGGTATAACTTGTCTTCTTTGTGTGATTATAATGGTTCAGGAGCTGTGGAGACTGGATCTAGATTTTTAAGAACGAATCTGGAGAGTTGTTCAGGGACTATGAGTATTTTATTCCATTATAAATTGGAACTATATACTAAATATGATATATAACTATTATATTAATATAGTGTTGTGAGGTTATAGAAATATGATATATATGGATTTGAACTATTAAGTATGATACTTATGGATTGGCAAGATATGGAATATGATTAATAAGGTGTGCTATGATTGCTTGGTTGATGTAGTCATGTATGTTAAACCGCTGATCCGGCGGGATATAAAACGGGCGACCCACCGCTGATCCGATGGTTTATAAAATGGAAGACCAATCGGTGATCTGGCGGGATACAAAATAGATGATCGACCGCTGATCCGTCAGGTTACAAAATGGACGAACGATCATGGTATCGTCACAACTCTCCACGAGGTTAATGCAACCTTGTGGCTATTTATTGTTTGTATTGGATTCTTGTATGTATATTTACGAGTATGAGATAAGAGATATATGGTATATGGATATGTGTGTGTATATATATGTGTATATGCAGGAGAATAATATGAGAAATACTATGATGGTAAGAATAGGAATTCAGTGCGAATTATGCAACTAAGATATTTAAATATTTAATATATAGAAGTTATTTTATTTTGGAATGATATACTCACTGAGATGTGCTTCACTCCTTTCATATACAAATTTTTACAGATAATGTTGAGGTCACCTTGATGGACACGACAAGCAGAGTTAGTTAGCGGAGATCGAAGAAGGTTTTGGTTAGCTAGTTCCGTTGTTTATAGGAATTAGTTTAAATATTTGTGATTTTGTAATAACCGTTGTAGCCTAGAAATGTTGGTACAGTTTTATGACGTCTAGTTTGAAGAATTTCTGAAGTGATATATTTGGAATTATTGAATTTTGTTAATAATTTTGTAGTAGGTTATATTTTCTGATTTGGAAATATCCAAATTTTAGGGGAAACTCTACCGAATTTTCGGGTCTTGACAATATCAATATAAGTCATCGTGTGCTTCCACGTTGTTGTATTCTTACCTGCATTTATGGCCCACCATATTTGCATAAAAAGTAGATTTAAAATTAGTTGAGTCTTTTGGTTGAAAGTATAGATGGTCCAATGGGTTTTCATTGGAGACTTGAACAATAATATGGGTTCAAATCATAAGGAGATTGGTAGAGATGTTGTGGCTGCTAGTAGGATGTAATACCATGGTTTCAAATCTGGTTGAGATGTTGCACCTGCCAGTAGGAACTTCATGGACAAATTTCTAGGAATTGGTTGCACAAATCTTGGTTATAGTAATGATCCATTTACTTGGAGAAACAAAACGCATGGGCCAAGAAGTATTAGACAAAGACTAGATAAGGCCCTAGTAAATGATAAGTGGAGATTAGCCTTCACAAAAGTTGGATTATTGCATTTGCCGATAGTAAAATTTGACACAATCCAATTTTGTTAAAGCTTTGACTAGATAAATTAACAAACTTAAACCCTTCAGATTCAAGCTTGCATAGATCTAGAAAGTGCTAAAATTATTAAAAACAAATGCTTGGAATGCAAATGTCAATTTATTACATGCTTTTTACGTTTTGTAGAATATTAAAGGTACAAAGAAGGTATGGAAAATTGGAAAAGGAATCTTTTGGATATTGTGATGCTAACATAATGGAAACTCTTGAAAAAATTGATGATATACAAGGTCAAGAGCCAGCATGTAGAGAAAATTTTCAAGGGAAAATAGATGAGTTCATTTTTAGAGAGATGATATGGCAATAAAAGTTAAGTGAATGGATTCAATGATGGAGACGAAATACAAAAGTTTACCTCCTTTCTACCATTATCTAGAGAAAAAATAATCATTTATAGCTAATTAATAATGATCAAATTCCATGGATGATCGCACAATATGGCTCCATAAGGAGAGAACCTTTCAAATTCAAAGAGGTGTGCCTATAATGAACTTTACTACATCATAAGAAAGGTTGCTAGATTTAGGCAACTTCAACATTATATGGTTATTCTCTACAACTTACGCAAGTAAACAAACATTTGGAAAGATATGTAAGTTCATCGGAACTAACTTGACAAAGAAAATAAAAGCCATCTTTTTTCTGTTAGGAAAATTTGTGTTAGTCATTCTCCATAAATAGATTTTAAATCCTGGATGTATTTTTAGATCTCAGAAATATCTTAAAAGCCTTGTTTTCTCTTATTAAATCATGTGACTCTGGTCCAACATGTAAAATTGTTTGATAGTGTTTACTTGACACAGTTGAAATTCACGTGTACTCATCAAATTATTTTTCTTTTGTTAGACATATACTAATAAAATGTTTAAAACAATCTCTAAATCAAACACGTTATAGATTGGAGGACTATTGCATCTTTTGGGGCAAAATAGCATTAGACCCTTAACTTTAACATCTAATTATTGTTGAATATCTGTAGTATGAGTGGTTGTGTAGTTATTATTTCTTCATACCATGGATCATGCCACACATGTGTATTGTTTTCACTCCATATCCACTTATAGGTTCTTTTTTAAATTTGACATAACAATTCGTAAGCACTTCCCAAATCTGTGATGTTATGTTACTTTGCTGTAGGAAGCCTTTATTCTTGTCATTCATAGTTCTGAAAGTAAGATTATTTAAATGTTTAGTCTATGCTCAAGAAGTTTTTTTTTATTACAACTCCCTATTAGATTCTGAATACTTCCTAAATTCAAGGCCATGATTGTCTTTTGGTTGACAAAAGCACTGCCAATTTTTTTGGGATAAAGCAAGGGTCTTTAGTTTTTAACCCCATCACAACCTCCTTGTGAGCTAATATGGACATTGTATATATTGGCATAATATTTAGCACTGATGTCACTAAAGTTGTTCTTCTAATTATAGAGTCAACAGGCACTCCATCCAATCGGTTTGTTCTCAATCTTTACAATCAAAAAGCTAATGATTCATATTTCCTCCTAGAAAGTGAAAAAGGATTGTCCAAATATGTTGCATCTTTCTCTAAGTTTTTCATGCCAAGTCATGGCTTGATATCTCTTTCCATGTTTGATATGACATTTCTTAAAAAATAACCTAGAATTTCATAAATTAGTCTCCTGACCACTATATAAATAAAATTTGTCTATTCAATTCTTATAGTTAGACAAATCAATGAGTGTTGCACAAATGAGGAATAACAAGTCATTAGCAAAGAATAAATGGTTGATGGAAAGCCACTTCTACATATGTTGATCCAATTAATATCTTTTTACCCTAGGACAGAAAAATAGCCTCAAGAGCACCTCCGTTGCTAAAATAAATAGGCAGGAAATATAGGAACCCCTTGCCTGGGTACTCTCAATGATTTAAAGTATCAATGTGGCAAGTCGTTCAAAAGTATTGAGAAAGAGGAAGTAAATAAGCATTAATAGATCCATGACATAAAGATGGGATGGAAGCCCAATATTTTTAAGTATTATAACTGCGAGAAGCCAAGCCATCATGTTAAAGGTTTTGGCAAAGTACATTTTTACTCATATCCATTCTCTTATCATTTTTGCTCGATTCATTATTTCAATAGATTCTTGATCTAATAAATAACTTCTACTGATCCATCTACCTTTTACAAAGGCAATCTAATTTGGGGATATGATGCATGAGAACAAACATTTTAGTCTATTTGCAATGATTTTCAAGAATATTTTATAATACACATTGCTAGGTCTGATGGGTTTAAACGGGGGATCTTGGTATTGATTTAATAGTTGCTTCAATCTCATCAGCATCAGTTACTTTGGTCAGTTTTTTAGAAATTAGATTTTCATGCTCTGATGTTAAGCGCAACAGTTTTGAATTCTTAGATGAAGTTCTCAACGTCTACTAGGAGCATGATAGGAAATGATCACTAGACAATTACAGTAACTTCATCTATAAAGATCTCTTTTAGAACAACACTAAATGCAATGCAAATCCTGTCCAACGTGGGGATATATAGATCAATATATGTGTAGAAGCATCATGAATGAGTCATTATGCATCCATTAAAAGAGTGGCTCAATACCAGAAGAGGGTTACTATGCCATGGTTCAGAAAGTGCCATACTAAATCATCGATGTGGCTAGAGGCAAGAGAACACTTAGCTACAATCATCCTTGCCACCTTACATGGCTTGACCAAAGCTTCCATATCATCAAATGCTCTAGTGTCGTGGTTAATGCCCATTTCTAAATCCAAAGGAGACAACATTAGAGGAAAATCGAGACCTCGGGATTGTAGATGGATTGAATCAGTAGAAAACATTGCTGGACACAACCTAAGACAATTGGGACTTCTTTCAAATCGTGTCTTTTGTGTATGTTCGAGCCTTTTATGTTTAGAAATGAACTATATTCTGTGAATGAATATGGGTTATGACAATGGAAATCCTGCATGTTTGTCCTTTTTTTTGCAATTGAGTCCTATATATTTAAAAATGACTAGTCCAATTCTATAAGATCCTCTCCATTACACTTTCAGTCCACATCGCCAATGTTTTACTAACGCCAATTTCACGTTGTTAACGATTCTGTTAACAGAATAATAATGATTCGGATTAAAAGTATAATAGAATTGATGTTATAGGATGGATTAGCCATTTTGAAATATATAAAACTCAACTGCTAAAAACAACACACATATACAACTTTCAGTGTCATTTTTCCAAACGAATATATTAACTTACACAAGAAAAATTAAGGGCAATCAGCTAAAATTTTCACCCTCACTTACGGTTCAGAAATAGTGCAAGCGCAGAAAATATGGTTCCCAAGAATGTGAAAACCAGTATCAGAACCAGAACAGTGAGAACTGAACCCGAACCCGAACCCGAACCCAAACGGATAAACTCACTATGGTTCTGGGGCTTCTGCTTCCTCTTCAACTTCTTCCACTTCATCTTCTTGGTCTCACAGTATTCTTCCACTTGATCACACAGCCCCTCGTAATGGAAGTCCTCCTCCACGTTCACTCCCTCACAGAGATCCCTAAACAAACCCGAAACTCTCATCTCGGCGCCCGGAAGGTTCGTCACGATCCCAACCTCCTTGAGGAGCTTCTCGTCTTTCTCTGAGCTTATGAGGCTGTGAATCAAGCAAGTGTAGGAGGAGACACATGGCAGGTTAACGCACCGAGTCTGCTCAAGTGCGATGAGGTTCCGGAAGAGCAGTTCGGTCGATTGATTTATCACAAGAGGAGGAATCTGGAGGATACCATTATGGAAGTCTATGTCCAATAAGCTCCCGTAGTTAGCTTTGCACTTGAATTTGATCCCTTCCTTTCTCAGCTCCCTTGCGGGTTTTAGTCTCTTCGGGATCAGATTGGTTCCACTTTCATCCTCCGGTTTATTACCTCGAGGATATGACAACGTCGGGATCAAGCAGTTATGGATCAGGTCGAGGAAGTGATGAGCTTCCTCGTTGAACTTGTCGCGCAGATTCCGGGATTCCCCCGGAATCATATTCCTAAAGAACCGGTACACTAGATCGGACAGGGGCTGACCGCACTGTTCCGAGGCCCGAACCACCTGGTACAGCCTCTGGAGGACAAACATCGGAATCTGGTTTTCGAGCAGCACCATGTCACACCTCAGGTCGTATAACCTTCCAGGAGTGCCGAAGATCGGGTCCCCTCTTCGCCGGAGACTCTTGTTCGAGTACTTGATCAGGAGATCGATGATGAAGCTCCCATCAACCAGCAACATCTCCTCGAATTCGCTCGTTGGAAATTCGACATTGCCGGAGTAGCACCTCCTTGCCCGGTGCTCTAATTCTCGAACCGCCTTCATGCACTTGTCTATGGTCGATTCCAGTTCCAGGTTCGGTTTCCTGTCATTACATAATAAAAGTAAGATTGCAAAGTATTTAGTAAAGCGGTTATATTACGTGTTAATGATAACATGATATACATTCAATCAGAATTTGACATGTAATCAATAATTATATATAATTACTAAATCCTAAAAAATTTTATAAAAAATATAAAAAATTCTTAATAAATAATAAATATAATTGGACAAATTATATAAATAGTGGATTATGATTAGACGGATATACTACGTCATCATTACCTACGTGGTATAATCGCTTCACTAAAGACTTTCTCAGTTAAAAGGGGCATGGACATCCCACATTTGACCAAGGCCAAAGTCATTTAACGAATTTGGTTCCATTGCTTATAAAGTTAGACTTTTACCGTGTGAGCTTATACTACATCGGGCTCAAGTGCAAAGTTTATGACCAATAAAATCCGAGATCAGAAGAAAAAAGTTCGATTCATGATCAGAAAATCAAGAATGGAAAAAGTCCGACCATAAGTTGTAACTCGAGCAAGGAAGAGAAAGTTCGAGAACGGAATGAAAATGCCCGGTCGAGACCGGCGTTTCTAGGGTCATTGAAAATTTTACACTTAGGTATCTTCCTAACAAGATATTGTAATCTTTCAGCATTTCCGACCTATTGAGGAGAGCGAACGAGTACCGCCACTTCTGGGACTCCATGTCGTCCTTTAAGGTTGCCTTCCCATGGTGGAATGGACCGATCGAGAGCCTCTCGGGGGAGTAAAACCTCCCACTCTCCTTCGCTAGTTTCTCAGGGACTCGAGCAATGCTCACCGAAGAAGAGAGATCCTCCATCTTCACCTTGATTGAGGACACAAGCGAGGTGCTCGGGGGCGTCATCTCAATCGAGATGTGATCCCCGGGTCGTAGCTGCTCCCTCTTCCCATCAGCTATCTCCATGTGATCACCTCGAGCTAGAATCCTTGACGAACCTGCAAAATTCACAACCATGTTGCACAGCATAATATCTCAATCGATTCAGTTCAGACATATTCGACATGGCGTCCGTGACCGGGCAACGCATTCCCCAGCACGTTTAAGATCAGTAATGTGAATGATATCTGAATGAACAGATTGCATCAATCAGATTGGAATAATTACCTGAAAATATGAGAGAAGAAGGATTAACTTGTCACAGTATGATGGCCGAGTAAGTGGACAATAAATAAATGAGAACGTGATTGGCAAAAAGGCTGATGGTGAGAATCCCAAGTAACTTGAGAAGATTGATTTGCAGAAATTCCTTTTCTTTGCTCCTCGTTTAATTACAAAATGACACCCTAAATTGCTGAGGTTGGGACATTATGCCCCTGAACATTTTCTTTTAATAAAAAAAGTTTACTTGCTAAGGTTGCTCAAGTCACTGCAGCACTAAGGACTTTCTCCAATTAAGCCAGTATTCGCGCTTACCCATTTAGACTTAGTTCGAAATACTTACTACGGATGAAGCATATGAAAATACATACGAGAAATAGATATCTCTTTTCATTATGAGTGTTTAACACTCCAAACCTAATTCTATTGACACCATCTCGAGTCCAAGCTGATCTCGCCAAAGCACCTCAAGTGCCCTGTCGGACACCTTTCTTGGATCGCCGTTGTAGAAATGAAAACGTGTGCTGACCTGCTTGAGTATCCTAAAAAAGCCTTAGATTACCCAAAAAATACTAACACTCTTGTTCTCGATAAGTTTCGGGGTTAAATTGTTTGAACCCCAAAAGTACAGGGTGGAATTGGACAATCACCCCAAAGTTCTTCGACAGAGATGCGGCAGGCAAGTAAGAAAGCAAAGCTAGAGAAGCTGTTTTATTTGCCTCTGATTTCATCTGAAAAGCACTTGGCAAATCCCAACAGAGATCACAGAGACCTTTTTCTCAACCTGACGTCGAACCCAATTGCTCAAACAGTAAAACTGTAACCAGATTTATAAGAGATTGAATTTATATCAACTTTAAAGTTTAAATTTGTAGGTGCTTTAATCTTTTATAGGTCCGAAAAAATTTTGCATGGTATCAAAACTAGTTATCGCATGGCATCCATCCTTGCCGGATCCAAATATAAACCTTGGTCATTGGAAGCCCGACCCCCAAAAAAGTACTTGTCCCGTGACCGATTATATAGCCCAAGAATATAAAAAAAAGCTCACATTGTAATTAGTTATCCCTTCTTCTAAGTACCAAAAACAACACGTTACTTAAGGTCCATTGTTAAGGACAAATATTCATGCACGTGTCAAATATAAATACATCATCGTGTGATGGCAAGGGCCGATGAATGAAATCCCACATTGGATAACTCGTAAAAAAGATCTTTAAGGAGATTTGACAACCATCATACATAAGATTAAACTCTTATGTCGATATTTGGCTCAATTTTTTTTTTGTAGAGCTAGTTGAAATTTTACATCTAGAACTCTAATCGGCTCAAAACGCCTCCAACTCAGGTTTCCTTCCACCATCACATCGTAAGTTTCAAACACGAAAAAGTCTTATTTAGCCATACCTCACGATGACGTGATGAGAAAGAACCAACTAAATTGATCTGATTAATGACAATTATGGCAATTATTCAGTTGATTAACACAAATTTATACATTTGTTACAATCTGATTAGTATTTCCTTACGCGACGAGATATGACCACCCAAGAATTTCTTAGCAAGCACAGTGGAGAATTGTCCTGGGCGGTCAGGTGCGAACTCACAGAATTCTTTTGCTTAATGAATACCAAGAACAATTCATGCGAAATGGGCACAAGTGCTTCCAAGATCTCGAGAAGTAATGCCCTCAACTGCGTCCAAAGTCAGTTTCCCGACATTAAACAGCCACAAGGAGCAGTGACTGAGAAAACACAATCCTATCATTAACATGTTTCTCTTTGGCAACAATAAACGATAAGAAATACTATAGGCTGTACCCTCAATCCGACCATATGAAAGCTCTACCTTTTCAACCATAGAAAAGGGTGAGAAGAAAAAAAATCTTTTACCGAATCAAACTGCCACTATACCATCGTGATTGGGCGGCGGTCCGGTTTGTTGAAGAGGAAAACAGTGAGAAAAGGTGACCCCTTGATAAAGAATCTCGTAACAGAGGTTTGTCAGTAGTTTCCTGCAATGACTTGCAGAGGAAATCACTAGATTGAGTAAAGCTTCATATCTCCCGCTTGAGAATTACGTTGATTATCCCTATAGGAGACTTGGGCCGGTAACGCTCATCTGTGTCCACCTCCTCAATTTCCTACAGGAGAAAACCATAAGATCTTCTATTTTGGAATAGATTCTAGCAAAGAGGATTCGAATAACTGTACCCTTGATCAGAGAACACTTCTCGGGTTATTACCTGCACAACGTCCTCTCCCTTAATTACCCGACCAAACACAGTAAGCTTCTCATTCAGATTTGGTATAGGTGCGGTAGTGATGAAGAGCTCGAAACTCTTACTGTCTTGCTTGTTCTTTGAAGTTCCGAGCATGAACGCCTCATGCTTTGGGCTTCAAAATTTAACAATGGCATATAATTAAAGATGAGAAAAAACAAGTCCAACAAAATTTAACCATGCAGATGATAAAATCAGATGGATTTACCTCGTCACAAGCTGGCCCCGCAGCTTTACTTTCGATGTCCAATCTTCAGCGGTGCCAAGCCCTTGGGAGTTCCCTCCTTGAATAACATAGTGCTTTATTACACGGTGAAATGGCATGCCTTTGAAGTGTCCCTTTTGACTGCAAGGACCCATGGAATCACTTAGATTGAGAATGACAAGAATGTATAATGAAAATTTGTAACCAGTACGGCTTGGTGGTAGAGAGAGAATTTGAACTCCTCGTTGATTAATGAGAACTTAGCTCCAAATGTAATGTGGCTATACAGAGAACCAGCAAGAGTAGCTAATTTGATTTAATGCAAAATAGACGAAATGAATTACCACAAATCCAGGAATTTGTCCACAATCTCTGGTGCACGATCCTTAAAGAGCTCCACTATGATATCCCCTTTTGATGTGTTCAGAACCTACAAAACAAGTGAGAAACATTTCAGAGACCATTAAACATTCATTACTGACAGTCAATTGCAGAACAAATTTTCATCTAAATTTATTGCAAATATTTGAATGAAATTTTCAAATAAGAAGTTATGATAATCCTGTCCTATTCAAAGGCGAGGTAGTATGCATGTTCTTAGTGCAGATAACTAGACTATGGTGAAGAGTGACTACAACAATCACAATTTTTCAAAAGAACCAAAACAGCATGACAGATGATAGTTTTATCCCAGTAAATACGAATACAGTGGCCTATCCTGGGCAAAGTACCTTTTCCTGGACATAAGTACAAAACCATTATAAATTCAAAAAGAATTTTGAGATCTTACCGCATACCCTGGAAGGTCAAATTTCTTGGAATCTGCAGTGCCATCTATCTCCTAAAACAAGAAGAAATATAGGATTTCAGTAAAGAACAGCAGCAGGAATCTGCACAATCTTAAAAAGATGAGTCAATATTACAGGAAAGAAATGGAGAACAAGTATGTCAAGACTAACACGTTACCTCAAATTTTGATCCAGCACCTGTTTGTTCTCTGGACCTGTAAGCATCGAGTTATGATCACAAACTTATAGTACTAATCATGATTTCATCACACGAACTAACATTAGTAGAATTAATTCCTTAAACATCAATCAAATAATTGTTCGCAAGACATTATGGAGTTAGCTGTTAAGAAAGTAAAGGAAATTTGGGGAGAAGCCCATCTCAAAAGAGGCTTGAAGCACCATGGAAGCCAAAAAAGAAGCCAATTCATTCACAAGTATTCTCAATCAATTTACCAATTAACTGAACTTATCGGTTAATATATAGATCGAATGTCCCTCCACCTCCCCATCTCCTCCTCTACCCCATCTCCTTCGCTCCTAATACGCACTAAATTCAAGATTCACTGCATATGCATGAAAGAACGAACTAGGGCATTTAAACTTGATACAACGGACCTTTCTGACCAGTGCCTGTAAGTGGCGACCAGAGACAGCACAACCAAACCGGAAATGGCACAGTACAAGATTATTGTGGGGATGCTGACTCGAGATGGTCCCTTCTTCTTCTTGCTCTGGAGCAGAAGTGCCTGAGGCTTAATCCTCGCCATGCCACTGTTTAATAATCTCAAAGGGCCTAAACTGTCACTCTACCGAGCACCTGCAAAACCAAAGGAGAAATTAACTTAAATCTCGAAGAAAAATAGGAAATCCTCGACATGTAAGTTAATACATATCGATCAGATCCACTTCTCCACCAAAAGCGAAAAGGGCTAACGGTTCATCTCAATCCCCACGAACCGAGCAAAAGAGAAGATCGCAAGAGTGCGTGGAAGAACCCTAGACGCCTCAGCAGGATACTCCAAACTCGAGACGATTCCAACCGACTGCGACAGCTTTCAAGCATTTCGCTCCACCCACCGGATGGATGGCAACAGCGGAGCAGACACGGAACGAGAGGAGGGTGAAGAAGAGAACTGAGTCAGAGTCAGTACCTGGGATCGATTGAGTGCTCGGACCGACTGGGGCTTCTTTGACGAGAAGCAGAGGATTGGATCGATCAGTCATCCGTCAACAGAAATGTAGAGGAGGAGGAAAAAATCGCAGCTTGGAAGCGTGGTGGTTGGTCTGTCGAGTTGATTAATGTGCTGACAGATCATCGGATAATTAGATCCGGTGTAGAACGAGCGGGGTTGGGGCTGTGCATGGTTCGGTTCAGTTAAAAGAACCGTTTTGAACCAAATCAAATCACATTTTTTATTTTTGGTTCGGTTCGGTGGTATATGGGCTGAATCGTAACTATATGAAGAAGGAAAAATCGAATTGCTTAATTGTTAATTAGGAAAAAAACTTTTTGAAATACATAATTTATTTTAAAATTACATATTTTGTTTTTACTTTTTATTTTATTTAATTATTAATTAAAAAATTTTGGTTCGGTTAATTGTAATTAACTGAACTAATTATTTCAAGTAATTAGCCAAATCTCTTCTCCGCAAAAAAATTTGAACCCTTTACGAACCAGTTTGAACGATTCGATTATTTTTTGTTCGGTTTGATAGTTTGGTTAAGTTTTTTGGTATTTTTGAAAAGCCCTAGTTGGGGACGATCCCAAAGTATTTGCATATGAGCTTTGCCTCTAATTGATCTACCTGACTTGAATTGAACTAATGTCAATTAAATTTTTGGATACTAATAATACAGATTAAAAATTGGACAAATATACTTTGTTAGCATGTTATGCGATATAATATATGATGATATATTTGAAAAATCCTCCCACCATAAATATGAGAGAATTTTATTTCTAATTAATTGCAATTTGAATTAATTCTAAACCATGGTACTGACTAAAGTGCACTTTTGCGTTATAAGCTTTTTTCCAAATATAGAGATTTGGAACTTATTTAAGATAAGGAAATGCTACATCATTTGAATTAATCTGCCTCGTGCGAATCTCCAAAATTTTAATGGTCCAGTATTTAGAAATCCAATGAATCATAATTAATTCAGTTCAAGTTTAATGGATCCACTGCCGGATAAAACTTTTCTAAGATAAATTTTCTCTATTCACAAGACTCAACTAGAGGTCTTACTAGAAAAAAATTGAACAATGCACTTTGATAGAATGCCTGTGGTTTCGGGTCTTGGTTTGGTTGCCTTCCATAGGGGTGTGCAAGAACTGGTTCAGGGATCGAACTAGTTCGAAACCAAACTAAACTATGAGAATCGGTTTGGCTCGGCATACTAACTATAAATTGTAACTTGTTTATAAGAAAAACTAGGATTGCTTTGAACTAGTTTGATTAACCTGTTCAAACCGAGCTGTTTTAAAAGTAATTCAATTCGGTTTAGTTTGATCTAAATTGAAGCAATCAGAAATAGCAGTGGTAGCAGCCCTTTTGCAGAAGCAATCAGTAATAGCTGCTAGGTGGACTTGCCCTCCATGACCATTGCTTACGAAACCGCAACTATCTCTGGCAGCATCAGCTCTCGAAACCATTGGCTCTGCCCGTCTTCTCCAGCAAAAAAGCAGAAGGAATTCTGAAGGGGAGGGGAGGCTCAAGGCTGTGTCTGTGAAGAGTAGAGTAGGGGAAATCACACGATTGGAATAAAAGCAATTTGATTCGACTAGAACCGGTTCACTGAATTTATTAAACTTATAAATAAATCAAACTGATTTGCATCTTAAAAACTGAATTAAAAGCAGACCAGTTCAGACCAAACCGATTTTCTAGTAATTCTAATTCCGTTCCAGTTCGGTTCATCCTGAACCTATTTTTATGCACACCCCTAGTCTTCCAGGACATGGTGGGACCAAGGAGCGGTTGGCTGGTTAAAAAGAATCATAATTGGAAAAAAAATGCATTTGGATCGGTCATATCATTTTCCATTGAAACTATGAAAATTCATATTTAATTATCATATCCGGGTAGTACTCCCTCGTGTCCCTTTCTCGTATTTTCTTGTGGATGGTTCATTCCATTTATAATAAAAATAAAATCAGAATTTATAGGCAGCTGTCGTTTAGCTATACGCGAAATTCGTCAAGATCGATTAAGTTGCTCTATTCAATTCTATGGTGGCAAATCATTCCTTTAGTTGATAGATTTTTTTCTCACGCATATCATCAATTTTAACATTCACTTTTATACTTGATAACACTCACCGTGTGGACTACGGGTCATGTGCTAGTGTATTATATCCAAACGTTTGAGAGTCGAGTATCTTTTTTAATTTCTTAAATTAACGTACAAAATTTAAATTTCAATATTTATTAAATCAATAAAAAAAAAAGGACAATAATAACTTCACTAATATTTAACCAGTAATTTTCTTCTTTTACTTTCTCTCTTATTTTATACAAATTTTTCTCTAACTATATCTTAACTAATCTTAATATATATAAAATCATTGTATTTTTTCTGAATTTATTACTTAATTTTATAGTTAATTAAAAAAATACAAATTTGAACATGGATTATAAATAAAATTTTATTAAATCATTTATCTATTTATATCATCAATTTTATTAAATAACAAAATTCACACATATACATAGCAAAAGATCACGTTGGGCCGTTGGTTGCTAGTCAGTCGGGCCCGCAGACCGGGTCGGGGCACCGTGGCCTTTTCCTGTTGTCAAAATATCCGGATTCATTTTTCAAAATTATATTTTATTTTATTTTTTGGGTATCTGGGAGTTTCTATGGCACGTGGCGCCACTCTGTGATTCCACTCTTTGAGATCGAACCGTGTGGATCTTGCTATTCGTCAAAGCACTCTTGGAAGAAGCATTTGTGCAAAGAGAGAAATTTCAATTTGATTCATGAGACACATGAGATGAGGTCAATTACATATTCTAAGATAAGATCAATGGCGCAACTAAATTGAAATTTTTTTTAATGATCTTACATTGCAACTGATGCAAGAAAATATTAGATTACGTATTTCTTGTTTATTTTTATCGGTAAAAAGAAGGGTAATAATTATGACGATCTACTTATCCCGCTATACATTACTTGAAATCCTGTTTTGTCATGAATACATCAGACTAACTCAGTGTCCTCTAATTTCATGTCGGAAAGAGCGCACTTTTAGCAAATATCTTTTTTACAAATATGTAGAAATAATTTGAGTATAAGAGATTGATCTCATCCAATTACATGAGAACTATATTTGTTTAATTCTCGTTTATGATTATAAAAAAATTCTACAATCCTATTATTAAACAGTTAAATAGACAGAGAAAATGATTGTGAGCTATTAGATCTTTTTGAAAAATTGATTCATTAATTTTGAATGGTCGAATTAAACTTATGAAGGGTCAAGTCCTCAGGCAATAGAAGTTTCCATTACCCTAGTTCTAGTTTCCGCAATCATCGTTGAGCAAATCAATCAAAGGACAAATTCTACTCATCGCATTATCGGGTGGAATAACAACTAGCTCCTCATGACAGCATAATATGTCGAAGAGTCCACTTACTCATTGTTCAAAAATTTCTCGTATTCATCCAGGACAAAATTTCAAGAAAAAGACAAAAAAGGGGGGAACACTATATTTTAATCATTATTTACTGGTAAATTTAAAGCTAAAAATATGAAATTAAATTAGCATGCATTTATTTAAATAAAAATGGACTATTTTTTTAACCTTTAATTACCTGTATTTTTGTAACTCTACTCTTATCTCTATCGCCCCGGGAGGTTCCAAGTTATAATTACACAAGAAAACCTACGTAAAAATTATGTTCAAATGTTTCATCTCCCAGTTGGGTTCACTAACTGCGAAAATACCGGTGGATGTTCATCCTGCTCAGGCTCTTCCGCCGTGCTATCCTCGTCGAGATTTATCGTCGCCATGTGCATGTAATAGTCATTGCTCGGTTTATTCCCCACAGCGACCCCGACCCCCTCCGGATTTTGATCAAGTTGGAGTGCAAACTCGAGGTTCCATAGTACATCCCCCATCGAGGGCCGGTCGAAGCCGTGGTCGCTCAGGCACTTCTCGGCTGTCTCGGTGAACTTCTGGAAGCATTCGGGGCTGATTTTGCCCCGGATGTGTGGGTCTACGATCTCCTCTAGGGTTCCCTTCCGGTGGCAGTGCCGGGCCCAGTCGGCCAGGCTAACCTGCTCCTTCGGCAGGCTAGGGTTGAGAGCGGGCCTCGCGCAGAGGACCTCGACCAGGACAACCCCAAATGAGTAGACATCAGATTTTTCAGTCAATTGCTGGCGCCTGAAGTACTCTGGATCCAGGTACCCGAAGCTGCCCTTCACCATTGTGCTCACATGGGTCTGGTTCAGGTTTGGGCCGGTCTTGGATAGCCCGAAGTCGGAGACCTTAGCTACCCACTTCTCATCCAGCAAGATGTTTGTGGTCTTCACGTCGCGGTGAATGATCGTGTACTTGGCCCCAGTGTGAAGGTAGTGAAGTCCCCTAGCAGCTCCAATGCAGATCTCCAGCCTTTGCTTCCAAGGCAAGGAAGGCTTGTTGCTCTTATAGAGGTGCTCCCTCAATGTGCCATTCCCCATATAGTCATACACCAAAATCATCTCCCCATTTTCCTCACAAAAGCCAATTAGGGACACCAAGTGCTTGTGCCTCAATTTCGAGAGCATCTCAATCTCGGTCTGGAACTCATGGATGCCCTGCTCGGATGAGGGGTTCGACCGCTTGATAGCCACCTTGGTCGAACCCCCGTCTATGACGCCCTTGAAGACTTTCCCAAACCCTCCCACCCCGATCACCTGGGACTCGTCAAAGTTCTTTGTGGCGTGCTTGATCTCCGACAGTGAGAAGTGCCGGCATAGGCCCCCGGCGAGAGACGAGAGGTGGCTACTCGCATTGCTCTTGCCCGAGTTCGTCGACTTGGTTGTGGTCGTCGTGGTGCGGGAACTCCCGTAGAGCGGCAGCCAATTACCGACGCGTGAATCAGTCCCGCTCCTCAGCCCCTTACTCTTAGTACGGCGGATAACAAAGAAGACCGAGACAACCACCACAAAACCTGCAAAGGCTCCCACCACAGCACCGACCATTGGGCCATGGTCGGAGGAGCTCGATGGGGCGAAACCCTTTGCGGCATCGGCCTCAGCCTTAATGAGCATAGGCGAGGGGACAGGGTTGGGGCCCGCCAAGTTCCCGGCCGTGTCATTAACCTTAAAGACCTCCAACCCGTTGAGGATCGAGTCATAGTACTCGGGCTTCATCGACATGCTCGGGTGCATTGCCACCCAGAGCGAATCGTCCCCAGTGCCATCACTAGCATAAGTCGCGTAGTCCTTGTACACGGGCACTCCCTTCGATCCCGACCACGCGATCACATCGGCCGATGCCTGTGCTGTTTGGTTGTTGACAAAAATGTCAAAAACCCTTTGGTTGATCTTATCCGCCAGGTACTCACAAAAGTGGAACCTGACAACATAGGTGAAGTTGGCATCAGCAGGGAACACCCAGGAAAGATTGGAGTTCTGATTGACCTTCGGGTCCGGCCCCATTGTCCTCGCCGTGCTATACACGTCAAGCGGCGCGACGTAATCAGGAACATCCTTAGGGTACCGAATCGTGACGTTCTTGGCAGCTTGGGAAGTGACACCGATCGCAGCCCCGAACAAGTAGGGGGTGTCGTCGTACCATATCCTCGCAAGACCTGAATCGTTGGTTGACGGGATGAACTGTCCCCCAACATTGAGGCGGAACATCGTTTGCAGCGTTGAGGTTGTGAGATCGACAGTCTGGCTGCTGAACCCCACCATCGAGGGGCCCATCTCGAATAAGTCAGGCATGGAAATCACCTCGATGCCATTCACGAAGGCGTAACTCCGGGTTGATGTAGGCGTAAAGGTGAGCTTGAGGGTCCCGGACTCAACGGGGACAAGCGAGAATTCCCTTATTATATACGCCTGGGTGAGAGCCTGGGCTGTGATCGAGGCGCTGAAGTTTCGGAGGAGGGTGAACTCGTTGGCAGCGACGGCAAAGTAGGAATCCGATGGGTCGAGATCGCTGTAAGTTGACGGGTAGAAGTGAAGGCGGACCCAGAGACGGGATTTCGCGGACACCGGGAACTGGTACGAGGATTCGGCCGTGAAGATTCGGGCAGACATGTAAGGGACCGTGGATGGCAGCGACGGGTCCTGAGACTGGGCCGTGGCCGACACCGAATTCGTCCCCGCCGGTGTCAGGAACTTGGCATCGGGGACCCAGACCCGATTGTCAGAATCGGTCCCTTTCGTGGCGGAGCCGCAGGAGACAACGTAGGACGTGGAACCAGGCTGCGAGGTTTTCCCGACGACCCAAACTGGTTCCGGATCCAGTGTTGAGAGTGCGATTATGAGGGAAAATAAGAGACGGGTGTTGGAATTAGATTTCATAGCGCAAAAGATTGAGGATGACTAAGCTTGGCGGGCAAGGAAACGTGGAAAGCACGACCAAGGGAATATGAACAAGGGAAAATGTTTTCCAGTACTCATCGAAACAGAAAACGTGTAAAAAGGTCGTTTTCCTGTTGTTGAAGGAACTGGAATTCAAGCAGGGGAATCTAGAGGAAAGAGACAGAATCTCTCGAATGTTTTTCCTTCTCTTTTATCTTCCCCTAATTCTTTGGGATATTTCTGTGGATACATTGTTTTTCGTTTTTCTCTTCGTTAGGACGTTGCGGTAGGAGTGGTTGGCAGAGAGAAACGGAAACGCGATAAAACACTATTTCAGAATCAATGATTGGGGTTAATTAAAGAGAGGTTACTGCAAGGCAGAGTTAATTATTTAATTAATTGATTAAACGTTAAATAGTTTTTAACCGTTTCTTAAGGTTTCTCATTGTGTTCAAAATGAATAATATTTTTTTTTCCAAAGGTTCTTGCATGACTCTAATTTATTACGTTATCCGTGAACCCAACCAATGAATGTTTAACACATCGTCACGTCACTCTTTTCCTACTCATTAATGATATTTATTTTTTAAACATAAATTGAAATAATTGCTCACCTATCAAATGACTCGGTTCTAACGGAGACGGGAAAAGGCAGGTGCTGCATGCGGGGCATCTCACTGGAAGCTGTCTGATACCTGCGCTACATGGGCACTGAGAGATGGGCTCTTAGTGGCCATGAATCGTTGCGCGGAGAATCTGCATGTTGAGCTAGATTGGAATGTGGCTGTTGATCTTATCTGGGGTAAATCAGATGAGAACATACCCTTGCACCCACTCATTGTTAGTAGTAGCGATCCAATCACCCCACTACATAATATTCAGATTTTCGTACTTAACCGTGAATATTAAATTGCTGCTTCTTTTTTTAATCAGTAAAAGAACGGCAGCAGTAGTAGCAGCACTAATGTTATAGTTGACTTCCTCACAACCATGACTAGGATGGAATGGATGACTAGCAACAGTTGCAGTTTTAGTAGATTTTCGCTCCAGCAATGGAGTTACTGGACATGTTCGTATTCAGATGTAGGGGAAATTGTACCGGTGGTATATTACTTTTTGGGAATGTTTCACATTGGCACACTATTTTTTTTGTTTCACTTTGGTACATTTCTTTTCGAAACTGTTTCTTAATGATACATTCCGTCAATTTCGGTCTAACGCCGTTAAATGTGCTGACGTGACCATCTGATGTGGATGCCACGTGTGCATAAATGCTGATATGGCATGCCACATAATATTCTAAATGAAATAAACATAAAAAATTTAATAAATATATAGGAAATAATAAAAAAATTGGCAAAAATTTTTAAAAATAGAAAAATTATTTTAAAAATAAAATTTTTAAAATATATAGGAATTTTTACAAAAAATATAGAAAATAATAAAAATAAAAAAATTTTAAAATACATGGAAAATAATAAAAAATTTTAAAAATATACAAAAAATAATAAAAAAATAAAAAGTGTATAAAAAATTTAAAAAATATATGGAAAATAATAAAAATTTCAAAAAAATATAGATAATAAAAATTAAAATTTAAAATAAATTTTTTAAAAAAATAGGGAAATTAATGAAAAAATTTAAAAAATGTATATAGAAAATAGAAAATAAAAAATATATGGAAAATCATAAAAAAAATCTCAAAATTATATAGAAATTACAGGCGCTACACATAATGTTGAGGGAGGGAGTCAGCCGATCTCAACATGAACTTCAACGATGTCGTCTAGTGAGTTCAGACCAAACTTGGTAGTAATTTCAAATTTGATGGCTCCCCAATTTCAAATTTTTTAAATGTTAAAAAATTTAAATTTTAAAAAACTTTAAATTTTATAAAAATTAAAGATTTTAGAAAAAAATTAAAATTGAGGAGCCAACGAATTTGAAATTGCTACCAAGCTTGTCTGGACCTACTGGAAGACACCACTGAAGTTCATGTTGAGGTTAGCCGACTCTCTCAACATCATGTTGCCATTTTTTTAACATCTGACATCTCTTCTCTTTGTTTGTCTTCTCCTTTTTTTATATCGGTGTCCATCTTTTTCGTGAATGCTTACAACTACTTTTTATTATTTTCTATATATTTTTGAAATTTTTATTAATTTTCATATATTTTAAAATTTTTTTTTATTATTTTCTATATATATTTTTACAATTTTTTATTATTTTATATATTTTTTAAAAAAATTTAATTTTTTTTTATTTTTTTGTATATTTTTGAAATTTTTTTATTATTTTCCATATATTTTAAAAATTTTTATTTTTATTATTTTCTATATTTTTAAACAAATTTTATTTCCTATATATTTTAAAAATTTTATTTTAAAATAATTTTTCTATTTTTAAAAAAAATTTTACCAATTTTTTTATTATTTCCTATATATTTATTAAATTTTTTATGTTTATTTCATTTAGAATATTATGTGGCATGCCATATCAGCATTTATGCACACGTGGCATCCACATCAGATGGTCACGTCAACACATTTAATGGCGTTAGGCCGAAATTGACGGAATGTATCATTAAGAAACAGTTTCGAAAAGAAATGTACCAAAGTAAAACAAAAAAAAAGTAATGTACCAATATGAAACATTCCTAAAAAGTAATGTACCACCGGTGCAATTTTTCCTTTTTTTTTTTTTGGTGAGGTTATGTTACTATGTACACTTTGTATTCTATCACATTCCTCTTTGATTTAATTTCGTTCAATTGATAAGTTTTTTAGATCCATCCCTGACTTATACAAAAAATTAGTGTACAATAATTTTTTTTCCCTAAAAGATGTCCTTCGAAGCATAGTTCTATCATCACGTAACAGTACTTACGTTGTTACGCAGTGACACTAATGGATAAAAGTAAGGTTTTTTAGGAATTTTTTGAAAAATCATAAAAATAAAAAAATAATCCTAAAAATGACTTAGTATTGTTAATTAATGTTATCATATAAAAAATATTATCACGTGATGACACCGTCACATGTAAGGCTTCATCGGTCAGAAGATCTTCGTTCGCACGTGCCGCCAGCCAGAGATGGTAATATAATGTTATGGGAGGCATTACTTCCCTTAAACGGCATTTTTGTATGTTACCTTAACGGCAAAGCCGCGACCATAAAAGCAGCTTCCCTTTCTTTAATTGAGAAGAAAATTATATCCACAATTTACAAGAATGAATAAACCTAAAATCATTTGGTGGGTAAAATTATGTTATACCTTTGGTGGTACTACTTTGATGAGACCGGTATTGATATTAATAATTCAGTTCATCTGATATGCTCGCAGTTGAATATGAAAGCCCTAATATTATATAACGGGTAGTTGAGTTGCCACTATCACCACCCTCTTTTTTGTTAAGCAAAATTATGTGTCTCATCCATCTACTTTTTTTTATCGATAGAAAGATAGCACAGCAATGATTATCTAATCACTCTATTATGCAATATTTCAACCTTTCTATTTAACTGCAAGCATTAATCATTCCATTAAAATTTACCATCTTTATACCAATATGAGCTATTCAACGTATATCCTTGTCTCTTATCCGTAAGAAAATGAGAAATTCAAATATTTAAAATTGAAAAAATTTATAATCAAGAGAATTTTACTAATTAGTAGGTCGAGTCAAGAGCACAAATTGGTTATAATTTATGAAAGGAGAAACTTTATACTTAGGAAAAATTTTTATCTTCTAATAGGCTATGATTAACTAGGAGTGTGTAGGGGTACATGAGTATACGTTTAATGGAACCAGAATCGCAACCTATTTTAATAAATTTATCATTTTTCTACTTGGAATATACCATGTTTCCATTAGAATTTACCTGGAACCTACTCTACCGAATATACGTGCACACCCCTATGATTGACCTTCCAAAATCTCAACCAACCCAGTAAAATTTACCTAGATCTAGAAATTCTATAGCTAAGTTTATGGGCCGCCCATGAATTTTAGAAACTTTCAACCATAGTTTTAAAAACCGGACCGGACCGGCCAGTCGGACCGGTTGGACGGGAACCGGATACCAGCCCGGTCCGGTTTCACTAATTACTCCATTTGCATGAAGGACTGGGTTGGACAGTGTGAACCGGCCGGTCTGACCGGATTTCCACTGAACCCATAAGAACCGGTCAAGAAACTGGTCAAAAATAGAAAAAAAGGAAACCTAAGCTCTAAATTAATGTATAAAATATAACAATCTTATTTGTAAAATTGAAATTATAAATTAATGTATAGAATATAACAATCTTACATTCATATTACTAATTTTATGTTATTATAAGTATTATTTGTAAAAACCCGGTTAGACCCATTGAACCCCGGTTGAACCCAAGAACCCAAGAACCCATACCTTGACCGGTTTCCGGCCCGGTCCGGTTTTAAAAACTATGCTTTCAACAATTACGCACAACCACGATTTAAAAAATTTATTAAAGGGACGGAAACTTAAAAAAGAGAGTACAGAGGACGGGATCTAAAAGAGGTAACTCAACAAAGATAAAGATAAAATCAATAAAATTTACGTGAAACTTTTGAAGATTTATCCGATTTTAATAAGAGCAACTGTGCCCGTACCCAACTAGATCTTCCCATGCTTTTGCATGTTGATCCAGTGGCTATGGGGAAGTCCGCGAACGTTGCACTATCTGGGCATAACAGCAACTGTGCCCGTACCCAACTAAATCTCCCATGCCTTTGCATGTTGATCCAGTGGCTATGGGGAAGTCCACGAACGTTGCACAATCTGGGCCCTACAATTTCTCATTCCGGGTGAGGTGTCTCTCGTATCTCTCTCCTTCAAAGATGGAAAGAAGAATTGAAGTACACCAACCGAGAGAATGAATTTAGTGAAAGGAGGTCTTCTGACTGAAGCGAACCGCACATTGATCCCTTCCCACCCCCACCTACCGTCCACCAAACACCCAACCGGAGCTCATCATCTCCCCAACTGCCACTGTCCTTTGCGTGATGAGGAAATCAACTGACATGGCATAGAGGAAACCTAAGGAAGTGCTGTCTCACAAAGATATAATAAGAAATTATAGATTCGATGGTTCTAATTAATAATAATTATGACAATATTAATGTAATGTAAGGACATCTAAGATTTCTTTTTCTTTTTCTTTTAAATAAATCCATTCTTGTTTGGCTCATTTTACACACGTGATTACAACTCTACGAAAAGTCCATCCATTTCCCGTGGAAAAGGAATACACTAGCAGCATATTTCGACACTGTCAATGTGATAGCAATGTGTCACTATAACCGTAACCCTAATTAAACCAATGAATCTTTCTATCGAATAGTTTACGGCTTTATGTCTGGATTGGGAGAAACAGAGGAAAATGGAAGATAAATTTATAAAGTATTTTAAAAATTCTCATACAAATTGTATTGCTAACAGAAATTCATAACAAACCTAACTCGTTACGCGGTTTGAAAAAATATTAGCTAAAATGGTAATAATAAGTAATCGGGTGTTAATTATCTTATTAATTATTATAATTATCATTAATTAAATTAAATTAATTAGTATTTTCTTACCACGTTATTGTCCATTATTTTAAGGTGGACTGGACAAGGAGCTTGTCCTGGCATTTTTCTAAGAGCTGATAATAACATTTTTTTAATGTCTACAATCTAATACGAAGAAACTTATTGGGTTGAACTGACATTGAATCATGATCGCCGTCACTCTAAGCTCATATTTGATTGGGTGGAATAGAATAGGATTATCATAATTATCACTAATTCTAAATTTTTTTAATTCTGTTTCTGATGTATTTTGAGCGTTTTAAGATGGTTTTAGGTGTTGGTGGAGTTTAGGGGTTGATCCTTGAAAATTCCAGATCGATTTGGGTCATTTTTTGATTGTTTAAAATATGTATAGCCCATATTTCAAAATTTTCAGTTCTATTTCTGATGTAATTTGTGTTTTTAAAAATGTTTTTAGGCACTCGTAAAGTTTAGGGACCAGTTCTTGAAAATTTTATATCGTTTTTGATCGATTTAGGATGTTTTATCGATTTTTTTAAGACGTATCCAGTCTTATTCCTAATTTTTCAAATCAATTCCTATTTTTTGTGTTTTAAAATGAATTTTTCATTTTTTATTATAAACTTAGTTTTTAATTTAAAAATTCTTATATTCATTTATTATTATTATTTTTATAATTTAAATTTATTTTATGGTGTTAGGTCAGCTAAATTGTCACGTCGGCATCCACATTACATTACTAGATCAACTCAATTAATGGTATTGTGAAAATTTAATTGTTTATACTAAAATATTACATTTTGAAAATATTTTATATCACGGAGTTACAAAAAATATTTTATACCAAAATGTTATCTTAGTGAAAGGTTTTGTACCTACGATGCAATTTTCTCGGAGTTATTTAGTCTTTTTCTATCTTTAAGTACTTATTACATATTATTTTTATTCAACTCAACTAAATAATAACAATATCATTCCTTATTTAATTTTATTTCCTATCTATCATTTTTTCAATTTATTCTATTTTTTTTTATCTGTTTCGTTCCAGCCTACGAAACTTAACATAATGTAGAATTTCTATTTCTCGCGATTACTACCGAAATAAAAGTCTGACATCGAAACTATTTTATTTCTACATTAATAACATTTCGAAAAAAACGAACTTTCCTCTCTCTTCCAATCCAAATCACCTCATGAGCTAACTACTCATGCGCCACGTGGCGTCTAACGCCCTCTCTCTCCAGCTTCTCCCCTCCTCTTACCCCTGCGTGGTAGTTGCACTGTCCCCCTTTTTCTCCCCTCTCTCAGCTGTGTATTAAACCTTCGCTTTTGCAGATCTTCCAGACCTCCCGCATTGCTCCGACCGTAGCGAGTGCTCATTTCTCCGCTCTCCGCCTCAGACCACTCGGACCCCGTGAGTTTCGCCGCTCTGATCTACTGACTCCTCTTTCAAATCATCACGCTCGGTTTTTCTGTCCCTTGGAGCTGACTTTCTGACCGTAGATCTAGCAGGAAACTTGATTTCGATTGGTATCTCGGATGAGGTCGGAAGTGTAAGAAATTTGGTATAAAATTGAGATGACATCTACTGGATGTTTTGAGTGTACGATTTGTCATAGTACCGAGGATGGGAAGAGAGAGAGAGAGATCTGGTGGGATGTAGGTGCGAGTTAGATCGTAGGAGGCTTTCTTTCATAGCTGTGATTGGTCGAATTGTCTTACCTAACTTAAAGCACCTGAAGGTGGTCGTCATTTGATCTCTCACTGCTTCGAGTTTGAATTGTGCTAGCTGTTTTAGCAGTCCCAACTTCCAGATTTACAGCATGATTTCTTTACAATGCACGCTGCTTAACTCTGATCACGGAATGTGTTTACTTCAATGTTGATCTGGCCTTGTTCTTTCACTGTAGGAATATCTAATCTATTCTAATTGGCTTTTACTTAGAACCTATCAGTGTTTTGCCTTGCTGCATTTAATGTATGACTTAATCAGAAATTTCTGCAATTTGCTAGAGCATCTGCATTTCTTGTGATTTTTCGACCACGTGCTTTATGTTCCTATGATGGAAGGATGGCATGTGATGATATATACATTGACGCCTTGCAAGGAGTATTGGTTTGTCGATAAATTGAGCGGTGGTTATAAAAATGCCTCGGTGGGTTTACCGATAGTGTGTAATGCCACATGTATTGATAATCTTCGGGTGGCAATAGACTTATTTTGAGAACCTATTTTGATCATATCTAGTGCTGCCAATTTGTTTGATGACCTTTACACTACTTCAGCCGATCATTTTGCTTCCTGTTATAACTGAGAATTTTATATGAAATTCTTCAGGCTTGATTGATTTGACATCATGGCGACCGGGCAGATCTTTTCTCGCAGCACTCAAGCCCTCTTCTACAATTACAAGCAACTGCCCATTCAGCGGATGCTTGATTTTGACTTCCTTTGCGGTTTGTATACTATCCTTGGATTGACGTTTGTTACAATGCTGATTGAATAACTTTAGTTAGTCCTACCTTTAGGGAGAGAGACACCTTCGGTTGCTGGAATAATCAATCCTGGTTCAGAGGGATTCCAGAAACTCTTCTTTGGCCAGGAGGAAATTGCGATTCCAGTGCATTCAACGTATGCCCTGTTTCTTATGACGCATTCCTACTTTTCCTTCTTGTTCTCAAGTCTGTCATGCGAGCAGCTTTATTTTTCTATTGGACTATTATGAGTTGAATCTTTTTGGTTGTGAACTAATACACTGTTCATTTATTTCTTATCTTTTCTTTTTGTGTCATTTTGTTTTTGTTTGCAGCATTGAAGCAGCTTGTGCTGCACATCCTACTGCTGATGTTTTTATTAACTTTGCATCATTCAGAAGGTAATTGTTTGCTTTCTTTTCATGATAACCAGCACTATGGGTTATCAACTGAGCTCTGTAAGCATTTAATTTGTTGTCTGCAGTGCCGCTGCTTCATCTATGGCTGCTCTGAAACAACCAACAATTCGAGTTGTAGCTATAATTGCGGAGGGTGTGCCTGAGACAGACACCAAGCAGCTGATTGCCTATGCTCGAGCAAACAATAAGGTATAAAATAATTTAGATTCACTTGGAATTTGAGCATCCAATCCATGGTTGAAGTTTTGTGTTGGTTAAGATTCTGTGCATGATATCATTTTTCTAACTCCCAGTAACATTGCAGGTTGTCATTGGACCAGCTACTGTTGGAGGCATTCAAGCTGGTGCTTTTAAAATCGGAGACACAGCTGGAACCATCGACAACATTATTCAATGCAATTTGTACAGACCTGGATCTGTTGGTTTTGTCTCTAAGTCTGTAAGTAAAACATTCCATCTTTATCTCTACTCGATGAGCAAATTATTAAGCTGCTCTTCTTAGATGTAGACTGAACATATTGGGGTTTTTCTCTTCTAACATGGAAAAAAAATCCTCTTTGCTCCTACAGGGAGGCATGTCCAACGAAATGTACAACACCATTGCTCGTGTAACTGATGGAATCTACGAAGGTGTGTGAATTTGCTGCCTAGATGCTTGCTGGGAAAATTTAGTGGATTTTTAACCGTAGAGTTAACTCAGACATGCATTTGGATCCTTTCTAGGAATTGCCATTGGAGGAGATGTATTCCCTGGATCAACTCTATCTGACCATGTTTTACGATTTAATAACATTCCACAGGTAACAACTTTTATGGAATAAAGCCTGAGCGTAATATTCATACAGTTTGTTAAGAGTAAAAATCCAGGGTACCTCCCCTTGATGGTTGTACTTGGAGAACATTTGTGGCAGGTCAAAATGATGGTTGTACTGGGAGAACTTGGCGGTCGAGATGAGTATTCCCTTGTTGAAGCACTAAAGCAGGGAAAAATAAACAAACCAGTTGTTGCTTGGGTTAGCGGAACTTGTGCACGGCTCTTCAAGTCGGAAGTTCAGTTCGGCCATGCTGTAAGTTGCTAAGAGCTATTATTTGGCAATTGGCACGCATTCTTGAAGCTGAAACTCTGAAAGAGAGAAGCCTGAATTTTAATCTTTATTTTCTTTGCATAATGCCTGATAGGGGGCCAAGAGCGGTGGTGAAATGGAGTCTGCGCAAGCCAAGAATCAGGCGCTGAAGGAGGCTGGTGCAGTTGTTCCAACTTCATATGAAGCTTTTGAAGCTGCCATTAAGGAGACATTTGACAAACTGGTGAGGAAGATATGAAGTTTCTTCTCTGGTTAATTTTGTAGACTTTCTTTTCTCTTAAACACTGTCAAACATTTCTTATTTTCTAGGTTGAAGAAGGGAAGATAACACCTGTCAAGGAAGTCACCCCTCCACAGATCCCTGAGGATCTGAATACTGCAATTAAGAGTGGCAAAGTTCGTGCCCCTACCCATATTATTTCCACAATTTCAGATGATAGAGGTACATGTGGGAACAATACCTGTTTGGATTGAATTGTTGATAATCAGCTACTTCCATTCTAAGTTGCATGTGGCAACAATTATCTATCTGGCTTGACTTCTCAGGTGAGGAGCCATGCTATGCTGGTGTCCCCATGTCCACCATCATTGAACGTGGTTATGGTGTGGGAGATGTGATCTCCCTTCTGTGGTTTAAACGAAGCCTTCCACGATATTGTACACAATTTATTGAGGTGGGTTTGCACTTTGCTAAAAATCTAGAGTTACCATCGTATACCTTCTTTATAATAATCACCTCATGATTACAAAATGAAAACTATGTCAACCATCCATTATTACTCATATATGCACAAATTGTTTCATCAGATATGTATCATGTTGTGTGCGGACCATGGTCCATGTGTCTCTGGTGCTCACAATACAATTGTGACTGCAAGAGCAGGAAAGGATCTAGTCTCCAGCCTTGTTTCAGGTAAATGATTTATCTATTCGTTTATTTGTTTATTACTAATGCCCCCCCCTTCTGCTGCTGCTTTTAGTTCTACTATTGATAGTGCTTTTGATGGCTAGTTCCATATTGTCTGTTACATCACATGGAAAATAAGTGATTGAGGGGATTTTGGAACAGGTCTTCTAACAATTGGTCCTCGATTCGGAGGTGCAATTGATGATGCTGCTCGATACTTCAAAGATGCTTACGACAGGGTAAGATGCAATTTATGCCATGCATTTGGACTGCTGAACCTGAGAGTACTCTTTTCAACTTCAAAGACTAACTATTTTACATGCACATTTGCTGTATTAGGGTCTTACCCCATATGAGTTTGTCGAAGGCATGAAAAAGAAAGGCATTCGTGTTCCAGGAATAGGGCACAGGTATACAGAGTTAAATAACCCCTATTTGTTTCAACAGACTTCCACATTTATAATGGACTAAACATTCCATTTGCTTCCATGGAAAAGGATTAAGAGGGGAGACAACAGAGATAAGAGAGTTGAGCTGCTGCAGAAGTTTGCTCGCACGCATTTTCCTTCTGTGAAGTACATGGAGTATGCTGTCCAAGTTGAGACCTACACTCTCTTGAAGGCTAACAATTTGGTCCTCAACGTAGATGGTGCCATTGGCTCCCTCTTCTTGGATCTTCTTGCAGGCAGTGGAATGTTCAGCAAGCAAGAGATCGACGAGATTGTTGAGATTGGATATCTCAATGGTCTCTTTGTGCTTGCCCGTGCCGTTGGTCTGATTGGGTAAGCTTTTACATTCTAATGTGCTATAAGTCCTTCTTATCCTATTTTGAAACCGGTTCTTAGGAAAGTAGATCTGCTTGTTCTTAAAATGCTCAGATGACTGGTTTTTATTTAATTTCTGGGTCCCTTAGAATTGAACCCATTGAAATGCCGGTTGAACATGTGAACCCCTTACTAGGACAATTTATGTCCATTATGGTTCTAAAAGTTTTTCACTGCGTGGATCTTGTTCACGAATTTTCAGCATGAAAAGGACATTTAAGTATGCCAAGGTAGATTCGACCAAAAGGAGTGCGAGAGTGAGATCAGGATTCTACTTCTAGATGCTTCATTGCTCCAATCTTTATTGCTCATCTCTACCGCGGGTCTTGATCAACTCAGTTCATCAAACTAACTTGCAATCTTGGTGTTTCCAGGCACACATTTGACCAGAAGAGGCTGAAACAGCCTCTGTACCGACACCCGTGGGAGGATGTTCTTTACACCAAGTGAAAGAAACATTCGACACTGCTCGTGCCACACTGATCTGAGTTTTCTGAGTCAAAGTCTCTTGGCAGCTATTCTTCAGCATGATTAGATGATCTTCTGCAATTTGAGTTGTAAGTCGATCAGATCAGTAAATTACTAGGACAAACTGGAATTCTTTCCTTTCGCTTTTGCTATTCCCTAGAATATCTGATCATTTTTTTGGTTCACTGTCTGGGTTTTGATCCAATAGCCGACTGCAGGACTGAAGGATTTATCATTCGTTATTTTGGTTTTGATCGAATGACCGATGGCAGTTTTGTGGAAGCAAGGTTTGACAAGCCAGCTGTCCGAAATCACGTATATCGTGTGTGCAATTTCTTCTCTTTTCCTTGTAATTTATCTTGGTTGCTTATGTCCTAATCCCAACACCAAGCACTTTGCAGAGTAAAGTCTGCCTATGCTGCCTACTGCCAGCCACATGAGCCTGTCATTGGTCTTAGCAATTGGTCTTGATGGTAGCTACCGGCAACCTAGTCAAATGTCTCTTAAAGGCCTCCAAAAACAAGTATCGAGGAAGCTATGAAAACACCCTAAAGTTGTTCGATAAGTGACTACAATTGAATACTTTGCTCCAAACAGTCTAATGGTCTAAAACTCATTCTCATACGGTTTGGTGAGGTCGATATCTTAAATTAGAATCTCACTCTAAGTAATATTATTAGAAGATACTCTTGAATTTGGATCTTGGCGAATATCGATTCCTTGTACTATATAAGGATTTTGATAATGTTATTTTGACGTGTCAGTGTTGGTACTGGTTGTTCAATTTATTTAATCTATTGGTAGTTAGACACAAAAACCTAAGTATTACCTAGCGGAGAGGTTGGGTCATCATTGGTGTCAATCTCCCTTTACAATGAAAAACAAAAAAAAGGATCACTTTGTTCCAGAAGTGCAAGCTAATATCCACCACATGGCTGGATCTCTCAAGCACTTCTATGGCAAACTGACATATTCAGCATGAAATTCTAATTCAGCAAGTCAAAAAACCTATATAAACATTAGCCCTCGTGTGGTAAATCTTAGACCAATACCAATCTGTCTTGCATCCTCTTATTGATAACTTAATGAGCCAAAAAGGATCTTTTCGTGGGATGGGGAGAAATAAACTCATCAAGAAAAAACTTAAAATTTTAGCTGCAAAAAACTTGGTTACATATTTATACGTGATATTGCGTTATGGACTTCAGGAATCAGTGTTACTATTACTTTGGTAGCATTATGTGATGAGAATAGAAAACGCAATCTGGTTAACTAGATCACATATTCGAAGGTTCTCCATTTTCTTTCTCAATCCAGTACAGGTCTAGCCGACGCTAAAGCAGCACTCCTAGTTTCATGTCGATTTCTTTTCCTTATTACGACGCTTCATGATGCGGTCAGTGATAGATCATTAGTATGTGATTTTAAAATAGTATCTTGATAATAAGTTTGGAAAGCACGATTTTTTTTTAAAAATAATTTTTTAAATGATTGTACTTTGGCCCATAACTTGCACGCCTTCTCTACTCCTTCCCTATGTTCAATGGCGAATCCACCTTCTTTCTAACGGATCCCTGGAACTTAATCTTAAATCTGATCAAACCACCAACTATCAAACTGGAAGTTCTCCCTTTAATTATATATATAAAAAAAAAAACACTCCATGGTCGATGGAAGAAGAAGAAGAAGAAGAAGTCATCATTATCATAATTCTCGTTTTAATTATAAAAAAATAACACTCCATGGTCAATGGCTACCTTTGTTAGATCACATATCGGCCAAATTAAAGAATAATAATTGGTTTATAAGTTAACCGGATACCACTACCTAATAGCTTAGGTTTTTGGGTGGAAATAAGTTCAGCATCTTGTAAGACCTGTTAGTGATATATAATATATCAGTGCCTGGCCACGACAGCTTTTGACGTAGATCCGAGCCCAGATCCATCTTCGATAGTCCCCTTGAGATCCAATCATCTATTTTACTAACGGTCCGCTCAAACACTATATTCAACAACCTCTGCTAGCTTCATCCTTGTAGCTTGGGAGCGTGGCGAGATCACCATCGTGATGATCAGCAGCCCCATGTCCCTCATAGGATGCATGTTATAATAATAAAAAATTGTTGTGCTTGATAACTAGTTTAGATTTGTGAAAAGTAGTTATAGATATAATATTATACTATTTGATATGCTAAATAATTAATATAATTTTTTAAAAAAAAACCCCCTTTTTCTTCTCTTATGGTTGAAAAACGTCATAATGATAAGAAAGTCTTACATGTCGTAATGTCCCTACGTGGTAGTACTTACGTAGTGATATTAACCAATAAATTTAAGTTATTTTTAGGTTTTTTTTGCTTCTATAATTTTATAAAAAAATCTTAAAAGTATTAATGGAAAATGTGGCACACCTCTTCACTCATCTTACTCAATTAGTACCTACTTGTACACAATTTAAACAGTAGCTCCAAATTATGCTAAATTTCATATCTGCCCTTAACTCATTATAAAAGAACTTATTCTTTCTCTTCAAAATCAAATTTTGAAATCTCTCCCCTCCCCCTCCTCTGCTTGATTGCTATATTCAACCACCGCTCTTGAGCACACTCTCTCCTTCCATTGCAAGCTCTCTTCTCAACTGATAGTGGTCTCGACTACAAGAACCTAACCTAAATTCCAGCTCGTGGATTCTATTTTCAGCTCTAACAACTTTGCCTGATGAATCCATCGTTGTGAATCCTTTTCGAATCTGGCCAATTGGTGCTCTCCTATTGTCTCCTTCCCCTTAGCGAGCAACAACTAGCAATAGCGACCCCTTTTGTCCTTCCTTGGTGCTGTCCTATTCTGTCCCTCCCCTAGCGACAGCAAGCCCTTTCAGCGAGCCTTCCCATACCCTCTGAACGAGCATCAAGCAAGCTGCCCCCACTAGCATCATCCAAGGAGACTTCTCATCCCCCTATCGGTGAGCATTGGAACTAGGTTTTATTGGGTTTCTAATTATGAAGGTCTAGATGTTGCTAAGAAATTTTTGGGATTTCATTGAATATTCGTTGCTTAACTTATGAGATATACAACAAATATTGGAACTAGGTTTCACTGGGTTTTCTAATTCTGATTGGCTAGATGTTGCTAAGAAGTTTTTGGGTTTTTGTGTTCATTCCTTAACTTATGAGATATACTGCATCGGGACCTATTTGTGCAATATTAGGACCTATTAATACACCATGACTTATTTATACAATACCTAAAAATTCTCACATTTAAAATTGATGGAAGAAATCATTTTTGACTCATGAGATGTGTTGTTCGAACAGAAATGGAAAATAATGTGATTTATTATACTGATAAGTTGAATATTTGTTCCTTGACTTATGAGACATATTGCACCATGACTTATTTGTAAATTAGCGGAATCCATAATATAATACCGAGACCTTTTGTACTAGTAGGTTAAATATTCGTTCCTTCACTGATGAGACAAATTGCACGGGACCTATTTATACTACACTGCGAACAATTTATATAATATTGAGACCTATTTATACTGAATCAAGATTTATTTATATGATTTCTTGGCAAAACTCATATTTAAAGGTAAGAATGCATTATATTCAACCATAACCACGTCTATTCAATCTTAATGGGGATCACATTTAACAAGAATGTGTACACTTAGACATAAATGCAGGGCCACCGGATGAAATTCACTCACACCATATTCCAACTGACATACAAATAACACCCTAGATAAAACTTCCAAAAGGCCTAGTACACAACTTTTTTATTTATTTGCTTTATTTGCTTCTTCAACTCCTTAATCCTAAATTTCAATGACTTTATTTCCAACTCAGATGATGATACTTCTTTCACTCCATTATCAATGTTTGATTTTTGCTTAATACCTTCAACTGGGGGTGGATCAGTCCGCTTAAAATAGCCACACCATCCATTGACACGATACCTTTGGCCCCCTACGACTCTCCTTTTTGGATTTTTCGATGTACGAAATGTCTTTTGAATTAGTTGAAATGCAAAATAACATAGGCAACTCTTACTGCTAGATAATATGGAAGACCAATCACTTTCTTTCATTTCCTTTCCCTTACTCCAAGCTGCTTGTCGACTAATCTTTTTCATCAAGTGTAGAGAAAATTTAGTCAACACACAAGTAACAACATGCTGCAACAAAATGAGCAATTCTCAAGGTAAAAATAGGTATCGGTAAAGTTCCAAATAGGTCCCAGTACATATATAAATAGGTCTCCAAGAAGTAAAATTAGGTCCCAGTACAATTAGGTCCTGGGAATATCAAATAGGTCCAAGTTAATTAAAATTAGGTCCCAAAAATGTTAAATGCATCCTGATAAAATTGAAAATATGTTCCAATAATATTAGAAATCGAGACAAGTTATAGTAAATAAACAACTCACAAATTTCAGGTATAATTAACCAACCAATTGAAGGAAAATTGGCTAGAAATTAAATCAATAATACATGAAATCATGTCTAACACATCTAATTAGAACCTTCAAACATGTCCCGATTATATTCAAAATAGATCCTAATCAAGTAAAATTAGGTTTTGAAATATCAAATTGGTGTTGATAAGGCTAGAAATTGAAACCAGCAACAGGAAATCAACATCCCACAAATACCAAGCATAATTAACTACCAGTTGAAGCAAAATCAACTAGAAATCAAAGAAATAACATTTATGATCGTACCCTAATACATCTAATTGGGGCCGAATACATGTTAGCTAACCCTAAATGAACAATGAGCCAAATCAATTTACAAATCAGAGTGATACCAACCTCCGTGGCTGTCAAGATAGTTTAGGTGGTGCAAGGAGGGAGGAGAAGGAGGAGGATGCGAGGTTGTTGCTTTAGGTGCTAGTCGATGTGCTACTTGTGGTGCTCAAGTCGTCACTTCAAGTTAATGAGGAGAAGAAAGGGAGAGATTGGGTGATGTGAGAGATGACGGAGATATTGAGCGACACGAAGAAAGGAGGCGACGACTAGAACGGCGAGGCAAGGGGGCGATAGGAGTGACGAAACATGGGAGTGACATGAATAACAAGGCAAGGAGTCAAAGGAGATCTGGGCATAATGACAAGGAGAAGCTGCGTATTCAGTTTCAACAAGGAGAAGAGTTTCAAATGACAGAATTTTTAGAGGCAGCTGAGTAGGGTATGAATAATGAGAGGTTAGATTCAACATTATAAGAAATTTCATTAAACAATCGTAAATAGTGGTGATGCTGGTTTTAAAAGCCACCACAATTTGGTGCTACTCATAATATTGCCCCCTCTAATGGTGTGCTACATAAATTTTTATATCAATCTTAAAAATTGCTAAATTTATTTGTTGATGTCACCGTGTAAGCATAATCATGTGGTAGCATTTATTAGACAAGATACTTATTTTTCATGATGAAATGCAAAAGTCGTTTTTCATTAAGGAATTTGACTTTGCCACCCTTTCATTAGATAATTTGATTGTAGGGAAGAAGGGAGGATTCAACAAAATTCAAATGGCCTGATAAAATAGAAATCTCCCTAAGTTTACACCCAAACATAGTACAAAGGGTGTAAAATGCTAAACTTTTCATATAAAATTCAATATTTATATTATACGACAAACAAGCTTAGGCAATTTCACTAAAATAAAACTATTATTCCAATCACAAATTGAATAAAAATTAATTTCAAAATATATAATTGTATAATATAATTTATAAAATGGATCGAGAATGGGGCAAGGTAAGTCAGAGGAGAGACCCCTAAACGACCTGACCTACTCAATGTTCAAGTCAGACATGCCCTAAACTGGGTCAGACACAAATTGTCAAGTGAGAAGATAAATAAAATAACTTTTGGTAATAGTGAGCATTATCAGGGAAAAGACTGATGGGCCGAGCATGTGACATGACCAGTTTAAGTTGCAACTATTAACTGAGAAGTCCATTTAATGCTTTATCTTCTCTCCTCATCCTATGACAATGAAATAATGTTGTTTAGAGTTGGAAGATGCGCTACTTCATTATATGTTATGGACATAATGAATTTGATATCCACCAATTGGTAAAACGAATTCTGGAATATAATAAAATTAGTTACCTTATAAATTTAGATTATTGGATGGATACAACCCAACATATTATAGGTCTGATGAATATTTTACATCCGTGTGGGCTCACACCATACTAGAGTTGAGTGTGAAACTTGTGTTCATTATTAAAAAAAAAAAACAAAAGAGCCTGAGACTAGAAGAAAAATATTGGTTCATCATCAGTTATATAGTCCAAGAATAGAAGAAAAAGCTCGTATTGTAGTTAGTTGTCTCCTCACCCAAGTACAGAAAAAGAAATTCCCAGCTTGAGATCATATGTTGATGGCGGGTATCTACAACTCGAGTGAAATGTAAACACGTTATCACGTGAGTGTGAGTATTGAGGAATGAATTCCACATTGAACAACTCATAAAATGAATCTTGGAATATAAGTGAATTATACTCTCCACGTATAAGTTTAGGCTTTTAGGTGAAAATGAGTCCGATCTATTACAAGTCAGATGAGTATTTGACATTTGGTTTATGTTGTGGCAGTGAAGCTGAGGCTGAAGGCTCCTATGTAAAGAAGCATGAGAAGCTATGCTTAAATCCTTGGAAGTAATAATCTACTTGCTATGGCTCCTTTCTCACTAGAACTCGAGAAAATAGAAAGTTACGAACTTACAGATTATATCATGCTGTGTCCCCAGAAAACTTGATCGGGATGAAACTCTGTGGGAGTATATATAATATGATGAATTCAGAGGGCTAACTAGTATAATTTAACAAAAATTAAATAAAATCAAGTAAATTTCCAAGTTCAGGGGACTATCGACTGGCACCGTAAATCCATCCCATCTCAAATGTCATTTTGCTAAGCAAAGCGCATTCATCACTTTTTCTAATGGCATTTGACATGGAATAAAATAATAGTGGCCACAAAATAGTCTCCATGCCCATAATTAACTTTATTGAAAAATCTATCTTATCATGATCTACGTATCACGTGACATTTTCTTATTAGTTAACGGCACTCAATTGTTTCTCTTGTTCTCGATATCAACATTTAATTTGTTGTATTCTTTGAAAACACTACACTCTGCTACTATGTCATTTTATATTATCCTTCATACATGTCACTGACTTAAGTATCGGAGGTCTAACTCAGACCATCACTTCCAACTTAACTTTCTCTTGTATTGCATGAATCAAGAAGATCACTTGAAAGCTCATTACCAAGTGGTTGAGACACGTTAAGGATTACCAAATCATTTGGCAAGTAACTTCGAAGATCTTCTTAAAACATCTGTATCCTTAACCCGTCAATCCTCTTTTATGAGCATTGAGGAATAAGCTCTTATTAAAAAGAGATGAGAAACCACTGGTCACTAAAATATGGAACCAGCTGAAAGTTGAAAATTAGTAGATCAACCAATTTCTCATTCAGACTTCATTGGCAGTTTTTTCGGGGAGGCCAGTTGTTAAGCAGAACGGTGAAGACAAACGGTGGAGCAAATTCCAGTGGCCAAAATCATTTTGATGCAAATCGAAGCGAAAGCTGGCCGACATCGTTCCTTTTTTTCGTGCATTCGATTCGTTTTCTTGAGCTCTTTGTTTGTTGGTATGGCTTCGATTGCCTTGAAAGGTACATCTTTGTGACAGGAACATGATCAGAGGCCCACAGGTCCTAATGCGAGACCACCGGGGACAGCTACAGAGGACTGCTTGGTCGATGAGTCCAAGAAACTTTCCCCCAACATGTCGAGATTTTGCAGCTGGGAATGCCATCACATGGACCCCCACATTAACAGTTTCTCCTGTGATCCCGAACGAGTCCGCGTAGGGTCCCTCTCGTTGTGATCTGGAGTCGATGGAAAGTAGGGCCCAGTGACGAACGTGAGGCAGAATTCTGGGATCAGAAAGTCGAGATGGTGATGAGACATCCGAGAATTTAGTATTAACATACGATGATTATGTTGTGTGGACATTGGGTGCTGTGTATCTTTAATATGAATACAGATTCCTGAATATTCTCTGAGATTTGGATCTCCGGTATTCTCCCAGTGATACCATAGATTCGGGAGAAAAGAATACAAACTTGATAATTAAATAATAAAAGAATTGATTACCGAAAAAAAAATAGAAGAATTCCTTAATGGCAGTTAAAGACCGACAATTTATGATAAGACAAGATAACATAATGAGGAGATAAGCAGATTTATAATGGGACTCTAATTGTCAAATTCATTTTACGCAAGATACATGAGTACGTGTGATTGGGCTCAATGAAGTAGTCCGATGACACAAGATCTAGTAGGTCACAATTTATCAGTTCGATTTAATGGCTTATAATTAACAATTCAAATTAAAAAAAAGAATTCGATTAGTCATAATTACTTCTCTCAATTGTTTAATCGGACAGTAAAATTTTCTTACTGTGCTAGTTTTAGTTTATCCTCTTAGATTCCTAGTATAGTATATGGGTCAATTCTTGTCATAATGGATGGAAAAAAAATGGATATAAAATTGAAGGATTAAGGATTAAATCCAAAATCTTCATATGGGATATTATGAGCTACCGTAGGGAAATCTAAACGGCTTGCTTGGATGGATAGTTTTCGAGAGATTGCCTAATCCCTTATTTGGTAAGAGAATTAAGAGGAATAAGGAGGGATTGAAATATTTAGGATAAAATTATTATGTTTGTTTATATTCAAAATGATAAAATTATCAAATTAACTTATTATCTCTTCATAATCCCACCTCTCTCATAATAACATCGAGACAACCCTTCGAATCCCTCATGTCTCTTCCATAACCCTTTGAACCCCTCCCCTTCCAACTCCTCAATTCAAACAAGCTATGAGGGAAACCGCAAGCATTCCATCAAGCAGAGCATGTCGATTCCCATGAAGGCCTGGCTCGGAAAGTTACTGGGTCTCAGAACCAACCAAGACTGTGACTCGGTCGAATTGGTCACAGCCCGAACACGGTTAGATAGGTAACAAAGGGCGATGTGAAGTCAATTGATAGGACAGTGAGACTGATGGGGGATGGTGACATTAGTGTGGGAGGGGCTTCAATTTGGTGGACATGTTCCCTGGTTGAGCATGTGCTCATTACAACTAAGATTTCAGACAGAAGAATTGATGACAACCTTTCTACCTTAATCGGCCCTACTTAGGATGTGAAGAGGGACAACCTTTGTGGTGCTAATCCCATTATTAGGAATTGGACAACTTTTGCTATTAGATCACACATATACGCCAAGTTGTAGCATCGCACTGCGTTGCGATTGAAACCCTAGCGGACAGCGAGTTGTCGCACTGGAATGATATGACCTGGACTGAGTGTGACCCGATCGGGATAACTGGGAGATGCTGCTCGGACTCGACAGCATTTCAATATCTCATCCTTCGAGGATAACTCATTTATTAATCTATAGGCTACATAATCTGAATTTCGATTTTGGAATCTCTTGGAATTGACGCGTGGTTGTGGACATTTGTTTATAAGTTTACATTCTCTTCCTGAGAAAGTGAATTAAGCTGCATGAAAATTTAGTTATTTTCTAATGTAGTTGTTTTTTAAAACAAAAAGGAACCCTTAACGACCAAATGAAAAGAAATGATATTTTGGGTTCATAAAGATTTTTTGTGTCACAATCTAATCATTTGTAAACTCGAAAAATTAACTTACGTAGATGGAAAATTCATATATATTTGAATAGTAGTTCATAAAAAAATTATCTTATGTACATGCAATCCTTGGTACGATCACAGGCAACCCACCATATGTACTAGTACATAAACTTATATGAATTGGAAGATTTATTTGATAGTCATAAATTTAATTAGAGCGAATAACTTCTTCGTTAGAAAAAACTAAATTTTTGAAATCGATGCACACCGACTACTTGTATAAATTTGGGAATTTTTGTATTTTCCACCGCGAAAGTTTCATGAAAAACATTTTTAGACGATCATTTGACAAATCAATCCCATAAAGGTAAATAACGGGGCAATCTCAATTGGTAATAATGAATAAGATTACTCTAACAAAGCCATGATTGAATCAGAAACATTGAACATGAAATGCTGTACGATAATTTGAGATGTTGACGAAAAAAACTTTTGATGGTCCTATTTTAAAATAACATGATGAGAAAGAACTAATTTAATTGTTCTGATTAGTAATATTTAAGGTAACCGATCGAGTAATTAATACTAATTTATGTATTTGTCACTTACTTGTTACAATCTGATTGATATTTTCTCATATAATATGGTGAGATAAGATTATTTAAGAATTTCTCGGATGTCTGTGGATACCACCAGCCACGGGTTCGATAGGAAAAATAATGACACATTATTTTCTTGAAAAAGCAAAGATCAGATATTTATTTTAATACCCGAAGAAAGGTCTCATATATTCCCACTTTAGTTGAAGCAGACATTTGTTAGGTCTACACTGTGTCTCAACACATTGATTGATTTGCAAGATCAAAGCACTCACATGCTTATGTAGTAAGGGACCAAGCTTCTGCAATCCAACGATTCAATCATTCAATAATTTAATCAAATCAGTCATAATCAATAATATACATTAAAAAAATTTAGTCACTCATAATTATTGTTTTCCACCTACGTTACTGAACGGTCCAACAACTCGACATAAAATTTGTCAATCATTAGAACTATAACTTTTCAGTTAGAAATGTGTGGAAAATCAACCCAAATAACAAAAAGAGAAAAAAAAATGGAATATCTCTATTTTTTAGAAGGCACATAAGTTTAGAAAGGGTAGAAGGAAGTGGGGGATGGAGGGGAATAAAGGGGGCACGGGCAGTCGCATAGGTGAGATCAAACACAGGACCTTTAACTTACAGGACGAGAGCGATACCAACTATATAAAATCCTCTTTCTCGGAATATTCCCATTTGAGATGGTAGTGTAACATTGGATAGCTCACGGCATCTCATTTGGCTCCTTTTTTTAAAGAAGGAAATAATTGTGTGCTTAGAAGTTACAGATGAAAGGAAACCTCTGTAATTGTTTGCAAGACCTAAAATGCATACAAACTTTGAAAGGCATGACCAAGAAAAAGGTCCCTTTAAATCATTAAATTAATGTAAACAAACTTGCTTCTAAGCTTCAGCAAGGAAATGTTCCAGGTTTGAGACTTATTTATAAAAAAGTTTGTATTAAACAGATGAAATTTAGTATAATGGTATCATTTTCGATATAAAATTAAAAAATTCTAAATTCGATTCTTATCGGTAAAGTTTCAAACACCTCTTTATTTTCCTTTCGAGAACACAAAATAAAAAAAATTATTATATCATTTATTTTCTCCTTGTTTTGTCTTCTATTACCTTACGGCCTCTCCTGTAATTTAAGGGGGGGAAAACCATAAATTCAATTTTTCACGACGAGGGGTTTTGAAAATTTTGAGCCACAGCTGAGTATTATAAAATCACTAGTTCGAGGTAAATGCGATCAGAAATTATTCTTAATTTTTTCTTAAACTAATCAAAAATTTGAATTTTCAGATAAAGCTCTGAAAATATTTATGTGCAATTTCTCTTTTTTATTTTTTTTTTGCTGAATGCGAAAATATATGTGCATGTATATGATTGGTATACACCTAGACATGCTTCCCTGTGTTTGAAAGTGACTCCATAGTTTCCTTTCTTTTCCTTTTTTTTGCTCTCCAGCCCTTTTTACGTAAGAAAAAAAGACTGAGCCCAGAAGGAAATGATAAAAAAAAAAAAGAATAAATGAGTGTAAGAAGTCTTATTAGTAAGAATAAACTTATAATTCAATGATTTCGGATGAAAAATTATGTCATTAGAGAGTAGTACTGGATTTAACTGAAAGGAAAGGGGCTGTACGCATCAATGTCAAAAACTACCAATAATGAGGCAAGTGACCAAACGAAACCCAATAATGGGCTCTTTCAGTGGTGATCGTTTTTCCTCCGCCTCCAGCCCCTTTTTTAACCTTTCTTTCTTCTTTTATAGTGATTGTTTTAAGCATGTTGTTGTCATGTGGCCTCATAAATTTGCACTAAAAGTTTTTCTTGCTTGAGAGGGCATCTAAGTTAAAGAAAGTCTTGTATGTAACGGTGTCACCACATGATAACCGTTACGTGATAATACAGAAGACATGCTCGCAAGTGAAGGCCTTCTCGGATCCTATTAAGGAAACACAATGGCCATTTACAGGCCATTTTACCAACATTTTCTGTGATAGATCAGATCAAAGGAAAGTTGAAAAAGTATTATTTTCGGACAATATGATCGGTTACTTAAAGAGATTTGATGATTTTCTCATAAGATTCATCCGGTCATATCATTGTAACAAACCGAACATAGATATTCTTGTGTTTCCTCTAACAGAAGTTAAGAGAAAGGGAGGATGTGGTGTTGGTGCAGAGACACAAGATTTGACTCATAATCAAGAGATTTTGAGATCGATCCTCGTCATGTGAGTCATATGCCCATTTATTTCTTTTTATTTCTTATTCTTATATTAGATGTACAGATCTCTCTTATCATCAGAAGAAAGTTACAGAAACAAAAAAACATAAAATGAACTCTTTTAAACCATTACTTTGCAACTATGTCTACCACCAAATAGTAGCATCCTTTCAAACTTGGGAGGATCAAAACGATTGATCTAGAAAATTTGCCTCAAGGGACAAAGCCAACTCAACCAAAGAGTAGAGGAAGAGTTCATGGAGAGGTGAAATAAGATATTTTAATATAAATAAATAAAATCAAGTGACATTTTCATAATACTTATGGATTTTCTTGAGTTTAAAGGAGCAATTGCTCTCGCGCAACCCTTAAATCCTTATCAACTCCTATGGGACGGGGATTTCAGCACCTTATGCTGTCGATTACATTTGACCGGATTCATTGGTGGGCTACTTGGTCTTCGAACGCGGGATGGAATGAGACCCCCGCATCGGAGCAACAATCAAACGGAGCCTTTCGAGCACATCAGGTGGAGGTCTCTTTCACTGCAGAGAACACTGAAGCTGGGGACATGCTCACTGTCAGTCAGAGCCTTTCAGCCTTTGCAAAATTCTTCTTCACCACGGAATCTGCCTGCCATGGCCCGTTAAATTGAATGTCATATATATGAAACATCTCTTACCTGGCTGCGGGTAAAAAACCGAAAAAAGAAACCCTAATTAATCCGAGACTATGGGTAAAAAAAGGGAAAAGAACAAGGAAACCCTAATGAATCCAAATCGAATCTACATATAAAAGCAGAATCGGCATTGAGGATTATGGTCGGGGTGACGTAGTTCAAAAAAATAGTAAGTATTATTAGTAAATACATGTTCAAAGTTCGTTTTTCTGTATAACTTAGGCGATAATCCACCCGAAGCGACAATAGGATGCACATTAATTCTCTACATCGTACGACCGGAGGGAATTGCCGTCCCCATCCACACAGTAATTGGACTCAACAGTCGCATAGTTTTCTTCTAGCAAAGGACTTCACATTATTTTTTAAAAAAAACTAAAAAAATCATAATTCTTAAATCAATAGGTCTTTTGAATTCCTCCAACCTTTTTCCCATTCTTCTTATACTTCTTTTTGAAATTTCAATCTCTTTTATAACCAAAAAATAAAATATGATTATTTATTTGAGCTGTTTATATATTTGACGCACCCGAGTATTAAGTCGATAGGCATATTTCTGGAAAAAAAAACTTTCTTTATATAAAAGAGACACATAAACTTAAAATGGAATAGAAAGAAGAGATAATAAAAGGGCACATGAAATCTCGTTAAAGAGACTTGAACCCAAGATCTTTTAGTCTTAAATCGAGAATGACACCATTAGATCAAGTCTTAAAAAAAAAAGGAAAATATTTGTTATTAGTGGAGTAGTCCACTTGTTGCCACTTCCTCTCTTTATTGGCCATATATCATTTTGTAACCTTCATGTCTTAACGCGCTTTTGCGTTATGCAGCTAAAGGACCATTGTTTTGCCACGACCAAGATTCCGTGCCCTAGTTGCAAGGAAAATTCTCTTCTTGGGCTTGCTTTGGAGGTTCTATTTTCGATTTGCTATCAGAAAATTGAATTGATCAAACTAATTCAAGTTTGAATCAAATTATTCTCAGCAAAAGCATATACTCTCAATCTTAATTTTTCTTATATTCAACGAGTTCGAACCTAAAATTTTATCTATGAGAAAGACGTTGTTTAAGAAAAAAATGCATCCGACCATCTGAATCAATGCTCACGGATTAAGTCTTCTAAGAATTTTTAAGACATTTTCGAAAAGTATGTAAGGAGATTCCTTCTGCATGTGTCTATGGTTTTCATTCCTATTGACTTGAATAAGAATTGAATTGGCAAAGGATGGGGTAATTACCTAGCGTGTGAAACATTTCCACATTATAATATTTTGGTATATAAATTAAAAAAAGCACCATATTAAGTATAATAATATTTAAAATATGACACTAACATGTGTTGTTTTAAGCGATAGTATAATTGTTTCCTTTAAACAAAGATTTTGTATTTGAGTTTTTGTGAATGGAGAAAACTCATGTTGATATACTTTTACTCTTTAATGGGCCGATCGGACTCAAATTGGGATAGTCAGTAGTCCAATTGGCTTATGAATGCGAGTAGTACATACCAAAAAAAAGCGTTTAGTTGTAAATTATCAATTTTACACTAATATCAGAAGTTGTTGCTGATTCAGTAACTTCTGTGTCGTTTGGCTTCCTGCCAATTGTAAATATTTGCTGACGTGATACAATAATCATTTCAATTCTTATAAAATAATAAAAAAGAAAACATTATTTCATTAATTTGAGAGAAAAATTTATATCAATGGAGTGAATGTAATAAACCTCATAATTGCAATCAATCAAATGATGAGAAATATTCAAAATAAGGCCAAATTACTCCTCCATTCCTTTCGATTCCTTCGTACCAAACGCAACAATAGAGCTTTTGCAAGAAAACGAGCAAAACACTCTTTGGGATGTTTGTTCGCTTTGATTCACTGATGATGATGTGTCCCGAGATTTTACGAGCAATGTGCTGCAGTGAAGATTTAAATAAAGAAGTGGTATATAAAAGAGTCTTCTTTGTAGGATCGATTCTGTCCTAACTTCTCCCGGCCATTATACTGGCACGTGGTGGTACCAACTATTGATGTGGATGTGCTGACTATTGATGTGCTCGTTGCAGCTTCGACTACTAGAACAATTTTAGGGTAAAGGTAACGATGAACCAGCAGACTCGGGAGGGAGGCAACGAGCTGGTCCATTTCTCTAGTATGTATACAATCATGGACTGCCACTAGAGATGGAAGGAACAACCCGGACAAGCCATTGATAACAAGAAGGAAAGAAATTAACTGATACCCGATGTTTGCAGCCATATGATCGACTCCTATCGGGTTAACAGTGTAGATGACAAATTAACTAGTGGTCCCAAATTGTCTAGGCTTGGAAAGCGGTCGAATCGGATCAATAAACTCAAACCATTACACCCCAGTTTGTTGATGAAGACATGGAATAGGACCGAGCAGCAGCTCATGGCTGTCAACTATTAAATCTTAGACCAGCTAAAAAAAAGGTTTTTTTTTTAAATTTTTGCCTTTGAAAGCAACCCATGGAAAAGTCGGAAAGCGAAAACACAGGGAGCAAAAAAACAAGAAAAAGAAGACAGCTTTTGCAAACTCAGAAGACAACAAAATGTTCCCCGAAAAATGTTACAAAGGGAAAAAGGGTATAAAAAGGGCAATGGACAAAAATCCCAATAATAGCAGGCCTACGAAAATTGACAAAAACTCCTCGTTGGATCCTATCCATCGAATTGTCGACTGTAAAATAAATCTTGTTATTGAAGATAAATTAATGAGAGAATTTTTATTTTTATGAAATTTTACAAGTATGGAAATTAATTCATATTTATCTATCTCTTGGTTAGGCAGTTTTCACAATCCTTTCCTATCCCATATGAGTTGCCAAAGTTCAAGATCTTTCATCTATGAAAGTCGATCAAGAAGGTGAATTTAGGGTGGTGCGCAGGGCCCTAAATTTAGGAAAATTCGTGAAATTCTATATGTAATTAACATAATTTTCGTAGACCATAAGAAAGGAAGATCCCTTCATTCTATCATCTACAATCTTGCTTGTACCTGCTTCATCTACACGGTTTGAAGAATAAGAAATGAGAGGATTTTCTGACAAAGACAAAGGCCAACCCACATCCAGTATCAAAGTTACGGTATCGTATGAGCTCAAGTTAAGATTAATTTCGATACCAAAATTAGCCATTAAGTTAAATCGATCCCTGAACTCTGGGGTCCTGAAGTTGCAAATCTTGTCCATCACTGTACATTTCTTTTTATCAATAAAATTGCTATAGTTACCAAAGATTTTTCGCTACATAATTATCTCGTTTCTCATTGGATTCTTCCATAATTTCTCTTTTATTAAGTTTTGGCTTTTGAACAGATATTTTGGATACATCCTTGATTCCAAAGTCCTTTTAGTTTGAACTTATAAAGCATGAATGCTCTAGCATTATTTGGTTCATACCAAATAACAAAAACAAAAATGGGTAAAAAATAGATGCTACTGTTGTTTTATGCATAATAGGAGAAGATATTAAATTTTTAACAGCACAATAAAAAAAAAAAGATACTTAAATCATTCAAATATTATTTGGTTCGCACCAAAATTTAGAAAATAATACACAAATCTAAATCCGTATGGTTTAGAAAGAAATTTTGTTTTAATTTTCGTATTTTCCACTCGTAATAGTAATGTTTTAATAATTAACATTTTCATACTTCGTACTGATTAAAATCTTATACTATATTTTTTTCGTTCCTAATAATTGCGACCGGTTACTTTATCCTCTTCAATAGCTCTAGTCTCTAGCTCGCACACACTCGCAAGAGCTTTTCCGCTGTATCGATCCGACTCAAATATTGATTTGTTATACTTTAAGAAACTGATGTCCTCCAAGTTAAAGACCAAACATTTACACTTCTACCAAAATTTTTTAACAAATACGTAGAAGGAAATCGAACTCGTGAGATTTAAACTGCTAGACTATTACATTTGGTGATATGGTGAGTGGTTAGTTTCATTTTTAGATATCTGAAAATATCACTAACAAATATATATTTAATAAATAAAACTGGAGATATAATTATTTTTAAAATTATAACCACTTATAATGGAAAAAATAGATGAAGATATTTTGTCGTCATGTGGGCATTGCACACAGCCTATTAGCAGAATTTCGGGCCTTAAAAGATGTACTAACCTTGGTCATAAATCTTAAGTTCTTGTCTACAAGCATAGAGCTTGATGCTAAAGCTGTTATGGACCTAATGGGTACAGGTCATATAAATAATTTAAGACTCATGCTTTCGTCCTGGATTGCGGGTCACTTCGTCGAACTTTTCAGAGAGGATGCGGATACAGCATACCTATCGTGAAGCGATTGGAGTTGCAAACTGTGGCACGGAAGGGATCGGTACATCAATAAGTGGTGTATTTTGATGTACCACCTCCTGTGGTGGCACCTTATCTTTTGTATGACAACATGGAAGGGTCAAAACCTAACCCTCCGTTTGGATTGAGAAACTCAAAGGGGGTGGGGAGGGGGAATTTGGAAGGATTTAAAAGAATAACTTATTCCTTTAAATAACTTGTTTAGATATTATTATTTGATAAAAGATTTGGAGGATAAAAAAGTTATCTTAACAATTTTATCCTTTTAATTTGGAGGACCAACAGAACTAGAGAAATACGTAAGAGAGGTACAGTAGTTTCATGATAATCTCGAAACGCAAATAAAGTTGGGTTTTGGTCGTTCTAATCTGTTAGTAGTCGAGTAAGGGGAAATGTGTTGTGGTTGTGGCTGTAACCCAGTGACGATCGAGTAGGGAAAGGTGAGTGTGGTTGTGTAATTATATGATACGGAATTATGGCGTGCGCAAGATTTTTTAAGGAGTTACGATGAATATTTTTATCTAAAAATTTATTATTCCTCTAAATATTTTCAAATCGGAGGAATTAAAAAAGTGAAATTTGAAAGGACCAGGAGGAACTGTAAATCATTCCAAATCCCTTGATCCAACATATCCCTTTTCAACCAAAAGAATTACCTCTAATTTCTCTAATTGAAAAACTTTATAAACTGTTAATATAAAATAAAGATAGATTTAAAGTTTGACCATTCCATCCTCTCACAATTGGGAGTGAATTTCAGTGCAGGACGGACTCACGATTACCATCCAAAGGCGAAACCCAATAAAGAGTAATGGGCGGATTTTAGAGTGAAATGAGATTATTTATTAAAAATATAGATAAAATTAATAAAATTTATATAGAGTATTAAAGATATTCCCGAATTCAGGGGCGGTCACGTTCGCGCCCTCTTAAACTCATTCCCGATTCAGTGTGTACTACACAATAAGTTGACGCGTAAATTACTCTTAAGATCTTGATGCACACATAAGGACATTGGGAATGGCACCCAGCAAAAAATTCACAATTAAAAAAAGACAGGGAGAATTACAAGGGGAAAAACAAAGAAAGAAAAATAATAAATAAATGAATAAATATATTCTCGATGCTCTCTCAATTTCTCAATATGAATTTTCCGTCTTCCCCCACCAGAGAGCATGATTCCTTGCCGTGTTCCTCTACCACCGAACACCCACTCCCGTCACTCTCCTGCGCTGACCCTAAACAGTTCTTAACCTGCGCACCCCCTCCCCCCTTATCCTGCGCACCCCCTCAAACCCCGGCCCTCCCCTTCCCACTTCAAAACCAGGCACCCATCTGGGAGCCCTCGAGACCCAGATAGCCGGGACACTCGATCGGAGCCTGAGTTTGCCGGAATGGTAGCCGGGGGCAGGTTCCAGGACTAGGGTTTTGATCCATGAGAGATGTGGGATGCTAGAGTTATTGATGAGTCTGCTTTCTTCATGTTGGAACCCGCTGGGTCACAATGATGGTGATAGTGGCGGCAGTGGCGCCAATTCGAGCTCTTTCTCAAGGGAAGGTAAGGACGGGTTGCTCTGGTTCAGGGACATCGGTAAATATGCTGCCGGCGAATTTTCTATGGCGGTCGTCCAGGCGAATCAGGTCCTGGAAGATCAAAGCCAGATTGAATCCGGTCAATTTGGGACCTTCGTAGGGGTTTATGATGGGCACGGTGGCCCTGAAGCTGCCCGCTATGTTTGTGACAATCTGTTCAGGAATTTTCAAGGTCTGTTCATTTAGTAGTCCCCATGTGTTTTTTCATCTTTAGTCTGATTGGAGGGTGCTCCTGTGCTTTCTTTGATTTTTGTGGTTCGGAGATCAGACACGTGAATTGGTGGATTCTGGTGTTGGCGTGATTTTCTTTTCTTTTCCACTTTTAATTGATGTTGGGTTAGTTGAGCTCTTTATAAAGATTCCTACTTTTGATTGAGGCCTCCCTGTGAAGATGGTAGAATTGTGGCACGAGGATTATATAGTGAATCGGAACTAAATTTTCCAACTTGGTGTTTCTGGGATGCCTTGTGATTGATTGCCTGGATTTCTTTTTTGTGAGAGTATAATTCGAGTATCAGCGATCAGTCTGGACTGATTGCAGTTGTCAAACTAAAGTTGCTGATTCAG